>CM076577.1:499828263-500428263 GCA_034641835.2 Pinus albicaulis
CTATAATGTTGCATGATTTGCAACACACAGTAGTTGGAGATGCCAATGAGGATTGCGTGAGCAAGGCTGTACCAATTCGAGTTCATTCAAAGCCATTCTTCAGCAGTGATTGCGTAGTATAGGCAGGCTAGCAAGTGGTAGATATTGGAGCATGTGTTTTGCTAGATCAGACCTGATTAGTGTGTAGCAATTGGAGATTTTACTGAGAGCTTGTGAGGAGCTTTGTATGCTGATTGTTACATGATCTCTATGACATATAATATATAGATAGTTGGGGGTTTTCAGCTTTAATATTTCCCATAAAATACTTTGTTCATATGTGTGAATGTTTATGGTTTTAATGTGCGCATGCGATTGTTTTTATTTCCACAATTAATGATCAATGGTAGAAGAGATTTTATATTGTGCATGAAGTCAAATAGTGTGTGATCAGGAGAATCTTGGATGTATAACATATCAGTTATATAATTTCTACATGGTATCATAGCGATATTGATCATTGAAGCAATTGCAAAGCATTGAAGCAGTTGAGTTTTGTGCTGGTGGAATTCGAATTTGCAACAGTGTTTTCTTGGTGTCGAATTTGAGATGTCTTTCAATGGATTAAGATTGGAGTATGCCCTTGAGGGCAGCTCGAATTATATTTCATGGAAGGATAGGATGGAGGCGGTTCTGGATGACAATGGGTTGAAGGAGTTCATAGATGTAGAAATTCCAAAACCTGCTTCTAGCGATGTTGTCGCACTTGACACATGGCAAAAGAAGACAGAAAAATGTCGAAGGATTCTGTTGGAGAGTGTGAAGGATCACATAGTGTCCAGCCTTCTTGGTAAATCTTCTCCATTCTTGATGTGGAAAGCTTTGATAGATTTATTCCAAAGCAAGAACGACCAGAAGAAGTTGGCACTCAAGGATAAACTCAGGAACATAAAAATGGAGAAAGGCAACAATATACCCAAGTACCTCACGAAGTTTGTCTAGTGTAGGGATTAGCTGGGAAGTGTGGGGGTTACTATAGATGATGAGGACTTGGTGAGCTTGGCTCTCCTTAGGCTTTTGAAGAGTTGGCATTCCTATCAGGGCTTTGTCAATGGTCGGGAGAAATTTCCAGGATGGGAGCGACTTTGGTTGAATCTTGTGCAAGAGGAGATAAGGCGAAGTACCACGGATGGATCTTCATCAAAGAATTCAGATGAAAAAAATTGCGCTTTGGCTGTCAAAGCAAGCAAGGGGAAGAGCAAGAAGAATGCTTCTCAATCTGGTGCGAAAGGCAAGAATCAAGACATGTCCAAGGTGAAGTGCTTTCACTGTCACCAACATGGACATTACGCCACTAATTGTCCACAGAAGAAGAAAAATAATTAGGTTGCTAGATCTGCAGCTGGAGAGGCCTTATCCTCGCAGTTTGAGCTACATTTTTCACTGATCGCATGCTTGGTCTCAAGTATGATGGGTTCAGTGTTGTTTATTGACAGTGGTGCGTATTTTCACATGATTGGAGACAAAGATTTGTTTACTGATCTGGATGAGAAATATCTTGGAGTGCACATCGAGATGGGCGATGATGGTAGATACAATGCGACCGGTATCAGTACCATTTCTTTTGAGAGGGAGTCTATTAAACCCTTCATATTGAAGGAAGTGATGCATGTTCCAGGATTGAAGAAGAATCTTATCTCTATGGCTATGTTAGAAGACAAGGGATATGATGTTGTCTTTAGCGAGGGAAAGGCTTTCCTGCGTAGTAACGCAACTGGTGAAACCCGGAGGATAGGGGTTCAAGTTAAGAACCTTTATCAGTTTTAGGTAGATGGCTGTGCAACAATGGTAGGCAAGGTAGAAGGAGTGGTGAGCCGGGATGAGGGCAAGCTATGGCATAGGAGATTGGGCCATCTTCACCATGGTGCTTTAAAAATTTTGCAGCAGATTTATACCAGGCTTTCCAAAGGTACACTTGCGCAGTTAGATTAGTGCAAGGGATGTACTTTGTGAAAATTTTTTAAAGCCACCTTTCACGAGAAGGATAGTTGCACCATGACGATCCTTGAGAGAATTCACATAGACGTGTGTGGAACTTTCTCAGTAGCTTTGACAGCAAAGCACTGGTACTATGTGATATTTGTTGATGATTTTTCTCGGAAGTGCTGGATCTTCTTCATGCAGAAGAAGAGCGAGACATACTCAAATTTCTGTGAGTTCAAGGCACTGGTTGAGAAATAATCTGGGAAGCAGGTGAAGGCTCTTAGGTGCGAAAATGGTGGTGAACTCATCTCTGGCGAATTCAAGGACTTTTGCAGTGTAGAAGGAATTCGAAGAGAGCTCATAGCGCCTCATAACCCACAGCAGAATGGGGTCACAGAGCAAAAGAATAGAATAATCGTGGGTGTTGCATGGACGATGCTGCATGCTCAGGGCCTTCCAATACACTTGTGGGCTGAGGCATTCAATACTGTGGTTTATGTGCAAAATCGTTGTCCTGATAGGATACTTGGCATGAGTACACCCGAGGAGGCATTTTCTAGTAAGAAGCCTAATATTTCCCATTTGAGGATTTTTGGTTCACCTGTTTACATTCATGTGACAAAGGATGCCAGGAAGAAGCTGAAGCCGACTGCAGAGGTTGGGATATTTGTGGGGTAGACTGATACACCCCACAACTATTGTGTGTATTTCCCAGACAGTCGAAAGACTGTTGTGCGACGAGATATCAAACTTCATGAGGAGAAAGCCATGAAGTGTTAACTTGAGAGGGAGCCACACTTGCATGCAGATGAGGAGCTATTAGTTCCTAAGGATGAGCCTCGGGATGTGGATCAGCCACAAGAGGAGTTTCATGGAGTGGAAGAGACCACTCATGCAGCGCCAACCATCAGAGGGCGAAAGCGCACTACAGAAGTTGAGCGACTGATTCAGGATGCAGAGAATATTGTAGGAGCACCTACATCACAACATAGATAGAGACAATCACCTGACCAGTATACTGGATACATGGCTCTTATGAGAAAGTGTATCGTGACAGAGCCATCCTCTTTCGAGGAAGTTGTGGAGGACCCCGCATGGGTAGATGCCATGGTGGAAGAGTATGATTCGATTGTCAGAAATAGTGCATGGGAGATTGTCCCAAGGCTGGAAGGGAAATCGGTGGTAGGTTCAAGATGGATCTACAAAGTGAAGCAAGCAGCTAACGGGAGTGTGGAGAAGTACAAGGCAATATTTGTTGCCCGAGGCTTCTCACAGATTCAGGGGTCAATTATGAGGAAACCTTTGCACCTGTCATAAGGTATTCTTCCATACGAACGATTCTTGCTCTCTCAGCGCATATGGGGTGGCACATTCATCAAATGGATGTGAAGACTGCATTCCTCAACGGAGTGATTGAGGAGGAGGTGTACATAGAGCAGCCCAAAGGTTTCAAGGTCTTCAGCAGCGAGTCGCATGTGTGCAGGCTCAAAGGAGCGTTGTATGGGTTGAAACAAGCACCTCATGCTTCGTACACACGGATAGACAATTATTTCACTGGACATGGATTCTACAAGAGTGAGGCGGATCCGAACCTATACCAGGTTGTGGTGGAGGGCAAGTTGCTGATCATTGTACTTTATGTAGATGATTTGATTATGACAGGTGATGAACTGTTGATACACTCATGAAAGGCTGATATTGCAAAGGAGTTTGAGATGAAGGACTTGGACCTCCTTCATTATTTCCTGGGATTGGAAATTTGGCAGCGCAGTGATGGATTGTTCATGTTTCCAGGCAAGTATGCCTAGGAGATACTGGAGAGATTCAACATGCATGGCTGCAAGCCTATCGACACTCCTCTTCCTGGTGGTTGGAGGAAAGAGGATGCTACAGAAACAGAGGTAGTGGATGCCGCTGTTTACCGACAGTGGGTGGGGTCGCTTATGTATCTAGTCCATAAACGACCTGACATATGCTATGCTATTAACCAGCTTTCACAGGCTATGGTTAAGCCTACCAAGCTCTTTTGGAAGGCAGGCAAGCATGTATTGAGATATCTCAAAGGCACATCGGGATATGGATTATGGTATAGACAGTCGGATGAGGTGAATCTGTGTGGCTTCATGGATGCAGATTGGGCAGGGAGCCTAATGGACAGAAAGAGCACATCTGGAAGGATTTTCAGTATCCGGTCGACAAAAATTTATTGGTACAACAGGAAGCAGATATCCGTGGCACTTAGTTCAGCAGTGGCCGAGTATATGGCAATGAGTTTGGCTGCATGCGAGGCTATATGGATGAGGAAGATCCTGGTCAGATTTTTCGGTTCACACTTAGATGCTACTGTGATATATTGTGATAATCAAAGTTGCATCAAACTCTTGGTTAATCCAGTATTTCATGATAGATCTAAACATATTGACATCTGGTATCATCATATCAGAGATTGTGTGCGGCAAAAGATCACGTTACTTTCATACATTCCTACAGAGGATCAGGATGCTGATATCTTGACGAAGGCGCTCACCAGGAGCGAATTCGAATACCATAGAGGCAGGATTGGGGTGGCATATAATCCTTATCTTTTTGAGAGGGAGTGTTGATATTGCAACAAGATGATGAGCTTAGTGGAAAGAAGTTTCCTTCACTAAGTGGGCCCACAGGCTATTTTTGGCCAAGTCTATTTTTAGACTATGTCTATTTTTAGACATGTTGATCATATTATATGAGTTGCAGGATGCTATTTGTGGACGGTTTGTCAAGTTGGAAAAATAGATGGACTTCTAGTCTAAATGATTCATACACTAGTGAGAGTGGTGTGAATTAATTATTAATTAATTCACTAATTATTAACTCATTAATAAACTAAAGAATACATCAGTTAACTATAGTGCATGGATAGTTTCAGTGGAGACCAGTGAAGAGGTAGGTGAAAGAGGAGTGTGACTATCAATTGTGACTATAGTGTTGCATGATTTGCAACACACAGTAGTTGGAGATGCCAATGAGCATTGCGTGAGAAAGGCTGGACCAATTCGAGTTCATTCAGAGCCATTCTTCAGCAGTGATTACGTAGTAGAGGCAGGCTAGTAGGTGGCAGAGATTGGAGCATGTGTTTTTTTAGATAGGACCTGATTAGTGTGTAGTAATTGGAGATTGTATTGAGAGCTTGTGAGGAGCTTTGTATAATGATTGTTACATGATCTCTATGACATATAATATACATATAGTTGGGGGTTTACAGCTTCAAGCTTTCCCATAAAATATTGTGTTCATATGTGTGAATGTTTATGGTTTTAATGTGTGCATGCGATTGTTTTTATTTCCACAATTAATGATCAATGGTAGAAGAGATTATTTATTGTGCATGAAGTCAAATAGTGTGTGTTCAGGATAATATTGGATGTATAACATATCATTTATATAATTTCTACAGTCGGTGTAGGTTGAGCCTGAGCATTGCAGTTGTTGTTGCAGTGGATGCATCCTTGTATCCCCAACAAGTCTTTCTGGAAGCTTGCCCTTGACAAAGGGCTACTTGCTTGGATGCAAAAGGGCTAAGCTTGGATATGCTACCTGTCATTGTTCTACAGAAATCCAATGCGGAGAACAAATCTCTCTTTCTAAGAACAAATCCAATGCACTTGAAGGGAGAACATACATTGAATGGTTGAAGAGAGAATAGGCATTGAATGGCTGTATAGAACTAACATTTGAATAGCTATATAGATGGTAGCTATGGAAACAAGAAATTACAAGCTTGCAAAAAGTAATTAGAGAACAAAAAAGTTACCGCAACACCCTTGCCTTCCTTTCACTTTGCAAAAATTGCTAGACCTCGAACGTTTCCAGCTGGCGGATTCCAGCCCAAGAACTCGCTAGCAAGGTAGGTATGCTTCCAAGCCCAACGCTTGGGAGATTGATCAGCTTAATAGCATGACAAGGTCCGTTAGAATCTATGCTTCCACCGCCTTTATGGAGCTGAAACTAGCTACTGAGTCTCCTTCCATCATCAGAATCGATCATAAGTATTGGGGTAGCCAGAAGTGGATGCCATAGCGTTCAAAATATTCACAACCACATCGAGAATCGGTTAACCTAGTATCTAGTACTATCTACTCCTCTTACGAAGATAAGAGCAGAATTTGCTGGCATATCTACGTGGTTAACATGCAGAGTCACTGACGTGATGGGTGGTTAACATGCAGTGTTGGTAGGTAAATAGCATAGAAGCCAAAAGACGACCTGTATATAATAGTTAACATTTAACACTGCGGAACTAATGTTAGCTAACATTAGTTCCCCAGTGTTAAATGTTTCCAGTTGCTTCGAGGAGAAAACATATCTGAAATATAACATATTCTTTTGGCATTCCCGCCTTGGGAAGAGGCCAATAAAATGAAAAATAACTTATTGGGTTTCGAAATTATTGCACAAATTTTATTGGTTAATAAAATTTCAGCGCCTAAAAAGTTAAGATACCAGCAAAAGGATTAATGTTAGAGACATCGTTTCGATAAGTAAATTCCGCTGCCTACGGCAAGGACTAATAATTATTAGCTATATGCAATGAATTCATATTCAGAAGATGATATATTAGAAGTGAATCTATAATAAATTAACGTAAAATTTTTACCGCCCAACCTTACGTTTTCTTATAGCAAATCACATCGTGATGAATTTAGCTTCATCCTCCGACTTAATTTGATATTTCTTAGTTTGCCAATTTAAGAGCTAGGAAAAAAATGATATAAATTAATGTAAACTAATATAATAAATTAAATGTACGTGAGATATGAGGAAGTAAAACAGTTCACTGATGTTGGTCAAAATTTCCAAAATATTCATGAATTTGAAATTAAGTTAACAATGACACCTGCCAACTCTGGAACAACCTTTTTATTTCCATAATCCTCTTACTGCAACGCAGCTAGACACGTACGCTTACACTATATGAATATAAAGACTTGATCGACATAGCAGTGTAATAATAGTATTGCGAAGGACGGTTTGGTTGACATTACAGGTTGAATGGTTAATTAAGTGGAATCGCTGTCTAACTTTCTACTTTTCAATTATTCTTGTTCTTTGCCACCCCCATTTGAAGGAAGCTTTTCCACATATAAGCATATAAAGACACCCATCGCTTTTTCATGTCCCTGGTTTGCTGGATGTTTGTCTTTATTTTAAAATCCATCTACATCTCCACTTGTTTGCTTTTTTAGATTTTCAATATTTCTACCCATAAATGAAAGTTATTTTATTTCAAAATCTATCTGCAACTCCACTCGTTTGTGGTTTTAGGCTTTCAATATATCTACCTAAAATTCAAAGTTACTTTGTTTTAAGAGACAGAGCCTTAAAGTTTCTTATGGCTCTCTCTAGTTATGTCACACTTATAAAAATAAAAATAAGATTCTGATTTATGTTTTCTTTGTTTTTTGTGAGGACGAATCACTGATAATGAAATAATGTTCACAACAATGTACCAATTTTATACGTCAAAAGCTCGAAATTATTTGCGTATGAAAGGAAATGGCAGAGTCAGAAAACTGTTAGACAGCACTAAGGACGCCTTTAACTTGTGAAACAATATATTATCATCATGGTACAGACGCTTTCCCTTCTGGACACTATATTAATGTCAACCTGCCAATACTTTACTTGTGGTCAGTTCGATGTTAGTTTTTCTGAGTGGGTGGTTTGAAGTTTAGGGGAGAGGGGTCCGTCATTGGACACCTCAGCAATGACTGGCCCCCATGCCACGTAGGCAAATCCACATGTTGTATGTCAGGTGTCTCAGCGCAAGGCAATCACGTGGCCTCCTCATGCACCCGGTTGAACCGGTCTGTAACCTTCTCAGCAGGTCGTCTCCCACCATTTTGTGGAGGCTTCTCGACGAAGCCTCATTTTCTGGTCCGGGTCTGGTTGCTATGCGTTTTGGTCTCTGACTGTTGCGCGAAGGTTCTTCGATGTCTGACGCCTCCGCCACCACCCTCCGCGCACTCCATCCGTCGTTATGGCACATGTTCTCTCCTGGCTCGAGTTCCCTTGGTCCTGGTTCGACCGCTGAAGCCTTCGAAACTTTCATGGTTTATGCTCTGTGGTTGTTCACACTGGGTTTTGTGTTCGTTAAACCTTGGCTCTTTGGTGGTTTAACCTCGGCGCTATGGTGGTTATACCTCGATGCTGTGTGGTTATACCTCGGCTCTTTGGTGGCTATGCTTGGCTCTGTGTTGTCATACCTCAGCCCTGTGGTGGTTTTACCTTGGCCCTTTCGTGGTTTTATTCGGCTCTGTGGTGGTTTTACTTGGCTCGGCCTTGTGGTGGTTTTAACTCGACTTTTTGGTGGTTTTTATCGGCTCTGTGGTGGGCATACCTCGTCTCTGTGGTGGTGGTGGTCATACCTTGGCTCCGTGGTGGTCATACCTCAGCTCTGTGGTTCGGCACTGCGTGGCTTACAGGTCTGTATGCTCCGAATTTTGTTTTTAGGTGCGTTTTTCAGCTCTCGATGCTGTGAATTGTGCTTTCAGGTGCGTTTACCTGTTGGTTTTAATTGTTTTTGAATTTTTTTTTAATGTTTGTGCTTTGTGAATGATTGTGTTTTTCATTTCTTTGCAGGTCAGTGTAGAAGCCAAGGATAATACAGTTGGATGGCAAGGCAAGGAGGACAATGCAGTTGGCAAGGAGGAAGGCCAAGAGGGAGAGGAATTGGATGAGAGGAGTCTTAAGGTATGACTCTGTCCTACCAGTCATATCTATGTGTTTGTAAACACATTTAACCTGAAGGAGATGTTCTCTGTTGAGCTTATTTACTATTTTACTGTGTTTTATTATGGTTTTACTGTGTTTTACTGTGGTTTTACTGTGTTTAGGGTTTTACTCTATTTTTAATGTGTTTAGGGTTTAGGGTTGTAACTGGAAAGGCTTTGATATTTAATTAATCCACGTTGGGTGTGTGGATTGAATCTCCGTAAGTTGGGTTTATTAAGGTTGTGACCATCCTTCTTTGAGTTTAAATTAAAATCGAATGTTGGTTGTTGTTTATGCGTTGAGAGATTTATATTATGGTTGGACCATATGATTAGAGGATTTCCGCAATTAAAAATAAATAAAAAATTGCTCATATCTGAGAGGTTTTACTGCGTTTAGGGTTTACTGTGTTTAGGGTTTTACTGTGTTTAGGGTTTAGGGTTCCACAATTTAGACATTTTAATCTTTGTGTATATTGATAGGTTGCCCTTCCTACAAATACTAGATCCTCTTTGTTCCCCAACTACTGGTATTAGAGCTTAGATTTGCAATGAAATTTTGCAGTGAAATTTAGGCTTTTTCATAGCTCAAAAAATCGGATGCTACTTTACATAGGCTAGGAGTATAGACTCTTCAAACCTCCTACATAATAGAACTACACAAGATTTAGGATTCACAGTATTCAAAGCTACAACAAGTTCATATCTTCCACTATCTGTTCTTTTGTAGGTCAAGAAACTGGATGCTACAGAACACAAGTTCACATGAATGCATCTACTCCATGTTTCTCAATCTGTAGAATGAGGATGGAAACCTATACAATGGATTCCACAATAGTTATATATTTGACAACATCCTAAGCTCTCTTCATCAAAACATCACCTGCAAGTTATGCCACTTCTTGCAATCAATGGTTAGTTTATAAACCAAGGAAATTTTCTTTCAATGGTTGAAGTAGACCTGATAAGAATAAGATACAACACTGTATGAATGAATGGTCCACTTTTGTCGCTTTCTGTGCTTATAAGTGTTTCTTTTTTTATAAGTGATAAGATAGCATTGGGGAATTTAAACACTTGAAAATTTCCATTTCTTTTTTTTCTTATGAATTTAGTTTCTTTTTTGAGAGTATCCTCCTTTATTCACTGATTTTTATTGATGAAGTAGCAAGTAATTTTCACCTCCTTTTTCTTGAGATATTTTGATTGATGAAGTTTGCAATGAATAATGAATTTTGATGATACAGTTTTGTTACAATTACAATTATTTTTTGGGGTTAGGTAGTTTTTTTAACTATTTAAAATTGAATTTATAAATTTATTCCATACTTCGAAAAATTCCAAAGAAATTTAAATTGTGCAAAGTTGACTGTGATTTTAATAAATCCTTGTCAAATTTAGAGAAAAATTAAAAAAAAACATACTTTATGCTACTTTATGCTACAAATACGATTATGTTGTGTGGGACACCTGACGTACAACAGGTGGATTCGCCTACGTGGCATGGGGACCAGTTATTGCTGAGGTGATACTGCATGGATATAGTTTAAGGTTGATATAGATTGATAGGGGAATTCAATGGTAGTGTGATTGATGTTATGCCCATGCATTGATGTTAATGGAAAGTGAATTTGTTGAATTTACTTGCATTGGAGTTAGTTTCCTTTCCTTATGTATCCAAATGCATAGTTAATTCTTCATTCATTAGCTCTGAGTCACACTCCACCTTGGATGAAATTGGAACATGTTGACTTCTCAATTTCTAAATCAGGAGATATAAAGCTTGTCTCTCACAACTTTACAAAGGCTAGTATTGAATGCAGCATCGCACTAATTTCTATTTCTGTTGATAAATGTTAAATATGACCTTAAAAAAGTATGTATGCCAAACATATTTTCTACCTCTCTTTTTTCAAATAAATGGTTAGTCAGTAGGGCTTGTGGCATGCCTCAATCAGGAATCAATTTCTCCCCGTGTTGATATACTTGTTATTTAACATGATTATTGGTATATGTTTCTGTTCATCAAAGAGCATGTAATGTTCAAGGGATAGTTTGTTTAGATGTAATCAGGTTGTTTTGTTAATGATGTTCAATTCAATTATGAATTCAATTTCTTTGTATAAGAACCAGAGAGCCGAGGTTTCACCACCACAGAGTCGAGTATGTTAATAGTGTTTTATAATGTTTTATATTGTTAATAATGTTGAAAACGTTTATGAATTCAATTTCTTTGCTCACACCCTCTGTTGATTGTTCAAGGTATCATTGTTTTGCAGTTATGATTTTTATAATCCACTTATTTTTAATCAATTAAGAGGTAGGATCATTCAATCATGGTTTCTCTCATTGCAAGACACATTTTCAGAGTGGGGCAATGGGCCAAAATCCAAGTTGGAATTTGGTGTCATAGACCCTTTTTGCAAGATGAATTTTGTTTCTTTGTTGAGAGTATCCTCCTTTATTCAGTGATTTTTATTGATGAAGTTAGCAAGTAATTTTCACCTCCTTTTTATTGAGTGAATTTTATTGATGAAGTTTGCAATGAATTTTGATGATACTTGTTATTTAACAGGATTATTGGTATATGTTTCTATTCTTCTAAAGACCATGTAATTTTCAAGGGATAGTTTGTTTATATGCAATCAGGTTGTTTTGTTAATGATTTTCAATTCAATTATGAATTCAATTTCTTTGTTCAATTATGAATTCAAAAATCTAATATAGGCTAAGGCTATAACTTCAATTTCTCACTATGTTGATCTAACTAATATAGGCTAAGGCTATAATGTCTCGATCAGGAATCAATTGCACCTCGTGTTGATTTAACTGTTATTTAACATGATTATTGGTATCTGTTTCTGTTCATCAAAGAGCATGTAATGTTCAAGGGATAGATTGTTTAGATGCAATCAGGTTGTTTTGTTAATGATGTTCAATTCAATTATGAATTCAATTTCTTCGTATAACCACCACAGATCCGAGGTATAACCACCACAGACCTGAGTATGTTAACCTCCTTTTTATTGAGTTATTTTGATTGATGAAGTTTGCAATGAATTTTGATGATACTTGTTATTTAATAGGATTAGATGAAATCAAGGGATAGTTTGTTTAGATGCAATCAGATTGCTTTGTTAATGATGTTCAATTCAATTACGAATTCAATTTCTTTGTTCAATTATGAATTCAAAAATCTGATATAGGCTAAGGCTATAACTTCAACAGATTAACAAAATTGTAGGATTTATAAATTGTTTGATATGTAGGAATTATAAACTATTTGATATATAACTTCATAAAAAATACGATATAGGCTAAGGCTATAACTTCAACAGATTAACAAACTTGTAGGATTTATACACTATTTTATACATACTAATTTGAAAATATTTGTACCTTCCCAAAAATCCATGGATGCTATCATTAGCAAACCTATTTGATCCTTACCAAAATCACAGTGTCTTGTAGTTACAAAAATTAAGTCATGGCACCTCTATGCTTGATGGCTTACATTTCCTGCATTGCCCAAGTATGGTGGACTACCCAACATTGGATGATTAGGATGTGCCTGAATGTTGGCATATGGTTGACTCTAATTTGCTCCATGTAGCCATGGTGGGACTGAGTAGCCCAAGTGTCCACTTGTGTTACTAACCCCAACACTGACTGCAGGTGTCATATAAACACAATTAGGATTCAACCCTGCACTGGTAGGGGTATAAGAGGTGGGCCTAACCCCTGCCTGATAGCTAGGGACTTGGATGTTAATTAGGTCTTGGAATGATGGTGTCTGCTCTGCAATGTGGTTTAGCATGTTAGACATCAATCTATTTGCCTCAAACTGGATTGAACCATGGTCTTCTCTACTTGTCACCCCTTCTCCTTTTTCCAACTCTTGCTGAACCTTTCTTGCCTCTCTCTGTTGCCTTGCCAATTTATTTTGATCTTCCTTATCTTTCCTTGCTTTTTGTCTTTCCAACCTTTCCTTTTCTCGAGCTTCTACTGTTGCAATCCCTGCAACCCTCTTTTCATTGGCTAACGCCTTCTTTCTCTTTTTAGATTCCTAAATTTCATCCCCTTTACGTTTAGACTCGAACATTAAATTCATATAATCTTCATATGTGAGCAATTGTGAAGTCCTCCCTAAATGAAGATAATCTTAGGTTGAGTTCCTTGATGAGGCCTTCACTCTCTCTATTGTTAGCGTTAGGAATGCACCAAGTAATCACTGCTTTTCCAGACCTGGCTGCTGGATTTCATCTTCTGGGACAACTGATTGGCCCCCATTGTTGTCTTCTTTGGGTAATTCATGCTGAATAGGCTCCTCTTCTAGTGATCCATTGTCCACAAAATAATGAACAAGTTCGGTGTTCAACCCTGATGGTTGTGAAGGCATGTCCATGCTTTCATCCTCATTGGTGGTAGATACATTATTTCCAGTGATATTCATCACAGCCTCTGCCAGCCATGATGGTGCACTTACTTGGGTTTGCTGGTCAATTTCTCATTGTCAGCTGCATCAGTGGGTGTCACAGCCTCATTGATATTGTTAGTTGGTTCATCACTGAACTGTGTCTCACTGACATACTCAGCATCATCACCACCACAGAACTACCCTTCAGAAAGGGAAATTATACCTTCAATAGCAGCTACATATTCTTGGGCACCAAAATGTTCTTCTAAGTTCTCTGCTTCTTGACCTTCCACGTCAAATTCTTGGCTACATGTGGTATCATGCATAAGAGCATCAAAATTGAGTGGGCATATACCAGTCCTCCTAAATCCAACCTTGATGTTAGAACGTGTGAGAGCCATTTTAAATGCTTTACTTGCAAGCTCCGCTAGCTCAAACCTCTTTACTTCCACCCCTGGATTATTTTCCATCCATGAAGCTCGCTCAACCCTGAAATATTTCTTGAAAGGCCCAAACACACTCACATCAAGGGGCTGCAATCTGTGAGTAGTATGAGGCGGCAATGTTAACAGGTCAATTCCCAACTTATTGGCCTCCTCGATTGTCTGCACAGCCATGTGGCTTCCATTGCCATCTAAAATCATTAAGTGCCTGTTTTCAAGCAAGACACCACCCAGTACAGAAGCAGAAAAGTGGCAAAGCCAATTTAGGAACAGTTCCTTTTTCATCCATGCATGTGGATGTCCAGCAATGCATGCCCCTAGTTCACAATTATGTATATAATTTTTTAGTTGAGCTTTACCTTTAAATATATAAAATCCTGGTATTAATGAACCAATTGCATTGACACAGGCAAGAATTGTGATCCACTCCCTACTCTTAGGCAATATCTTAGGCACATTTCTACTCCCTCTCTTGCAAATTACCCGCATACCACAATTTCTTCCTGGTTGTAAGCCTGTTTCATCACAATTCCATATATGGTCTAGGGCATATGAGTGTTGGTCATATGTAGCAGAAAGAGTGTTATAGAACTTGGAAACAATTGCAGGGTGTAGATTTAAATCCTGATCTCTATCAAGGCCCTCCACTGTATGTAACACAAGGTCTGGATGCCTCTTTTTAAACCCACTCCACCATGACTTACCAGGAAAACCATCTTTAAAGGGGTTTGGCCTCCCTTGACAGATTTGAGCTACAGTGGATTTAAGTTGTATAAGCTCTAACCCATGTCCCAATTGGGCCATCTCCTTACACCACTCCACCACCTCATCCTCCTCCTCTTTAGTCATAACTATAATAGGCCCTCTACGCTTTGTATTAGTCAACCCATTTATCCAATAATGTATGTTAGAGGCAGCAATACCATGTTTTTTTGCAATTGCACGGATTGAATATCCCTTAAACTCGATGTCATCAATTGCATCGAGCATGTCTTGCTTCATCCTACCTCTGATTGCACTGATTTTCTTTGTTGAAATTGCACCTTGTATTGTGGACGAAGGTGGCTCTGTGGCTGATGGTGGGCTGGGATGATCTGCAACCACAGGGTCCTTTTACACTACATTACTAGGAGCAATGGGAGCATTGGAATCCTCATCTAATGAACTGCTCCGCAGTTGGGCCCCCCTTCTCGCTCGCCTCCTGTTCCTTATCCGATCTACAATAGAAACTATTGGCATGGCTACAACCTGCAATTTCCAACATCGTTAAGAAATTTGAAAAGTATTACAACACAACTGTATAGAGTAAACTATAATTATGTATGAATTCCAAAATTTCTGCTAATAACATGAAATCTTCAGTTGTTTGTTGTAAATTAATTGGCATTAAAGTATTACTTGTCAATTATGTATTACTTGTAATATCAACATGAGAAAGATATGTGATACCTACATGGCTATTAGCTACATGGACTTGTCTAAAATCAGTAAGTGCCTATTTTAAAATGGACTTATCTTTGGACACGGACTGCGTGTTATAACTATTTTTATTGAAATATTTTACTCAATATAAAGTCAATATCTAAATCTGCTTAATAATCACAACAAAAGGAGGAGGCAAATACATTTATATTGTAGGCAACTAGAAATGTATGTTTGTTTTGAATTAATTGACATTGAAGTATTACATGTCAATTATGTATTACTTGTAATATCAACACGAGAAAGATATGTGATACCTACATGGCTATTAGCTACATGGAATTGTCTAAAATCAGTAAGTGCCTGTTTTAAAATGGACTTATCTTTGGACATGGACTGTGTGTAGGCGTTCAAGGTTTATGAATCCTTTTCTTTTCTTAGGAAAACCCTCTACCCGATAGGCACTGTTCCTATGTAGTTAGTAGGTTGTTGTTCTTATAAATTTTGAAGGGCACTATTCCTATGTAGTTAGTAGGTTGTTGTTCCTATGTAGTTAGCAGGCACTGTTCCTATGTAGTTATTAGGTTGTTATTCTTATAAATTTTGAAATATTTTACTCAATATAAAGTCAATATCCAAATCTAGTTAATAAGCACAACAAAAGGAGGAGGCAACTACATTTCTATTGTAGGAAACTAGAAATAGCTACATGGACTTGTAATGGCCTAAACGTTGTTAGCTACATGGACTTGTAATAGCTTGAACGCTATTAGCTACATGGACTTGTAATAGCCTAAACGCTGACAACTAAATTTTCTCCACAGAAATTGATGTACTGTTCTTAGGGGACTGTGTTTTGGAACAATTTCTTGAAATATTTTACTTAATACTGGACTTAAATGTTTAGAAAAATTCGAACTTGAAATTTGGAGTAGCTAATTAGTAAGCTAGTTTGAACACTCATAGCTTCTTTAATATACGTGATTTTCTTATAAACATAACTCTCATTACTTACAAACTTAACATAGTTTCTCAACTAAAATAATGATAAAGTACTCAATATCTTGAATAACATTATTCAAGAACAACGAAATACATGTATGTCTCCAGCAATGCACCAGCAACTGATGAAGAGAGTAAATGTAACATTGTGCACACACTCTGTCTGGAATGTAACATTGTGTGACACACTCTGTCTGGAATGTAACACTGAGCACACTCTATCTGTATGTCTGGAACACTGTCTGAAAAGGATTGTATGTATGCAAAATGGAAACTCACTGTCTGAAAACTCACTTTCTAAAAACTGTATGTCTGCAAAATGAATGGAACACTATCTGAAAACTCTAAATTCATGTCAGCAGTAGCTTAAGAGTATAATGAATGCCTCAAATTTAGTAAGAGTTGATGTTTTATAGTTTTATGATCTAGAATTTAATTGGTAGGGAAGATTTGCATGGATTTCCATCTCCCAAATTTAATTATGTGTTGTGGATTGATTTGTACATGATACAATAGATGAAAATCTTTCATGGTTGATCCTTGTGCTTTCTTGAATTTAATTCCTGAATTGAAATTATTTCTTGAATTTAATTCCTGTAATTCCAGGGCTGTTGTGTTTAATTCTTGAAATGAAAGGTTGGGTGAACTATTTCCTGAATTGAATGGTGTCATTTAATGTCTTGAATAGGCTGAATGGTTAAAAAAACATGTACATATGGCTGACAGACATTTCACCTATTTTTGTGCAGGTGTTACCCAGTCCTTGTGCAGGTGTTACTCAGCAATGAGATCTATTGCCCCAATGTAAAATCAATGGGTGAATGTTTGATGGGATAACTGTACTTTTGGAAGGAAAGCATTGTAATGTTTTGTAGTGCATTTTTCCTTAGTTGGAAATTCAGAACTGGAGGTACTTGAGACAATAGGTCTTGTGAACTTGTGATGTTAAGACTTGGTGTATGACAGTGTTTGGTCTAGTAAAACTGGGCCCATTTTGGACATATTTATATAACTTATATAACTTATTATCAAATATTTATATGCATATTTTAGTGAGTTTGTAATTTATGTTTGATGGATGTGTGGGACCAGTACTATAACTACTACTGGTCCTTGCACAACAATAGAAGCCTCTCCCCTAACGTCTCGGTCGATTCTTCTAGAACTACCAGTGGTGTTTGCCCCATTCATTGTTTCCTGTCATTATCATATCGAATAGTTTTTACTCAGAAACACCATAATGAACTACAATGCCGAAAACATTTCAAAAACAATACTACTACCGACAAATACACCACAGGCCGATGTGTGCATGGAAAAGTAAAATATTTCGCTTCCGGAGAAATATATTATCATCACGCTGCAAATGAAAAGTCATTGCTTGTTGTTCAATTTTCTATGGATTGTCATGGAAGCAATTGCAAATGCGCAATCGTGACGAGCAACATGATCTAACTACAAGATGTACAACATAAAATTTAATAGGTGGCAATGACGGTTGTAAGATCAATCTCAACTACCAATTTAAATTTTTTTTTGACAACAACCATACCTTAGATTAAACTCAACTACCACCTTAAATTTTGGTGGGGTGAAAACAATTTGTTACATTACTAAAAGGGTTATCTAGCCACACATTAGCACCACTATTTGTAAAAGATTTGAGAAATCTTCACTTTTCAAATAATGATGTAAAAGTGGTGATAATGTGAAGATATGCAAGTGGTGCTATGTTTTCTAGTTAGTAAAAAATGTTAAATTTAGTGTTAAATGCATATGTGGCATTCCATGGTCTATGGTGAAAACCACCAAAAACCAATCTTAAGTGGATCAAGATATTGTGATGCAAAGCACCAAAACCAATTTTACAAAAATTAAAAATTTATCATAAAAATATCAAAATTATTTTTATAATAATAAATTGTATATGGTGCAAAACACCATAAAATAAAATTAAAAAATGAAAAAAAATACATTTATTATTATTATTATAATAAAATTGTATATGGTGGAAAGCACCATAAAATAAGAAATGGTGCAAAAAGAATAACCTCTTTTACTTAGAAAGCTTATATATTGCCAAGGTTTAAAGATAGACTAAGAACTTGTATTTGATCGTTTAGAAGATAAGTAATTTTATTTTAGTATGAAAAAGAAAATTTTGACCATTTTCTTTTGCTTAAATCCAATTACGATAAATATATTTAATTTTATATCAAATGTATTAACACAATTTAAGTATCCCCTACTTTCATCCAAAAAATTGATTCATTGTGTACAATAAGACTAGTAGTTTTTTTTGTGCTTGAATACATTATGGCAAGTATCAATTACAAGTAATGGAACAATCTCTCCATTGAATAAAGAAAAAATGAAAAGAGTTTAGATAAAATTACCACTCTGAAATCCACCATAGAGTCCGATCAACAATACCAATGGAACGAACATGGATAGAAGCACCAAAAACACCACTACTCCATATCTCTTCCATCCCTTCTTCATTGACATAATTTCCTGCATAAAATATTAATCATTGGGTGTTATATGCAATCCATGCATGCACCATCAATCTGGAAGTTCAATAACCACAAACTTATTAGTGGTTGAATAGAGATTTATCACAGTGAGAGACAAACCCAAATCAGCGAATGGATTTTTCCTTAAAGCACAATTATCCTTAAAATTTTGAATATCCAAATTATACAAACATAACCATTTAAAATTTCCCAATTCCTTATCAAATTTCCCACATTATTTCCCAAGCTGCTTTTTAAAAGTCTCCACATTAGAATATTGCGCCAATAAAGCATAAATGTTATGTGTAAATGCTACCAATTTCCATACAAATCCAATATATGGTGTGTACCCAAGTAAAGCACGTCTAGAATATGTGTGTCAGTGCTGTTAGTTTTCATGCATGTGATGCAAACACATGAAAATAGGAATTTTCATTTATTTTTTAAATAAGAGAGAAAGAAAAAACACAAATATCCTTAAAGCAACGGTAAATGATATTTGTTATATAGCAGCTATGTCTGAAAATCCACGACCATTGGATTACAGAATTATAAAGTACAACATCAACCAAATCAGTCCATCCTTTCATCTTTAAATTTATACTCTAAAATTGGAAGCTAATTGATTCACAATATTCATTGTCACGACTCATAATTTGTAGGTGGACAGAACCTAATAAATCAAAATCTTTTCTTAAAATTTTTCCAGATGGGGACTTCAAAATTGAAGTGACATGTCCCTCGATGTATTTTCTTGTATGGTGAAACCTACACTCAAGTACAACAGCAAATTTCTCTCCCGAGTGAACAAGATAAACCAAATCTTTAGGTTTATTTTTAAATACCCTAGGACTCTATAATTGGGCTCAACATGGATCAGTTACTTGGCACAAAAATTTGAATATAAAACTGTCATCATGTTAGGTCCCTATATTACTAGTGTAGTCTCATATTATTGTTAGTGTAACCCCCTTATTTTTATTATTGTACCCCTGTAACCCCCATATTGTTATTTGAATCATCCAAGAAATTTTCATTAATGTAATGTATTGGAGGTTTCCCCCTTC
Organism: Pinus albicaulis; assembly: GCA_034641835.2. NCBI lineage: Eukaryota > Viridiplantae > Streptophyta > Pinopsida > Pinales > Pinaceae > Pinus > Pinus albicaulis. The sequence goes on from CM076577.1 coordinate 499,847,845, forward strand.
GAGTGACTTATTTATAAGGCATTGATATCTCTTTTCTTCTATTTTTGGAGCCGGTTTCACAACATTTGGTATCAGAGCATTGAGATTCTAGGGTTTCGCTGGTCCAAACAAGTTTGCGTGGAATTTTTCTATAAATTTTTTTCTACGAAGGTTCAAAATCTAAAATATTTAGAGTGAGAAGCCGAAATCCTGAGGAACATCATCACAAAATTTCAGATCTTGGTTCATAATATTTTAGGAGATACAATCTATGCAAGTTAGGTCATTTTGCAGGCTCCTGAATTTATCTTAAACTGGTCATCGTGGTATTTTGTAATAAAATTTTTTGTACAAAGGTTCAGAAGGTGAAATTTTTAGAGTGCGAAGCCGCAATCCTAAGGAACATCATGAAAAAATTTCAGATATTGGTTCGTAATATTGTCGGAGATATGATCTGTGGAAGTTAGGGATTTTTGAGGCTCTGGAATTTCATCTCAAAGAGGTGATCATGGGAAAATATTCATAGCTCTCTCTCTGAGAATCGGATTGGAATGCCGTAAAGAGTGGCCACAAGTAAATATATTGTAGTTTTCGGTCTATCAATTTAAGAGCCAAAGGAGGAAACAGTGACATGTGGCAAGTCGTACAAGTTTGCTCTACTGAACTAGTCCAAAATTGGGTCATTGTGGGAGATTGGATATAACTTTGTCTTGAAGAATCCAAATCAAATCAGACCTGTGGCATTTGAAAGAAGATTCAGAGGGCTACTATAGGGCTGAATTTTATATATTTAGGATCTACAATTGTAGAGATAATTCAATTTCAATATCAAGCTCCTCAAAATAAAGTAAAAGGTGTGTATTTTTTTTCCGAATTACATAAGTCTTGTTTGAAGTATCAAGTTGAATTGATTCTAAGGGAATATTGTAGAATAGATATCAGTATTGGATTCTAAAATGGCCTATAAAAAGAATTCAACACCCATTAAGCCTTTAGAAAGCTCTACTATGACTCATGAAGATGAAGAATGGAAACATGACATATCAAAATTACAAGAGCAAGTGCAACAAATTTTTCTCTCGCAAAAAGCAACAAAAAATGACATGGAAGTTTTCAAGAAAGGCGTGGAAAATAAGATGGATGGTTTGAAGAAAGGCGTGGAATCTAAGATGGATGGTTTGAAGAATGGCATGGAATCTAAGATAGATGGCATGAAAGCTGGCATGGAATCTAAGATGGATGGAATGGAATCTAAGATGGATGACATGGAAGCTAAAATGGAAAACATGAAGAATGATCTAAAAGAAAACATGGAAGGTTTGACAAAGTTTATATAATAAATGTTTCCTAATGGTGAAAATATAGTAGAGGAAACTAATGATGAGAAAAAAATAAATGTTAATCATGATTTCATTAAATCTAATGTTGGAGGGAAGAAGCACCATATTCCAAAAATGGATATGAGGAAGTTTGATGGAAAGGATCTTGTAACATGGATACTACAGATGGAGCAATATTTTGATCTCCATAATGTGCAAAATAGACAAAAGGTACGCATTGAAAATTTACATTTAGAGAAAAAAACATTTGTATGGTATCGATGGCTTTTCTCCCATAAAAAAATTGTCACTTGGTCAATTTTTATGGAGGAAATGATAGCACATTATGAGGATACAAAGAGAAACACCTTCTTTAGCTAATTGATAAATCTCAAACAAAAGGGTTTAATGGGGGAGCACATTGAGGACTTCCAAAAATTGAATATAAGGGTAACTGATATTCCAGAGGAACACAGGATTGATCTCTTCATAGGTACTTTAAAGGATAACATCCAACATGAATTTCATGTTTTGGAACCTGATTCATTGGAGAAGGCATTCAGGTTGGCAAGAAAATTTGAATGTAAAATTATGGCGACAAGGAAGCCTACCACTCAATTCTATAAAGAGGGAAGTGTTGCTACTCCTAGATTTCCACAACCTACAAGGTTGACACCACAACAATTGGAATAAAACAGAGCAAAAGGGCTTTGCTACAGTTGTGATATCAAATACACTAAAGGCCATAAGTGTGCTGAGAAGAAATTATTTTACATAGATTGTGAAGAGGATGAAGAAAATGAACAAGAAGAGGATATAAACCAGGAACCAACCCAAGAAGAGGAAGAAATTAGTACAACCATATCGTGTAATGCATTGGCAGGAATTACCACTCCTCAAACTCTCAAGATAGAAAGACATATCAAGAAGAAAAGGTAATAGTGTTGATTGATTTAGGTAGCACCCATAATTTTATTCATTGTAAGGTAGCCAAGGAATTGAATTGTTTCCTATACCCAACACCAGAATGTCAAGTGATGGTTGCAAATAAAGGAACTATAAATTTCTCTGTAAAATGCCATAATATCAAGCTAACCATGGGGGAATATGTATTGAATAGTCCAACACTTTCCATTCCTATGGGAGGTGCTGATGTTGTACTAGGAGTACAATGGCTACAATCTTTGGGGATGGTAGCTTTTAATTTTCAAGAACTTTTCTTGAAATTTTTTCAGAAGGAAAGGAAGTCGAATTATGGGGTATTGCAGGGAAGTCGGGAAAGATAATAAGCTCTAATGTCATGAAAAATATTCTAAAGAAATAAAAACAAGGCGTAATTGCAAAACAATACTCACCAGAAGTTCCAACATCAAAATCATCTATTTCTGCAGATCTCCAACAAGTCTTGCACAATCATTCCAAGGTGTTTGAAACTCCCAAAGGACTCCCACCTATTCGTGATCATGATCATTATATTCATTTGATTCTAGGAAGTTTTCCTCCAAACATCAGGCCTTATAGATATCCTTGTGTCCAAAAGAGTGAAATTGAACACATGATTACAGAAATGTTAGAGGTGGGTATAATTAAACCTAGTCAAAGTTCTTTCTCTGCTCCGGTAGTATTGGTACACAAGAAGGATGGATCATGGCACATGTGTCCAAATTATAGGGAGCTCAATAAGCTCACCATTAAAGATAAATTTCCCATTCCTGTGATTGATGAATTATTGGATGAATTACATGGAGCAATTTATTTTACCAAGTTGGATCTTCGTTCAGGATATCATCAAATTAGAATGAAGACTGAAGATATTCAAAAAACAACATTTCTAACTCATGAGGGTCATTATGAATTTTTGGTCATGCCTTTTGGCCTTACCAATGCACCTTCTACATTTCAAGGGTTGATGAATTCCATTTTCAAACCCTTCCTTAGAAAATTTTTGCTAGTATTTTTTGATGATATACTAATCTACAGCAGGTCTTGGAAGGATCATGTTGAACATGTTGACAGGGTGCTCAAACTATTCTAGGAGAAACAATTATATGCAAAAAAATCCAAATGTTTCTTTGGAGTACAAGAGGTGGAATATCTGGGTCATATTGTATCTCACGAGGGTGTTAAAGTAGACCCAAACAAAATTAAAGCCATTAAGGAATGGAAAGTCCCCACAACCATAAAGCAGTTGCGAGGATTTCTCGGGTTAACAGGGTATTATCGCAAGTTTGTTAAGAATTATGGGAGAATAGCAGCACCTCTAATAACATTATTGAAGAAAGATGCATTTTCATGGACTCCTGAAGCAACTAAGGCCTTTGAACATCTTAAAGAGGCAATGTGCCTAGCACCGGTCTTAGCTACGCCAGACTTCACAAAACCTTTATTGTGGAATGTGATGCCTCAGGAAATGGAATTGGTGCAGTTTTAATGCAGGAAGGAAGACCCATTGCTTTTGAAAGTCGTCCAATCAAAGGAAAGTATTTACAGAAACCTATTTATGAGAAGGAAATGTTAGCAATACCGCATGCACTAAAGAAATGGCGAACTTACCTAATGGGAAGACACTTCAAGGTAAAAACTGATCATGATAGTCTTAAACACTTTTTGGAACAAAGACTATCTTCAGAAGAGCAGCAAAAATGGGTCACAAAGATTTTGGGTTATGACTTTGAAATAATCTACAAAAAGGGAAGCTTAATGTTGTTGCAGATGCACTCTCAAGAAAGAATGAAGAGGTGGAAGCATTGCTTTGTGCCATTTCTATTATCCAACCAGATTGGATAACCGAAGCAAGAGATGAATGGAAGAAGGACAAAGATGTATGGACACTCATTCAAAAGTTGAAGCAAGATCCTAGTACATCTGATACATTTAGTTGGAAAAATGATTCCTTATGGTACAAAGATCGCTTATATCTTTGTAAGAATTCCCAACTAAAACAAAATATTCTTTTGGAATTGCACACTTCTCCTTTAGGAGGACACTCAGGATTTTTAAAAATTTACCACAGGGTGAAGAAAGAATTTTTTTGGGATGACCTTAAATCTGATATTCAAAAGTTTGTGGTGGAATGTTTGGTTTGCCAGCAGAATAAAGTTGAGACAATTAAGACCCTGGGACTTCTACAACCTTTATCCATTCCAAGTCAACGTTGGGAGGAGATTTCAATGGATTTGATCATAGGTTTACCTAAGTCCGAAGGAAAGAGTGTCATTATGGTGGTAGTTGATAGACTTACCAAGTATGCACACTTTTGTGCATTATCTCATCCATTTAAAGCAAGTACAGTTGCTACTACATTTATGGACAGAATTCAAAAGCTACATGGAAGCCCAAGGGTTATTGTGAGCGACAGAGATCCCATTTTTACCGGAAATTTTTGGATGGAGTTATTTTCTTGTTTGGGTACTCAATTAGCTCATAGCTCATCTTATCATCCTCAATCTGATGGTCAAACTGAGATAGTAAATAAATGTTTTGAAGGATATATTCATTTTTTTGTATCTGATAAACAAACACAATGGGTCAAGTGGTTACCTCTCGCTGAATGGTGGTATAACACTTCCTTCCATACTGCAGCAAAAATGACCCCATTTATGGCACTTTATGGATATCATCCACCTTCCATCACAATCATCTTTGAGAAAATTCGAAGGTTCAAGCGTTGGAAGACCACATCGAGCATCAAAAAGAAGTTCTCAACTCTTAAAGGATAACCCGAATTTAAGTACAAAATCGAATGAAACAACAAGCGCATCAACATTGCGTGAGAGAATTTTTGATGTAGGAGATTGGTATTTTTACGCTACAACCATACAAACAAATGTTTCTCAAGCAAGCTAATAAGGATAATAAATTATCGCCAAAGTACCGTGGTCCTTACAAGGTGTTGCAAAAGATTGGTACAGTGACATACAATCTGAGCTTCAGCTTCTTCACGAGTGCATCCAAGCTTTTCCATATTTTATGCTCAAAGAAGGTTATAGGTGAAAATCTTCCAGCTCAAACACATTGTGTGCTTTATCTAAATGTGTGCTTATTCTTTAGTACTTAATATGTATGATTATGTAGGAAGAAATATTTACTTTGATGTTTCCATGAATGATTTAGAAAATAAATTGTTAAGATAATCAAACAAGTAGAAGTAAATCAGTTTCTTTATCATAGGATTTATGCTAGAAGATTCAGAAATTTTCACACAATGTACACAATCAAAATATTTTTGTAGGTCCAACTTCAAAATAATCACCTCGAGCTTCTTATATTTGATAGTATGTACAAATTTCATGTGCAATAACAACCACATCTTGAGATTTTCTTTGATGAAGAGACCCAAATTGTTCTTGGAAAATACCATCTAACGGTGTAGGTTTCAACCTATTAGCAATTATTTTGGAAATACTTTTGTATAAGGTGTCGCAAAGAGATATAGGCCTATAATAAACAAAATTTGATGCATGTGAAACCTTAGGAATCAATGTAATGAAAGTGGAATTAATATCACTAGGGATATAACCAATATTTCAATATTCTTCGCAACCACCAATGTATCGCGTCTATAATACCTCGGGAAGTGTAAAAATAATTCAATGGGCCAACCATCAAGCCCAAAAAAATTATCACAAGCAAAGGATTTCCATCGTAGCCTATAATTCTTCCATTTTAATGGGATGAAATAACATCGTATTTGTGTCAACATAAAACATAGTCGATATGAATCAACGACCACCATTTGTTGCAAAATATCCACCTCCACTCTAACCCTATATCGATTGAAAAAAGTATCTCAATGCCTCAACTCTAGATGTCAAGAAGAGTACATAGGAATTTACGATTAATATCCCGAATTTCCTGCATGGTGTTCTCCCCGTGGCACTTCGTTGCATAATTATGAAATAATTTTGTGTTAGTGTCTCCTCCCGATGCACAAAGAGCGTGAATTTTCATTCTCCACTCATCCTCCTCAGAATTGGAAAATATTATTCTTCCTCTTTCTAAATACATTGCTAGTCATTTATGCACTCGTCGAGAAATAATATGCATGTGAAGGATCAACCAATATACCAATTTTTTTATCAATAGCCAAAATTTCATCAATATGCTTCCTATTTTTACCAACTAATTAATGGACATAGATTGTTTAAGAGCCCTCAACTTTAATCCCAATCATTTCCAAAGAATATGTGGATCAAGGGGTTTTGATCCTAGTGCCCAAAAAGTATGCACTATTGAATCAAATTCAAGAAAATTTAAGTGGTGATTAAATTTGAATGGGAGAACACCCCAATCCCCATCTACATGCGACTAGAGTATGATAGGGTAATGGTCCAAAATTTGGATGGAATAACCTAAGATTTCAATACCCTAAGCACTCCACAAAATTTTCTTAAAGTATGAAACAATCAAGTCTCTTAGTGATTCCTATGGACCCAACCCAACCATTTCTCCATGTCGAATAAAGGGAGCCAAAAAATATCAACCAAGTGAAACTACAAAAACGATCATTGAATTAATTCTAACTAATGGGTCCACTCGTAATGATCCCCCCAACCTCATTATCTTCAACGATGAGGTTCAAATCCCTCACAAAAATAAGGGACCCCCATCTTTAAAAGGCTACAGGATTCCAATTTATCCTCGAAGAATATGGCTCATATGTATTAAGAATATTAAATTTTTCCTTCGAGCTCCCGATGAAACCAGGTAGAAGGATACCCGCAAAGGATTTATGGAAATAAAATCTTATGAACTTAGGGATCCCAAAAAATCATAAGACCAATGTGATAAACCCAAATCATTCACAACACACATCCTCCACTCGAGACAAAAATGGAGGAGAATGGGCTAAATCTTTGTCTCCAATCATCATCGTCTCTTGTAAAAGGATAATAGAGGGGTGACCTAATCAAATGTTGTAGTACGAGGATTTTTCAGCACTCCCAAGCCCCCGATGTTTAAAAGCATGATTATCATGGTAAGTCCTCATAATCGGGCAAACAATCTCTAAGGGCCCAATGAGAGAAAGCAAAAACATAAGGTGATGTACCGAAGATGATGGGCCAAGATCCAATGCCGCAAATATTATGAAGATCAATATAAACCCCATTCGAATGATTTGGGTTGTTTCGAACATCGTTCCTTCCTAATGGTTATGTTATGATGAGAATTGGGACTGATAGAGATCTTAGAGAGGAGGATGAATGAATCAGTTATGGTTTGTAGATGGATATCAAGGTGAAGGTAGAGAAAATGGATATCACTCCCCACCGAATTAGTGGGAAAAAGGTCTCCGAAAGTCCCAAATCAATGTGAGTAGGTCAGGGCTAGCAATCAATGAGTCATCGATAAGTGAGGTTTCCATGGGTAGATTTCAAATTATCCGAACAGGAGAAATTTTTGGTACATATAACAATGAAGAATGTTCAATACAATTAATGTGACAACCGAATATGTGGAGAAAAATATGTAAAGGAAATAAAGTAGAATTACTAAGAGAAACAACACTCGATACCAAATCATTATGAATATGTTTCTCAAGACATGTCATAGGAGGTGTGATTTTAAGCTTACCCAAGAGAGAGTGTTGACCAATATATTGAGTCGTTGAGAGAGTGTGTAGATGTCAATGGATGACCCCATCACAAATCATCTCGATATTCCATGTCACACATTTCCAAATCTACGTTGTGCACTCGTCAATAAAATGTCCAACATTATGAAAACCCGCAACGAAAAGGAATTTTCCAATAGTCAATTCTTTTCAGCCAGAGAAGCCACCCTAATCGACCTCCACCTATGCGTGAATTCAGAACAAAGTCCACCTCCACCAAAATCCATGTGATATGTTTATCTATATATAAGAGGCTTGCTTCCAGGAAAGAAAATTTAGCAATGGAATTGCCAATCATCATTAATGATTCACATGACCAAATAATACGCAGGGGTAAATCGGGGAGTTTATCTCAAACCAATTTATTTCATGGGAATTCCGTGTATGGATCAAAGGCCATATGTCGTTGATTTAAAGAGAGGAAACCACGACTATGAACCCAATATGGATCCTGTAACATTTTCAAGATTGACATCATTAACAAAGTGGAAGAAGGAATCACTTAATTGTATACAATGTTGAAAAGATGAGAATACTTTAAGAATAGGTACCAATTTTCTTTAACCGTAGATTCCATCTCTGGGAGCCATCTCTTCAATGATAAAACCTTACCCATCAAAGCATGTCGTTGTAATCCTACCACATGGTCCCAAAAAACATAGGAAAAAAACAAGTTTATGGTAATCTAGATCAACCTTAACTTCCTCTTTTCCACAAATGATGGAAAAACAATTTCCGTGCATTACCACATTCAGCTCAATAACCAAAGGAAGATAATCGAAATATTCAAAACCACGTGTATATTTTTATGTACAGGGGATGTCCCAAAGGGCAAGACTCCCGACCGGGGGTAGCCACTTTTTGCCTCAATAGTTGCATGTACCAACACATTAAGGCAATGAAACATCACTACCCTAGTTTCCTTCAAGAGTCAAAGTGACATCCTACCGATAGATGTAAAGGTCAGTTGTACAATAAACACCACCGACGCTCTGCAATCCCTACTAATGTGAACTAAAGTAGAGAGAATTACTAAAAAATACCTTATGTATTAGTGTCTGAAAAAACATCGATAAAATATGTAGACAAGGTAAATTAATGTCACTAATCAATTATTGACCCCACTTGATATAGGTTGTCACTAGCTCAATCCATTAGGACAAACCTTCAAATACAATAGACTGGCCAATCACCGTCGACCAATGTCCTTCAAAAAATATCATCAAGCACACAATCAAAAAATATCTTCAATGAAGACTCAAACCATTAATGGATTGTCCCTCATATAATAAATGGCCAACTTGGAAAATAAATACCTCCCTAGAGAAATTAATGACCCCAAGAGACTCCTTTTTTATCAATTTCAAAATTCAAATATGTTAGCAAATCCACCAACCAAAATGGATGTAATTACGTATCAATAAAGATCCTAAAAAATCCACCTATTGACCAATCCAAAACCAGAGAGGAGCAAGAAGATCCATGGGAGAAAAGGTTTAGAAGAAATTCCATGTAAAACAACTAGCCAATGTGTCTTGGATAAACCGTAGAGAAGACGAACATGTAGCAAATAAGATCATCATAAATCCCTTGATCGACTAGGCCCAAACTATAGAATGAGCAGGAATATCCACAGGAGAAAAGGTTTAGAAGAAATACCACGTAGACAACCGCTAGTGCGTCTCATATAGACCACATAGTAGACCAACAACTAGAGATGAAAATAAATTGTTGTTAGTGTACGTTGAAACAAAAAATAGTAGAGATCCCTTATATCATTCAGAATCAGAATAACAACTAAATCTAGCTCAGATAATTATGCTTAGATGCATTGCACCCAACAACACCAACAATTGCACCAATAAAGGCTACATTTAATCCATCTACCTACACTTGCAGCCAAAATTACCACCCTTGTGAATATTGTGACTAATTTTTCCACAATCCTATTTTTTATCCTCAGTGTCTACTTCTCTCGAAAGTTGTTGTAGAGATTTTGAAGTAGGCATATTGTTTGCCAACGGATATCATGTACTTTTCCTCCACCATCCTTTAGGTGAATCTAATCCATGTTGTCGATGACATTCAAAATTTTCAGCACAACAATGTACTGATAACAACAACCATCAGATAGAAGCAGCGTTCAAAATAAATGAAATAGTTAAAAAACAAAGTCTAAAACACAATCAATGGAGACCCCAAAAAGTACTCCAACTATGTTACTACCTATACATGTTCAGCAAAAGTGCCTCCATCACTCCTCTCACCAAGCACCTCTGTTGTCGGCCTCCATCACTCTGCTTCTTGAAGAACCCATTAACAACATAAAGACACGTGCCCCTAATACTTTACTTTTACCTTTTTTACTAGTGCCCCGTATCGAAAATTTTAAGACGAAATTAAATTTTAAGATAAAATATTTCTTTTGTCTTAAAAAATTGTCCTAAAATCCCCATCTGTGTATTAGTGTCGAATGCAAATACAAACAAGTTGTCTCTAATCGTATCAACAAATATCAAAGGGACAAAGAGGAATTGATGTTCGAGAAATTTTTCCAAGAAAATTTGTCGGGTTTTGTAGAGTCGACTACCCCACCAAAATGAAGAGCCCAACAAATCATTGTATTTATATAAGATAACGTGAATGGTAAGTGAAATATCAGCCTCGATATAGGTGCAAGACAATAGTAGCCTATAAGCTGGTGAACTTAGGGCGCACTATTAGAGTCAATTTTGCAGTGGTTAGATAATATTTTCTTAAATTGATATGGTTTTGTCTTAATTGTTATTTGTATTAAATGAGTTTCGTCTTAATTGTCATTGTCTTAAGTGGCCACTGTCTTAAATATAAAGTTGTCTTAAAATATTTTTGTCTCTAAATATTTCTCTTAAAATATTTTTTTCTCAAACTGTTTTTTTTCCTTAAATTTTGTATTTAAGACAATTCAATTGATATTAAATTTTAATGTAAAATAACTAAAATAAAAAGTGACTTTTTAAGACAAAAAATTTCTATTGTCTTAAAAAAAATGCCTTCAAAATATCCTTCATATAGTAGTGTAAATAAATTCATTTAAATTAACACCAAACTTTTTAATTTAAATTCATTTAAATACACAAGGAAAAAAAGAATATCCAGACCAATCCTAAATCATAGATCTTAAATTTTAATCGAACCTAGACACCAAAAAAACAATTCATCTAAAAAACAATAATATACCATTATTATAAATTTTTATTTTTTATTTTTTTCTAAATAATTAATTAAGAAAAATCATGTTATTGGTAGTAGGTAAGGAAGAGATTGATAGCAAGTAAGGAAGAGACCAACTTTTTTGCAAAATACCTCTGGTTATATATATAAAATAGATTATGAACCAAATATATTCCAAAATCCCTAGATTTAAACGATTGATAAAAAAACAAAATGATAAAATATTCATATTTCGATTTCTATCTCATTTGTGATGTTTAGTGTTATATATAAAGATATATGAGAGTTAGACTTTGAATCTATCTCACAATCTGATCGAAGCCTTAGAATCTATCTATCTTTCGAAACAATGTGGATATTCGGAGAAAATGAGGATGTCGCCGTAATCACATCACGGTTCATTTATTCACTGATGAAAATTTTCTTGGCTTTTCTTTTTATAAAAAGAAAGAGAGAAAGTATAAGGAAGATTTTCTTGGCTTTTTTTTTAAGAAGGAAAGAAAGAAAGTATATTTAATGTTCACGAGGTTAAAAATAGTCTATGTGATAGATTGCTTTTCCATCTAGCGTTTGCATTCGGCCATTTTCATGTTAAGTTTTACAATAGTGAGTGTCAGCTTCTCGACAAACTCTTCGCTGAATAGATTATTCCAAGAACTAGCTGCCAAAATACCTGCATAATTTTCCCTGTTGTCTTTGAAGACCTGACATTCTAAAATGAAATGTTTTTCTGTTTCCACTTTTCCTGAAGAGCAAAACATACATACTCTTTCCTTCCACATTTTTTTTGGCATTTTCCAGCGCTCTGTTTCACAACGAAGTGGATGAGAATTAGTCCTTATTTGAGCAATAATAATTTTAAATCTCCAAGAGATATTGGCCCCTATGTACACCTTTTGTTGATGGTTATGAGTGGAGTTAAACTCTTCAATGTAGTACTTCTTCTTTCTCTCTAGCTCTTTCTCCCAAGTACATTTGTGGAACTTATTCATAACAAAAGTTTTTATCTCTTTAGTGTTTGTTGGACACGTGCTCAAGAAAATGCCCCATTTACTAAACCATTTGTTATTTTGCCGCATCCACGTCTTCTTTCTTTTGCACAATCTGTCACTAAACACAACCTTAGGCCATCTACCCTCTTCCATGTGCTCAATTTTTTTCAAATACCTTATGACTCGCACCATCACAATTGCTTCAATAGGAGCAGCCCCTGTTTCACTTAACATGATATCATAAGGAATTGCACTTTTAATTTTGAATTAGTTTGTAATCAAATGCTTCTGAATTTTCTCAAATTTTTTTTACTGTATCTCAGTTGTGCTACTGGCCCACAGTTCACAACCGTAGAGAATCACCAGAATCACTAGAAGCCCAAAAAGAGTTAGAGTGGTTTTCCAGTCCCACAACTCTGCCTCTCTACACCTGTTTTGAAGAGCTTAAATTTCTTTCCAACCCCCTAAAGTTCTTTTGTTTCTAAAACCACCCCAGCTTAAATTTCTGTTGAAGTCAATTCTGAGGTATTTGTAGTCTGCGCCTTCTTCCAGAATGATGCCTTCAAAGTAGAACTTATGATGGTTATGCTTTCTTTTGTTAGAGAAAACCACTACTTCCGTTTTACTAATATTGACTTGCATCCCCATGCTTCTACAAAAATTATCAAGGAAACATAAGTGCTCTTGCAAACCAAGAGCCGATTTAGCAATCAATATAAGGTCATCTGCGTGCAAAAGAAGCCTTATAACACGCAACGACAATTCCATATAATTCCAATGATGCTCAGTACACAATTTCCATACCAAACACACAACAATGTATGTGGTTGCGTAGTTTTGCCACGACAATAGTGTTCAAATTATTACATTACATGAACACCAGAGTGATAGACTAGGCATAAACTCTAATTTCTTTGATTCAGACCCTATTACTATATTTTTGGTGCTTCTGAGGAATTTGAAATTTGAATCTTTTAATTTACACAATACTTTATAGTAATGTAATGGTTAATTAAACTACCACTCAAACATATATAAAATAATATTTAAATATTAATAAAGATATATATATTTTTAAATAAGTTTTAATAATAATTAAATTTCATATAATTTTTTAAAAAATATTGTGAGATAATGATTTTATTTATTCTAAAAACTATTTAGATTGAATTTTGTTTACTCATAAAATAAAAAAATAAAATTGATTTTTATTTAGTTAAAGGTTTATTTTTCTTACAATAAGGCAATGTTATGTTCTAATAGAAGTAAAAATCTATTTGCACACATTACCAATACTTTTGGAAAATGGTAAAATTCTAATCTATCTACAATACATCACGTATAATGATGAACCCATCACCCATAATGATGATGATAATCTGACCATTTTCTTTAAAGATAAATTTTAATATATGTTTTATTAATATTTTTTTTTTCTAATCTTAGCCGGATTATATCTTCATCATGTCCAATATGTCATCTTCATTGAGCAAGGAATTGAACCAGTGACTTCACATCAAGAAGTTCCTTAATAAAACACCCAATCTATTCAGAACCACATAAACATTTTATTAATAATTATAAAATAATATAAAATTTATTAATAATTTTAACTTTTTTTATTAAATAATTTAATAATATTTTCTAAACTTAATAAATTACAATTGAATTCTTTTTAATATAAAATTTATTAATACATTTAAATTAAAATATTAATATAAATATATTAAAAATTGTTTTTATTTTAAAAATGGATAAAATTGAATTAGAGAATTTGACTATCTTTTAGAAACTTAGATGAGAGTTCCATTCATGAATATAGTTGTGACATCTGGATTTGAGTGTTACGTTATTTTAATTGATACTAAGTTAAACGGGCTTAATGAGTATATTATGCAATTGAACAAAAGTTTAACTCTTATTTTTAATAAAGATTAATTAGGGAGTGGTTTCCATAAATTTTTGGTTAAGTGTCCAAGTTACTAGAGTGGTTAGATCAAGAAGCAATTACCTGACAGTTACCTTTCCTCTGGGAATAAAAAGAAAACCCTGATGAGGAAAAGGGTTATGTGCAAGACGTGAAAATACAACAATATTGGCTGAAAGGTGAAAGTGTCCAGAGCTGGTTGGAGCCAGTGGAACTCTGATAAAAACCTGAAATGGGAGTAGAGACTGGACGATGGTCCTGAGGTCTCTCCCTAGAAAAAACTGCTAAGCAATCACAGTTTGACGAGGAGCACATGGGGAGCAGAGGACGTAATAGCCTCTCTCATGGTTGTGAGGAAACCATCAACTATGCTTAATTAAATTAGGTATTGTGAACTTGAAAATGAATAGCATAAGTTTCCTTATTTTTCTTCATAAGTACCTTACTTTTGGAAATATTACTGTGTGTGAATACAGATAGAATGAAACAAATACTGTGTTGAATTAACTTTTAGTAATGTACCTGCTAGTTATAAATTATTTAATTCCTGATAAACTGTAAACCCTTATGGCTATATATTCGAGTAATACAGTTAGAGAAAATTGTGCCCCTAATTTGCAAGGGAAGGTTTAAATGGTAGAGTTTGAATAGTTAGGTTATTAAGGTTAAAATCTATGTAAGAAAACAAATATACAATGGAACAGTTAGTCCCACCTAGAGAGTAAACTCTGAATAGGACACTCTGTTTTTCAAGAGAAACTAAGGATACACACACTAAGGGTTTTGGAAATAACCCTCTTTCTTCTCAGATGGTCCGGACACCTGTAGGAGAAATTATTAAAAGAGAAAGAAAGAGGAAAAGTTGCTGAATGTAACAAACAAACTGTAACTGTAAACTCACAGTAACGATAAAATTTCAACAGGTAACGAGGACTAATATAAATTTTATAGCATAACCTGTATTGAAAGCATATAGGTACAGAGAAATTATCCCTGAAGGAACAACATGGCTAAAAATCAAGAATTCGAATAACTGTGAAACATTACATAAATATCTCCAGAACTAGGTTTCATCTTTGTTAAATTCACGAATAAAATTACCGGATACAATCAAAATATAAAGATAAAATTCGGAGGGTGGTAACCCTATCGACCAGCCTTGCAAGATTCTAGAAAAAACATCCATTAACTTGGAAAAGAAACTATGACAACGTATTGCAAATAACTATGACAACATATTGCATATATGGTAAAATACAGTAAAGATAAACTGCAATCACAATGAGGAGGTCATAGCTGCACATACCCGACAAATATTGCAACTCTTCATTCATCATAAACTAAATAAAATTAATGCATGAATTCCTTACTTAAATAGTTATAGAATTATCAATACAGAGGCTGAACCAGAAACACTAATATGCTCAAAACCCCAAATAGGAAACATATTGTCGACCGAGAATCATCGAGTTATCAATTCTACATAACCAAAAGTCTTATAAAAACAATCGGAAAATAAGTCCTTCTACAGAAGGCACATTTGGCTAGTATCTATAACCAGTTCTTAAACAAAACTTGACAGAAAACATTAAACCATCTGAGCTTCCTCTTAAAACTCTTTTTAGGTCGAAACGAGGTTGGATAGTCTGGACAGAGACATTCGTAGAAATCAAGTACCTGGAAATGCAACAGGAAAATTTTTAGGCTGAAGTATGTCGAGTTACCACACTATAGGAGGAAGGGTTGGTGGTATTTTACCTGCACAACCACATAGCAACGTTACATAAGAAAACCTTCTCAGGATTCCGAATAAAAAGATTAATAAACCTCACAACCCTGATGCAAAGTACGAGTCCAAATTTACCTCATAACGAAGACATACTTGAAAATGATGACCTGCAAGGAAAAGAAGCTGTTAAGAACTGTAGAAAAATAATTAGACAAAATTACTCATGCCAAAGCCGAGTCGATTAAACCTGAGAAGTTACCTAAGCCAGTTGAGTGAATTTAGTGTTGAACAACTCCTTCTTAAGCATGTGAGACCATTGTGTGGGAACGATCATGCAAAGAAAGGGTGGGAATATTACGCCAGTACCAGCCAAGCCACCATGTCTGCATTTCTAAGGTTAATCACCTCAACATTGTGGAAAAGTCGTGACTGAACACCATATAAACGTGAAGTATGAGGTGTGCCATAAATGGTGGTTAGTGCAAAACAAGAAAACTCATTACCTCACGACATATAGAGAGTCGAACGGAGAACCAATTGAGAGCGCAGAGCCGACGGGTGCGAGGAGCAGAATGGAGGCAGTTAGGGTTTGGGAGGGTAGGGTTACACCCTAACCACCCCTGAGCCAAATTCCACCATAGATCTGACTTAGATCCAAGGGTGAAGGGAAGCACACTTGTGAGATGCAAGATTGTATCATGTACGCCAAAGATATGGTGTGGATATAACCAAATCTCAAACCATTAAAATAGTACTAACAATATGTAATTCCAAGATGGATGACTTGGCTTTTGTAAGGAATGCGCAAAATCAACCATAAGATCAATGAGTAATAAAATCAAGTTGAATCATCCCTTGATTAAGGTTTGATAAGTTTGCAATGTATTCATATGCACAGAATTCCAAGATATGATAAGTTCATGTGTGGTAAATAATCTAGGGAGGTTAAACCCCAATGTTTCCAAAGTAATATAAATAATAATGTAGAATGGTAAAGTTAGATAGTTTTTACAATGTTTACAAAAGTAAGTTTAGTAAATATATATATTTGTATTCAAATATAAAATTAGAACTTAAGTAGTAAAATATTTTTTTTAATAGTAAATATTTTAACGTTTATGGTTAGACTTTACAATAGTGAGTAAAGTGAGAATGATTGTATTAATTAAGTGGAAAGAGAAAGAAAATAAAATTGCCAAGAGGTAGGCACTTGTGCCTTGAATTAACTAAGTGGAAAGAAAGAAAATAAAATTTAGAAGAAGTAGGCATTTGTGTATTTTGTAATTGTAATTTGTATGTGAATAGCAAGTAGTTGATGACACTTCTATATACATTATAGCATTTAAATAAAGTTAATATATATTTTATACATGTGTGGTATATATTAGATATTATTGTTTATTGATTTCTTGCGCTAAATAAATATTAAAATATTAATTAAATATTAAAGAGATAAATGGACTCTGTTAGGAATATATTCCCAAAACCACATCTAAGATAGTGTCATGCAACCACAATTTTTTTTTTTTTTTAAACTCAAATTTTACACTATGAAAACAAAAAATCACAAATAAAATGTAAAAGAAACCTTCATATTAGACAACTCACAATTTTATCTTGAACAATCTTTCAAAAATAAAAGCAATTAAAATGTTCAAAGCTTAACAACCCATCTGAATCTATATAATTATTATTAATAATTATAATTATAAATATAATTATTAAATATAATAGTAAACTTTAGACTTTTTTTAATGATAAATAAAGTGTCTACCCTAAATATTGGACTATTTTTTTCTGATTTTTTTCTTTTAACTATATAAATAATTAGAAATCTCTAATTACTTATAATTATTAATTTTATTTTTATATTATAAAATCAAAATATTTAATTAATGATAAATTAAATCCTCTTTAACCTTAATTGAATTTTTATGTAACTTGAAAACTTTTAACAATTTTCAACAAAATATATAAAGAAATTACAACTCCTCTTCCATTCTAAATTCTCCTCTTCCTTTCTAAATGGCAAAGCACACTCGCGCGAACGATGCGATACCTGAAGAAAACATTGGAAAATGAAAAATATGTTAGCACCAAACAAAGTTACATTTTTGTTCATGCTGTCCAATCCAACGATACAAGTGCATAGGTAAAATTATCTATTTTTTTCACATTTACTTAATACCATTATAAAATTATTATACAAATTATCTAATATGTAAAAAATAATAAAATCATTAATTTAAAAAACCCAAAAATAATAACTAATTATCTATATGAACCGAACTTGAACGTGATTGTATAGTGTAAATATTTTCACACGAATTCATTTATCTAAATGATTTAAGATTTAAATCTTTCTTATCCTTAATCTTTAGTAGATTAAGAAATTAAAAAAATGAATTTGCAGTATAGATCTGTATGAGTTCGAATTAGAATTTATCCTTAATCTGTAATAGACTATGAAATTAAAATAAGGAATT
Source organism: Pinus albicaulis (assembly GCA_034641835.2). Taxonomy (NCBI): domain Eukaryota; kingdom Viridiplantae; phylum Streptophyta; class Pinopsida; order Pinales; family Pinaceae; genus Pinus; species Pinus albicaulis. The sequence continues at coordinate 499,866,103 of CM076577.1, forward strand.
TGCAGGATGGATCTGTATGAGTTCTAATTAGAATTCATTCATCTGGTCAAGTGGTTAGCCAACTATAACGTTTGTATTTTCATGGAATCTGGTGAACTCCAACATCGTGTATTAAGAATTAGCATATACATATATATTTTAAGATGAATTAAATTTATTGAAGTGTAGTTTTTTTTCGAATTTATATTTTAAAAATATTTGTTCTCAATACTTGTAATCTATAATAAAATCAAAAGTTCATCCAATGTGATTTCTCAATACTTATAAAATATAATAAAATCAAAAGTTCATCGAATGTGATTTCTCAATGCTTATAAAATATAATAAAATAAAAAATTCAAATAAATCTAAATGAGGTAATTAATAAATATTGAAAAATTAGGGATATATAACATATAAATTTATATTAAAAATAAGGTAAAAAAATATTTTGCATTAATTAATGTGTTTGTTTTTACAAATATAAATTTATTTATTTGGTTCTAGAATAAATAACCTGCTACTATTAAATATTTTTGACAACTCTTTTGCTGGTCCAAATTTAGGTGGAAATTTCTAAACAATTATTGGAAATGTAGGTATCCATCGCGTTGAGATTACACAGTCCAAATTCCAAATTGTTTGGTTGGAAATTTAAGACTTCTTGAAAGTGCAGATATTAACCACTACGATTTACACAATCCAATCATAATTTGTCCATACAATACACTAAGAACATTCACACCGATGGTACTGCCTTACCTATCGCATTTGCCTTGCCACACAAAACGACGATAGTACGCTGTCCGTTGAATAATTACAAACCCAGAAGATTCCCAATTGAGCTGCCCCGGGCGTCATCTTAGTGTGTTAATTGAATTGAATTTTAAATTTTTTAATTTTAAAATTAGGAATAATAAATAATTAAGTAAAAAAATTTCCTTTGAAATCATATAGGAGATTATTTTGCCAATTCTTTTTAAACTATTCAGTGTGGTTTATGGTCATGACAAGATTAAGAGCCAGATCATGGCATAAGCTTAAATATAAGGCAACCTGTTGTGATCTGTTTTTTATCTTATCTTCACTATGAATGTGTTATGATCTGTCTTTTCATCTTGTCCTCGTTATGAATTACTCTGGATGGTTCAAAAGCCCAGGGAAAATAATCTCCTATGTGATTTCTACTCAAAGTTTTTTACTTAATTCATTAAGAATCATAAAAAACTGAATTCAGAAATCATAAATAAATATACTGATAAACTAAAATTTAAAAATATTTAATTGAAATAAAAATTTATTTAAAAACTATTTTCTTTAAATAATGAAAAAAATCCCAACAATCATTAATAATAATTATAATTTTCTCATATTAAAAAATAATTAGTATTTTATCAATAAATTTAAAATTTAAGAATCCATTTCCAATTTTACCAAAACATTTATTAAAAAAAAAAATCAATGACATTTTCTAATACAAATTCTACCACTAAAATTTTATAATAATTTTTATTAATAAAACTAAATTAAAAAAAATAATATAAATATATTTTCAATACTTTATTTTAAAATTATTTATAAATACACATTTTAAAAATGTATATATAAATAATAAATAATATAGTTAATTATGATTTTTCAAAGCTTACTTATCTAATGACCACCAAACATGAAAAGATCAACATAAATGAGCACTCTAAAAATCTAACAATTACTAAGAAATATATATATATATATATATATATATATATATATATATATATATATATATATATATATATATGAAATGATAATGGCTAATATTCACTTATATTAAATTGTTTTATTAGACATCACTAAATATGAGAAGATAAACCAACATAGGAACTCTAAAGACTTAACCATTATTAATAGATTTAAAAAAATATTTTTTTATTTGAAATGTGATGATGACGACGACCATGACTAGTATTCACTTATATTAGAATTGTTTTATTAGATTTAAAGAAACGTAAGAAATTATTTGAAATTTTTAAGATTTTTTATTTAAAATCTTATTAATAGTAATAATTTTATTTGGATATACTGAAATAGTTCTTTTCATATTCAATTTATTAGGTGTTAAAAAGATAGAATATTTTTTTGTTGTGTGGTATTTTGGAAATTGTTCACAGCCTAGTTTCTATAACCACTTTTCTTCCACTCCCTTGAAGATTTTCTAGTGGAAGAAGGTGTTATTTGTTTGACCTAATATCGTTTTTCAAAGTTTACAAAAATTAATCCTAACATCACCATTACTACCAGTTCGCCAAGAGCTTTCTGACAAACCTAAGTTTTGTCTCAATTCGAGTACCAAATTAGAAGTTATGCTTGTTAGAAGTTTTGGCCTATTAATAGAGGCCATGTCATCATAAGGATGTCATGTGGAACCCATGTGGCCTCTGCCCTACTCATATGGCATCTCCACACCATCCATGGATGGGTTTCAAGTTGACCACGCCACGAGATCCACACTTCCATTTATTGTATCACATGTCCAAGGTGGAGCCTACTAGCCCATGTCATCTCAACGCCTCGACATCAATAGTTTCCTCCTCAACTCCCTCAACAACTACCTATAAAGTAAAATTGCTAAGGTCCAAGGTATGAAACTCACAATGTTAATTTAGTGCACTCTGTGCCCGAGGAGGAGCCCATAGGTCCACGTCATCTTAGTGTCTCAACATCGGGCTTTTCTAAGTCTCCTCACACGAACACTTTGAGGCAAATGGTCAAGGATTTTTATCAACCCAATGACATCGAGTCTCTCCACATGTTGGCTCTTACGATTTTCCGTGAGGTTCAACTACCTGTTGGCATAGTTTTAGCAACCGGGGTTCTTCCCCAGTCCCACTGTGACGCCTCCTTCCACATTTATCCAAATTCACAAGCTCACTAGGGTAAACATGAGATGAGTGTCATATGGCATGACCTTACCTCCATGTTCTAGTTATGGAAGTGGAGCCAAAACCTGACAACTTTACTAACATCCCTTAGAGATGAAAAACCACTTACAATGTTGCAAATCACCCCAAGTGGTCAATCCATGAGTTGGAACCCTTCTTCTCTGTAAGATCCAAAACAGTTAAATTTCCAATAGATCTGTCACACTTGAGTGTTCTAATAAAATGTTTGTAATAAAAAACAATGAACACCAAAGGGATCTGAAAATGCAGCCTCTTTTCTATATTAATAGGTGAAAACAAGATACATGCTCATACAAGACATACTGTAGCCCATACCAATAGCATATATGGCTTCTCAACAATGAATACTCTAAGAAACTGGAGCCCACTTGTGAATCCTGAATGGATCCACCACACAACTGTCATTGCAGGGTTTTCGTCCCAAGGTCAACCTAGAACTGGCCACACCAAGTTCTGAACAAAACACAATAATATAGATAAAATATGAATGATCCCACTATCTAACCCCTATCCTCTTTTATAGGCTTGATGGACTCTCTAGAAACATTGTTTTATTATTTTCCTTTGAAAAACAAAGGAAAATATCATGGGCTCATACCATGGGAGAATAACACAGTAAATACCATGGGAAAATTCCCTCCACTTTGACCATATCAAGAAAAGGGAATATTACAAATCCTCCCGCCGAAAGATTTCTTTCCCTTAAGCAATCCACTTATATCCACAACAAAAGCATAGGTATATTGATACCAGGATCCCATACAAACTAGTGTTTTATCCCATGACTCCATGCTAAATGATCCTGAATGGATCCTTCGATCCTTCAATCCCAAACAATAATTTGGCCAATCTTGCCCTTAATAGATTTACATGGATCCCAATTCCACCTAAGTCTTGGGAACTGTGGGTTATGATACCATCTCAACTCTCCATCACTGCTCATGCCTAAGGGCCCAAGCTGCAATATACCCTTGGCTATGGTTATCCTCCTAGGAATCAACCCATCAATAGAGTTCCAACTCATAATCTCTCGCTAATCCATCCCGTGGGAAGGATCTAATGCATGAATGCATGCACATGGAATAAGTCTACTATGTTGATGTTACATGTTGCTCAACTCATGCTTCCCCACTCGGTCATCCAACATGATCCATTTGGATAATTTTTCCGTGCTCTCCCCAATGTATAAAGACGGGTTGGTTGTGCTGCAAGCTTTATCTATGTACTCTTGTAGAAGGAGACTTTGGAACTCCCAATTGTATTCCTCCTGCTACCTTCTAAGGGACTTGAGACGTTCCTCTACACTAGAAAACTTAGTCTTCGACTCGACACATACCCCTATGAGCTCCTCAATTTTTCTATTATCTTGTAAGATAGTGTCTCGAGATGTCCAGACTCTTTGCTTCAACATCATAATATGTGTCTTGTAATGCATGATATTTCCTTGAAATTTCTCTAATATGTGTCATGTAATGCATGATCTTTCCCTGAAAGTTCTAGTGCCCTCTTGAATGTCTTTGTACCTATCTGCACTGGATGCCCAACAACAACAACTTCAACTTGATCCTTTAACTGACTCTATGGGAATGGTTCATTTTGCACATTATGTCTGTCATGCTGCTCCTAATGATCATGCTCATCATGTTGGTTCACTACTATTGGCTCCTTACTCAAATTTCCTTGACCTCCTCCATCAGTGAAGATATTATGTTGTTCATCCTCTCCAATTGTCGAACATAGATGCACTCGTGGATTGTTATCTATACTTGAATGTTCATATTTTCTATGGACATCCCCTTGGAGACCTATGGACTAAGTTGTATAGGATTCCACCTCATCAATACCATTAAGTAGAATTTCCTCATGCACTTCCAAATGCTTGTGATCCTGTAATTCTCCCTTAATAATATTGTGTTGATGCTCACCATCCTGAAAATCAATAGACTTAACTATAAAATACTCCCCATGATCTAAAGCAATCTCCTCTTGTTTTGTCTCTGTTTCCTCCTTCCTATCACCTAGACATGAATGGTTAAGGGCTCGAGGTCCCTTGCAGATAAATCACAGTCCTCTCCTACTTAGTTCATTCTTGCTGTAGGATTTGTTCTTGCTTCCTCCATTAATCCTTCTCAACTCCTTCCTAGTAATCACCCTTCTAAGAAATTTTATTTTTTGCTTGATCACTTGACTAGATCATAGGCAGCTGGTGATACCTTTAGTTCCTTCCTCCAAATGGTCAGCAATTTGGATCTTAGTATCTTGCAGATGTCAACATCTTCTTCTAAGAATAGAGACACAATCTTTTGCATGCTTATTTTGACACAATATAGATGAGCTGATGTAATGTTGGTTTAAAAGCTTTGTAGTAACTGAAACATTAAGTCTTCAAATTCCAAATTTAGCACATAGGTTCCAAAGTTGAACGTTGCCATGAGTTTTAAAGCTCTGCACCGTTTCTAAAAATTAGGAAGCATGATGTTGTTCAACCCTTGAAGGGCTTCTACTATTAGCTACAATATCTCCTCCATGATATCATTATTGTAAGGAAGTAGTGGTGATGTTACAACTATGATCTTGCTGAGACAAGAAGAATCTGTGAGCCTGAATTCTTCACAAGGATGCTCCTAAATTTTGGGTTGTATCAACGCAAGCATGGATGGCTTGAGAGCCCAACTGAGTTTCTTCCATTCTGGCTCCCCCACCCTCGAAAAACATGTGTTTAATTCCTCCAACTTATGAAGGTCTATGTTTGAATTTGTTTGTTGCAATTAAGATCTAAGTGTGAAGAGCTTAGCCCCTCTTCCATATCCTTCATTCACTTCCCATAGGTGCTTCGACTGCAGGATGACATGGACTCTTTTCAAGAATGATCTGTTGCTTTGACCCTCATTTTGGTCTAAAGAAGTATTGTTGCGTAAAATACCATATATTCTCACTAGTTCATCAAGAAATTTCTAAATGTTTTCTAAGATACCTTCAAGTAAATCCGTCTTGTCCCATACCAAAGAAATAAAATATGCACGAATACTAATTCTTCAAGCAAGAAAAAACCCTTATATCTCCATTTTTTTTAATACAAATAATAACTAACTCAAATTTTCCTTCCTCTTCTCTCTCTTTTTTTTGGACAACGTTATTTATTATATATATGTATATACATATTAAACTAATATATATTCTGATACCTTCCTTACACTTCCAGGTTTGGTGGTAGAATTACTGGTGCAATTCCATCCAACATCAACACCCCTCAATTAAAATAATCCCTCTTGGCCTCTATGCCCTCTCCTAGAAACTCCGCTACACCAACCTCCCACTTCTAGTGCACCCATGTCAAGCTATTCAAGCTACTGCACCTTTGACACTCAAGTTTTTCTCGTACAGATTGTTTGACTTCCGACATGTCTAAGCTTTGATTCAGATCGACCCTCAGTATTCACACACCCTTGAAACTATTGATGTAATCAATGTGGCAACATTTCCAAAATGATAGGCACACTGCAAATATTGTCGGCCCGATAAAAAAAACAAGCTTAAGATCGGTGTGAGTGTGGTCACGTTCAGGACCCCTCAACTAGACAGAGTTCTGATGGGAGTGGTGTCTCGATCTTCAGCCCTGCTGCAAAAAAAACCCGAGGGTGGCTCCCTCACATACCTTTGACCCTCCCTTCGGCCTTCCACAACCCTGCTATTCAATGGCCTCTTATCTCTGATGTGGAAAGTGGCATGACAGAATATGGTCTGTCGGCTTATGATACAATCCCCTGTAAGATTCTACTGAGTGAAAAACTTATATTTAATTGAATATCCACCCAATGCCATTATAATTCCATCATCCAAATGATGCCAATTTAATACGAAGAGTCAAGAGATAAAGTGTAAATTTGAAATAGACTGAGGATTCTATGAGAAATCACCAAGACTTGAACTTCATATTTGTATGCCTTCGAACAATCAAGGAATGTGATAGGATAATGTGGGAAATTAAATGACCCGTTTTAGATGGTGAAGGCCCACGATCACCTTGTTGAACAACCACTTGGCGTCTTCTTATGTCAAAACGATTCTTCAATGCTTTCTCTCAGCTCGGCGTGATGGTCCTGTGGCCTTTCAGAGTGCGCTCTTATACAACTGATATGATCCCAAACATCTGTTAGGCACCCGTTGACTCTTCCAGAACTACCACGGTGGCCCAATATCTGTATAAACTCGACGATGGCTTGTTGTCTCATGGATCTTCATTGAGGCATGAAGAAAAAACTCGGCCTTCTGCTCCCTGGCTTTGCTCTGGCCATCTCACAAGATTTAGCAGATCAACAACCTCTTGCTGGGATTTTACAATAACTTTGGGGCGCATACAACTATGACTACGCCAATCAATCTAAACTTTGAACAGATCAAATCCATTAGAATTATAAGAGGGAGGTCAGAGTTACAAAAATAAAAGAATGCCCACCATACTTTTGTTGAAAATATTAAAGTCACCTGCGTGCCTTGAGCAGGTAGAAACAGAGTACAGGGGCAGCAACAACAACAACAGAAGGTTGAGTGTGCAAAGCACTGTGCATTCAAGAGGAATGGGAAAATCGTAAGGAGGAAATCAATGTTGATGGGCAGCAACTGAGTTTGCAGAATTGAATTAATGTTTGATGGGCGTAGCCGTTTTTGCAGAGGAATGAAGACTTTCCTGGTTCCAAACTACGGAAGAACAAAGTTTTAATGAAAATAGTCATTTCGGGCTTTTAAGCCCTCAACAACCAAAATTGAAGAAAATGTGTTTAAACGGCAAAGTCCCTTTAAGTTTTGAGAAGGCACGACAAAGTGGTCCCCACCACTTAAGCGCTAATCGCAATCGCAAGTTTTACTTGCAGTGTCTTGTTGATGTGAAGAATCGTAATGCGATAAGATCACAATCGCAATCGCAAATCGCAGTAGAAGAGTTTTAAAGTTCAAGTGTCTTGTTGATATGGAAGTTCCAATGTGATGCGATCATTGCAATCGCAAAGGAACGATGTACCGCCCATCTCATATGTTATCCGCCGATTGTAAAATCGCAATGCAATCGCAAATCACAAACTCACCATCCTCTATTCATATGTTTTCCACTGATGCCGATGGTGTGATGTAATGTGGTCCCACCACAGTCGCACATCGCACATCTCTCATCGCGCCAATCACAAATCGCAATTTCTTTGTTCAACAATTTCATTTGTTTCATCGCCAATTGTCGATTGCCGATGCCGCTCAATCGCACATCGCCAATCGCAATCGCAACATTGCAAGTGTGCTATTCAAACCGTTCCACTTGTTCCTCCGATCGCCAATTGCCGATTGCGACGTGGGCTCCACTTGCATATCGTGCTAAAGAAAGTTTTAGGTTAAAAGTTATGTTTCAGAAATGTATTTCATTTTATTTTTTGTTTTATGTTTTAATGTACATCGCGCCATATAAAAAGGTGTATCGCATTTTATTGCAAAGGAGAATGAGATTATTATTTTGTTGTGTTGTATCACTCTGTAAGCCCGCAGGCAGAGAAAAACTGAGTGAACCATAACAGAGCACTGTTTGTGCGTTTTGATAGATAGAGAGATTTTTGAGAGCACTGCGTCTGTATAAGTCAGTTCATATTTTTTTATCCCTCAACAGAGGAAGACTTTTGTAATAGTTTTTTGTTTGAATAATGGAATAGAAATCATTTTCATGCCATCTCTGTCAGCAAGCAAATTTTTATTTTAAATTCTCTGTGTTGAGAGGAGAGTATTATTCTCTCTGTATTGTTCTGAAATTCTCAGAAATTCCAAAATGGTATCAGAGCTAGTTCAGGCTCTTTGAAGGTTTCAAAGAAGCTGAAAGAAGAAGAAGACTTGTTGTAGCATTTCTCCAGCAGCGCGAAAGCTCAGCAGAAGATAAATTTCAAGTATTTCTCAGAAGAAAACAAAGTTATTATTTTGTTTAAAAGAGTTTGTTCTTTAGAAAAGGAAAGACAGTTTGTTTAAGTTCATAGTTCAGTTTTAAAGCAATGGCTAGACCAAGTAATAGTATGAGTATAGGGAATGCTCAGCTTCCACAATTTAATGGAAAGAACTATGATTATTGGGCCATTACCGTGAGAGACCTCTTTGCCTCACAAAACTTATGGGAATTTGTAGAAGATAGTTTTGATGAACCAGTTGATGAGAAAACCTTTAATGCCTTAACTCAGGCAGAGAAGGATTTATTGAAGAGCAATAGAAATAAGGACTCTAAAGCCCTCTTCTATTTGTATCAAGCAGTACATGAGAGTGTGTCTCCAAGGATAGCAGCAGCCAAGAGATCCAAGGATGCATGGGATACTTTGAAAGTAGCCTATCAAGGTATGGAGAAAGTGAAGACAGCAAAACTACAGTTGCTGAGGAGAGATTTTGAAACTCTCTACATGAAGGAGTTAGATAATATAGACTCATTTTTCACACATGTTATTGGGATGGTAAATCAGATAAGGTCCCATGGAGAAACTCTTGAAGAAACAAGGATTGTGGAGAAACTTTTGAGGAGCTTACCCTCAAGGTTTGATGTTATAGTTACCACCATAGAAGATACCAACGATCTCTCAAAGTTCACAGTGGATGAACTTCATGCATCACTGATGACACATGAACAAAGATTGGGTAGAAATGAAAACTCATCTCTAGATCACTCCTTCAAGACCCAGATGCCTTCAGGAAGAGGAAGAGGTCAAGGCAGAGGAGGAGGAAAGGCAGAAGCCAAAATAGAGGTGGAAGGAATAGCCCTTCACATTCACATAGAAGGAGCAACAATCAAAATCAGAGCCACGACCAATGCAATAGCCAACAAGGTGGACACCAACACCAACATGCACATGGAAAAAGGTATGACAAATCCAATGTCCAATGTCATTATTACAAGAAATATGGGCACTATGCCAATGAATGTAGGAAAAAGAAAAATGACATGAAAAATAGGCAGAATGCTAATGTAGTAAAAAAAGAAAAGAACCCAAGTAATGTGTTGTTAACATGTAATGTAGCACAAGATAGAGAAGATGATGTTTGGTTCTTAGATTCAGGATGTAGTAATCATATGACTGGAAACAGAGCAATGTTTGCCAATCTAGATGAAGAAGTTAAACCAGAAGTAACCACAGGGACTAATACTAAGATCTCTATCAAAGGAAAAGGTAGAGTTAGTATTCGAGCAAGAAATGGTGAACAAAAATTTGTTCCAGATGTGTATTATGTTCCTGGTTTGAAGTGTAATATTTTGAGCGTAGGGCAGCTCATAAACAAAGGTTACAATGTATTCTTTAAGAATGATGTGTGAAAAATAATGGATATACCTCCAAGCAAGAAGATTATTTCTGAAATACAAATGAACAACAATAGAATTTTTCCACTCAAGCTCAACACTGACTTGAAGGGAAAAGGAAAAATATAGCAGCTGTAACTCAAGAAGTCTTTCAGAAGGAAGCGAAAGATGAGAACTGGTTATGGCACTTGAGATTTGGACATCTCAATTTTGAAGGATTAAATTTGTTGCATAGAAATGGAATGGTAAGAGGTTTACCATTGATTGAGAACCCTGATAGCCTATGCGAAGGCTGCATCTTGGGAAAGCAACACAGAGAAAATTTTCCATCAGGGAAAATCATACGGGTGAAAGCACCCTTGGAGATCATTCACTCAGATTTATGTGGGCCGATGCAAACAACATCAGTTTCAGGCAGAAATTACATGTTGACCTTCATAGATGATTTCACAAGGAAAGTGAGGGTTTATTTCTTGAAATATAAGAGTGAAGTCTTTTAGAATTTTTTCCACTTTAAAGCTATTGTAGAGAAATAGAGTGGGAAATATATCAAAGTTCTCAAAACTGATAGAGGAGGAGAATATATCTCAAAGGAATTTCTGCATTTTTGCAGAGAGAGCAGCATACACAAGAAGTTTACCACAAGGTACACACCGCAACATAATGGAGTTGCTGAAAGGAGAATCGAACCATAATGGAAATGGTGAGAAGTATGCTAAAGGAAAAACACTTGCCGAATGAGTATTGGGTAGAAGCAACAAATTTTGCTGTGTACATTTTAAATAGATGCCCTACAAAAGCTATTATGAACAAAGTTCCAGAAGAAGCGTGGAGTGGAAGAAAACAAGGAGTCACCCACATGAGAGTTTTTGGATGTGTGGCTTATGCACACATTCTAGATCAGTTGAAGAAGAAGTTGGATAATAAGGGGGAGAAGTGCATCTTCTTTGGATATTGTGAAGATTCCAAAGGATACAGATTGTATAACCCATCCACAAAGAAGTTTGTGATAAGCAGAGATGTGCAGTTTATTGAAGAGGAAGCATGGGATGGAAGCATAGAGAAAACAATCAATGTTAAAATCTGTGTATCTCATGATGAATATGAGGAAGATGTGGTTGAAATTAATACCTCATCGGTAGCACAACCTCCACCAACACAAGGACAACAAGGGACACCTCAAGTAGCAGTGAGAACACCCTTGAGAAGAAATGGGAGTGCATCTCCAAGCACACCACATGGAGAAGATTTGAGTGCTTCTTCAAGCACAACAACACCAAATGAAAGAGGAACAAAGTTTAGAAGTATTAAAAGTGGAAAATGAATAGGAACAATGCTGATAGAAAAGAACAAAACATGGGATTTGTTTGATCTCCCGTGGTGGTTGCAAAGAAGTTATTTGAGTTAAATGGGTCTACAAGACCAAAAGTAATGTCGAAGGAAAATAGAAAGACACAAGGCCAGACTTGTTGTCAAGGGATGTAAGCAGCAGCATGGAAGAGACTATGAGGAAAATTTTGCACTAGTTGCAAGAATGGAGACAGTTAGAGAAGTGTTGTCCATAGCAGCACAAAAAAAATGGAAAATATATCAGATGGATGTAAAATCCGTATTTTTAAATGGAGTTTTAATGGAAGAGGTATATGTTGAAAAACCTCTCGACTATGAGAAGAAAGGCCAAGAACACAAAGTGTGTAGGTTGAAGAAAGCTCTTTATGGCCTGAAGCAAGCACCAAGAGCATGGTACAGTAGGATAGACTCCTATCTACTGGAAAATGGGTTTGAGAAATGTGATGGAGAACCCACATTGTACATCAAAGAAAAATATGGTAAGATAATCATTGTTGTGTTATATGTTGATGATCTAATATTTTCAGGTAATGATGATTACCTTGTTGAAAATTTTAAAACAGTCATGAAAGAAGAATTTGAAATGACTGAAATGGGATTGTTGAGATAATTCTTAGGAATAGAGGTAGAACAGAATGAAAATGGGATTTTTATTTCACAAGCAAAATATGTGAATGAATTTCTAGAGAGATTTAATATACAAGAGTGCAAAGCATCAATTACTCCCACAGTAATGGGATTGAAGTTGAGTAAAGATGACAGCAACAAGGATTTTGATCCAAGTTTGTATAAAAGCATAGTTGGCAGCCTCATGTATTTGACTGCAACTAGGCCGAATATTATGCATGCTGTGAGTTTGATCTCCCGATTTATGGAAAGGCCAAAAGAAGCACATTGGCAGGCAGCAAAGAGAATTCTGAGGTATGTCAAAGGAACTAAAATGTATGGTATTTTATATACTACTTCAGAAAATTCAGATTTGATTGGTTATACTGACAACGATTGGGCTGGAAGTATTGATGATCGGAAAAGCACATCTGGTTATGTTTTTCATATGGGTTCAGGAGCCATTTCATGGGCTTCTAAGAAACAACCGATTGTAGCATTATCTACAACAGAGGAAGAATATGTGGCAGCTACAACAACAACGTGTCAAGTAATATGGATGAGAAGAATATTGAGAAGTTTGTGTCAAGAACAGATAAAAGGAACAATGATTTATTGTGACAATAGCTCAACTATTGCATTGTCAAAGAATTTTGTGTTTCACAAGAGAACGAAACACATAGATACAAAGTTTCACTATATCAGAGAATTGGTGAACAATGGAGAAATTGTTTTACAACATTGTAGAACAGAGGAGAAATTTGCAGATATTTTGACAAAGCCATTGGGGCAGAAGACCTTTGAATATTTAAGAAAATGCTTGGGTATGACTAATAACCCAGCAACTGACTTTAAGGGGGAGTGTTGAAAATATTAAAGTCACCTGCGTACCCTGAGTAGGTAGAAACATAGTACAGGGGCAACAATAGCAGCAGCAGAAGGTTGAGTGTGCAAAGCACTGTGCATTCAAGAGGAATGGGAAAATCATAAGGAAGAAATCAATGTTGATGGGAAACAGTCGAGTTTGCAGAATTGAGTTAATGTTTGATGGGTGTAGCCATTTTTGCAAAGGAATGAAGAATTTCATGGTTCCAAACTACAGAAGAACAGAGTTTTAATGAAAACAGTCTTTTTGGGCTTTTAAGCCCTCAACAACCAAAATTGAAGAAAATGTGTTTAAACGGCAAAGTCCCTTTAAGTTGTAAGAAGTCACGACAAAGTGGTCCCCACCACTTAAGTGCTAATCGAAATCGCAAGTTTTACTTACAATGTCTTGTTGATGTGAAGAATCACGATGCGATGCGATCATAATCGCAATCACAAATCGCAGCAGAAGAGTTTTAAAGTTCAAGTGTCTTGTTGATATGGAAGTTCCGATGCGATGTGATCATCGCAATCGCAAAGGAACGATGTACCACCCATCTCATATGTTATCCGCCGATTGTAAAATAACGATGAAATCGCAAATCAAAAACTCACCATCTTCTATTCATATGTTTTCTGCCGATGCCGATGGTGCGATGCGATGTGGTCCCACCACAGTCGCACATCGCACATCGCTCATCGCGCCAATCGCAAATCACAATTTCTTTGTTCAACCGTTTCATTTGTTTCATTGCTGATTGCCGATCACTGATGCCGCTCAATCACACATCACCAATCACGATCGCAACATTGCAATTGTGCTATTCAAACTGTTCCGCTTGTTCCTCCGATCACCGATTGCCGATTGCGACGTGGGCTCCACTTGCATATCGCGCTAAAGAAAGTTTTAGGTTAAAATTTATGTTTTGGCAATGTATTTCATTTTATTTTTTGTTTTATGTTTTAATGTACGCCACGCCATATTAAAATGTGTACTGCATTGTATTGAAAAGGAGAATGAGATTATTATTTTGTTGTCTTGTATCACTATGTAAGCCCGCAGGTAAAGAAAAACTTAGTGAACCATAACAGAGCACTGTTTGTGTGTTTTGAGAGACAGAGAGATTTTTGAGAGCATTGTGTCTGTAGCATTCAGTTCATATTTTGTTATCCCTCAATAGAGGAAGACTTTTGTAATAGTTTTTAGTTTGATTAATGGAATAGAAAGCATTTTCATGCCATCTCTGTCGGCAAGAAAATTTTTATTTTAATTTCTCTATGTTTAGAGGAGAGTATTATTCTCTCTGTATTGCTCTAGAATTCTCAGAAATTCCAACAACTCCCTGATTTATTTCTAACACATGGATGTAGAAACTACATCATTAGCTTTCTCCCAATGCTAGGTCTGATCTCACTCGATGGCTTGGAGAAGTCGATAATCGCTGCCAACCTGATATATGAACATTTTCATTGTTGAATTAGGCACAAGACAAATGATCTCTACACTGTATGTGGTCGCAACAGATCAAAATTTTTATTTGTAACTCGAAGACTATTTCCCATTCTCGTTCTAGTCACCACGACCAATTTTCAAATGGCATGGATCTATTTCCCAACAAATCCTCTATCTTCCGAGATGCTATGATCTTGTGGCCTCCTCCCTAGATGCACACGCTCTTGGCATGATTTCTTAGCACAACATATTATGAATCCGACATTCGCCTTTCGTACCCCCAAAATGGCGTTAAAAAGATATCTAGTGCCCTTAAACCCTCTGTAGAGATAGACTAGGTCTTCAACTAGTGGGAGGAACACCTCAAAAATTAACTCAGAAAAAGAGTCCAATTAGGGTGATATTGAGTACCACTGAAGATGGAGGATGCTAGCTAGGGTGAGAATAAATCTCACCAAAGTTATAACACATTGGAACGATGTATAGCTCTGATATCCCAAACAATTAAATTTCTAATAGATCTAGAACACTTGAGTGTTGTAATAAAATGTTTGCAATAAAAAACAACAAACACCAAAGGGATCTGAAAATGCAGCCTCTTATTTATATTAATAACTGAAAACAAGATACTTGCTCATACAAGACATACTGAAGCCCCTACCAATAACATGTACTACTTCTCAACAATGACTACTCTAAGACACTGAATCCCACTTGTGAATCCTGAATGAATCCACCACACAAATGTCACCATGGGGTTTTCATCTCGGGATCAACCTAGAAGTGGCCACACCAAGTTCTAAATAAAACACAATAAGATAGACAAACTCCTAATGATGATTTGATGATCCCACTATCTGACCCTTTTCCCCTTTTATAGGCTTGATTGACTCTCTAGAAAAAATATTTTATTATTTTCCTTGGAAAACCAAAGGCAAATACCATGGGATGATACCATGGGTGAATACCACTGTAAATACCATGGGCAGATTTCGTCCATTTTGACCATATCAAGAAAAAGGAATATTACATTCTCTAACCTAGCACCCAAATCACATGCTAGTGGTTTCGAGATCTGAGTTGCATTTTCAGGCTAGCCTCTAGACCACTTCCCATAATTTCCTATAACTTTCCATAATCATAATTAACATGACGATAATGCCAAACATTCAAACTTGAAGAAATAACTTGACTTAGATTTCCTTATCCATAACAAACATTTCTTCAAAAATATGGAAAACATGTAAGTTATGGGTCATGATATGATCATAAACTAATAGTATTAATCTCAGAATCACCAAGGAGGCTCTAAGCCATCTCTAGCTAGTTGCAATAAAACTTGTTAGTCCATGCATTCATCAAACAATCAATGACTTAGCAAAATATATCAAGAGCCATAAATATGTTACATCATATAACCAACATATAACAAGAAAATCACCAACATAGAAACTATGACAAGTCAACCATAATGTCAACATGATAAATTCTACAAGTACTCATAAATCACAGTAGGAAAATAAATTTTATTAACATATGCAAAATCCAACCAAGTTAGGGACTTCCATGTACCACGTGACTATAGTTTGGGTTGAACCAAATATCTATTTCAGCTATTCACCCCTGCGCCATATTCCAAGCATGAATGTGGGATATCATGGAATAAATCAAAACAAAACCAAATCAATACTTCCATAGGCCAGACCACCTCAACCATCAACCATAGTGATTCCACCTCTATGGTCCAGAAATCACCAACATCTATTAGGAATTAAATAGTTGCTAAGGTTTTGCAAATGGGGTAGCAAGCTAAGTGGGCTTGATTGTGGGGAAAACTCCACAGTTAAGCGCGCTTGAGCCAGAGAAGTTCTGGGATGGGTGACCTCCCGGGAAGTCCTGGTTACTGAGTGCAAGCCCCGGAAGTGATGATTGACGCTATGTGATTCATTTCACTAGTTTCAATCCCACTTCTTCACCCCTGTGAGCATCACCCGATGCAATGACTGCTAAGTGGACTATTCAAAAATCATGAGAAATCAGTCAGTTACAACTACCTCTCATGGAAATGGTCATAGATGAATGACTAAATTAACACAGTTGAATCCCAAAAATGATATCTAATATAATGCACTGCGGAAACCCCTCATACTTAAAATACTAAAAGTAAAGAGAGCTCTTCTTGAATGGTTCATGAGGCACAATAATTGCTAAGGTTTTGCAAATGGGGTAGCAAGCTAAGTGGGCTTGGTTGTGGGGAAAACTCCACAGTTAAGCGCGCTTGAGCTAGAGGAGTTCTGGGATGGGTGACCTCTCGGGAAGTCCTAGTTACCGGGTGCAAGCCCCGGAAGTGATGATTGATGCTATGTGATTCATTTCACTATTTTCAATCCCACTTCTTCACCCCCGTGAGCATCACCCGATGCAATGAGTGCTAAGTGGAATATTCAAAAATCATGAGAAATTAGTCAGTTACGACTACCTCTCATGGAAATGGTCATAGATGAATGACTAAATTAATGCAGTTGAATCCCAAAAATGATATCTAATAGGAATTAAATAATAGAGTAATGGAACACATAAAATATTGCAAAATCACAAAAATAGAAAAGCATAAAACAAGAGAGACACATATATACATGGTTCACCCAAATTGGGCTACATCCACAGAGAAACAACCAGACCTTTCTTCTATATTCTCCAAAAAAATGAAGAGATACAACCTACAACAAATCCATTGTAATTTCATCTTTTCTCTCACACAAGCTCCTCTCTCTTTCCTGCAAAAATAATCATTCATTTCCGCAATACAATCCCCTCATATAAACTGAGGGTTGCTTTCTATGGAAAAAAACCCTAAATGAACATAAGTTCTAGCATTAGATATTTTTCCTAATGAATGGTCCAGATTGACTATGAAATTACAATATTTTACAAGACAATTTTAATATATTTTTTGCTTCAAGGGCACTGCCCCCGAACTCCACCAGGGCGTTTCTTTCTTCTCCTTGCATCTGACCTTTCTGGATTCCATTAAATCCAACCTCTTTTTTTTAATGAAGAGGAACAAGGGATCTACTCCCCCTGAGTAGATTATCTTCCTTTTTATCACACACTTGGATATGAGTTGGTTTCTTGTGCCAATTTTCTTGAATGGGTGACTTTTTGCCATGTCTGAGCATACAAACCACTCTTTCTCTTATTTATGACTATATTCCTTTGGAGATCTAGCAGCGCTAATGTTGATTATTTTAACTGATTAAAGTCTCTTCCTACTGCAGGTTATATATGATATATCAACTACAGGAATTTCAAAGTCTAATATATTAAATCTCTACTGATTATCTTCAAAATCAAACATTGTTCTACACTGCCTCCATGCACCAATTGATCTGCCTTTCTTATGAGTGTTGAAATAAATCCTTCACAATTCTCTTTTCTTACTCTCTTGATAATCCATGCCTCTGCTTGTAGCATATTGAAAATATGTTTTCTTTCCAAATTTGCATGCAAATGCTTTATTCCCAAACTTCTTACACCTATAACATTCATCGTTATCCAAGAAGGGGGAAAAGGAATTAGAAGTCTTACCAAATATTTTTCTTGTCCAATTTCTTGGACTAATACTTGCTCTCTTGCTGCTATTGGGAGACTGAAAATATTTCCTTTGAGGATAAAAGGATATTTGTGCATTTCTATTCAAATTTCCCTTCTGAGGAATTCATGGTTGTGGTTGTAATGACACATTCCAGCTATGTCGTTACACCTTATTTTTCCTCTTTGGGCACATGGAGGCAAAGTGCCATGCGTTAATACAATAAAGGCATATGAGGGGCTACATACCTTTATTTTTATTTGTAGAAGTCCCTTTATCTCCTTGATGTTGTGTTCTTTTCTCTGCCACTATAGTGTTGTCAGATCTTCCTTTAACGAAATTATTTGATCCCTTTAATGATGTTGTTAGGTCAATGCCATCTTCAAATGTTGTCTTGGCCTAAGAGGAACAATGTATAGTTTGAATCTCCTTAAACGTTTCATAATTATTTGCATGCTTCTGAATATTCATCAACTGGTCATTTAATGTCTTATTCTCTTCTTCTAGCTTTGTATTTATGGCTCTGAATTTCTTAATCTCCTTAAGAGTTGATATGACATGCCTCTTCAAATAGATATTTTCTTCAAGATCATCCAAATAAATAGAAGGGTAACTAGATTCAAAACTTGTCTATTTTACTCTCAAAATTTTGTTCCCTTGATGACTCTAGAGATTCTTTTGATGACATGTGAGATTTCCTTTGTTCCTCTTTACTAGAGGTGGACCCATTGTATTCTTGAAGAATGCCCAAATGTACTATTACTATTAAACTAGCTCCTTCGTTACTATAACTAGATGAGCAACTCTCACTTTCACCAGTACTTACAACTTAGCAATTTGAAATAAATGGCCTATTGTTTTACAATAACAACAAAAAAATAACTTACTTGTTGATTGCATCTCCTCTTGGAATTGATCAAAAATTTAGCCTCTTGATACAAGAGAATCATCATCTAATTCATGATCATCAATGCTATTTTAATATTTTACTACTTCATCCTCAAAGGAAAGGCTCTTGACATCACACTTCATAGATGGACTACAAATTATCCCATATCTCCTTGGTAGTCTTAAAATATATCACTTTTTCAATATCTAACTTGTACAACCCTCTCATGATTTCCATTTTAGCCTTTTTATCAATCTTGTCATCTATCTCATCATTCTCCATAGATATCCATACATAAAGATCAAGAGCTTGGAAGTAGATTCTCATCCTTACCTTCCAAGTTGTATAATTTGAGCCATTAAAAAATGGAACTCCAAATGATGTAATCCAATCCTGGTTCTCCATGATCTTGATATTTGTTCCAGTTGTTATATTTATTTTGAAGGACACTAACTTTGATACCAATTGTTAGATTTAATGGAAACCAAGACACTACTGAGAGGGGGGGTGAATCATTAGTGTGTCCAAATTATCATTTTTCAAAAATTATACTCTTCGATCACTTTTGGAAATTATTCATGGATTAACAACACAACATAACAACATCATGAAGAACATGAGAAAAATATACACAAGACACCAATATTCAATTTATTACAAGCTTCAAATTGATTACATCATTGCCCCACAAGTTACTACTTGTAGGTTTATCAATTGTTATTGAAGCATACTTCTATCCTTGCTTGTTTACCAATCTTCACTGAAAGGGACTGTTGCCCCTACTTGTTTACCAGTCTTCACTAAAAGGGAATCTTTCCCCTGCTTCTTTATCAGCTACCACTGAAAGGGAATCTTGGCCCTAATAATTTACCAACACCCACTAGAAGGAGCTTCTACTCCTCATATGAAAGATATCACTTGCTGGCCCTCTTTATTTATCTTTCATCCATTTTCAAAATAGAACCAATAGAACTCTTACCTCATTAAAAAAAAAAATTCTCAATGTAAATATTCACCAAAACCACCTTAAAAACACTTTTAACAATCTATTATTACTGACAAAATCACCAAACTATATGCACCAACAACATCAACACCAAAAATCACCTTTGATGAACACACCAAAACACTAATCACCAATTCATCATTCACCTATTAGATATCAAATATGATCTTTGGCTCACCCTTGATGCATACAACCATTTATGCATCTCATTGCACCACCAACCCTTCAATCCACACACAAACTTTGTTGCTCGAAATTCTTCTTTTAAAGAATTCCTAACAAATATTTTTGGTGTGATATTTTATTTAACTTGTTCTTTGATGCTTGCATGAATTTCTTATTTTTTTCCTTTGTCCTGTTCAATTTAGTTTTCTAATTCTACTCTTTAAGTATTCTTTTACTCCTCACATGTTACTTCAAGAAATTTTGAGTTAAATTGTTGTCTTCCTCAATTATGATGAGTTATAGGTTTTAGGAGTGCTTTTCTATTTTTAGGGAGCCACCAAATTTGACAAAACTGCTAAACTATGCCTCTTAGCTGCTGCCAAATCATTCATGCATTTACCTCTTTGCTATAACTTTTGGCTTAAATTATAAAATCCACCACTAAACTGTCACTTATCAAAGTTCCAACTTGTTCCACCGTGAGTTCAAAGGCTCTACTGAAAAAATCACACTGCCACATTAGTTGTTGACTCATCTGTTCATATAAACACTTTAATTTGTTGTCTCATTCCATCCATGCATGTGCCTAAAGAATTTTGATATAGATCTAAAGGAATTTTTAAATGTGTTGTCACTGCCAAAAACAAACTCCATGTGATTTTTAATTCCAATACAAATTCTGCCAATTCTGTCGAATTATCCTTAAGCTCCTTTTGCTTGCCACATTTACTTATTTTTTCCATAGAACTAGGTCCCATGACCTTTGTCTACGATCTTGGGCATCAAGCCCTTTTTCAAGCCTGCAAGGGATTATTTATTTTTTAACGGCTCCTTCACGTTCTTGGTTTTCTGCTGTGGCATATAACCTTTTGTTGGCACTAAGCCCGAAGCCCTCCTATCCAAGCAGTGTTAAAATTTTTCCCTTTTATAAATTGTTGGGCTGGGTCCTACAGGGTCCTCACGGTGCTCCAAGAGCCAATATAAATTTCTCCTGGGTTGAGTCAACACTAACACCACCTCATTATGCTGATGCCTTTTCGCCAACGCATCCCTTGTGCACTACTCTTTAGTCTTCTCGGCTATGACCACTTAGATGACATCACTTGTGGCACATATTGACCACTCGTTGTTCCACATGTCATTAAGAAATGGGCCATTCATGTACCAAAATTAACCAAATATGACTACAATGTGTCACACTCCCATTGACTAGTGCTTTGGTCATCATCTTGCATCATCTTGAGCCAATCAAATTCTACCACCTATCTTGATGTCAGCTAGGAGAGGGAAAGGTCCCATAGCTTGTTTTTTCACAATTTTCTTTTACAACAAATCTTATAGGGTTCCCATATATTTCCTTTGTATTCCATCAAATGTCCTCTGGGATGGCTCTCCTTCATTGGTTTCTTTGAAATTATTCGGGCCAACCTTAGCGGACTGAGTTGTTAAGGTAGGAACCTGTCGCTTAACCTTCCACCAATCAATCTACTCCCGCCGCACTGTTGCACGATCCAACATGTCCCAACACCCGCCACCTAGCACTTCCTCTATGCACACATAAAATAATTATGTGCTTATACCATAGGTATGGTATCATCCCTCTTGCGCAATCCTGCTCACTCCTATTTGAGCACTATATCAAATCTTCCAGAGTATATCCATTGAGTGGGCTCCGCCAGACCAAACTCTAGTGTCAGCCGTACTTGTGGCCAATAGGAAACCTTCCCGCTACTATGTTGTTTCTCCAAGTTATCCTAGTCCACTTTTGGTCACTCCACCACCATTGCCATCGGGTTTAGTTGTTCTTCCAGACTTGGCTATATGCCAAAAATGGATTCCATCCACCTCTAAATTTTCTATTTTGACATTGGGAGTATTTCATCTTTTACTGGCTCTATATTTCAAACCAGCAGACCATTTTGAGACTTCTTCATATCATTGGAAATATTTTTCCAAACCCTTCCCAACTATATGGGTTATAACTACATATTACTTGACTTGTTTCACTATAAATGGATCCAAAGTATCTGCACCATTATCATCCATGTTGTTATTAAACCTTCTTCTTATGCTTGGAACCTAATCTTTTGAGGCATCCTTTGACACATTTTCCATTTGTTGTTATATGATGCCATCAATGAAAACACCATCATCAATTCATTTTAATTTTCCATGATTTTCATTTCCCAACAATATTTTCCTTTTCCATCAATGAAAACACATTTCCAACAAAGCTGACAAGGCCGAGTGTAATTTTGGTATGATGGTTTTTGTATGCAGAGACCTATTACGTTTCAATATAATTCAAGATACCCGTTGCATTCGAATAAAAGCCATGAGGGAAAATCAAGAAGACAAAACCAAATATATAATAACTTTTATGCATGATTGTTCTGATCCATTGAGTCGAGGTAGTCATGGAGATATAGTCAATGCATTTTCCTTCATAGTGATAGTTGAAAATGCCAGTGTGTCAAGAATGAAAGTTTGGTGGTGTTGGTGTGTTGAGATTATGTATTTTGTGTAAATTCAAGCCTATTCAAGCATTGGAAACCAAACAGAGAAGATTTTGAGTTGATTTGTTTCATGTCATTGTATTAGATTAGAGTTTGAGAACCAACATCTATTGTTCTTGAAGACTGATGTAATTTTCCCCTTTGTGGCATTAATACAAAGGACTTCCAACTAGGAAATGAACCCAAGGGCATAGCCACATCTTGGGTGAGCTCCATTAACAATTGGATGAGTTTTCTTGTGTATTTTTTATTAATCTATTTCTACTTTAAGTTCTCTAGATTATTTCTTCAATTATGGTATTTTTACTCTTTAAAATAACCTTTAAAAATAATCAAAACAAAGATCCATATTAAACATGGACCATATTTTATGGTGTTCACTCTATAACTTTCCTTATATTTCATAAATTACAAAGGCCTGTGATTTGTGTGGATGATTTTCTACATCCCCACAATACAAGGCTTCCATTATTAGCATACCTACATGATAGAGTACATCTCCTTATCATAGGTGGGGTATCTTCGAATAGTATCAGAGAGTATTTCACTGTTATATTCCACCAGATGTCCTTATTTAGTGATGATTGCACCTATAACATAGTCATAGGAATCTATCTCAATCGAAAATGGATGTTTTAGATATGTCAGAGAGAGGAATTATGTAGAGAAAAGGCAGTGTCTCAAACACTCGAATGCCTTTTGATGTGACTTAGACTTGAGTTTTTTTTCTTTTGTTCCTCCCTTGGTCACTTGACTCAAAGGCAAAGTGATATAAGGGAATCATGTAACAACCTAGGGTTAAAATTTCATATAATAAAGGATAATAAAGGAAAAATAAGACCAAGGTCACAGGACACGTATTCGAAGCTAACTGTTGGGAAAAACATCCTAGTGGATGTCATTTTCAGTTTATTAATGACTATGGAAATTGGAAAAGGAAATGGAAAACAAAAAAAGGCATTATTTGGAATTTTATTTATGAATGTTATAGGGTATTTTTTCACAACATCCCAAAAGGCCCGTAAATCAGATCAATCAACATCCTTGGAATTTTTTCATAATCCCTCTGCAAATACCTACGTATCAATTTTCCAAAAATTCTGAGTTTCTAGGATTATCTGCTCAAAAACCATCTTTTTAGGGCCAATGCACCTTGTCTTCTTGTTCACCAGTGTTGGGTGCAAGCTCCATACTTGAGCATTAGCGCTGACCAGCACATGTTGCTCCCTTTTGGAGGTGTATTGATTATAGAAATTCGGTAAAATTAAAACATATTTCCAAGGATTCCTTTTAAAGTGACCTTAATTGAATTATTCATACAGTTATTTATCTTAGAAAAATACTTTTTCGAGCTTTTTTTGGTTTTTTGTGTCATATTTTGACCAAAAAAACTTCATTTCTTTCCATGTTTTGCGACAAAGCAAACCAATGCATCTGCTCCTTCTCTATACCTACGTTACAGACCACTGGTTAATGTTATGCACCTACGTTGATCTTGTAGGATGAAAAAATTGCATCCCTTTTCCTTTCTCTTTGATCTGCTTTGGTCTATCATATTTTTCCTTGTGTCTCTCAGTTTTTCCCTATCTCTGAAAAGCCTTCATTATGTTTTCTTTTGATTTTACTAGCCTTTGGTAATAATTTCTTTGGATTTTTATTTTTTCTTATCAATTAGGTATTTCGTAAACATTTTTCTTGATCATTGATTGGTTTGAGGAAATTTATATTATAGTCATATTCTGTGTGATTTATATTATCAGTGATCTAGCTGCATATTATTTTTTATTGCATTTGAACATTAGGAGGAGAGAAAAAATAAATTTTCATTATTTACATCATACAGGGTTTTGAATTTAAATTGGAGCAATTAAGTTTGGAAGGATCTAATTAGAAATATTTGTTTCCTACATTTTGTGTGTTGCATCACTCTTGTTTCTTCCCTCTCATAGATATATTTTCATTGAAAATGAAAGATTTCTTATTATCATGCTAGATTTCATTGTAGGGAATTCAGGTGAAATCGTGGTGAGCCTTGAAAAATGAAAAATAATCAAATATCAACTCTAAAATTTATTGAATCAACCTAAGGAGAATTTGTCACATTAACTCAAACATCTAGAGGTCTAGGATAGAGATTTATTTCAATGTCTTTAAACGTAGGAGTTGTCATTCTTTTTCAACGTTACATTTCAGGGGTGATATCTTGTTCCACATATGTAAATGTATAAGTTTGTTCTCCACATACCTTTAGGTATATCGGATGACGCTCCACACATGATAAGCATATGGGAACACTCTCATCAAACGATTACACGTTTGACAACACTACTATGGACTGCACTTCCACGTAACTTCAGGTATATTTTGGAAGTCCCCTACAAGTTGCTATCCCTCCATAGGTAAATGATTCAGTCGCCTTGTACAATGTGATACATCGAACACAACATTTGAGGAGATTTCATACCCATACATAAATCCTTCGTTCACCAAGGTGGTATATTACAGTTCACAATTACTTGGTAAACCATTTTTCATAGTTACCCCATTTTTTTAATTTTTTTTTTTTGGTTAATTTGTAAAATTTATTAAAACATCATGGAAGAATAACCCCCACAGCCTGTCATTCGCATATGATGTAGATATTTCCTCCCCTTTCTCCAGAGGAAACTCCTGGTCTTTGAAATAAAACAAAAAGGAAAACTATTGAATAAGGTACTTCAGAAGCTACTCCTTTTGGACCTACATTTGAAATTAACCCACCAAAGCATCTCTTCCTATAAGTATTGAACCTGATATCACTTCTTTACTAGCTGGTGAGTCTGACACAGTCGAAACTGGAGCACATTAAAATTTATGACCTGATATTATTGAGCCCAATTTTTTTTACTTAGGCACATTAAAAATTGAGGTTATACAACCCAAGGAACCTCAGTTAACTACATATGTTACTTTAGAGCCTTCTTCTTCTCTTCCCATGTATTTGTATCAACCATAACCTATATATTTTGGGCCTGAATTTGAGAAACTTCCACTTGGTCTTCTGAGTATTAAGGAAGTTCCTCAAGAAGAGTCTCAACCTTCTTCTCCTTTTAATTGAAGAGGGATTCATATTTATCAAGTTCCTCCTACTCATACTCTGATACAAGTTCCTTTGTATGATCCTCTTTTGAACTCACCTTTGAGTTTCCCTCGGTATACCTCTTTGGGAAATTTAACCATGACTTATTCTGCTATGGTTTCTTAGCCAAAATCTTCCATTATGAGTGAGACAACCAATGTTGTATCTACTTCCATGTTTTCAACATCACGAGAAACACATTTTTATGGTGGTATGTCACTTCCACCTGGTTATAGATAGTTATCTGGAACCTTTTATGGTGTATCGACCAGTCCATGGACTTCTCCCATGTCATTCTCTTCAATAATTCCATCTGGTACTTCTTTTATGAGAACCACATAACCTATTTCTCCTAGTACATCTCAACCATCAGTGGAACAACAATATGGTTTGTATTTCCTTCTTAAATCGAGTTCCCTCATCTAGGAGGACAATTTCCTCCATACTCCCCTCATCTTTCAGTAGGGGGGAAACTTGTTCCTGGAACGTACCCATATACTGATCAAATACCACAAGCTAGTGCTCTTTCCTATTCAAGTCATACTTTTCCTGGAATGGCTGCCACTCCTTTGTGTCCTACATTACCCATCCAACCTGGTTCGATTGTGAATCCATTCCAAAATTCTAAACCTATTCTATCTACACCCCAATTTCCTACTTTCCAACCCATATCTCAACCTGATCAGTATTTAGCTCAAGTAATTAAACCTATACAGGCTACACCTCAAACAAAATCGATATATGGTACCTCACAAGTCCCACTTACCCAACCTCTTCAAGGTGCCTCAAAACCTCCACCACTTGGTCAGGCTATTCCTCGAATGCAAGTGAATAACATACTATACATGCACGAAACTGGTTCAAACTAGTGAACCTCACATAGGAATGATGCAAAAATCCCTTATGGAAACCATACCACGGTATTACACAAGTAACCTAACAAGGTCAGAAAATTCAAACTCAACCATTTCAACCCTTTCAAGGTTATCTTGGAACTAGGTAACATGGTTATGTTTACCAGGGCTACCAAAATCCTCCTTATCCTGGAGCACAAATACTTGTTACTCAAGCCATTCCATCTTACCCATGATACCCTCCACCAGAATTTAGCAAGAAAATTCCATTTGTAGAAACCCTTGAATTACCAAATGTAACTCGACTGATGAATCATATTTTTTTTCATTATCCTTATAAGTTGGACATTCCTCACAAATTTCTGATTGATATCCTGAAATTCCATGGAAATCCTAGAGAAGACCCATCTACTCATGTAATGAATAATACTTTATGGTGTTCATCCAACTCCTTAAATCTTTATTTGGTTATCTTATGTATTTTCCAACAAACCCTTACTGGTATGATAGAAAACTGGTATATCAAATTACCACGAGATTATTTCAACAATTTCAGTGCCTTAGAAACTACATTCCTCACTCATTTTAAGTTACCCATCTGATATGAAACTGGAACTGAGCTATTGAACTATTTTAAAAAATCTAATTCCACTTACATTTCTGATCATATTCACGAGTGGTGACGTCACCGTCATTTGGTAAAATATTCATTCTCGATTAGTTATTATTTGAATGGTTTATTAAGTCTCTATTACTATCCATAATTGAAGACGCTACTAAAGGAAAAGTTGTTACAAAATAACAACTCATCGCCCATGCCCAATATCTTGATCTCATTTACACTCAATATGACACACTCTACGATAAAATACCCAATTCTTTGATACCTCATCACACTGTTCCATCACCTCCTAGTAAAGAGTCACATGCCGTTGATGGCATGATTCTTTCTGCTAGCTAACAATTGGTGAGTAAAATTGGTCCATCTCTTGTTGTGGCTACCCAAAATCCATCCTCTATTACTCTTACAACTACTTCTAATATTAATTCCATCCAATCCACGAAAGCTAAATCTCAGCAACTAGGAAGTAAGAATAAAGGAAAAGGAAAAAACAAGAAAGATAATTCTTTGCAGGGAAAAAAAAACTAGTTTCCCTAACACAAATGGAAACCTCATTATCCTTTCTTAATCTGTAATGAGGAGAATTTTACTTTGGATTGTTCACATTGAGTAGAAGTAAATCAATTCCTTAAGTCATCATATTTCACACATGTTGTGCTAATAGATCCCCTTTCCTAATCAGGAGACAAACATGGTTGCATGGGATCCAAATTCCTCCTCGTCAGTTATGATGTTATCTTCTTCCAAACAGAGAAATGAAGTCGTGGCGGCTACTAGAAAGAAAGACTATGGTAATATGAATCCCTCAACTAGTAAGGCTACTAATTAATCTACCAGTTCTACCTCATCTACCATGGATCCTTATCCAAATGTGGTTCCAAATGAATTAACTATTAAACCTCCCAAGGGTGTTATTCATAAATCCACATTCTATCCGCATGTGATAGCTGCATAGAATTATAACGTAGCTGAGGTCTTGGCTCAAGCTCCTTTTGCTATGTCCGCTCTTAAGGTTTTTTGGAATTTTCCTGCCCATAAGAGGGCTTTAGTTTCCCCAATTTGGGGCATTCTCGCAATTGGTGGCATCAATCCTTCATATTCGAATCTTGTTTTCTTTAATCAAGATAATCATACACCCAAACTTCTAACACAATTATATTTTATGATCCACATCATTGTTTGAACTAAGAATATTCATCAGCCAGTTGTGGATGAAGGTGCTTTGACCTTTATCATGTCACTTTACTATTGGAAGGCTATTGGTTCTACTCAACTCAATTAGTCACCTAATACTCTCAATTTTGAATTTGTTGAAAGTAGAACTAGATGGAAAAATGGTGTCAGTAGAAGTTGAAGTTATAGAAGAAACTTTGAATTATAGCCTTTTATTGGGCAGCACATGGGTTTATGCCATGGTCGCTATCGTTTCGACCTATTTTAGGATGATCTCTTTTCATCACTAGGGGCGAATTATGGCCATCGACCAAGTCACCTTTTTTTCCAATAATTCTTAGACTATTGGAAGCATCCCTCTTGTGCATGAATCCCCACACTCTTACTAGCATGTCGAAGTTGTAATGCTTAAGGATTCCTCTTTGATGGGAAATTTTGTACTTCCTCCTTCTGACAACCTGAATCGAGTTTCCTTCATCAATATGATTTATTCTTGTATTATTCAATTTGATCCTTGGAGTGCCACATGCTTTTAACATTTATACATTTGGTGACCAAATGCCAATCATTCTTGTCGAGCTCGAATATGAATCTATCTATTAAACCTGCTCGTCAGATTCTGACTTCTCCTCCTCGATTTATTGGGTCAATAATTCTAGAGATTATGGTTCATATTCTGGTCTTTTCTTTGGTACATTCTCTAATGATGAGAGCATCATGGAAATCATGATGTCAACTGATGCGCCGTGGGATGACAACCATCATAATTCCTCCTTACCCGATTCTTCTGAGGATAATATTGGTGATATTTATTCACGTAATATCATTGATATATCTACAAATTCCCTATCTATTCATGACATCAATTCTGAGAATAATCTATAGAATATTGAAAATACTTTTCCTCTCGATATTTCAATTAAACCCAGAATTTTCAAGAAATTACACATTGGTGTATATTGTTCTCTTGGTGAGATAAATATATAAAAAGCCCTTTTATAGGGATTTTGAGATGTTTTTTCTTGGACATATGAAGACATGCCATGTATTTATCCAAATATTTTTGTACATGAAATCAAGGTGTATCTGGATGCTAAGCTAGTTTGATAGTGTTTACGTTTGTTACATCCTATGAAATTTGTTGTGATTAAAGTGGAGGTTGAAAAAATTATGCATGTTGGTTTCATTTAACCAATTTCTGTGATTAATTGGGTTTTGAACATTGTTCCTGTCATGAAAAAACAAGGCATGATTCATGTTTGTTGCGATTATCGGGACATTAATCGTGCTTGTCCTAAATAAAATTATTCGACCCCATTTATCGACCCAATTGTTGATGATTGTGCTAGGAGAAAAGTTTTTTGTTTATGGATGTTTTTTAGGCATACAAAAAAATCAAATTCTCCCATCGGATCAACATAAAACTACATTTATTTATCCATGGGGAACATTTTCTTATCAAAATCTCCCTTTTAGTTTGAAAAATGATGGTATGACTTTTCAGAGGGCTATGAATTATGCCTTCCATGACATCAAGCACATTGTACAACCCTATTTAGATGACCTACCTAAACATTTGAAACATCATGAAGATCATCCGATGCAACTCAAGGTTATTTTCTTATGTTGTTGACATTATAATATCAGGCTAAATCCACACAAGTGTGTTTTTTTTGTTCTTTCCGGCAGACTTCTCGACTTCATTATGCCGAAGAAAGGAATTTTTATTGATCCACTTAAAGTACAATAAATCCTTGATTTTCTTGCTCCTTCCTCACATGTTCAGCTATAATGCCTCTAAGGGAAGGCTAACTTTCTATGGAGATTTGTTCCCAACTTTGCTAAACTGAACAAAGGATTTACTCGATTTTTGAAGAAAGGGGTTCACTTCCATTGGGATGATACTACCCAAAAGGCATTTGATGCTCTGAAAGATGTTCTGGTTCAGGCATCATTGTTGTATCCCCCTGGTTATCAACATGATCATTTCCAGTACCTTGTCGTTGTTGTTACTACCATTACTATGGTATTTTTCTAAGAATATGGCATTAGGGATGAACATCCAATTTATTATTTGAGTCAGAACTTATATGACAAAAAGGTAAAATATACTCACATTGAAAAGTTAGCTTTGATAACTGTCCAACTTGTCCAAAGGTTTCACCACTACATTTTGCTTCTCAAGACTATGGTTGTTTTTTATTGCAAACCGATCACATACATCTTGTCATGAAAATTGTTGGTGGAAAATACTCCAAATTGATTTTTATTCTATAGGAATATGACTTGGAATTATTCAAGTCCAAATCAAATAAATCCTTAGTATTTTCTGAATTGATTTGCAACCTTCCCTCTTCCGAAACTGAATCAAAATCTGAAAATTATATTCCTAACGAATCATTTTTCTGATTGATTCATCTAATCCTTGGTATGGATATATCATCATCTATCTACAGAAATATAATTTCTAGCCTAAGACCTCTTGCTCTGACCAACGACATATTTTATATTAGGCCAAAAAATATATTATAATTGACGACAAATTTTATCTTCATGGTATCGATACCATATTTATACGATGGCTCATTCATGAGGAGGATGAGAAATATCTAAACGAATGCCATACTAGAGCATGCGGCAGACATATGTCTAGTTATGCCACAACCTAGAAAATTTTGCATGTTGGTTACTTTTGGCATAATATGTTTCGAGATTGCATCCTTGTGGTCCAAAAGTGTCATGCTTGCCATATATATGATCATAAAACCTGTGCTCCACTTGCTCCTTTACATCTCGTTATCTTCGTTATACCCTTTTCGAAATGGGGTATTTAATTTAGGACATGTAACCCTCACTCAATCGGGGGGCATGGGTACATCATTGTGGCAGTATATTATTTTACTAAGTGGGTTGAGGTGATGCCTACATATAATAGCACTGGAAAAATATCTGCTCTATTCCTCTTTAATCATGTCATTTCTAGGTTTTGTGTACCACAAGTTATTGTTACATACCATGGGAACCATTTTCAAAATCACATGATGTCTGAATTTACTGCCAAGTTGGGCCTTCAACATGATATCTCAACTCCCTACTACCCATAGGAAAATTGGCAAGTAGAAGCTATTATTTTTTTTTTTTAAACAATGCTACAACGCATGATAGGGATTCAAAAAACGAATTGGAACCTCTAACTTTATGTAAATCTTTGGGCATATCAAACCTATGTATAGACTACAACTAGATTCACACCATTCAATTGGTGTATGATCAATAGGAAATCCTTCCCATAAAATTTGAGATTCCATCTCTAAAAAATTTCATTGATCTTCTCCCCATAACTTCCACAGAAGAAGAGTGTCTCTTGCATCTAGCACAGTTAGATGAAACCTGACGCGATTTCACACTAGCCAATGAGGCCCAAAAGAAACGTGTTAAAGAATAATTTGACAAGAGTGATAAACCTCCTTCCTTCTCAGAAGGAGATGTAGTCTTGTTATATGATCAAGAAGCCGATAAATTAGGGGTTGGGAAGTTAGAGCCAATGTGGATAGGCTCATAAATTGTTAAACGTGTTCTTGTGAAAGGGGCTTAAGATATCATTAGTTTTGATGGAACCCCCTTGGCACAACTCATAAATGGGTTATATCTCAAAAAATACTATGCTTAGGTTATATTTGCATAGTCATGGTGTACATATTGTATAGGTGTGTCAGTGTGTTTGTAGTTTGTTTTTCTTTGAAATTTTCCTACACTCTCTGTTAATATTGGATTACATTTGATTTGCAGATGTCCACGTCCCTTCAACCATATGTTGGTTATGATGATGGTGCTATCCATAATACTCAAGACCTTTCCTACACACTGTGGGCTCTTTATGCTCTGAATGGAGAGTTAGTGATTTTACAAGGAATTTGTATCATATTCTATACCAATAACATCGTTGAGTATAACACAGTGATCAAAATGTTGTCTGACACTATTTCACATGGAATTCGCCATTTGATAGTCATAATAGATTCACAACTCATAGTATTACATCTGAACAATGTCTATTCAATAAGAAGTCAAACTATGCTTCACATGTTTTTAAGGGTCCGCCTTCTAGAAAGGAATTTTGATTATATCCAATATCAACATATTAACCGTTGCATTGGAGAATTATGATTTACATAGACATTTGCAACACATGTAAAAATATCAATCACATCATACATTGAACAAGATATAGAGTAAATGGGAAACATCAATATCTATATATATATATATATATATATATTAGTTTGGTTTTACAAAAACTGTGTCTGAGACACATATGTCCACATGCCATATACTATGAAAAGTACATGAAAAATATGACTCTATGGCCTCCTTGTAGACTAGTCCTGGTGATGATCTCAATAGCAGACAACCGTATGGGAAACCTTACACAAAAGTTGACTAATGCGCTCAGGTACCCTTATAGTGTACTCCTGCAACCTCATAGGAATTTCGTTTACCCTAGTCTTTGGTATACTGTGGGTCAATCCCTTGACATTGTGGTTTAACTTGGCAAGATTCACGACCACTTTGAGATCTTGGATCTCCCCCTCTACCCCTGCAACAACGACAACTCCTACTAGTGTTAGTTGTGGTTATCCTTGTTGTTGAAGATATGAAGAGCCTATTGGTCGAACTGGTCCAATATAAGCATGTAAAAGAATAGTAAGTATTTGATACATGAAAAAAATCAAAAAAAAAATTAAAATCTAAAAAATATCAAAATATTCAAAATCACATTGTTTTACATGTTACCCCACTGCTCGCCTTCAGGTAAAATGAGCTTTGGATCTCCTCGGAAGTTAGCTCCAACATATGGATAGTCTTCGATCATAATGAGTTGTACCTGCAAAAATAAGAAGAAAGTAGGTGTGAAGCTTATTGATGATACACCTGCATGAAAAGACTTGAGATCTACCCATTGCCTCATCTGTGGATCTCTAGGATATATAAGGCAAAGATTAATATGTTGAGGTAGAAGTAGTAGAATCCTACCTAGAGTAGAAGAAATCAGAATGGAGCCCTATCCAAATTTATTCAATCGCCCTTCCTTTGTGCTATTGAGTTTTTCCTTTGGATTGGCCAATACTCCCTCACTCCAGTTAAAAACAATAGGTTCCATACATTATAATGCATACTAAATTTGGGACTTACTGGCTAAATGAAAATTGGCAGTTCCATCCAACCGAACAATGAAAAATAGGATTTTCCTAAGAGGAAGTCGAATCACATCCTTAATCACTATTTTCTCATCCTTTGTTGGCTGAGAACAGTGTCTACAGTGAGTAGCTATATCCTTGATCATCTCACTCCAACCATTGATGATAGGAACTCCTCTCCGAGATAATCCCGTCAGAAAGAAATATCCTCAACCTCTACCATGAGTGTGTGTGCTCTAATTATGAAGCATTGTCCTTGAATGTCCCATGCTCTGACTAGATACTCCAATAAATCGAGAAGGTCCCTCACCCTTAGAAGCTAGAAGAACTTAAGGAGCCCACAATTCCTTAAAGCTTATATTATTGTTGGGTCATTGGAAACTTCTAAATATTGGGACTCATGTTATCTCTTCCTCCAAATAAAAATCATTTTTTCTCCAGTAGATACTTGTAATATCATGAGAGATACACCTAGAAAGAATCTCATGCACAAATTTGAGAGAAATTCAAGCGAAAATCAAAAATTCATTTTTTGAACTGTGCTTAGAGCGCATGTTATTAAGAGGAAAGAGCACCTTGGCACACCTCCCCTTCCTAGGAGGGTGCGTTGAAGTGCTCTTCCTAGTGTTGTTTGAGAAATCCCAACGTACTTTTTAATGTAGCTGGGGTATGCTGGACCTAGGGCGCAAATCTAAGACCCTCCATCACTCAAAACTACCAAAATGTTTCATGAAAACAAAAATGGAAACCATGAAAAGAAAGAGAAAGGATATAGATTCTACGTGGAATTGACAATACTCAAAATGATCCACTAGTTTTCTCATAGTATCTTTCTAAAGATCGAGGTTAAAAGGAACACTGAGCTCACTCAGAATAGGTAAAAATGAAAATGGTAAAAATGAATTTACTTTTTTCTTATTTATGGTAAATTATATAATTATTTTATTTATTTGTATTATTTTGACCTAATTTTACCATATTACATGTATTTTTAATCTTTTTATGATGTTTTGAGTAGGTTAAAATCTATTTGAAGGATCTTTTTATAGTCTTACAGGTCATTTTTATGAAAAATAATATTTGTTTTCACTTTTTGGCCTCTATAAACTCACAAAAAAGGAACCCTCTGGAGTCTTTTCAAACTCTCTAAACATGAAAATATTTTCAAGAACTTGTCTTTTCAAACTTGTTAAAGTAAATGAAAAGAAATCTTCCTAGTATAAGTTTAACCCTTTTCCGGACTGAGATAGGCTATTTAAGAAAAAGGAATACCTTATCCAAACATGTCTAAAAATGTTCTTTTGATTCTTGTTTTCTGCCTTTTGGGACTCAAGAGACAATTTTATGAAAAGGAACCTTTCGAGTTTTTTTTCGCCTCTTTTTTCAAACACTTTAAACATGAAAAAGAAGTTGAGTTACACCTTCGCTGGACTCGTCAAACATGATGGGACTGAACCACTCCATCTATGGGTTCATTAAAAATTCTTATAGGGATTCATTCGAAGGATGAACTTATAGATAAATCATATGTTATCCTCCTGAAGCTTGTAAAAAATAAATACGTACTAACTAGAAATGGTTGGGGAAATTGGGAAAACATGGTACCTAACCTATTATTGGCAGCAAGTCGCTCTTGAACATGATACTCTTTCACTTTATCTTTGTGACTGTTGGGTTGGGAAATATTCTTTCATCTTTCATTCATCATACCATATCAAAATCATCCATAATCAATTTTGGGTCAATTCTCCCAACTGTTATAAATTACGGCAGAAATAATAAAGAATTTACCGAGAGGAATATACATAAAAACCCAGCAACAAATCATAAGCATAAACACAAATGTTTCTCTAGGAAAACCCCAAATCCGGGGGAAAACCCAACCAATGAAATTTCATCATGCATTGGCCAAAACCCTAGCCAATTCGGCCAAGTGAGCCTTCACTGCTCAACTCCAGGCCTACATTACAATGAAGTATTCCCAGCCTCTTATAGGCTCCATTACATGCAATACCATGGGCTAAAACCATGGGTGCACAATACCATGTGCCCAAAAACCACTACTATTTACCCTAGTCAACATTGACTCTACCCCGAGTCATTTTTACCTATCAATTCCCCCCTTAAACTTGACTTGGGGATTATTGACTAAATCCAGCCAAACCTGCTAAGTGAGACAACCCCGCTCACTCTAGCTCTTCCCTCCCTCAAATTTTTTACCCAGGGTAATTGTAAAATTGACATCCTCCCTATCACTTGGGTCTAACCCAGAATTTACCAGTGATTATCTAGGGGTACGCATGCCATACCAAGTCTTACAACAGTATGCCCATTTACATGTAATAAAATTAACTCCATTATAATATATATATATATATATATATATATATATTTGTTTCATTTTTGCTATTCTTTGTATGACCATTCTCTACATTCATTCATGATGTCCTCTCCAAAGAGGACATCATTGTTGTACATCAATCTGCTGAATTCTTTGTTGTGATAGTACATATGACATGAATGTCCATATAAAAAGAATCTATCTACAGGATTACATGGGTCACCAGCCTCTGTAACCACCAATCCTCTAGGAATTTTCTTGAGATACATGGTTCATCAATTAATTAATCCACCTGCACGTCTGCTCTCTCATTTTTACAAGGTCTCAATTGCATTTCACCTTTCCATGTGCTTCTTCGCCCTTTCACAGCACATGGACATCCAGCTTTAGCTTGGATGTTGACCTTAATACCACCCATATACTACATAGTTCCCAAAAACTCATGTGATCAAGTATTGAGTGCATTTCCACCGTGGACCTCATCAGCTTCTCCATGGCCTCCTCATCCTCCTAGGCGCAGTCTCTCCATGATGAGCTACCAATTCATTGATGCTCAGCAAATTCCCCTCTCGTGGGCTACACCCTTGATCAAAATCTGCTCATATGCATCTGGAATTTGAGCCCGTTCACGTGCCTCTGTGCCAAACAATAATCTCCTGTGCTTCCTGAGCCCACTGGTTCTGAAAAATCCAACATCTTCGCCATTCGAGTGATCACCACAACATTGTTGCACACAATATCCATCGAACCTAATCCTGCCGTAGAAGTTTGTTGTCAGAGCATCGACTCATTCCAGCATCTAGATCCACAAGAAATACCTTCACTTTACCCAGAACTACCACGTACAGCGCTATAGCCACTATTAACCATCGATGCTATCACAGGCTCCATGGCCACTGTGCATTATTTCTAGTTTGCTGCCTTCATTCTGAGCGGTGAAAATATTGTTTTAGTATTCAATTAATGACTTCTGCACAAAAAATATTCATGCGTCCAACTCTAATTATCACGAAATTTGTTTGGATATGAGTGCAACTTCAACATTGCTCCATGGTTTGCGCTACGTCCTCAATGGCCTTCTCGGCTCTCACGAACCATGCACTGCAACCATCTCTCCTTTGCCAACAAACATGGCACTAATCAACATTTTCGCGACATACCCAAGGGTGGCCACCATGCCAGAGTTTGGCACAGTAATCACAACATCACAGTCCACCGATGCCTCCTCTGCCAACATCTAGCCAAACTCATATCGCGACTCATACACAAACCTTCCAAAGACAACATAACTTGGAAGCGAGAAATAAATGTGTTCAAAATCACAAGCCTTCCTCTATTTTTGTGGCATCAAGCACATAATGCTCACGCCATCTTTATCCACGACAACGATTCCACCATGGTTCACCTCGTGTTTGTAGGTCACCTTGATAAGGTCCAACGCACACATCTCAGAGGCAAAGACCATGGCCTCATTCTTGTGCCTCCCCATGACCACGGGTCGAAACCCAGGTCGCGTGCGGCCACTAACTTAT
Organism: Pinus albicaulis; assembly: GCA_034641835.2. Classification (NCBI taxonomy): domain Eukaryota; kingdom Viridiplantae; phylum Streptophyta; class Pinopsida; order Pinales; family Pinaceae; genus Pinus; species Pinus albicaulis. The sequence goes on from CM076577.1 coordinate 499,903,612, forward strand.
CCTCTGTTATGAAAACCAGAGAAAAAAAAGCACCCTAAATTGCGTCAAGCTTAAGCAACAGTGACATTATTTCCTCGGTGATCTTCAGGCATTCCTTCACATGCAAATCTAGATATTCAGACATCAGATCTGATAGATCCAATCAAATCAATTTCATTCCAGATCCATATCTGCATGAGTGATACAAATCATATCTCCATTCACAGGTCATTAAAACCCTTTGGCTTCAAAAACTTCCCTCTGAAGCCAACACTTAGCTCTGATACCAGTTGTTAGAAATTACGGTAGAAATAATAAAGAATTTACCGAGAGGAATATACATAAAAACCCAGCAACAAATCATAAACATAAACACAAATGTTTCTTTGGGAAAACCCCAAATCTGGGGCAAAACCCAACCAATGAAATTTCATTATGCATTGGCCAAAACCCTAGCCAATCCGGCCAAGTGAGCCTTCAGTGCTCACCTCCAGGCCTACATTACAATGCAATATTCCCAATCTCTTATAGGCTCCATTACATGCAATGCCATGGGCTAAAACCATGGGTGCACAATACCGTGTGCCCCAAAACCACTACTATTTACTCTAGTCAACATTGAATCTACCCCGAGTCATGTCTACCTAACACCAACTCCATAAATTGTTTCTGATGTGTTCAAGAGAAGTCCTCCAATTGATATCTACTACAATACTCTTAAGTATTCATTCATGTTTGTCGTTCCTGAACCAACTCTTCATCAACATCATTATGTCTTAAATTTAATACTTGCTTCATGTTGTTGATGGGCGATACATCACGGCCCTCCTGTGACGAGTCATTTCTTGTCAACATCAGTTCATTATCCAGGAATTTGACATAGAAACTCCCTTCAGTAACTTGGAGCTTGCAGAAATCAATGGAAAGCTTCCTCACTCTTGAGGATGGGTCCTCTGTAGGTTTTAACCCCATACATAAATTATCTCCAAACGAATCTTAAAAAAAAAAAATAAACAATAGAGAGAGCATAAAACACAAAATAGATATACATAGAGATTTTCCCCTCGATCCCAAATCGGGACGACCATCTTGATTTTTCATTTTTTTTTCTTTTAGTGTTACAACACATATATATACATGCCGAAGCATACATAAACCCAAATCCATTAACCATGGATTAGAACATAACCATAGTTTCCTTGAACAGATCTACAAAATACCAGGGGCGAAAACCATCATACCCCAAAACCATGTGAAAACCCATGCACAAAACCATGGGCGGGTCCGCCCATCGAAAAATAGGGTCCAAATTTATTTATTTTCCCGGGGCATTGCCCAGGACCCCGAACAGGGGGGGCTACTACCCCCCCTATGACCCCCCTGCCGCACCCGGCACAACGTACAAGGGAGGCTATCGCCCCCCCTGTGACCCCCTCACATGTGACTAGTCGTGGAAATAATATAACACATACCCAACATTCTCCCACTTGTTGTTTTCTTTCAGTAGGGGGCCACATGAGAGCTTAGTCACTAGCCCAACTCTGCAACACCCATTGTTTCTCTACACCAAGAGAACTTATGAGTGCTCACAAACTTCATCAATGCATTTGCAACATTCTTCAAAGTGTCCACCTTTACCAGCAACACCCTTTTAGCCTCAACCATATCTTTCACAAATTGATATTGAACATCAATGTGCTTTGTATTTGAATGATAAGCAGGGTTCTTAGCTAAGAAAATTGCACTTTGGCTATCACAGTCTATCCTTATAGCTTGCTGCACCAACCCCATACTTGAACACAATCTCTGCAACCAAACTGCTTCCTTGCTTGCATGAGTGGCTGCCATGTATTCTGCCTCTGTAGTTGAAAGAGCCACTTTAGACTGTCTTTTACTCATCCAACTGAATGCACCTCCAAATAGGCTAAAAATATACCCACTTGTAGATATTATTTGGTCCAGATCTCCAGCCTAGTCTGCATCAAAAAAACCATGAATGTCCAACACTCTTTCCAATCTTGGTCTTCCCTGGTAGTACAAGCCATAATCACTAGTGCCACGCAAGTATCTGAATACCCGCTTCACTACTGTCCAATAATCCTTCCCTGGGTTTGACATAAACCTTCTCAATACTCCCATTGCATGTGCAATATATAGTCTAGTACATACCATTGCATACATTAGGCTACCCACTGCACTTGCATATGGAACACGTGACATATCCTCCTCTTCTTCTTGTGTCTTGGGACACTGTTCAGCAGACAACTTTACACCTACAGGAATGAGAACATTCATTGGTTTAATATCTTGTATATTGAACCTCTGTAATATATCCTCAACATACTTCCTCTGGTTTAACCAAAGCTTCCTCTTTTCTCGATCTCTCTTAATTTCCATGCCCAAAATATAGTTTGCAGCACCAAGATCCTTCATGTAAAATTTGGAGAACAGTTGGGTCTTCAAATCTTGGATAATTTCTTTGTCATTTCCAATCAACAACATATCATCCACATACAAGACCAAATAAATAACATGGTCACCAATTAATTTAAAATAAACACAATGATCCTCCTTGCTTCTGGTGAAGCCAAGTCCCCATATATAGGTATCAAATTTCTGATACCACATCCTTGGTAACTGTTTTAACCCATACATAGACTTCTTTAACCTACATACAAGTTCTTTCTTCCCCTTCACCATAAAGCCTTCAGGTTGTTTCATGTAGATCTCCCCTTCCAGATCCCCGTGAAAAAATTTTATATTCACATCCATCTGTTCTAACTCAAAATCAAATGCAGCAGCAACAAATAGAAGTAATATAATAGAAGTAACTTTGGCAACAGGAGAAAAAATATCTCCAAAATATATTCCTGGCACCTAGGAATAACCTTTTGCTACCAATCGAGATTTTTATTTCTCCACCTTGCCTTCATCTTCTTCTTAAACACCCATTTTCTCCTAATGGGATTCCTTCCAGTTGGCAAATCCACCATATCCCATGCCTCTTTTTTATGCAAGGATGCCATTTCATCAACCATGGCCTCCTTTCAGAGTTTTCCATCCTCTGAATCTACTACTTCCCTGATGGTTCTGGGATCATCATCAATTATAGTTAAAGAAAAATTTGAACAAAAATCAGATGGACTATACCTTTCCGGTTGTCTTCTTTCCCAAACTGATCTTCTTACAGCTGGAGTTTGTGGCTCTTCCTCTTCTGAATCTTCTTCTGTTGTAGAGTCTGGTTCATCCTCCTTTAGCTCAAACTATATCTTCTCAGGTTCCTTTGGTAGGAATTCATGTTTAACAACATCTTTCACCTCTCTAAACACCACATCTCGGTTGTACACAAACTTCCTTGTTTCCAAGTTCCAAATATTGTAACCCTTTAAACCATCCTTATACCCAATAAAGATGCACCTTTCAGATTTATTATCCAACTTGGTCCTTTTCTCCTTTGGAACATGTACATATGCATCACATCCAGATACCCTCAGATGTGAAAGAGAGGGTTTCTTACTAGTCCATACCTCATGAGTGTATCCTCCAGCATTGATGAGGTAATCTATTAATAAGTAACATCTTGATCTCCACTACCTCTGGGTGGCCTAACACCCTGCAGTGAGCATGTGTATTCCTTTTACATGTATTCTATTCATTCTTTCTGCAACTCCATTTTTCGGGGTGTATGGAGTAAGTCTTACGCAGCACTCTATACACTTCTTACAGACTCCCCACCATTATCATTCCTCAACACCTTTTATCTTCTTCTCTGTACGGTTTTCCACGAGCCTTAAATTCTTTAAATGAACTTAGGATTTCTTCCTCAAAGAAATATATCCATGTATTCCTTGAGAATTCATCTATGAATGAAACATAATTGCACACCAGACTTACTCAGTGATGGAACCAACACAGGTCCAAACACATCACTGTGCACAAGCTCTAATATCTTGTTCGCCCTCTTAGCACCAGAAGGAAAACTCACCCGATTTTGCTTCCCATATACACAATGTTCACAGAAATCAAAATCTAGAGAGCTATTAGACATTCCTTCTACCATACCATTTCCATGTAGTATCTGAAGGCTCTTCTCTCCAATATGTCCAAGCCTTTGATGCCATAGCATGGTCTTTTCTCTAGATACCACTAGGCTTTCCACTCCACTTTAGAGAACCACAGAACTGTTGCACCCATCAATAATAGTGCTACCTTGAAGCTTGTACAAATTTCCAATCTGAACTCCCCAGATTAATACCAGTGCTCCCTGAACCATCTTATAGGTATCTTTCTTGAACACTGTTTTTACACCTGCATCATCCATCTTGCTTACAGAAATCAGATTTCTGGCCAATACAGGAATTTGAAAAACACCAGGAAATGTTCTAATCCTTCCACCTTGCAGCTTCAGCTTGAATTTTCCACGTCCGACAATTTTGGCCTTCCTATCATCCCCTAAGAAGACATCACCGCCATCATATCTATCATACTCACAGAACCACTCCCTATGGGGAGTGAAGTGAAAGGATGCACTCGAGTCAATCAACCTTGACTCATGATCTACATGTGTATTTGAAGAAGAGGCCAAATACACATCCCCACCTTCATCTGAGGTGGTTTTTGCCTCTGTATAAGGAGCATCATCAAATCCCTTTCCTTTATCAAGAGATTTAGATCTGCAGTCCTTTTTGTAGTGCCCTTCCTTTCCACATTTCCAGCACACCTTTACAAAATTTCCAGGATATTTAGATCTCCCTCTAGATTTAGATCTCTCACTCAAAACCTTATTCTTGTTTTTGTTTTGGGACCTTCCTCGTATAGATAAGGCATCTCCATTTTGACCCTCCATATTTCTCCGTCTCATTTCCTCCGACAGCAAGGCTGAGACAATGTCATCAAAATTCAAGGTAGTTGTATTGCTACCTATTGCAATAACCAGACTGTCCCACGAATCTGGTATAGAACACAACAAACTGATGCACTTATCTTCATCTGATATTTTAATATCAGCAGATGACAACTGACTTACCACAGTATTGAAGGCATTTAGATGCTCTGTCACCGAGTCTCCATCCTTCATCCTCAGGTTATACAGCTTTTTCCGTAGGAACAATTTATTCACCGGAGACTTAGATTGGTACAAAGTCCCAAGTTTATCCTATAAATTCTTCATTTTAGCTTCCCCAGATACATTCAACAATACCGAATCTAAGACACACAATTGTATTGTGCTCTTCGCCTTCCAATCCAAATTCTTCCAGTCTTCATTTGAAATTGTCGTTGGTTTAGTACCTGGATCTACAGCAATCCACTGGTCTTTATCCACCAGCAGATCCTCCATCTTGAGCTTCCACAACTCAAAACTTTAACCATTAAATTTATCAATCTCTATATTTCCATTGCTCACCATCTTGTTTCACCATAAGAATCGATCCCGTAGATCTCCCATTGAACAAGGTCTACCACAGGCCCGAGAAAAAAACCCCTCAGCAGCAAAGGCGTCAGTTTAAAGACGAAACCGCTCTAATACCAAATGTAGGTTTTAACCCTATACATAAATTATCTGCAAACGAATCTTGAAAACAGAAAATAAACAGTAGCGAGAGCATAAAAAATAAAACAGATATACACAGAGATTTTCCCCTGGATCCCAAATCGGGACGACTAGCTTGATTTTTCATTTTTTTTCTTTTAGTGTTACAACACATATATATACATGCTAAAGCATACATAAACCCCAATCCATTAACCCTAGATTAGAACATAACCGTTGTTCCCTTGACTAGATCTACAAAATACCAGGGGCCGAAAACCATCCTTCCCGAAAACCATGTGCAAACCCATGCTCAAAACCATGTGCAAACCCATGCTCAAAACCATGGGCAGGTCTGCCCATCAAAAAATAGGGTCCAATTTTTTTTTCCCGGGGCACTATGCGTGACTAGTCGTGGAAAGAATATAACACATACCCAACATCCTCATCATTAGCCTTCGATTGGAAGATTTTATGTGGTGTTAAACTTCAACTCATATATTCACGCCACATATATTGTACTATGGTACCTTGAGATCCAATAACATCACCATTAGTTTCTCTTTTGAAAACACCTCCTCTTATATCTACCCACTTTCATCGGCTTTCCCAGGTAAACATGAGCTAAGGAGATACTATGATAAGACTCAACCTCCTATGTGACCTTAAGGAAATGGAGTCGATAACATAAGATCTTATTGACTTACCTTAGGTTCCACAGGACCTCTAGGAGTAACCTTACCCCTCCATGTGTCCAAACCTTGAGAAACATTACTTTATCCCTGACCTAAAGCCCAATCACTCCCTTTCCAAGGCCTCCATGCAACTATGGGTCCCTGGTCGCTCCCATATGTATGCCTCCATGCGACTATGGATTTTTATGATCAGTTCTATGCTAGAGACCCCATATTCTGTGCCATGTTTTCAGGGCCAGGACTCATGTCTTTGCCAAAAACTCAATGAAAATTCCAGAGAACATAAATGACATAGAAGCAATGCTTGTAAACCAAAAACTGAAACCAGGACTTTTCATGACCATCCCCAACTGGAACTGACATTCTGTCAAACAATTGGTGAATATGAAACCTACAGTTTATGAATGCAATTCTGATGATAAGGGACTGAAAACTTATCTGAGGTTCAACAAGAAGGATCGCTTCCTTCTCACATTAGCTATCACAACACCAATTAGGTCTTACATTCATTTTCATTTAGTTACAAGTGAAAAAATGAAAAGAGCCATGACTAAGATCTGTCATAAAACCATGCTTATAACCAGTATATAACCAAATAAATAAAAATGATAGAACAAACATTAAAGCCACATAATAGGAAGTAAATTACCTCATAAAAATCAAGAGAAACTAATCTCTTATTAAACATAGGGAAAAACCGACTAGGTTTGAGACTTCCATGTTCCACCCAACAGTAGATTAGATGAACCAAATATTTCTTTCAACCAATCACCCCCGTACCATATTCCAAGAATGAATGTGGGATCTCATGGGATAAACCAATCCAAACACAACTAAGCGAATCCAAAGTTTTAACCACCTACACCCTGACCATACCATGATCTCACCAAAACTGTTGTCGAGATCACAGAACCAAACCAAGCTTGGACACCTTAGACTTTATTCACCAATACCTTGAGTAATTTTCCTATCTCCACCCTCAATTTTCATGTATCCTTCCATTACCATTCAAGGGATTCCCAGGCCTTTTGGAATTTTCCTAAGACCCCCTCACCCAAATGCAAAACCGAGAACAATCCCATCACACCATGACTCTCCAGAAATGGCAAGGTTAGGATAAAATCCACTATTGAAACCAAACAAAATCCATGCCAATGAAAGCAAGAGAACTAAATACCAACATGCACATACCATGCATGTCAAAATCAGCTAGGAAATCATACATGCAATATGTTACCTTCAAGTATTCCCACTAAAGTTGATTGATCCTTTCCTTCCTTTGCTTTCCTTGTCCTTATTTGCTTTTTCTTCCCTTTCCTTTTCTTGTCCTTCCTTTGCTTCCTTGTTTTCTTTCTCCTCTTGGTGCTCTTCTCCTCTCTCAGACAAATTCTAACACTAAACTGATAAAAAGGCTAACATTGACCAAAAAAATCCATGAACTGGTCCTTAGAATAATTTCTATTAATGAGGCCTCTATTTTCTTCATTTTCCATTATTTTCCTTTAGTTTCCTCCTCACATGCAACCTATGACCTTTCACCTTCCTTTTCTCCTAATTTCCATTATTTTCATAAAAAATGTGCCAAAAATACCTTTTTGCCTTTCCAAAGCCTTAACCATTTCCTTTTCCAATTTCCCCTAGCCACAATAAAACAAATGAACAACCACATTAGGATGTTTTTCCCAACATTTAGGTTGGAATAAGCCTCCCTTTCCTATTGTATTATTTTACCTTTATTAACTTGTATTACATGAAATCTTAACCTGAGGTTATTACAGACCCCTCCCCCTTAGGGGAACACCATCCTCAGTATTAAACCAAACCTATACCCAGAAAAACTACTGAAAAGAAAAAACATACTTCCTATGGAGCTTTATAACCTAGCTAATTGCAATATTTACAATACCATCCCGCTCAAAAGAAAAACCATCATGTAAAATATGACAACATGACAGCCATACCGCTTATTGGAGCTTTATAACACAACTCATTATGGTATTTATAAGCACATATACTCGTGCACATTTTCTTCAACCATAAAATAACCATATTTTCATGAAGCTTTATAAATCTAGCTTGATACAATATTTACAATAAAATACACATATATACATGTGACACATTTGCTCAACCAACAAATAGAAGGATATGATGCCGGCATCCAAAACAAGGGATTCCAAAGGCTCAAAAATCGACCCTCAAAGTAGTACTAGGATTCATTTCCTTCCTAGAAATTCCATAATCCACTTCCAAGTCAAACCTACATCCAAGTTCTAGCGCTACGATCTTGCGCTACCTATTCCCTCAGTGAACAGTTACCGGCTCATTGTTCCAGGGAACAATCTCAATGTGCATATGATACCATATGGAAATGATAATGACAAAAAAAAAATCCATCCCAGGCCTTCCCTTATCTACTACACAGTCCCTTTCAAAATCCAGTCACCCGCTTTCGTGTAGTCACACACCTTCCAAGTTCCCTGACATCCCCTATCCCAGGAAATCCATCCCTTGGCAAGGCTTCCTTGCATCAGAAGGTCAAAAAACGAAGGCATATACCTTCCTCAAAACCATCATATCATTCATAGCATGCTCATGGAAATAAATGGACACTATTGGGTACTAGTGTCCCACAATGACCCTCCTCTTAAAGTGTCAATTTTAACCACACAAAACTAGGAATTTTCATGCTTTCATGTACCAAGTACATAATTTACATTATATTGAAAAAAAATTTAACTAAATTCACATCATACCTCATTGGTGGCCCGTCGGTACACTTGCAATTTTTTCTACTTCCACTTACAACAAGTCAAACTAGCTCTCTGATCAAATCATCATGTATAAACATATCACATCCGGTTGGCTCAAAAGAAACCATCATAAATCACGTGTAACCATTATAAACCAATGTCATAGATCACATGCATGATTAAAAACTGAAGAAAATTATGGATACTTATATTTCCATGATTCTTTTATTTTTCCTTGTTCTCTATCCTTTTCGTACACACACTCGATCAATTTCCAAACCCAACAAGAACCAAATGCCTTATCTTTAAGCAAAAATGGAATCTAAAGACTAAAAAACCTCATCCCTCAATATCAGCAACAAGGGTATCCCGAGACTAAACCACCTCAACCCTCAATATCAATAACAAGGGCCCAGAGAATCATGTACCTGCTTATCTCATCACACTGTACAACACAAACACATATACAGTCTACAACACAACACATACACCTACACCCAGTTTACAACATGACACATACACCTACACCTTGTGTACAACACGACACATACACCTACACCTGGTGTACAACACAACACATACACCTATACCTAGTGTACAACGCAACATATACACCTACACCTAGTGTAAAACACCACACATATACCTACTCCCGGTGCACAACATGAAACATACACCTACACCCGGTGTACAACACAACATATATACATACACACCATACAATACCACGAATACACATGTCACGATATAATGGCTGCACTTTTCCAAAAACACCATACCACATGTACATTAGTACCACATGTATAACATGTACATAGTACCACTTGTACAAAGTTCCACCTGCACAATGTGAAAAAATCACCACACATACATGACACCACCTACGAAATGTGTACACAACACCATATGTACACTGCACCACCTGTACAATGTGTGCACAATACCAACTACATGACGTGTACATAACACTACATATACACAACACCATATGCACAACATGTACACAACACCACATGCATGCAACACCACATGTAAAACATGTACATAACACCACATGCACGCAATAGCACATGTAAAATCATGCACACCGCACCATATGTACACAACACCACATGTAAAACCTGTACAATGCACCATATGTACACAAAACTGCATATAAAACATGTACACTACACCAAATGTACATAGCACTGCATATACAACATGTAGACTGCACCATATCTATATAGCACCGCATTTACAACAAGTACATAGCACCATATCTAAATAGCACTGCATATACAACATGTACTTAGCACCATCGACACCAATCACCACATATGCATTCATGCACACAACACTATATATGCAACATGCACACCGCATCATATGTACACAATACTACGCATGCTACATGTACACAAAAAAAATACTGCACATCATACGACCACACTGTCCTTACCAAGCAACCTTTATTCTAGTGTCTTCCCACTATCCATGCTTGTCCCAACATGTTATAGATCACACTACTTTAATTTTTCTGATGTATCCCTCAACATTATCTATCATAGCTTAAACATAGGCATAAGCACATAATATCAAATCATATCCACATGATACTAACCTCATAGATATGCTAGGGCTACTCTTCCCACTTGATTCCTTAGAAACCAAGAACATATTCATGCGATTCACCTTCATAAGCAATCATTCATCCATAAGAATGATTCTTTATGACCCTGTGAGACAACGACATACATACACAAATACATATATACATATAAACATTAACATAAGAAAATCATAATCCCTGAAAACCCTGTTAGATAATGACATGAAAACATACATGTATACATATATAGACATCAACATAATCATGATCACAACATAATTACAAGATATCATAAGTTATAGGTTAAGAGAACTCCCTTTATTCATGCAATGCATGCACAACATTGAGAACCATAGTTCCCAACATAGCCAAGGCATCTGACACCTTAAGTCCATTTACTTTACCTTTCCTGTTACCTTTATTTTGATTGTACTGCCACCGTCCATTTATCCCAATGGACCAAACCAACTCAACTGAATGTCATAATCTTGCCTTCATCTACCTTTTACTCATGCACCGAGGATCATCTGGGTCTTACATTACCTGCTAGGTTCTACAAGTCTCTCCCCAAGCTCCATTAACTTTCTCCTTCCCCAACCAATTCCCAAGACCCTTAATAAATAAAAGACAAGAACCAAAAGAAACCAAGAAGAAAACCATGAAAACCAATAAAAATATGACATCACAAACAAAGCCGCAATCAATCACAACAAATCACAAAAAACTAGCAACAAACACCATGGCTCAATCCCCATGGCTTCCCAATACTTCCAAAGGAAAGCTCAACCTTTGACTTCTCCAAGATTTCATGGCAGTCTCTTTGCCATGCAATTCCATATATCATACTTCCATAAAGACATAATTGTTAGTGTATAATAAATATAGAAATATACACGTTATCTTACCTTGTTTTTCCATGCACGCTTCCTTGTAACTAAACACACATGTTAGCCACATGTTCCAAAAATCAAGACATCATATCTATTAACTTTAAATCAACCTTTACCAAGCCTATCAACCATGTCATTATCAAAAATCAACTCACATTCATCAGTCATAATACATAATGATACAACTATCACCTACTTACACTTAAGTACATATTAGTTGTTCTAAACAAATATGTGTTAGTGAAACCATCTCAAACAAGATCATTTCATCATGAAATCTTATAGATACAAACTCATATCATGTAACTAGTCAAACATTCAAATGGAAAATAAATGTCATAATAGAAACCAAACACTCAAACACCAAATAGATGACATAATCAAACATTCAAGCACCAAAAGGATGACATAAGCAAACCCATACCAAATAGGCAACATAATCAAACACTCAAGCACCAAATAGACGACATAATCAAACTCATACCTCAATGTATCCAAGGGGAGGCCATCTTGTCTGCACAATCGACCTAGATTAACATGATATAACTTCACAACATATCAACACCAAAAAAATTAAGGTCATGATTTCCATATCAATAAATAGCTAACATGTTCATATCATAAACTCATAAACCATTGTCATTCATACATAACAATCACATATGCGTTGTTAGTCTATATTATTATGACACAATATCACAATCATATCGAATCATACCTAAATTTCATAACCCTAACCATCCACATAGACCAATTCAAATTAGCTTGATACATATAACATCAATATCCTAAGTACAATGACCATAACCATCATGCATATGGCCACAATGCATATAACAACAAGTTACTATGACACATGCATATGACTACACTGATCAACTAGGATTTATCATACATGTAACCATAAGAACAATAAAATGGAAAGCAGGTAAATAATCCTAATTCTCATAACAACCATTAACCAACATACATGATTGAAAAACATAAAATACTTGTATGACGATCTAATCTTACCCCAAATTCTAGTGATACAACCTCACTTTGATGATATGCATCTCTTGCTTCATCTCATCCAACACATCAACATCATAACACCAATAGAATCATGATGAAATAAACTACCACTAGTACATTTGGGGGAAATTCCGACACTTTTGACAAAATGTCGGAAATTTCCCCAAATTTTTTCAATCCCGCCCGAAACCATCGCTACACTGACGTCTAGAGAAAAGTGTCGTAATACCGACAGTTAGACAAAGTGTCACAGTTGAACGTTTGGAGGAATAAATCACAATTGCGACACTATGCCCCAAAGAGTCACTATTGTGATGGCTGCTTCCAAACGTCGCAATTGTGACACAATGTCTAAGTGTCACAATTGCGACGTTTGGAGGCATCCGTCGCAATAGCGACGCTTTGTTTGCGACACAATGTCTAAGTGTCACAATTGCGACGTTTGGAGGCATCCATCGCAATAGCGACGCTTTTGCTGCCGTTGGTATGAGGAAACTTATATGCAATAAACGACACTTATATGCCTTTGCAAAAATGGTCAACTTATAGAGCAGCGCGAGGAGTAGTTCATGGAGGAACCTTTGCGATTGCGCATAATTTGGAGAGAAAATAGTAATAATGAGAGAGGCTCCTTTAATTGCGTCTTTGATTTGTGAAGGTATGGATTGTCCAGCCTGCAATTCTATGCTGTCGAGAAAGACTCGCAATCCTCTAGAAACAAGACTGTTGTGAAGATGCCTGGCGAAGAAACGGACATCGAGTTCACGACTATTGATGAACACATCGTAGTCCGGTGAAGAAGGCACCAAGGAGGGTATTCTTAGTGAATGAGGGATGTTGAAATATTAATTTCAACTACCCTATCCTCTGGCCGCTTTCTGAATCTGTTTGAATGGCTCTGTCAAATAGCTGCTTTCTAAAACTGATGAACAGTCAATTTTGGTTTTGAAATCACAGTCCCTGCACACTTAAAAACGGAGCGCTGTATTGTTTTGGAAACAGAGAAATTTAATAGTAAACGTGGGAGATTTTAATTCAGAAGAACGTGGTCCCACAAACCACAAAACAAATTAGCCATCCATGTGGAAGCAGGTGATTCGATCGCGTTATTTTTTGGCCCATCTGCATTGTGGAATTCTGGACCCAAAACATTATAGGGCAGAATTAATTTGATTTTCGTGTCACAGTTTTCCTCCGTACGCAAAGCCAAAAAACGGACCCGAATTTTTATATGGCGTATTCTATGAAGTTTTCGCGTCACAAATTAGGGTGACATCAACAGGCTATTTTGGAACGTGGATTTGTGATTGAAATCGGGTTTTTTTTTTGAAGTCCGGACGCATGATATAGTTTTATTAATATTTTGTTACAAGTTTTGTTTCACCGCCCGATAGTTATTTAAACCATTGGCTCATATATAACATATGCGCAAATATTTCACTTTGGGCATTTGTAATGTGGGCCCCAAATACTTTAAATAGGTTTGGTTTAATCATTTTTTGTTTTGTTATTATATGTAATAGCATGTGTTTTAAAATAGCCCAAAGGCGAATGTAAAAGGAAAAAGGGCGTATTATGTTATTTTAAAACATATACATTAGACAGTTTAAAAGTTTTGAGGATTGCACCCCTGGTGCAATTGTTTGTTTATAAGATTATATGATACATGTGAGATAAAGGTTTATTATTTATCATATATAAATAAATTTTATCAATATTGTAAATACACTTTTATGAGGTGATATTATACAAGCAGTCTATAAATATCTCTCTTTTAATCCTCATTTTACTCATGAATATGTTTGTAACAAATTTCAATAGATAAATTTCTCCTAACCTATGTATCATCAATATTGTACATTTACATTCTTAATTCTTTGAGAGCAGTCTTTGGTGAATCTATTTTACTCCTTTTAATCTTGTTTCCTCCATTAATATGTTTGAAAATGAGAACTCAATGATTAATTTTCTTGCTATTATATGTTTTACTACGAAGATATGGTAAGGAATTCTCTCTTGTTCTTCTTAGAAATATTATATATATATATATATATATATATATATATATATATATATATATATATATATATATATATATATATATATATTTCAATAGATTAAAAAAATTATATGAGAAAAATTATTAATTCTTCAATATGTGTGTGTTGTGAGGAATAATTTCATAGTTCAACTTAATGGTTCATTATATAATCATGTGAGCATCACCAATGATATATCTTAAAAAGCAACTGAAAAGCCATTTGTACAAAATCGATGTATACTCTAGAGAGTGGTTCTCATATCACTATGTAAATTTTTGTATGCTACTTCAACAAAATTATAAGATAAACTATAATACACATCATATATGCACCATAACAATTGGTGCAGGGTAAAACCCACCTGCCACACCTTTGTACTCGATCCAATTTTCTCTGTCAAATCTTCTAGCTGTGGGAGTTTCCTCCAAGGATCATAATACCCCCAAGGCCTGTTATCACCCTAGTAATTCTCGGGTTGTGGGATAGGGATTTGTGTAGTTAAGAACACCAGGGGTAACCAAGAACCGCTTTGGGAATTCAAGATCTAGCCTTCTTGAACTCTAGAGAGGGATCTCTCCGTATGATTTAGCTTTGTTTTAGTAATATATATTAGGCTAGCTATGATTGTGTATTTGGGTTTGATTTTAAAAGATTGGTTGGAATAAAGAGATTTCAAGGTAAACCAGAAGTATCTACCAGAATATTGGGCAATGGAGTCAACTCTCTAGGCAAGAAGAACTAAGAAATAAGGCTCAGAGATGCAAATGTGCTAAGGGAAAGATAGGTGACCTTCTAAGGCTATGTATAGGCTTGATTTGATGGAGTGGATGGAATCTAAGAAAAAGGGCACTTAAGAATCCTTAAGCTACAGATAAGAAGATTGAAGAAGGGGATCTAACTAGGACCTAGAGAAATTAATAATTCTATGGTCCGGTTATCAAGTAGAAAACATTAAAATGCCAACAAGTTTCGAAACAGTGAGCTTATTATCACTAATCCTGTTTAATTTTTCCTTAGTTGATCATTATAGACTAAAAAAACATAATATGAATGAATGTAAACTTTAAAGAAATACACTGAAAATAAGGAAAGAAATGAGACTTATCTTGTCACCATGAGAATCCTTAGCTATGATGTCTCTGATCTCTTTCCAGTCTGCTGCTTTCACTAATTGACTCACCAACTTCAATATAACCAGCAAATAAGACTATAGTTGTCTTGAGAAATTTTATTCACACCGAATACTTCGAATTGTGAAGTATATATACAAAAAATTGTTTACAAAATATCTCAGGAATTGAGATAATGTTTTAATAAAAAATAGGAAAGAAAAATTAAAAAGAGGGACAGTTGTAAAATAGTTTGCAAGTTGTTACCTTTTTACAAGAAAAAATAGAACTGATTATTCTAATTTGAACTGATTGTTGTTATGCACTTTAACCCTGTATTTTTACCATTTGAGGTAACAGTAAAAAATGAATTTCCAAGTGAATTTCCTGTTTTTTATCCATTAAATTCACAGCAGATCTGTGAATTCTTGCCACTTTTCTGCAGAGGGGATCTTCATAGTGTTCAATTTTCTGTAACTTTCATCTGCCTCTGTATACTTGGAAAAGTTAGGCTTGATAGTGAACATATGCCTGATCTCATTATCTAAAAAGAACAGATTTTCAAAATACTGAAGAAGTATTCTGCCTGTTGGTGATCCTTGAGGCAGTTGTTGTCTGGCTTGCTCTTTTGCATGATTTCTTATTTTTAGATCATAATCTTTCTGAGGCATTAACTTGTCATTCAATGCGTGAATATCAGGCAAACCTGCTTCTGACAATGTTTTGTATTTGGCTAAAAATATTGAGATGGATACATTCATGTCTTTACACCGGTCCTCTAGATTACTCATTATGTTTCTTTTGTTCAGGACCTTTTTGATTTGAAGAATGGTTTCTATTCTATCAACAATTTTCAATTCTTCCAAATATTCCATAGTTTTACTGTTTAAAAAAGCTATGAGTTGGATTGCTTGGGCTAGTTTATTGTCAATTTCCCTTTTAGTCTTGTCAATCTCTGCACTAGCAACTTAAAGTAACTCCCTCTGTTCATAAATTATCCGAATTGAAGGCCATTGAGAATGAATTCCTTCAATAATTTTTGTCCATAAATGATTTTTTATATAGGCCACTTGATCTGTAAGATTTACTTGTGCTTGCAGAATCTTTACCTGTTCTTGTAGTCGATCGGCCCTTTGCTCATGTCCTTTAGAAGTAATCAAGGCATCATTTTTGGAATTTTCTAAATTTTTAATAATGCCTTTCAAACTAAGAATCTCTTTATCTTGGTCTTGTAGTGTGCTCCTCTGTGAGGATGAAGAAGAAGAGGTAGAGATTAGAGAAGTAATTGGCACTGCAGTTTCCAGTACTCCTTTCGGTGCCAAGTGTTCTGCCAAAGTAGATGGTATAGCAGTGTTTACAGTGGGGATCACTATAGGAATGACCATTGGTTGTGATTTTCTTAGTTCTTCATTCTCTTTCATTAGAGCTTCTATTTGACTTTCCATTGTTTTTATCTGACCTGTCATTTGATGTACAAGCTGCTTTAAATCATCATTCTCTATTTTTTGCTGTAGAATTTCTTTTGCTTGAGAGTTTTCACTCTGAGGCAACTTCAACTATTTTCTAAGAGCAACTATATCCTCATTTTTCTATTTAATTAAGACTTTTTCCCCTTCAATGTTGGCTGGGTCACCCCTTGCTTCAATCACTATATCTTCTAGTGCTTTTATTCTTAAATTATTAGCATACAGTGAGGCTTTGTCCAACTTCATTTGATTTTGGAGGTTGAGCACTTTTTTCTCAAGCCTAATTGATTTCATAGTTTTACTGACAATTTTGGAATATAGCATTTCAGTGTTGCTCCTATGAAATTCAATTTGATCTAATTCATGAATGGCATCTGCATCCACTTCAAAATCTGTTTTGGAATAATCTGCCACTGATTTTGGCTCAGCCACTGTAGGCTTCAAGAATGACATTACCAATTTATTGGATGAATAATAAAATGCTGAAAGAAGCCTGTCTTTGTTTCCAGGCTTTTCCTTAAGAAATCTAGAATAAACTTGATTCTTGATCTCTTCATTCTTCTCTTTAATCTGTCTGAATCTGATCTGAATCTCTGACTCTGTATTGCCAGTTTCCTGAGAAGAAGGAGGCAAATCGACAGTAGCCTGGTTTTCCTTCATGACTGTATCTTTTTGTTGTGTTCCAATTTTTAAATTTTGAAGCTCTTTTAATGTTTGAGTGACTATTCTTGTTGCTTCATCATCTATATCAATATTTACAGCCTTATCCTTTTCTTCTTCTATTGACTTGCTTCTTTTACTATAAGGAGTTCTGAATTTTATGTCCTCAATAGTCTCAGCTATGAAACTATCTCCTTCTCTGTCTCTTTTATGTACATTATCAGTATCTTTGCTTGTAGAAGCCACGTGTGCCTATGCAATCTGTTTGCCTTTGCCACTGTCTACCTGTATTACCTATACTGCCTGTGAATCATCATCAGATAGGGTGTTTGGCTCCCATTCAATTTTATTTACATATCTTTCAATATGGGGCTTAGGATCATGCAAGTAAACAGGCAACTTACATTTTACCCTTATTGTACTCAAAATACCTTGTGGGTCATAATTCCATGTAAAACTACATGGGAACTTATACTCTTTAAGTTTGACATTTATCTCATTGGAAGCTTCTCTATTATTCACAATGAATGGCCCAATTTGATTTTTCAGCTTAAATTGGGTATTTTTCCTGGAAGCTACAAAGTTGATTTCATCTACATTCAATATTTGTCTCAAATATTCTAAAGCAAATATTCTTGTAGTAACAAATCTGGGTAACTTATATGGGGCCAGGGATGAGCCATACACTCTGATTTCTGTATGATTTTTATATAAATACCAATCTCCAATTTTGTAGCTCTCTGATAGCTACAAATATCTTCTTGTCTCATCATTGATCCTAGGGATCTCCTCTTTTTCCAAGAGATACATAGCAGGGGCTATAAATGAGTCATTCAAATCTGTAAAACTATACTCTCTGTTCCAGTTCCTTAGAATAGATGACCAAAATACTACTGATAGAACTTTTCCTTCTGCATCCACTTTTTGACATTCAATTGGAAACTTATCTGTTTGATAATATAGGAAGAAGTGGAGTAGATAAGAGGAGTATTTGAAAAATCCTTCTTCTGATAATCTGGATAACCGATAATGCATACTTTCAGCCATAAATCTAGAAAAATTGAACTGAATGGATGGTGATTGACCAGGGCTTAGAGTTGACAGAAAACCTAGGATAGCCACATCAGTGAATTCATCACTGGCGTATCCTAGTATGAAGGAGAGCATTGAGACAATCTGTCTAGTTTCATCTGGGAAATCAATGGTGTCGAAAGGAGGATTTAACTTAGGAATATCAACTTGATTTGGACAAAAAGTATGGTATATTTTGAATCTAGTATTGAAATCCAAGTCAAGATATAGTTGGGTTAAATCTTCTATTGATAGGGAAGCAGAATTGGGGTCATGATTCATTTGCAGCATGGAATTTATCGACTCTTCAATGATGTAAAATAGGATGTATTTTTCTTTGTTTACAATACATCTTTATTCTGGCATATAATAGGCTTGGTATAATCTAATAAAGTCAGGAACAGAATGAGTGAGAGGGACAATATATCTAGGCAGATTGGATTCCCAAATTGGAATATCTTTGTCACCCTTTTCCACTGATTTTCCATAGCACCAATTATAGACATCAAGCGGGTTAAATTCTACATTAGGGTCTAGTATTCTACAGTCCAGATCAACTAAAGGGTTGTTCTCTGGAGAAATGACTGGAGGCTGGACTGGTCTGACCACTTCTGTAGAATCAGCCGTGAGTACAGGAGTTGGTTTGTCGATTTTGAAGGACATAGGCTGAGGAATCTTTGCAGAAGACTTCTTTTGAGATTTTGGGCCTCCATTCTTGGGGGTTACCTGTTTCTTGGTCATTTTTAATAATGAATGAAGCAAGCTTAAACGGTTTGCTAAGTTCCTTTACGAGAAACAGGGGTTTCTTAGCGAATTTCTACTGAAAATGGGGTTTCTGAGCAAGTTTTTTAGGAAATGCAAGGAATTTAAAGCTCAGAACGTGTATTTAAAATCAATTTCAACAGAAAAATGGACCAGGGTATGGAAAAAACTGCGAGAAAGGGAAATTAGGGATTCCAGGGAAATTTTGACAGAGTTTCCCCTGAAAAATGGACACTTTTTTGCAGTAACTTTGGTAATTATTTGAAATCGACAGGAATTTTGAAATCTCAGAGGGCAAGTTCGAAGAAAAGTACCTGGAGAACCAGCGGAATTCGGTTGAAGATGTTGCAGAGGTGCTCAGTCTTCAATTTTTTGAAAATGGCTTCGCAGAGGACAATGTAGTACTTTGTAATGGAAATTCAGGGAAATGGGCGTCGAAAAATGGTACTGGTAGGTTGAAAATGGCTCTGCAAAGTTTCTCAGGGTTCAAACGGCGTGATTTTGAGGAAAAACAGTTCTGCAATGTTTTTACAGGTTTAAAGCGAAAAGGTGAAAATTTGAATGAAAAATATAATTTTAATGTATTAAACGATGGTATAACCATAGTTAAATGACATTAAACTGGGGTTAAATGGGTGAGGTTTAGGGAATACCACTAGTGGTATTCGCACAGGTAAATGGTGGTAAGCGGAAATTAGCTTTTCGAACGCGATACAACGTGGTGGTGACACATAAGTGCGGGGTGGTTTGGAAAAACCACCCATTTTACGCGGCTTTGCCAAAACATAAAACGATTACTTTATGAGCACGAAAATGTATTAGCGCCATCGGATCTGGATTCAACGAGCGAACAACCACGATCAAAAGGAATGGTGCGAGGAAAAGGTAAGTTTCTTCATATATTTTATTTATATGGTAAATCAAATCAAGAAAACTTAATTACCATAGGGGCGGGATTAAATATACAGATTAAATTTTAGCCAAAGGGGTTATAAGGGGGGTTTTATTTAAGCATGTTGGAATAAAATACTTTGGCTTAAGTTATAATAAGTGGGTTTTTGGGATTTATTTATAAAAGGAGTTATATAATAGGAAAAGGTCAATTGTAGGGAGTTAACACATAAGTTAGAGTTAATATGACAAGGGGACAATGTATATTCAATAACACATAAATATAACTAAGAAAGTGAAGATTAAAAAA
The DNA here is from genome assembly GCA_034641835.2 of Pinus albicaulis. Taxonomy (NCBI): domain Eukaryota; kingdom Viridiplantae; phylum Streptophyta; class Pinopsida; order Pinales; family Pinaceae; genus Pinus; species Pinus albicaulis. The sequence continues at coordinate 499,924,375 of CM076577.1, forward strand.
CAAATTTTCATTATAATAACTTCATCACTTAGACTTAGGATAAAATGTGATTTTGAGGGCTTTATGCTTTGAAATGATGTAGGAAGTTAATCAAATGAGGATTAGAGTATCTTTGAGTAAAAATGAAGTTTTACTTAGGATTTTTCAGGGGAAATGAGTGCATGAATGGTAAATGATGTGATTTAGGGATTAATATAGACATTTCACACTTTCAACTAATAAGTCATAGAGCCTTGGGTCCGGTCCCAACAAAAGTCAAGGAAATGCCTTGAGCCTTTCTGACTGATAGTCTAGAATGTTTCATGACTATGGGAAGGGGAAGTTAGTTATTTTGCAACCCATGATGAATGATATTTACATTGAGACTTTTCACCTTCTTCTACCTACCCATCTTACCATGCTAACATTTTTTTCTTCCTTTGTAGTAGGTGCATTTAAGCTAGCAACCTTCACAACATTTATTCTTTCTGAAAGCAAGTAAAACTATCTAATTCTACACTTATTTCATCCATGAATCTAGATTAAACTATTGGATTCACTTTATTTCTCTACCTAACTACTGAATTGTTAGGATTAAACTGTCTAACAACTCATTATTCTCTATCTATAACAAAGGAAATTGAAACAATGACAAGTTAAGATTGAACTTTTTAACTCATCATGGACTAATGGCATTTATTGACACTCTGCCATAGTCAAAAAGTAAAAAGTAGTGGCATTTATGCTTGCTCACTTTCATGTTTTATTCATTTTTTCTTTGGGGTATCTTATTTTTTCTAAGTCCTTTGATTGTTCTTTTAGGACTTTTTTACCCTCTTTTTTTTTTTTTTTTTTTTTTTACAAAATATGTGAATACAACTTGCAGAAGGCAAAGTATGTACAAATTTACAAAATTACCAATAGTCAAGTCAAAATTATGACTCCTATATTATAGGTTTCTAACAAGGCCTATGCCATGCCTTATCGCATGCAGAACTTATTCACTTGATGGTTCTAAACCATACTATAAGTCCCCACGTTCTATGGTCTAATCCCCATCGTACCTATCAACATTCAACTGCTCTTTACACAACCCGAATATAATGACTAGCCTACTCTCATTAATATATACCCCAATAAATATAAGCCACTTAGGAATTAAACCCCAAAACCTTGGGCTCACTCATTTTACATATTCGAATTGATATTCGAATGTATCAACTGCTCGACCCTCTTATATTTCAACCGTGATGTTTAATGTATGTCGACCTTGTCAATTCGAACTCCATCACTTGGTTTCAACCAAATGCATGACCATTCACATAATTATACAGTCCTCCTTATTATAATCTCTGCTAATCGTCAAAGATCGTAACAAATCTCGACTTTGGTCTATAACTCAATGGTCATACATAAACCATTCTTGGATCCACAGTAATTTACCTCTAAATCTGATGGTCGATGGAGCATCGCGCCGGTTTGGATGATCCAACGGACACAACGAAATCTTGCGTAACGAACACACCCAAGGGTTAATCTGCGATGAGAACGGTTTTATAATTCCGCCCTCGAACACGTGTCTCACGGAAACATATGTCGCGTCCTTTTCACCAATTCTGCTTACAACCTCCAAACTTGCGCGATATCGCCAATTTTCCAAACGGTGGTTTTACTGTGCACTTCGGTCACAGTTCCGCCTCTTATCTTCCAGGTTCCGTTGAGCTTTCTTTTATTGTACTCTGCCTCCGCTCCTTTGGCTCGCATCTTCACGTACTAGTTTTTTTTTCTTCAATTAAGGAATCTCACTCCATGAGGTTCCTTCACATGCCAGTTCTATGTATGTGGTAGCACCGATCGAACCTTGAATCGAAGGCTCGAGAACAATTCTCTATTACACTGTGGGGAGATCCATAATTTGGACCTGTGGACCCTCTCTACCATGGCATTTCCCACTGTATTACATGAGTCTCGACCACAACATTTCCATACCACTGTCCAATGCCACACTGTCCATTGTCATGGCGCTTAACACGGGTTATCACACAAATTTATTCGTCCGGAAATTATTACACCGAGTTAAAATAATATCCAATGGGTTTGGGAAAGGCTAGAACCTCTTGCACAGAGGCTAGTAATTCAGGAAAGGACTCAGTTCCTCTTTCAGCATACAGGACCCCATTAAACCAAAATTATCGAGTATGTATTCCAGACTACTATACAGTTGATTATCGGGACACAGAAACCATTCACACCATAATTAACTCGACAAATGCAAAGTACCATTGAAATAATTCTAAATTTATGCAGTGAAGTACTTACAACTTTGGCTCGACCAGATCTTCGAATTACTTGGCCCTTCTCCTCTACTTTGTCTCTACGACAGTCCTATGCAGCCTATGCAGTTCTCTATGCAAAGTTTGCCTTATTATGCCTATAAGGCTTATTTCTATACAAACCCTGAATTGACTCAACTCCTCTAATGCTCAAAACTCTTCATATCTCTAACTCTGAGACTAACCCTCTCACAGACAGAGACGGACTCCTAAAATTAGCTTAACTTTTGAAACTGACTATCTCTTCAGGTGCCCATTAATCATTCAGGTAGTTACATTTTCTTCTCTAATTAACTAAAAATAACTCAAATATGAATAAATACATGGGGAAATAAAACATGAGACCCCCCTTTACATTTATTTATGGACAAAGGTTGTTTTGAGCCTAATGCCCCTGCATCAACCATTGCCGTACAACTAATTTGTTTTAGGATACATGAGGCATTCTAGGGGTAAATTCCATATGATGTGTATATCAATATATTGGGTGTTGGTAAGTTGTGAGTATCTAATAAATGATAAGGAATATCCATACATCATGATCTTGTAATGTGATTATAAATTGTGTCTATAATTTCCATAAAATGTATAAATGATTTGTTTAAAAAAAATCAACACAATCAACCCTAAAAAATGCTCATGATGTGGAATGTCATTGGGGAAACCAAAATGATGGTCACATGTCCCATTTATATGGTAATGGTGATCATATATATGTTGTAGCGACACTTGATGAGTAATTAAATAAATCTCAGAGTGTGACTCATTGTGCCATATTTTTTTAAAGCATGATTTGTTTTCCTAGTTTTTACTAATTTGTTAACATATTTTATTCATTTGGAAAGATAATTAATGATGCTTTAAGTAATTAGGACCTAATGAGAGATCATCTTCACATCTTCACTGAAATATATTTGGTAATTGTAGTCACTATATGAACCGCACATGCATGCTACTTAAGAAAAATTTAAATATAAACTATAATACACATCTTATATCTGCCATAACAATTGTCATACAACTTATTTACTTCTAGATACATATGAAATACTTTAGGTAAATGCCATATTATGTGTATACCAATATAGTAGGTGTTGGTAAGTTATGAGGATCTAAGAAATGATAGGGTATCCACACATTAGTGCCTTGGTGAATTTTTTGCATAATTTTCTATTTGTTGTAATTTTGTTGCCTGGATTTGTTATAGATTTCAAATAATACAATTATCTACCAATTGTTATTTATAAAGAAGAAGTACAATAAGTAGTCACCTAAAAGTGAGCCATGTGAAAATATTGGTAACATGAGTAACCTGGTAAGCTGTAAATGAAAATTGAATAACCTCCACTCACCAATAGGTGGCAGGCAGGGTTGGAATTTGGATTTCTCTTTACCCGTCACACAATTTTTTTTGACGTTTTGGTAATTATTTTTCTAGTCAATAAATGTTACATTTAAAATTTTGCACTTCATTAATGACATTCTCGTAATAAATTAACCCTTCACCAATAAAATTTTGATTAAAAAAATTGAACTCTCTTCCATTTTATTTGGATTTTGGAGTGTGATATATCTGTGTCATGGACTTTTAATACCTAAAGTTTGAAGAGAAATAACTGATTCTTGTCAAACTAATATTTCCTCAATATATGCTATGATCTACTAAAAATTACTTCAAAAAGAAAGTAACCTTCCAATATAAAGAAAAAAACATGAACGAGCTTTCCCTAAATTGCAATAAATTTATGTTTATTATTAATATTGCATAGTCTGTCTTATAAAAATTGCATAATCGGACTAAGAACAGATCCTCAGTGCATTTTTTATTGTTGTTGTGATTAAAATAATGAGCCAAAGAACGCTAAGGCACTCAGAGAAATCAATCTATGTATTATTTCTCACAAAATCATGTTGAGTAGTGGAGACTAAGCGCTAGATTTTTTTTTGTCAATCTCTCTATTAATTATGTCTATGTAGTTATAAGAGTAACAAGCCAAAGAAATCTCAGGCTTCTAGAGAAATTAGTCTCTGTGTGCATAAATTAATGATTATTGTTGACTAAATTTTATACCATTTGAAACCGCTGAGCGAAATTAATCAGGCCATGATGTACCATTTGTCAGTATCTATTTTCTCATGTATGAAAGTTGATGTACCATTGAAAGTTTAATAACTATATATATATATATATATATATATATTTAAAATTTAATGATTAATAATAATTAAATTAAAATTCTTAAAAGACAAAATAAAAGCCTAATAATCACGAACTATTATGATAATTTAAAAATAAAGACCTCAGGCTGAACATAGTTACAAAGATACCAAGAAAATAAGAGTGCATGTGCATGATAACCTCTTTCTTGACAACCTATGAATGCCATTCTCAATGAAGACTCAAGACTCAACTGGATTGGATTGTGTATCAAAACAATAGGAATGAATCAAAGTTCAATGAATGAATAACTTGATCGAGAAAATTTATAGGGAAAGGTAACTTGACTATAAATCTACTAAACGTCACTTCCATGATTAAAAAAACACCCCCACCTTTTCAGTGGTCCCATCATGGTCCACCTATTGAAAAAAAACCAACAAATATTATTTTTTATATATTTTTGCATGGCCATTGGACAATGATTTACTATGGTTTTCCTACTAAATTCCAATGGATGATTATTCAAAAATATTGAGAATTAGTTTAGTCTCAAGGTATAGCCAAGAGTCTTACTGGATAATTATAGATTACCTCTCCATTGGATGATTGTACATTTTTCATCTACTTTTTTCACGTGAGTTTCAGTTGATGCTAGATCTTTGCCTTCTATTTCTTTAGTGAAGCTAAGAGTTAACTTTGATCTTACATTAATAACTATACTTGCATGAATATCCATGCTATTATACTTCCCCACTGTGGTCAATGTTGATGTATGGCCTTGGCCCATTGATATTACAATTAACTCACTATTCATATTCATTTTTCTCCAGTTCAGCCCAATAAAATAAGGAAAACAGAAAATGAAGTCTTGATTTTTCTTTCCAGTGCTCCTACATAATACAAATACTCTTAAAAACCAATTAATATATAAATTGTCATCATTCATGCTAAAATCAGTTTGAATTTTTTTAATGAAACTGCTTACAATTAATAAATTACATTGCTCACAGAATAAGAGATAATTTAGAACTATCATTTCACAATAATAAATTACCCTAGCAGTTCAAACTTCGAACATACCTTATGAAATTAAAATATGGCAGCTTAATGAGCCAATCTATTTTCCTCGGAGCCAATCTTGAGCTCGGCCTAAGTCTGAATGCCTTGAGAGTGTGAGTGTAAGGAACTAGATGCCTAAAGCTTTTATTTTGTGCTTGTGTAATTCACTGTTTGACCATCAAGCCAAGCCAACAGCTATATTAACACTACTTCATGTTGGGGCAGATTGGCATTCTAATTTTTTAGTGCTATAGCCGTACTTTTTCACTACTTCACTAATCACAACCTTGGAAGTTTGCAGGGAAACGAGCTTTATTATTTCTTTGGTGTTTTATGTAAAAGAAAGGATTTGTGAACTTTATGTAATAGGAAGGGGAAAACTAAATTGATTCTAATTTTAAAATATCAATAATGATAAGTGGTAATTCCTTTATTAAATTTTTAATTTTGAGTGAGCCAAAAAAGTAAATTTCCTTACTTTTTGAGTACAACCTTGCAATTGTGAAGAGGACTAGTGTTGCAAAATTATTGGTAAGTGGAAATTAAAGGGCGTAAGAACGTTTTTGAAAAAATTTCAAACGTCAAAATTAAGTCTTATATCCTTCCTAGCACCTCACGGAAAACGGGAATCTGCAAATTCTAGTCGTCAAATACGTGCAAAATGCCTTATGACGGGCAAAATGGGGGACTGATCCTATGCTGCTACATGAGTTAGGGTTTCATGTGGCAACAGGGAACCTTGTATAGTTTTTCAAGGATAGGAAAGGAGAATATTGTCAGTTAATCATCACATGAAACTTCATCACCATTTGAAAATCGTGTCCTAATTTGAAACAATAAGACTACCCAACTATTTCATTATTTAATTTTGATTGTGTAATACAAAAAAATATCCTAGGCACTTTTGCAAAAATTTAGTGGAGAGAACCTTCAATTAAATTTATTTTGAAGTTCCACTTGAATTTTAAGCCATTTTAATTAGTCTTTCATGGCTATTCTAGTAAAAATTTCAACCTCTTGTAGAAATTTTTTTGTCACTTGTATTAGAAATGCAAAAATCAAATGTAAATAAAAATGATTTGAAATGGAAAAATCAAATGCACGCTACATAAAAATGATTTTTTAAAAAACTACATTAACATTAAATATCACATGCGCATTCGCCCTCAGCTCTTGCAGAATAGCATTCGCCCTCAGCTCTTGCAGAACAGCATTCGCCCTCAGCTCTTGCAGAACAGCATTCGCCCTCAGCTCTTGCAGAACAAAATTCGCCCTTAGCTCTTGCAAAATGGTAAGTTCTTACTGCAGGCCCTTCCTCCTATAGTAGGGTTGACCCTATTTGGGTTTTTTTGGAGCCTATGAGAATACAAAGGTTGTAATTGATTACGGGGCACTGCCTATATTTGTGGAACTTCTTACCTCTGGGAATGATAATGTTCGAGAACAGGTAACACGTTTATTTTAGAGGCATAAAATTATTCTTCCCAACTATCTTTATATGTCTGTAATTTTGGAATTTGATTTAAAGAACTAGTACCCAACTTTGAGTTCAACTGGTGTTCGTGTAAGGCTGTTTGGGCTTTGGGAAATATTGCTGGAGACTCTACAACATTTAGGGATCTTGCCCTCAGTCATGGAGCTTTGAGGCAGGTGCTTGCCCAATTGAATGATACTGCTAGAATTTCAATGATAAGAAATGCTACATGGGATCTGTCAAATTTTTGCTGTGGTAAACCCCAACCACTATTCAAACAGGTAAGAAAAATACATTTTCTACCTCTTCTTCTTAGTTCGCAGATACTGTGGATTTTTTTTATAGATCTTGGTGCTTGGTAGATTTGGACGTAATATGGACCTAGGCGGTTGTTCATTACAATGACTCCGTCATCAAGTTTTAGCAAATGCTTATAAATTTGGGTTTCACAAGGGGATTACCCTTGCTTGCAATTGTCGATTATCAATCACATTCAAAAAAAGTCTTTCCTAGCATTGCTGAGCTCTTTGTAGGTGAATTTCCGAGGCAATTTCACAATATCTGAACTAAATTTGTCTGTACTTTTCAATACTCTGCGCTTGTAACAGAACCAGACAAACAATATAGTGGCCAATGCAACAACAACAACACCTCCTGTTGCAATGCCTGCAATTCACCCTCTCCGCACGCATGAATGACTATGGCACCCTCTTTTGTGAATAGGTACTGGAGCTGAAGGTACTGATTTCCATTAGGATCGTGGAATTCAACATCCAAAATAGTATCAAATTCCACTGCAATAGTATTCCCCGGTGAGGGCAACAGTTCATTGAGACCTATTGGACTCATCACCCCCAAATAGCCTCCAGGGATACCCAGAGTGTGATCATCTGGACCAATAACAAATGCTAATCCATCCCCAATTGAAACAAGAATAGGACCCACATTGGTTACAGACAATGAGAAACACATTTTGAAAGAAGAAGAAACTTTTGTATTAGGTTCCAGAAATCTAACTGGTCTATTGTACAATGCCCTACCTTCACTTCAAATTGGTACTCCCAACTCCATGCTGAGGATCACTGTGCCATTCTTCAAATGAGCTTCTCAACCTGAAGTTTGATTCCAAAAAACCCAAGTCCCTTGTTCTATGCCCAAGACCTCTGTTACAACGAGTAGGGTTCTGAGCGAAATACTTCACAATAGGAAGAAAAAGAAACATCACAAAATTGCTCCACTTTAGACTGATAATTTTCTGTGTGAAAATTCAACTGCAGATAGTAAAAACCTAATATCAAACACAACCAATCCACAATGGAATTTTAACATGAGGATTTATAACCATATAAAACCCTCTCCAGGTTAAAATAATTCCAGAATGGCTTTAAGATTCTACTAATGAGCGCTTACAACACCATAGCAATTACTGTCACAATGAAATCTGCTGGAAGAAAAGCCCTTGTACAGTTTCTACATTTCCACAGTGGAAGCAAGAATCTTTATATCTCTCATGATCTGGTTCTGTGGTCAAATCCTTTGCTATGGCTATCTTGTTCTGATAAACGTGGATCTATCTTAGCTTTGGCTCTGGTTCTCATTTAGGATCGTGGCTATCTGATCTTGCTGTGGCTTTGACAATACAAACTTTTTTAATAGGAAAATGTTGACTTTGCTATATATAGGAGCTTCAATGGGTGCTCTCAAACACTTTTTTGGGCAGCTTTGTTTTGTCTCTGATTCAAGGCAGAACTATGTTGGCCTTGGTTTTTTAGTCCTTGGAACTTAGTTCTCTCATATTTTCCATCCTATCCCCATTTTGCTACCGAGAAAGACATAACTTCATGATATCAAAATTGACTATTTTTGGCCATTTATCTTTAGTAATGGTACAGATTTAATTTGGTGCATTCGTACAGTATCTAAAGAGCACTCTCAAGTTTTTATTCAGTATTTTAGCATAAATACTACTTTTAACTACCATGCTCTAATATTTATATCGACCATAAGCATTCTTAAGGTAGTTCCACGTTTGTGAAGCAGAAGGAATGCTTTTGACAGCTTCTTATCATAGTGGTACAATTCTGTTCGCAGTTTATCTTTTATAAATTTCCAATTTTCCAAATGTAGTAGAGACTACAGTTTGCATCTCAAATTTTGGACAATGTGTTTAGTATTCTACAGAAAATGCATTAAGAATAAAAAAAGCCCACAATTTGTAAAAAGCCCAAAATTTTGTAAAAATCCCACAATTTGTAAAAAGCCCACAATTTTGTAAAAAGCCCACATTTTATTAAAAATATAAAAAATTTGTAAAAAGCCCACAATTTTGTAAAAAGTGCACAATTTGTAAAAAGCCCACAATTTTGTAAAAAGCCCACATTTTGTAAAAAGCTCACAATTTGTAAAATGCCCACTTTTATTTTCTTTTTGCTTATATATTGAGCTCCCATTGAGTTCAACAAGTCTTGGGTTTTCTGCACCATTGAGAGAGATTTATTATTTTCTTTATAGGATAATTTGCATCAATGCAAGAAAACATTGGAGGTGGAAAAAAAATTCAAAAGGGTTAAAGGGGTGATGGTAGAGTTTATTGCCCTTGTAAAAAATGTTGTATGAGAAATAATGTTAGAGTTTTAATAGCAACAACAATAATGCATTGTTGGAAATATGGGCACATTGATGGTGGATCGAATGACTATCGTCCCATGGTAATTAATTATCTATCTTCATTTTGATTATATCGTAAAATTTTATATTATTTTAATATTTTTTATATGCGCACTAATGTTTAATTATTAATGTTTGTAATTTTCATAAAGACACAGTTTCCCCCCAACTTTTTGCAGATGATCAACCAGCTTCCACAGCTAAATAGTAGTATATTAGATGATGTTGCACCAGTACAAGAGAATATTGCAGCAAATATTAGTATTGGAAATGATGTTGTACAAGGTGAAGAACATGAAGCGAATGATGAAGGTAATTTTCATGATCCCATGGAGGTAGATCATGATGACAGTAATGAGACAGTTCACATTAATGATGGGACAAATCAAATGGTCCAAGACTTGTATGGTGAGTCAGATGATGATGGTGGAGATAGCAGTGACAGTATTTATGATGTACCTCTGATTGAAAGGTCAAGTGAACAACTTTTTGAACACTCAAATGCAACTCTTCTCTTTGCTACATTGTTGCTGGTGAACTTAAAGGTTATGAATAATTTGTCGAACAGATGTATGACACAACTCCTAAGGTATGCAATATGTATATATGATCACATATATGTAAATGTTGATTATTTTCCCTTTTTTTTAATTGTAATAAATGTGTAAAATAATAACTTATATATATATATATATATATCATAGTTATCAAAACCGGCCAGTCAGGACAGCGGCCGATTGGAACCGGTATTGCAACCCGGTCAATAGCCTATTCTCACCTGTTTTGGCCGGTTAACCAGACCTAACCGGCCGGTTAAGTAAGGAACCGGCCAATTTATGCATAAACCGGTCAGTTCCGTACTTAACCGGCCGGTTAGGTGCTCCTCCATGAGTTGCAAATTCCTCAGTGTCTCCTCCATGAGCTGCAAATTCCTCTATTATACTAGCAACAAACTTGTCTAATAACTCATACTCAACACCTTATAGCAGCAACAATACACATGATGACTGATAAATACAAGGTTGGCTAGCATAAAATTCTTGGCAGCATGCAACTCATCAAGTGTACTTGATGACAATTTCTATTCTCAAAACAATCAACAGCAACCTTATTTCACACTCAGCTAGGAACTGTGAGACCCTCTCTCTCTTCTCACACATAGCAGCAGCATAAATACAAAACCTTTCACACTGCATACAAGCAATTTGATCATGGCATCAAGACTGATGAAAATGGTCTGACGCCACTCAAGGGACAACAACATACAACCTAATGAAAATGTGACTGGCAATAATAAATTGACGACTAGAAAATTCCCGCTTGGAAATGCACTAAACTGGCCATTGAGTTTTCTAAGTTTTAATGAATCTTTTCAGTGATAAATTTCATCAAACACATTGTGAGCAGACTGCTGAAGTTGTAATGCTCTCTCAACTTGTTACAAATAGCACTAATAGTGGGTTTCATAAACCAATTCAATACCTCTAAGTGTTGTATATGTTTTTCTAGAAATTTATTGCCAAGCAAACATAGATAATGAAGAATACAAGATCTTCAAAATGTTGGTCTGATATATATATATATATATATATATATATATATACTGAACCCAGAATTGTCTTTAAGGCTGATACAATGAATTGACAACAGATCTGAGCAGGGACAAATTGTATATTATAATATTAACTCAGCAATAAAACATAGTGAATAATATAAGAGAAACCTGATACATTACTTCAACAAGTTTGCTTATGTATTTTTCGATGATATGTATTGCATTTGGTGCCATTTTGATATATTCACCTTTGCATGGTATATAAATGAGCAAAATTTTCATATTTTGTCTCTATTGGCTTGGAATCATGGTTGCAAATCTTAAAAATAGTTTTTTTTTATTAAAAAATAATTATTTAATGTATTTTTTTTAGAACCGGTTCATTGAGATCTGACTGCTACCGGTTAGACCGGTTCTGGTTCGAAACCCGGTTCATTAGCTCCACCGGTCCGGTCATTGGTTCCGGTTTTAATAAATATGATATATATATATATATATATATATATATATATATATATATATTATATATATATATATATATATATATATATATGATTAATAATCTTTACAAGACACTAGTTTTTGTTTATGTTGTAGATTGTTGGGTGAATATTTGTTACCATCGCCAAATACTTTACCTCGAACATATCGAGATCTACGTGCTATTATGAAACACTTTGGAATGGAATATAACACTATAGATGCATGTCCTAAAGATCATATTATATATTACGAAGAACATGCGTTGAAAACAGAATGTCCAAAATGTGGTACCAGTAGATATCGAACAGATCAACTAACCAAAAAGGTGCCTCAAAAGGTTCTTCGTCATATTCCCATAATTCCACATTTGCAGCGAATGTTCAGGTGTAACAGCATAGCACAGTTTATGGATTACCATTCAAAGAATAGAAGTGGAGATGGTGTTCTTCGAATGCCTGCAGATGGTTCTGCATTTAGAGAAATCGAGGAAAAATATGTAGATTTTAAAAATGAACCTCGTAATGTCAGGCTTTCATTGGCAGCTGATGGTGTTAATCCATTCGCAGAGCTTAGATCTACTTACTCAGTGTGGCCTATTTTCGTTATCAACAATAACATTCCTCCTTGGATGTCAATAAAGAGGGAGCACATAATGTTGACTATGATTATTCCAGGTATTTGATACATTATTTCTTTGAATGTAACATTTTCATTTCTCTCGTTGTTTGCATAAATATATATTTTATTTATTTACTTATATATACATATATCATGGTAGTAATTATTATGTACCGTAATTTTGAACAATTAGGTAAGTACCAGGTCAAAGATATGAATGTATATATTGAGCCTCTTATCGATGCGCTAATACAGTTATGGCATGGCATCACTATGTATGACATCACTAAACCAATCAAGAAAAAGAGATTTCAATGTCGTGGAATGCTTGTATGAACAATTCATGATGCCCCAGGACTAACAAATGTTTGTGGTATGTAATATTTCGTTGCACTTTAATATAATACATAATTATCTAAATTAGATATACCATATTGCATGTTTTAAAAATCATCTCATAGTATATTAATTGTTATCGATCCATCTATGGCAGGTCTTCAAACAAAGGGTAGATTGCATGTCCAATTTGTGGCCCTAAGATGAAGTATCGTCATTCGCCAGACTTAAGAAAGATGGTGTTTGATGAGTTTAGGCACTTCCTCCCTAGGAACCATAAGTATCGTACTACTGAAAAACATATTTTCAATGATAAAGAAGAAACTGGATTAAAACCATGAAGAATGACACCTCAGTTGTGGATGTTGGAATATAACAGAATTAATAATCGTCAAGCAGCTTGTACGTAATTTGTGTATATATATCTATTATTTGTTTATGTAATGTTTGGAATTTTTGTTTTAACTAATGAATTTATTTTATTGTATTTTATAATTAATATTGCTCTGATTTATTTTATTCTTTGATATCAAGGTCATCATCGCGGTGAAGGTACTAATATTGTACTTCCACCTGGAATGAAATGTTATCCTTCTCAATTCGCGAGGTTGCCCTACTATGAGGACCTAAAAATAGCTCATTTGTTTGATACAATGCATGTCGGGAAGAATGTGACAAAAATGTTATGGCGAACCATAGATGGTGCACATGATAGAGATAAAATTGACAAAATTTGTGCTGACATTGAGAAATCGAATCATGCAATGAAAAGTGTGATCGACAAATCAAATAACAATGGAGGTCGAAATTATAATAATATTCCATGGTTATTAACAGAACAACAAAGCAATGATGTAAAAGAGGTCGTTAGAAGAATTAAATTTCCAACGGGTTTTGCTTCAAACATAAATAATATCTTAACGAAGAAAGGTGACTTAAGTGGGGTAAAACACATGATTGGCATACCTTTGTTAAGGTAATTTTTTTGGTATACGTTTTTGTATGTTATTGCTTGAATACATATTTTAAATTTTCCTTTTTTCTGTTTAATTTGGAAACCAATAACGATTCATTTTTTATTGTTATAGTATGTTCTACCTGTATCTGTCCCAAACGACTTTGACAAAAATGTCAAACAAGTTATATATGGTCTTAGTAAATACATGAGGTAAGTAGTTTTGATTTATATGCAAAATCTAATTGCTACAATTTCTTTTCGTACTTGATGAAATGATGTATTAATTTACTTGTAATGAAATATATATTATGTTTCATTGAAATAACCTTGCGTAATGATTTGCAGATGGTTGTCATTGAAATAAATCCATCAAGATGAAATAAAGTATTGGAAGAGAGAAATTCCTTGGCTAATGTGTGAAATGAAAAAGAATCTACCTCCAACATTTTTCAATGCACAAGAACAATACTTGATACACCAAGTTGAGGAGATTGAAATGTGTGGACCAGTACACACAAGGTCAATGTGGATGGTCGAGAGGCACTTGAAATCCTTGAAGGCTTTGGTTAGACAAAGAGCACGACCTGAGGGTTCTATGGTGGAGGGATATGTGGTATATCAATCCATGGTGTATATTAGTCATTATCTTCCTAGATTAGCTGCGCCAGCCATGAAGGCAGTGGATTGCATTTGGGATGTGAACTCCATCAAAGAATTTGAAGTGGAGCACCTATTGGGAAAAGGTAGAATGAAGAAAGTGAGAGGTAAAAGATTTATTATGTATAATACATATAATGTTTCATTTTTTTACATCATGTATAAGATCATTATGTTCATTTAGGTCTTATTCTTTCATAGTTTATTAATTAATATAATTTACCATGGTTATAAGTAATATTTATTAATATTGGTGAATTATTGTTTTTTTATTCAGGTTCTCAAGATTATGAGGCACTACTTTTATACATTGCAAACAATATTGAGTGGATGAGTGAATGGATTGAAACATATAAAGCACGTAACAATGGTAGGTTATCATGGCAACTACTGTTTGAATTAATTAGAGAAGCGTATTGTAGTGGAGATGGAAACGTTATAGACAGGGAAATCGATTTAGCATATGGTTTGAAAGATAGAAAGGTAAGCAATTAATTCACCTATTTTATTCATTACTTATTTTATAATATATTTATAATGTGACAACAAGTTTTATTTTTCAGTTAATTTTCATGCTGTGTAAATTATATGATTAATTATTAATTGAGAATGCATCTTTTTTATGTTTGGCATATTGCAGTTGAAACACCACAAGGCTATGTGGTGCAATGGTCGTAAATTTCGCATTAAACAGTTGGATGATAACAGGAAAACTTATGATAGTGGGATAACTGCAGTATTCTAGGTCACTAATGTTTCCTCTAGGAGTGACAGACATCCTCGAGAATCTGAAAATAGATATTATGGGTTCTTATATGATATAGTTGAGTGTGACTTTAATTCCTTCAAAATAGTTTTTTTCGACGTCAAATGGTATAGGCTACGAATGAATGTGTGTGATGATGATAGAACACTTATTCAACATGACAATGGATTTCCAATGGTTAAAACATCGCAGTTTGAAGCAGGAAAAGATTGCTATGTTTTTCCAAGCCAATGCGAACAAGTCTTTTACTCAGAGGTTCCAGGTGAGAATGAATGGTCATTTGCTATTAGATATGATCAAAGAGGAAGGCCAGTAGAGTATAATGTAGAGGAAGAAGATGATATTGATCAAGAAGAAGATGATGCAGTGGCAGATGAGAAGGAAGATGCATTGACAGATGAAGAAGATATCTTAGAAGATGAACCAGGCATAGGAGATGAGGGAACAATTATTGATGATGATGTCGATGAGGATATTATTGAAAATGACATAATTGATGATGATGATGACATGGTCGGTCATATCAACACCATTTCTGAATCAGATGTTGATATATATGTCGATCAGTTGGATGAAGATCAAGAAGATACAGAAGAAGAATATTGATACAGATGTTATGTTCGAGTATGAGCTGGTATGTTATAACTTTATATTTTAATATGTAGGAATTATTGTCTTTAAATAATTTACTAATTATGTGGGTTTCTTGCATGTTGTTTATTATTTCAAACCAATAAATAATGGCCTTACTATTGTTTATTATTTCGCAGGATTCACATGATTCATTTGATTCTATGGTCATGTCTCTGAAAAAACCAATTAAACGCTTAAATAGTCAAGATCTGGAAAACATGCTTTACCCCCACCATAAATTGCTGAAAAACTGGCCTTCAGTTCAGCTTGCTGTGCTGAAGACGAGGGTGGATTTGCATGATCAGTTGAATGAAAATGAATCAGATATTCAGGATGTTTTTGAGGGAAAATCCATAAGCCCCATAGATGAAGATCCCATTGCTGCGAAATTTCTATCTGCATTGAAGCACAAGTATAGTGTTGTATCGGAATATAAAGCAGAGGAAAACTATACCAAGTCTAAATCAACTGAATCCATTTCTAGTGCTCTTGAACTTACCGAATTAAAGCCAGAAGCAGGATTTACAATCTCTAATGGGAACATGTATGGTAGTTCCAATATTGGATTGGATGTCCAGAGCTCTGCAATAGGCACTGGACCTGATCGTAATGAACCCTAACTAATTCAATGTGATGAAAATATGGACTTTGATGATGATCAGGAAAACAAGCCAGAGCATTTTGGCAATATTGAAGAAATTGAAGAGGTTTCCTGTGATCGATTGAATCAACTCAGCCATAAGACCTATACTACAGGCTGGTTTGTATCAGAAGGAGAATCGGTTTTGCTTTCCCATGATTATGGATGCTGCTCTTTTCACGATATAGCAAATTCATAGGTGTGGAGGTTTTAATTATTGTACTTAATTTTGGGGTTTATGGGTATTATAATTTATACATTTTGGGATTTTCTATTAGAAAATAGAAATCTGAAGACACGTGCTTTACCCCCCACCATAATTGTTGAAAAACCACCTTCTATGCTCAGATTACTAAAGTAAAGATTTAGTGTGATTCAGTATGATCAATAATGAAAATGAACTGGATACCAGATGCTTTTTAGGGCAGATCCATAAGCCCCATAGATGAAGATCCCATTTGTCATAGACTTTGTCATATGAAGTACAAGTATAGTATTTTATCAGACACAAATCGTAGGACAACTATACTAAGTTCTTAATCAATCGAATCAGCTTCTAAGTGTTTTCTAACCTACCGAATTAAAGCCGAAGCGTGGATTTACAATCTCTAATGGGAATGGGTACAGCTTCCAATATTGATTGATGTCCAGCTCAGAATAGGCACTGACTTGATCATAATGAATCCCAACTAATTCAATGTGATGAAAATATGGACTTTGATGATGATCAGAAAACAAGCCGCAGCATTTTGGCAATATCAAGAAACTCAAGAGGTTTCCCTCGTGGATCGATCGAATCAACTCACCTATAAGACATCTACGTAGGTTTGTTTGTATCAAGGAGAATCTCGCTTTGCTTTCCCATGATGATGGATGCCGCTCTTTTCACGATATAGCAAATTCAGAGGTGTGGAGGTTTTATTTATCAGATTTTAATTTTTGGGTTTATAAAGTTATAATTTATACATTCGGGGATTTTATATTAGAAATAGGAAAACTTGGGGGTTAGATTATTCTCATGAGTTGAAATTTCTATATTTGAAATAAAATTCACCTCAATTTCTATTTTAAAAAATGATTTTCCTAAATATTTGATGTAGTTTAAATATGATGTAGTTCATTTCAAAAACTCCATGAAATTTTCTAGAAACTATGATTTGATTTCAAGAATATTTTATGTGACTCTTTAAATTTTCCTTAACATAAAGGCGCTTGATGTATGAGAATACTCAAGTATTGTTTTTTTCCCAAATCTCCAGAGAAGGTCAATATAAAGCTCCATATGGGCTTACCCCAAACATGTGGGGATCATGGTTGATCGTGAGTGTACTGCTCGCATGGTCGCCTAGTAAACATAAGCTGTGGCAACATCTCGTTGTGTTGTACATGTACTCGTGATTGGTGTTCATGGGACTTTATAATAAAGAAATTAGTGTATCTCGGCACGAATCGTAGGCCTTCACTTCAACCTCTAGTACCATCTCTCAATTTTTCGCGCAGAGGATGTCTTGGGAGAAATTTCCGTTTTCATAAACAGTGCGCGTAGGAATCAATGATTGTGGTGGCTGTGCTATGTACTTTATGGTATCTACTACCACCGCCCAAAAGACAGCTTAATATTTATGATATTCGTGATGGAGATCCCTGATTTCCAATGTGTTTGTTTTGAAAATTTATAATGAGCAAGAAATCATCAATGGATCCAACTCCAATATCGAAATCTGGGATATTAATGCTCTTATGCCAAAATCAGTTTGTATCTTCCATAAATACACACCCTTGGACCATCCATAAATCTCCATTTCTCGACACATATACTCTCTTTACTATATGTGTGGTGTTCTTACATGCATAGCAAAGGCATTGTTTTGGAAATCATTTTATAAGTCACTGGGATATTGTGGGTACAGGATCTAGGCTCACATGAAACTCGTGTCGCCTTGAGACTCACTGGTCATTCTTCAATTTCTCGTAAACATAGTAGTATGAAAATGTTTTTTCATTTTGTATGCATAAGATGATTTTTTGTCAAAGTTCATAATTGTTTTTAAGTTTTATCCATCCCGCCTTTGTTGTGAATGGCTGTGTTTTATTCAACATTTATCTCCGTTATATTGTGATTTCTTCTTTACTAAATATTTTGAAATTTCTAGCTATATTTAGAGGTGTATTTTAAGTGATGAGGGGAATTACTGGATTTAGTGACGCCCACTCTCAATAGAGGCTTATAGTAACCATTGGCGATATATCATCAGGATGTATACGTTGGTAGTTAAAAATAACAAAACTGGGCTTTCATGCTTCCCAAGATATTTATTCTTCTTGGAAAGCTTTCAAATGATGAAAAAAAGAATGAACACGCAACCAAATTTCCTTCCTTTTAAAGGGACCACCCGCTTTCTTTCATTTAGAGCATCTACAAAGCAAAGCTACTAGAAGTGGTCAAAAGGAGTTGGCTAGTTGGCAAAGTCCAACTATTCTTAGCCCTCAATAATGTTTAAATACTTATAAATTTACAAGTTAACCTTCTCCTAGACTAGTTATATGAAGGTTTTGCATAATTTTATGCACTTAGGTTGACTCAAATTTTAAAATTTGATGTAATTAGGATTATATTCAAGTGCTATGCAAAATTGGTAGTACTGATACTCAAATTATAAACAAAGGGAGTATGCAAGGAGTCATTCATGAAATGATTCACTTGGCATGTGAATCTCACATCTATTGTAAGCCATTAAAATCCCATGGATGGAGACCGATCAAAGATTCAACATTGTTGTTACTATTGCTGGAGTTGGGTATGGCACAAGTACAATACACATCGGCAACAATAGTAACATCATAGATTCGGAATCTTAATTTATATTAAATGAGCATTAGAATGTAACTTGATTTCAAGAAAATATCTACCAGGTTTGTTCTAAATTAGACCCGGAATGCTCACTTGTAAAGATGTTTGAGGCTTGAGGTTGTATGACACTCCGCAAAATTGACTTTTGAGTAATATGATGACATTTAGGTTCAATAAGAACCAACATATGCGACGGTATGAAGATTTACTGCACAACCGTGTTTTCTAAATTAATGTTTCCAATGAAACTCGAAATGGCTCTTGTTACGCTCGAAAATATTCATCTTTAATCTACTATCAATTTGAGTGACAAGGGTAGCTAAACCACATGAAAATGCTTCAAGATGTTGGCGTATGCATGGAAATTGAAATTTAGCCCCTCACTAGTGTTGGCCCGATGTAGGGGCATTAGGCTCGAGACAACTTTTGTACATAAATAAATGTAAAGGGGGGTCTCATGTTTTATTTCCCTATGAAATTATCCATATTTGAGCTAATTTAGTTAATTTGTGTAGAAATGTAACTGCCTAAATGATTAATGGGCACCAAGAGATAATGGGCCAGGTCTGCTACCTCTAGGAGTCCATCTCCGTTCATCGCAGTGTTACCGCAGTTAGGAATTTGAAGATTTTGTGAGGCCGTGTAAATTCCAATCGATTCATCAGAATTGATAAGGTGGCCAAACCCTCCGTGGACAGAGTCGATGGACCCGGCATTTAAGACTCCGCAAAGAGAACTGGAGGAGTCAAGACAGGGAAGAGGAGGCCATCAGGATCAAGATCCGCGAGGGACTGTGAGATCAGAAGAAATTTCATTTATATAAGGAATCTTTGCTAGTATTATATGTGTTGATTGAGTATGTTTTTCCGTGTGTGAATATATGTATGCATCCCCCGGTGAAAGATAATTGAAATCCCGTGGAAGTTAAGAAACCGTGTGATGAGGCAAAGGACAGACTCCACAGTTTCTTGTGGAACATGAGCTAATGACTCACGTACTTATAAGCACGGTGAATTTACGATAATCGTGTCAAAATCAGCTTGGGGAATTTCTATAATCGCTGTGTGAACAGAGGGTGAACAAAGTAATGACATTCTGTGCACTGTGTATAAAGGGAGATGATGTGCTCGAACCTCCGTGATCTAGGTAAAAACTCGTAATGAGTGTTGTGAATGTGTAGGCGATCGAATGAACTGGAGGATCTGCATCGATTTGAAGAGTCGATACGAACCCCAGCCAACTACAAGACATAAACTCCGAGATATGTAATGCGTCGGTCTCCTCGAAATGGTCATGCCCGAGTCTGGGTTTCGGTGGTGGCCGTGAAGGATGAACAACGACAGAAGTTCAATGGAAGTAAGGCTACCGGGTAAGCCAAGACTTCCGAACTTGGAGTAAGAGTAGTTTCCGGAATCTGGAGGACCGCACAAAGAAAGACGAGTTTTCAGCATATCGCACCGCCTTTGTACAAGAAGAAGTATTCTGCATTTTTATGCCGATCACGTCATGGGGCCGACACACGGCCTTGAACGGTTTTGAAAACCCACTATCACGAGTTAACGATCATGCAACTAACTCGCGTGATATCCAAGCGTTGGATCGTCGGGATCGTCAAGGCCGCAGCGACGCATTATCCACCATCATCGGATGTGGAAGGTTGCCAATAAGTGGCCCCACACGTATATACGTCAACATTGTTGTCCTAACTAAGGTTCAATGGAGGAAAAAAGGAAGATGACAGTCGAATTATGTTCATAACAATTGGAACGCCTACAATTCATAACAAATATCGAGATTTATCATTCCGTTTTAGAGTTTCATAAATTGAACCCGCCGCTTCGTGATACTCGGCGTGAGCGTCATTTTCTCGACGCCTTATAAGCTGCCGCTTCTTCCGGTTTTGACCCATTTCCATTTTCGCTTTCATTTTGTGACATCCATCGATATCGGTGACGCTCTTCTCCGCATCAGATTACACGCTTCTTGAAAGTGTTAGTCTTGGCGACACTTTTGCATTTATGGCTCAATTGCTACGCTTTAGAGACGTCAAAGAGCAACGTGATAAAGATTGTGAAATACCAAAACGTCAATACATTTCGCTGGGACCATGGCTGGGGCTTCTTCAAGATTATGACGCTTTTGAAAGGCGATATTGCGACGCTTTGAGCGCTACCACTTTGCAATTTTTCTTGATCTTGTGACATCTTTGTACCTGGGTATCTTAATTGCGACGTTTAAAACGCTGCAGAGCTTCTATTTATAAAGACGCTGGAAGAGCTACATTCAAAACGCTCTGACCACATTTCATCTAATTACGACACTTTTACAACGTCAAGAGCGACGCTTTGAAACGTTTGAAGAGTGGACGCTTTGTTTGAAGTGATGGAAAAGTGTTGGTATTGCAACACTTTGTCAAGGCCGACTATGGACGTTGGCGGCTTAACCACGCTTTGTCCATCCTCAACCGCCGCTTCTTATGACGACCATGTGTCTAATAGCTACTAAATTCGTTATCGAATCGTCAAATTTGCACATGAATTACCTCATGAATGGGAAAAACCTTAACGATACTAAAATGCATGCATAACAACATGCATCATTCATCCTATTCAAGTGTTTGAACCATGCTCCTCACATGAACTCAGAATAACCCCCTTCCTCTCATATTTTCCCACTTACCCACTTTTCCTGTGTAAACATGAGATGAGGGACTATTATGATAAGACTCAACTTTCTATTTGATTGTTGGGTCAATTTACTAAGTAAACTAACACAAGTGTTTTACTTGCCAATCCGAAGCTGGGATCGTGGAAGTAACCTAAAAATATATGGATTTCAAAAGAAGTCAATTTGAAGAAAAAGCTTAGAAGTCAAGGAAATGCATATTACAAATATAAAATCTAATCCAAGAAATTATGATTCTAGATGTAGTAAGTGAAGGAAGAGGCTCCACCTTAAAGAGGATCCCTAAGCTCTTCCACACAAGATTATCTTCAAGAAGAGAATCTCAAGAGAAATAGTTATGATGTGTAGAAAGTAAGAGAAGAGGTCATACCACGAGGTTCGTTGTCCTTATTTATATTTATTTGCCCATACTATTTCATTAAAAATGGAAATTCAAGAAATAATTCAAGAAGGGAAACTAAAGAGGATGATTTTATTCGTATGTCTATATTGGACAGAAGAGAATTTAATTCAATGAGCTGCAATTTTCATGAAAATTACTTAAACCAATAATCATCTAGCAAACATAAGAAATTATAACACATCAAAATTAATAATCATAAATATGAAGTGAGAACTATTGCATTAAAACTATGCTAATTTAAAGAAAGTTAGGATTTAATGGTGCGACCTCTAATTGGCCAACAATTTGAAGAACTTTCCAACTACGTAAAAAAATTAATCAATCATCCACATCATGAAAAACAAATCATTAGTAATTCTGCCGCCTAAAATGGGCCCGGTTTAAAATTATAAAATAATATAAAAAATCAAATAAGCATTTGACGAGATCATCAAATTTTAGATAAAAGAAAAAATGGAAAAATTTTTCAACTCATATTTCAATTTCTGAGGGAAAGCACTCATTAGATGCACTGAATTCCCCATCCAAGGAGTACCCATGTTGCATACTTTCGATGTGGTTCTACTTCACATTTAAAAATGAGAAATACATAAAAAAATGTGATTACAATCACGCTTTTTTATGTATTTTCTCGTGTAGTAGAGTTCATCGAAAGTATAACATGGGTAATTTTCGATGAGGAATTAAAATTCGCATCCAACGAAAAAATTCCGTCGAAATTGAAAGTAAAAAATTTGGGAGATATTGAAAATAATGAAAGTTGAAAAAGTAGTTTTATTATTTTATTATTTTTTAATATTTTTACCTCTTTTATTTAAAAAAATGGTGAATCATCCCCCATGATTGACATCATCATCTTGAATCCTATTGGTTGTTATAAAGTTTATTTTTGTTGTACATTTTTCTTAGGAGGCCCATTTAGACCTCAAAATTGCCCTAATGAGAATATTAGAACTGATTCTTCAAATTATCTCAAAGTCTTCAAAATTCTCAATACAAAATTACACAAATTCTACATGCTTGAATGGTCCATAAACTTGGTTTAAATAGACAAATAATAAACAAACTTAGCTATAATGTCTCTAATAGTCCTATCAATCCTATCCAACTATATAGGTCAAATCATCCATTTTGGTTCACAAAAATCAGAAAAACCCCACAAAATACTAATTATGCCCTTTTCCCTGTGATTCCTATGATAGGTCAAGTTTGACTGTCATGGACTGTGAGCTTCATTTTAGTCGTTTGACTAACCAATAGGTATTTTTCCATATGTGGTTCCAAATCTTTCCAACATAGTGCTCAACTTCTCTCCTGTGTATGTCCTTCACATATGACTTCAATGAAGCTATTAGAATTTTTTAAAATGTACCATTTAAACTGAATTTTTTAAAAAATTTTAAAAAATAAAGAACTTAATTTAATTACCTAAATATGCATATGCTAAAATGATAAGACATATGATTATATATCATGGAATGGTGGTGGTAAATAGTGGATTATATAGGAAAAATGGCTCAAAATGGAAAATAACATCTCCCCTTAGTGATGTTCAAGCATGTCCCATGGCTGCTTCCTCCATTTAGATTTCCCGAGTGATGATGCCCCTACTGCATCCGTCCCTCGTGGCTTCTTTATAAAAAATGGCACATAACCAATAATTTGTTAATTTCCTCTTTAGATGGGTAAATCTTTCACCTTCATTTCCTCATATTTGTATTTAATAAGTCTTTTAATATCATGCATCCGTAAGCTGCTTAGATGAGGATATTTTTGGTTTCAAGCTTAATTTAATTTTCTGGGTTAATTTTTTGTTTTCTTTTACTATTTTTTGTTTTTTTCATGTATGACTTATTATCCTTTTAGCAGTTCTTTCAAGATCGTGATGTCTCCAACTCTGTTAGTAGTTCTTCTGCCTTCAGAAAATTTTCATTATGTAGTTGCTATAATTTCTTCTCCCATTTTGCATATGAATGAGATGAGGTAGCCTCCTACCTGCACTCTCAAAGTAGGAGTCCCTCTCCAGTTCTTCTTGACTTCCATCCACATTCTCAGATGATTCATCAATTTGCTTTGATGTTGGTGAGGTTCACCAGCTCAATTTTTGAATTTTTTCCTGCTTTTGCCTTCCTTGTGTTTTCCTCCTGGCTTCAGAATGATAGAAATGATCTTTCTTTTTCAAATGTATGGCTATTATCCTTCCGCTTTCTTGATCTATCCAGGATACATGTGGACTCATAGTGCTTCTGCCTTTAAATTTTTCTAATTTTTATTCGTTGTTTGCTTTCTTCAGATGATTTCTGTTGTGAATCCTTCCAGACCATTCCTTATTTTCATTTGATATTCCATGTTAGTCTTCATTAACCCTTATTTATAAATTTTAGCTTCCTTTTGTTTGCTGGATTTTTTTTATAATCATTTTCCATCATTTTAGTCAAGTCATGAAAAATAAAATAAGGTAGATTGATTTTGGACTTCTCCTCACAAGAATCCTATATAGATACAAATGTTCAATGAGCATCACTTGTCACAGTAGCATTTCTGATGCTTTTCAATCTCAAAATTGATCATCCAGATCTCCTAACCAATCTTCTTAGAGTCCCTTTTCTGCCAAAAGATCCTTCTCTTGTATTAGAAAAGGTCCATATCCCTTTCCTTTTGCTGTGGAATTTTTATATTCTCTCGGTTTGGCAATATCCAGTGTTGAGATAAGTATATAGCTTTCACGTATGGGAGCTTCCGTCTACCTTTGTTTTCCCCATGCTCATAATGATTTATAAATTCCTGTGTGATTTTTTTCTATCAGAACTTTAAAATTTTAAATAATCTTAAAGAATCCCTTTGTTATAACCTTTCATATTTCCTTTCCATTTCAATTTTCGTTTTGAATTATTTGGGGTCTAATTTTAATTTTCATTTGTCTTTTTTACTCATACCAATTGATATCCTAGTCAAAATCAACTTTATTTATATATAGATGTATATATATATATATATATGTATATATATATATATATATATATATATATATATTTCTCTCTTTATCTACATGCAGTTCTTTAGGATAATTAATATGGTAGATGGACTTACTAGATTCCTAAGCCTAAAAAAGAATGAGAATAATAAATTTTCTTGTATTTTCATTTTCCTTGTTCTAATTCTAAATGATACCAAAAAGAGTCCTCTACTAAAAATTAATAATATTATTGTTTGAAAGTTCAGAAAAATATTCTTGTGTTGATAATGCTCAAAGGATTTGCAAAATTGTGCCCTAATCTCTTCTATGTTTACAAAAATTTTCGTTAAAACTCTCCGTTTTTTTAAAATTGCGCATCAGATATATAAAATTAGACCTTCCGAGCTGCGTAAAATTTTATTTATAAATATATGTTTTTGAAGAAATGTTTAGTATACCTAAACTTCGATTGAATTTACAAAGTTGTAGAGGTTTCTTGTTGCACGGTTTGTTTTCCCTGTTAAAATCAATACAATTTTCAATTAAAAACTTCTCAACATCCTCAAGATCCATGGATTCTACAAAGTGGCGTAGTATAAGCTTATGGTGACGATCATAAATCTTAAACCGGAGTCGGTTTTTCATATATGACACATCTTAAATGAAATCTTGAGTTAACGACCCTCGAAATCATTTAACTATTGATGAAATTCTGATTGACTTTACCGCCATCAGAAATTCTGGAATTTGTTGGATAAAACAACAATGCGCAGAAAATTCCGCTCTCTATATTCGTTTAAAAGCGTCTCTCCTTATTTCTCCATGCGTCCTTCCTTTTTCTTCACCTATGGAATTCATGATATTTCTCCACATCTCGTAGCCCTCCTTTCCTTATTAGCCTTCTTTAATCTTTCTGCATTTTTCACTTTTATTTCTTTTCTTTAATAAGGCCTATGTATGTTGCAGTAAATTTGGCAAAGGTTTCCTCCACCTGGAATGGATTTAGCTGTGATGATGGGAGGAGAACATACGTAGAGAAAGTTTTGTTTTTAAAACATTTTGACTAGCATGACTTCGCATTCTCAATCTCATGCCTCACCTTTGTACTCATGGCTGCCACTTGTGCTTCGATGTGTCATGGCTCAATCGCCTTTCTTCTATAAGGATTACCCTCGGCCATGGGTTTTTATGCTCAATATTTCACCATTATGTTTTTTTATCGCCTTGTCTTTTGTATAGCCTCGATGCTATATCATGGCTCTTGCACTTATTTAAGGTCTTCGATTTATTTCTTTATGCCTGTTGCATGTTTTCACAATCATGCATTGCCATGCATTTTACATTTCATTCTTATTGCATGTTGCATATTGTATGTTTGGTTTTTGATTCTTTTTTTTTTTGTGTGCTGCTTTTTTAATGATTACATATTAATTTGCTTTGAATGACCATAAATATAGTCAGTTTCAAACACCATTTTGTAATGACACTAACTCCTTTTTTTTTTGGTCTTGTAGGCAAACGAATCCTTCATGTTTCTTTGCAGTAATTTTCATGAGGAAATTTTTTTTGCCCAAAATATTGCAAAAATTCTCATGTAGGAGGATGAATGTAGGATTATGATGATGAATGTACAGGATAAGTTAAGGATGAATGAAACATTTTTAATTTAGGTTGATAATGTAATAGGATGTAGGATAATTTATTATGAGATGTAGGATGATGAATTCATGAATAAATGAGTATTGCATATTCAAGTTTTTTTAAAATTAGTTTTAACAATCATAGAAATTTTTCAAAATCAAAGGTTTTTAAGAACACTTACACTTAAGGAAGATTTTCCCTTCCTCTTATTAGCTCATTGTTAATGCTTGTTTTGTTGATGACATTCTCTAGTTTGTCAACACTTGAATTTTTCTAATGACGATAATTATCTTAACTTAAAAGATGAATTTTGCCAAATGATTGTGATGGATTGTAGCGCTTGTAGTCGCTTATCAAATTCCCTTTGATGTAGATTATGATGTTTCGGTTCTTTTCCTGCCAAAATATGATTTTGAGCCTGTTCCCAGTCCCTCACTCATGAATATTGATGTCTTAGGTCCTTTCCTAATGATATTTGATTGATGTATCAAGTCCCTTCTACAATGCAATCGCTTGTTGGCTATTAAACTACTTGCATAGTTTTAATGTTATCTCCCCCTGTTTTTTGAGACTTGTCCTCAAGTCTTTGACCTCCGGAGGATGATTTTGCAAATGAAATTGAAGAAAAATTTAAAAACAAGAGAATTCATATTAGCCAAACAAGTTGGTTTTCCCATTGATGAATTCGAGTTTGTATTGTACACTTTCCTCTGATTTTCTACAACCAAACTCCTTTATTATTATTATTATTTTTTTTTTAATTTCGGAAGTAGGGAATGCATATCACTTGCAGCAATTCATTATATTTCCACATTTCTTTCCGTTGAAATTTTCTTAAAGTCTTCTTGTTGATATGTTTATTATAAACTTTGAGTCTATGTCCATTAACTAGAAATTAAATTGTTGCTTCATCAATTGTACTTATCTTTATCGGCTCCATCGTCAAAGATTTATTCTATCTCATATGGCCCAAGCCAATGAGTTGTAAACTTAGATTTGAAGCCTTTGTACTTGGAGTCAAAAAAAGAAGTGCTCAACCTTTATGATTTTTTTTTTTTTTTTTGATAAATTCGTCATGCCATTTAATTCTTTGTCGTTGTACTAGTGATGTATGCTCAACTCGCTCTTTGTTTGATTTCATATAATCCATTTAGTTTCATAATTCTTTGTTGTTGTGCTTCTCGATGTGTCCAATCCAAATTATATTGCAAGTTTAAAAGTATGAATTTGGAAATTTGATTAAGAAACATAACTTCCTTACCATATACCAATTGATATACGAATCCAACAATATTTTTCCATGTAATTTTGTATGCCCATAATGCATCTCTTAACTTATTTGACCAATCCTTTATGTTCATTTGGCACTGCCTTTGTCATGATGTTTAACCTTATTAGTAGATTCCACTTGTCCATTTTCTTGAGGATGGTACGGAGTTGAATTTTATGTTTACTTTATTTTCCTAAGAACTCTGATGTTTAGAAGTGAATTGTGATCCCCTGTCCGTAAAATCCGTCTTGAAATCCAAATCTTACAAATATTTCTTCAAAGATTAATGAAACCACTCATTTCTTATGTTTCTCTCTACACATCGCTTTTGCTTCTATCCATTTTGTAACATAGTTCTAAGTATACCACTAAAATGTACTTATTTCATTTTAAGGCTAAGTAATAGGTCCTAATAAAGTCAAGTATCTCCATTTTTTCAAATGGTTCCCATAAGTACTCAGGTTTCACTACTTTCATCTCGATATTGTGTCTTCCAAGCCTCTTGGAAATTATCACATCTTTGACGCAGTTTTTGAGTCCTTGAATATTGTTGGCTAAGTTTCACACCTTGTATGATGTTCTTCGTCCGCAAAATGGCCACCACATGGATCATCATGTGACATGCTTTTAAAATATCAAGAATTTCATCTTCTCTAACACTTTCTTATCAAAAGATCAACTAGTATAAAAGAGGTCACCATTGACCCAACTATATTTAGCACTTTCTCTTATTATTTTTCTTTATGCTTTTACAGTAAGTCAGAGATGGTAATATTCCAAATGATAAACAATTATCTACATATGAAAACCTTGGGGTTTAGTTATAGAAAATAAAATGTTCATCGGAAAGTTGTCTCAGTCAGTGATAGTGATCACTGTGTGAATGAAGTCTTGGATGAAATCTCGCTACTTGATTTTCTTTACTTGGTCGCATCTAGAAAATGAGATTGAATTCCTTACATTAATAACAACCATATGGTAATTTCGCTATTGGTAATTGCTTTCACCCATTAATTTTTAATGGTTGAATGGTCTCGTGTGAATAAACACTTGATAGAATGTTATATAATGCCTAAATTTATTGACCGTATGCACAACAACTAGTAATTTATTTTTCGTTTGTCAGATAGTTCAATCGCTAGATTAAATTTTTGCTTATGAAGTAAATGGCATAATTAAACCGATTTTATTTTTATCCAAGTGATGCTCCTATAGTCAGACCGTATGCATCAATAGATATGTGGAAATAGAAATGACCACTTTGGCCCTTAATAATGGGTGCTATTGGATAAATTTTTCTTCGAGTTTTTCAAATGCATTTTGACAATTTGTAGTCCATTGGAAACTCGATGTATTTTGTGAGTAATTTGAATATGGGTAGAGATATTTTGCAAAAGTTTTCAACGAATATCAGAATAGAATTTATATCCCAAGAAACTTCTTACCTTCCTCGTGTTGTTGGTGGCATTAAGTTTACAATGACTTGTATCTTTTTCTGTCTACCTTTATTCTTGAAGAAGAAATGTGGTGTCCCAACACTATCCCTCTCGTTAACATTATAAAACATTTTCATTGTTTAGTGATAAGTTGTCTCTATGCATCTCTTTAGAAATTTTTCAAGGTTGTGCAAAAACTATAAAATGTACCTCCATAGACAAAGTGAAAATCATCCATGTAGACTTCTACACATTCATGAATTAAATCAACAAAGATGGCTATGACTTCTTTGAAAAGTAGCAAGTGCACTAATCCAAAAGGTAAAAGCATTGTAAGCATATGTTACCTAAGGACAAGTAAATGTAGGTTTATCCTAACCTCCAATGTTATCTTAATCCGATTGTAATCGCTAAATCCATCAAGAAAAGTAAAAATGCTAGTGAATCTAGTACTTGGTCAATGAATGGTAATGGGAAATGATCTTCACCTGGCTTTATTCAAGCCTTCATAGTCTACACATATTCTCCATTTTACATTTTTCTTTGGTACCACAACTATGCTAAGGTTCCACACCATCCGAAACAGGGTAGATGAATCCCACTTGTAGCAATTTTTGCGCTCTTTGGATGCGGTGGGCATTAGGCTCAAGAAAAATAATTTGTATTTAATAAACATAGGGGGGTCTTATGTTTTTAATTTCTTATGTAATTATTAATACTTTGGAGGATTTTAATTAAATATGGAGAGAAATTGTAAATGTTCTCGAATGAGTAGAGAACATGAGAGAAGTTTATTGCTGGGAATATGAAGAGATAGTTGAGATTTAGGAATGAAATTAGAATTAGTTTCATCAATTCTAGGGATTTGGTCTTGATTTAGGACTTTGAGGATTTTAAAAGTTTTCTTGAGTTATTAGGGGAGCTGAATCAATTCATTATAATTTTGTATAAATGTGTTTCCGAAAGGCATTAAGAGGAGATCGAGAGATGTGAGGGATTCAGTTTTAGGCAAACAGGGGTTTGTTCCGTAAGCTCACGCTGAACAGTGGCCATTTGATTTTGAAGATCCGCCAAAGACAAGAAGAATGCTTTTGTATTTGATTTAATATATATGAATGAAGGAATTTGCCTCCTTAAATATATGTGTATTCTTTTGATCAATTCCTTTGTGAGGAATGTTTGAGTTTCTACGGTGATAAGCATATGATACACTCCGTAATAGGACTTTGAGATGAGGGGCTCGTATATGATGGAAGAATCGATGTTAATTAATGTCGACATTGTGTTTTGAACAGAACGCATGAATGGTTTGTACACTCTTGAGAAGACGAAAGAATATTGGCAATTATCAACCAATCGCAAGGGTCAATGACATGGAGCGAATTTGAGTTTCCAATAAAGACTTCGACATTTGAATATATCGACTTTTGTAAAAGGGCATCTAATCACATCGAGCTTCAGCTCGTGTTGGAGTTGGAGTTATATATTCCGTATGTTAGCATTGACGAGGGGGTTGAGATGTGAAACTAGGCAAGAAAAGTGGAAGCGATGATGTTATGAATTAGAGAAACCCCGTAGAATTGAAGAAATATCAGAAGAAAAGGAAAATACTAGCTCAAGGAAGGCCGTTGTGAAGGCTCAAAGGGGTTCCACACAGAATGTAATGAAGGAAAATAAAGGAGTTTGTGCAAATACACAAGATTTAAAGATTGAATCGGGAACTATGAAGCGGAAGACATAGTCGAACAAGGATGGCAATGTGAGAAGAATGGAGGGGCTATATGATCGAAACTTCTGAGGAATAAAAAAGTAAAGACGTGGAGTGGTTTTGCAAGTCCACAATTGGCTTATGAAGAAACTTCGATAAGTGGTATTCTAGAATAACATGATACTAGTCACGGATGGACATGTAGCAATTGGTGGGTTTGAAAAACCATGGTTTTGCATGGCTTGAGTAGATAAGTCATACAAAGAAATGCAATATCCATTCGATAAATACTCATTTGTGGGGATCGACAACATTCACATTTCCAAGTTGCGAAGATGTTAACGCAAGGTAAGTGATATATTTGTTGTGGGCTCCGAGTCAAATTTTATGTGGATGTTGGGATATAAATCAAGTTTGGAATGCTGTTGGGGTCTCATGCATTGCTGATGATTTGCTAAAGGTGGTTGTGTATTAAAACAAAATCCGAAATTTTATAAATGAAACAAGATGCGCGGGTCGAAAGTTTAATTCGAGCTTTAATATAAAGTATGCATATCGGGTCTATTTCATGAAACAAAGCTAGTATTGACCATCAAAAAACCAAAGAAGGTAAGCTTCCGTGTATGAATTTTACACATTTGGACTTTAATCCAAGATTGGAAATTATTGCAAAGATGAATGTTACCTATTCCTATGGAATGGTTTCAACCATAGTTTTAACCTCGATAAGGCTTCCGCATTAATTTAAATTGCCTGCATTGGGAGAAGAAAATGGAAATGCATTCTACATGCATAGATGCTGGAAATTGTGGGTTTTTACAGTATAAATATTTAAATCTTCGCCATCATTCTTTTTCTTGACTATTTTCCTTTCATCATAGGATTCATTCTTCTTTGTGGTTATCTAACTCAGTTTGATATGATCATCATTATAGATATGGTGAATACATGTCTGGATGAATTCCTTGCATGTCTATATAGTCCCAGAAAATATTTTGAATATTTCTACAATAATGCAATTACCTATTGTTCTTGTGGATGATTTTAGATTATTACCAATATTTAGACCTTTTCTAGACTGACTTCTAATGATTTCTTTCTTTTCGTGAACTCCGTACTGAGCTAACAAGAAAATGCTTTCAAATGAATTTTGCAATGATTGAATAGTACAATTTTCCCCAAAAACATTGATTCAAAATATGATTTGCGCCTTCATATTGTGTTATTCATAATGCGAAGAAATATCAAAGTTCTAAGATAAAAATGTCTATTAAATCTTGATTTTTCTTCCTCCTCTCTAAAATTTTAAAGACTTGATTAATACTTAGAACATATTGAGTTTTCGTTGTCGTTGTTGGTGTTCATCCAGCCCATGATAATAAAGAAGGGATATTGAGTTCAAGGATAGAGTGTAACATGTTTCTTCATCTCCATGTGCTATGACTGCTTCCCCATCTACATCCAATGAAGACATCCAATGTGGCTAACCATGTTCCTCGCCTAGAATTAAAGGATGGCCTCCTAGATTTTTCTTTGGTTGTAAGATTAGAAAGTCTACAGGATATTCCCATGAATCCAAAGAAATAATGATGTCTTCTCTAATATTCCTCCACACAAATATAGATCTATCTCTATTTCCAAAATTGTAGTAGTAGGCCAAATATTTGGCAATTTTATATATTTCATAGTCTCTTTTTCATGATATTTATACTGTGTCCCAAATCAATTAAAGTATTAGGAATTGAAAAATTATTGATTGAATTGCAACTATACGTATCCTGCATCAATATATTTTTCAATTGTTGTTTTTGCAAACATGATACTAACTAATTTTCTTCAATGACTTGATTGTGGGTGGATCTCTTTCTTTCTCATGGTTTTCTTAATACATAATTTCTTTATTGTTGTTGCATAGATTGGAATATCTTGATAGTAGCTTGCAAAAAGAAATTTTGACATAATACTCCTTAATTCATTCAACATATCAAATTCAGAAGAGAAATTGAAGTTTTCTGGCTTCACTAACCTTTCTCTGAAAAGGTGGTGTTTGGGTCATAATAGTTTTTCCTTTCGAATTTGATTTTCGGATTATATTTTCGTATTGTTCTCCTCGTTCAATTTTTCCTTCTATGATTGTGAGAATATTTTAGCAATACTTTTCCGTACCTTAAGTGGATGTATTTAATAGGAAGAATAGAATATGTAGGAAAATATGTTGCTTCTCATAAATTTTACGTTGGTATTTCCACTTTGTTACTCGGATTTTCTACTCTGGCCGAGATGGTAATTGAGTTGGTCTAAAGTAGGGTTGGTTAGAAGGAAATCAAGTCATGGTTGAGTTAGTAAGGGTGTAGGATTTTTTTGTGGAAATAGAATTGGTTGAGGATGTTTCTGGAATGGTTGATATTGGAATGGTTGTTAAGGATAAGGCTGATATTGTTGTCGAGGAGAGATTTCAAGGAGGCGTTGGGTTCCATAACTATATCCTCGCCAACCTCGGTTTAGGTTGGTTTTGGTATTGCTGTGAGGCCAAGCCTCGTCATGCCATAGGAGTATTCCATGAAGTTTGGAGAAGGATATTTATAGTTTTGAGGCATTTGTTGAGAAAATCAAGGAGGTAAATTTTGGTCATACCTAGAAACCTCTCAAGCCTCCAAGGTCTCTCGGTGCCATATATTAAAGAGAATTAATTCCTTGTACTTATTCCATTGCATTTACTTCTGCAATTCTTTAAGCTTTGGACAATTTTCAATTGAATGATTTTATGTAATAAAGTCCATACACTAATATTATCCAAAGGAAATTTCAATGGATGCTTCTTTCAACACTTAGGAAAAATACGATAGGATTCGATCTTGTTCATATTTCTCTTCTTGGCTTTCAACACATCAACTTGTGTTCCCAAAGTGCCCAAAATATCGTTCTTAAGGTTTTCTAAAAAACTCCCCTATTTCTCGTTCTCGTGACTTCTCTTCGTTGCCGATTTAGAAGCCTCTCAAGTAACATCTCTTTTTCCACTCTTTCTCTTTCCCCAGAATATTTTTGACATAGTTCAACAATCTCATGAAATGTAAAATTTGAGATGTCTCTGCTTTCCCCTTTACATTGGAGAATATCAAGGTATTCATCTCGTATACCTTTGAGAAAAATTGTGCGTAATGGTATCGAATTTAAAGAGTGTTGTTTGGATTTTGTAAATTATAAAGAAATTGTTCTAGGAGTATTTCACAAACTCTCATATTCTTGTTGAGACATCCTTAAAATATCTTCATTCGAATTCTAGGCCTCAATAGACTTGATACTTTTAAGAAAAATTTCTTCATTTCATCCCAAGAGGCAATCGGTGTTTCTCCTAATCCCATAAAACTATTTCAATGCAAATATTTAGGAGTAGCAGAAAAAGATTTAAGTTTATGTGTGTCATTCAGATATCCATAAGTATGGCATAAAATATCAAACTCAAAACATGAATGAATCAAGACCTTCGCAGACATTCCATAAAAATGGGGTAAAACAGAAGGTGGAATATTCTTCATTTTTACTCCTCCTCCAATACCCTTCTCAGAATGAATTGTAGCCAAAGGTGTTTCCCGATCATTGTGTGGTTCTATATCATTACGTCTCTTATTGTCATATTCCTATTTTTGCATCTTCTTCTTTTTCTCTCTACTTCTATTCTCCTTTCTTCCTCTCTTTTTCTCTTCCATTCTTTTTGTTTCCTTTCATACCGAATTCTTTGTTCCAAAGTTAATATTGGTATATATTATATCCTTCTCCTTCCTTTTTCATTTTCTTCTTAGTTGTTTGTAATGTCTCAATAAGAGGTTGATTTGTGTTTCCTCAACTTTTCCTATTTTTTTCAAGAACTGCTTGATCTAATTGTTTAACAACTGCTCTCTTCTCCTTTTGTTTTTTCTCTATGAAAGATGTTTCCACGTTGTTTGTTTTCTTTTCACTTCATAGGTTAGCCAAGGTTTGTCTTTCAATAAGAGTAAATCTTTGTCCCACCTTGTTTTTCTTCCAATTCTTCTGTACCTTGGTTTTCCAAATTTACCGGTGTAATTAGTCTCTCTGGATGGTCCCGTCTCCTATTGATGGTTGAGTTTTTGGGGGGTTTTTTTGTTTGGAAATCTACATTTTTTGATCTCTTTTCTACATAAAGAAACATAACTAAAAAAACTAAATTTTGTTGTTGCTTTTGTTGTGTGTTTATATATATATATTTAGAATCTTCCTAACTGACTATATTGCAAGCATAAGCTCTCGGCAATGGCACCAAAATTTTAACACTGATTACAAATTAATGCTGTGTTTTACTTGTTAATTCAAATGAGATACTTTAAAGCATGTCTAAAATATAGATTTCTGTGAAGTCAATTTTAGAAGACACAGCTTTAGAAGTTGAAAGAAATTCATTACAAATACATTCTAGATTTTAAGATTAATGGAAATGTAATAATAATATAAAATCTAACTAAAAATTTCTCCGATTCAAGATGTAGTAAGTGAAGGAAGAGGCTCCTAACTTAGGAGATCCCGTTTGTCCTTCCCCATAGTCTTACTCTAAAGAAGATAATCTCAAGAGAAATAGTTTATGATGTCTAGAAAGTAAGATAAGAGGCTCCTAACTTAGGAGGTCTCCGGGATTTTCCTTCTTACAATTCTATTCCAAATATTTATTACCATTGCATTAAAACTAGAAATTCAAGAAATAATTTAAGGAAACTAAAGAGGATGGATTTTTTTTGTTGTTCATGATTTGATAGAAAGAGAATTTAACTTAAATTTTGTTTGTAATTGCATATGAAAATTATATTTTAAAACCAATAATCATCCAAAAGAATTACAAGAAATCATAACACATCAAAATGATCAATCATAACCAAGCAAGAACATTGCATTAAAACTATTCTAATTTAACCAAAGTGTACTTAGCTTGGAGTGGGGGCCCTAAGCACCTTGCCTCTCGTACACTTGGAAGAAATATTCAGCTAGAAAAAAAGTAACAATCTCATCCACGAAGGAAAATAAACAGAATAATAGAATTGGTTCTGAAATTATCTCAAAGTCTTCAAAAGTCTCAATACAAAATTACACAAATTCTACATGCTTCGAATGGTCCAAACTTGGCTTAAATAGAAAAATAATAAAAACCTAGATATAATGTCTATAACAAATTTTCTAAATATTAATCCCATCCATAGTGGTCAAATCACATCCATTCCAATTCACAAAATCAGGAAAAATCCCACAAAATACTAATTCTACCCCTTTTCCCAGTATTCTCGAATGACAAGTAAAGTTTCAATTAGGCCTATTTTAGTTCATTTTGACTAAAATAATAGGTATTTATCGATATGTAGATCCCAATATTTCCAAATATATGCTAATCTCTCACCCATATGTCCCCGCACATATGACTTCAATGAAGCTATTACATGAATTTTTATGTAGTCCAAAATTATTTTAAAAACCCAATTTTACAAAAAATTTTAAAAAATTGGAAAAACTTAATTAATACGCAACATGCATAATAAGGCTAAAATGAGACATGTATGGATTATATAAGATGGAATATGGTGGCAAATAGGCTCAAGGAAAAAATGACCAAAATCGAGGGCCAACAATGAGCTTTGCTGTGTCGTGATGACAACGCACTCATCGACTTCCATTAGGTGCCACAGACTTCCTGTGAGTAACCTAACCCTCCAAGTATCCAAACCCTAAGACAAATCACTTTTTCCACAGACCCAGAGTCCCGTACGCTCCTTCTAAGGCTCTCCATGTCACTCATGGGTCCCCAATCGCTTCCATAGGCATACCTCCATGCGAACAGAAATTATATTCTTTGTTCTATGCTAATGACCCAAGACTATTATGTGCCACCTTTTCAAGGCTAGGACTGTGTTCTATTTAGAAGGAATGAAACTTATAGAGAATACAAGTTTCATAGAACCAATGTTTGTAAACCAAAAAATTAAAACCAAGATTTGACATGACCATCCCCAACCGAGACCGACATTTTGTCAAAACTTGGTGAATATTAAACCTACAAAGTCATGAATGTAGAAATTTTTATCATAAGAGATTGGAAAATTGTCCGAGTTTCAACAATAAGGGTCAATTTCTTCTCAGCTACTAGTTGACATAACAACAATTAGGTATTGCATTCATTACTCATTCACTTACAACGGAAAACATGAAAATATCCATGACTAAGATCCATCATAAAACCATGCTTATAACTAGAATAACTAGATAAATAAAATGATAGAACAACCATTAAAGCCACATAATAGCAAGTACATTTCCTTATCAAAATCAAGAGAAACTTAGATCTTATTAAACAGAGGGAAAACCGACCATGTTCAAAGACTTTCATGTTCCACTCCTACTATATATTAGTTGAACCAAATATTTCTTTAGCTAATTACCTCGCCAAGTCGTATTCAAAATGAATGTGTGATATCATGGGATAAACCAATATAAACACAAACTTAAGGAATCTAGAGGTTAAACCACCTCCACCCTCACTATATTGTGATATCAACTAAACTATTGCCGAGATCACAAAACCGAACCAAGCTTGGATACCTCAAAATTTCTTCACCAATACCTTGAGGAATTTTACCGTT
Organism: Pinus albicaulis; assembly: GCA_034641835.2. Lineage (NCBI taxonomy): Eukaryota > Viridiplantae > Streptophyta > Pinopsida > Pinales > Pinaceae > Pinus > Pinus albicaulis. The sequence goes on from CM076577.1 coordinate 499,962,279, forward strand.
CCACCCTTAGGCTTTACCATGTATCCCTCCACATTCTGGGTAGCGGGACTTCGGGGCCTTTGGTAATTTTCTCTCAGACCACCTCACCCCACTCCAAAATATTCTGACAATCCAAGGCTCAAACCAAGAACAATCCCACTCTCACCATGTATATCCAAATGACAGTTAGGCTAAAACACACTGTCGAAACCCAACAAAATCCATGCCAATGACAACAATGAACTAAATACCAACATGCACATACCATGCATGTCAAAACAAGCTAGGAAATCATACATGCAACCTATTACCTACAAGTATTCCTACCGAAGCTGCTTGATCCTTGCCTTCCTACTTTCCTTGTCCTTCTTTTTCTTTTTCCCTTTCCTTTTATTTTTCCTTCCTTTCCTTCCTTTCTTTATTTCTCCTCTTGGTGCTCTTCTCCCTCCGAGAAATATTCTAACACTAAACTAACAAAAAGGTTAACACTAACCAAAAATCCATGAACTAGTCGTCATAAGAATTTTTATTAATTATATTTACATAGTTTTCATTTTCCATTATTTTCCTTCGCCTTTCTCCTCACATGCAACCCGTGACCATCCAATCTTCCTTTTCTCCTAATTTTCATTATTTTCATAAAATGTGCTAAACATACTTTTTTTTCTTTCGAAAGCCTTAGCCATTGCCTTTGATAATTTCTCATAGCCATAATAAACCAATGAACACCCACACTACGATTTTTTCAAACATTCACTTTGGAATAAGTGTCTCTTGCTTATGGTCTTATTTTACCTTTCTTAAATTTTATTACATGAAATTTTAACCTAAGAAGTTATTACATCTCTGCATGTTAATAGTATACTGGCTTGACTAAGAATCAAATGGTGTCTACCATGTTCCGACTCCAACTTATTTATTTTCATGGTTAGGACTTGTACCTTGAAACAATCGAGTGAATGGGATAAAAGACCCCTAATCTAGTTCCATCCATCCAAATTACGATTTCATAATTCATAAAAGAATGCGAAATATGATGGCTATGACTATACATGTCACTATCCAAGCATGAGTCCACACTATTTCAACAAAGGGATGAGACTTATTGATCATTGTACATGTAATGTTGACCTATATGTTGAGCATGGTATTCTCCCTTAGCAATGATAACATGATGATAATATGTATTGTAACGTATGATGATCTCAACCTATTTGTTCTTGATCCAGATTTTTCATAAGGTAAAGCAATTTAGTCTCAACCAATGCTTCGAATTTATACTTTAGGGTGAAATGTGTTATAGGATATTTTTCTACATTAGCCCAAAAGGCCCGTAAACCAGATCAATCAACATCCTTGGAAATTTTTTCATGATCCTCTATAAAGCCCTAAGAATCAATTCTCCAAAAAGTCTACGTTTCCGGGATTATCCGCTAAAAAAAACATCTTTTTAGGACCACACACTCGTGTTCTTGTTCACCAAAATTGGGGCTGCGTACTTGAGTATCAAAGCTGACTAGCACATGTTTCTCCCTTTGTAGGGGCGCATCGATTCTATAAAGCTATTTCAAAGCTTCCTCTTCTAGAAGCCGAATGGGATTTTGACCATTTACCATAGATAGAGATCTCAAATTCCTATATGATTCTATCTTAGAGACCTTATCTCTTATACCTTTAGCTTATCCCTCCTCACAAGTGGATCTCAAGCCTAGATTGGTAAATCCTAAATCACCATGTTTACCCTATGTTAAATCCACTCGCCTCCGTAAGGTCTAGGTTGGGTTTTGGAGATTGCTAGTCCCCTCATGATTTTGTTGTGAGCTTAAGGAGTCATCATTATTTTGAATTAGGCAGAGTGTGAAAGTTTTTGTGACAATAAGGTGTAAGTCAAGTGGGGAGACACATCTACAAAATCAACTTCATTTATGGTTGTAACTCTCTCCTTTATTATTAATAAAAAAGGAATCTTGTTTTCCTATACTTTTGGTATGCTTATTCTCCGGTATTTCAATGCCATGTTGACTCATTGAATGAATATATTGGATTATTCTGTGGATGTTGTAGTCTCTTTGCTTGTTTTAGTCATTGCTATGTGGGTTCCATTTATAGTGCGTGGAGCTATGATTGGAACTTACTAGCTAAGAGAGAAGGGTTTTCTACATATTCTAGGTAGGCTTATTTTCCATAATCCAATTTATTTAAGGAAATCATTGATTCTTTTGTCATTTCTTTTTCTGCAGATCGCACCACTAGATCTAAGCGTTAACCATTTTTTGTCTCATATGAAATTTCGTATAACAATTCAAATAGGAGAAAAGGGATATGGAAGTAACATATTTGCATGAGAGGTAAACGAAGGAAAATAGAGGGAAAAATGCAGAAAAACAGATGACTCCAATGACAAAGGCTTCGGGATCTGCTCCATAGTTTTTCACTGTTTAGATTTTATAACGCTTTGGAGTTTCTCTATTTCATACTATTGCACACTTAGAGGTAATTACTTCGTAGCTCTATCACATTAGGAGAAAGGAAATCAAAGGAATTAAAAGGAAGCAAAGGAAAGAAAAGGACAAGCAAGGAAGTTTGTGGCTACAACTTCAAATGTGGAGGATTGCGTGTGGGCCATGTTGCATGTGTGATTTCCTAGTCGGTGTATGAATGCATGGTATACATGAATTTATGTATTTATTATTTTGTTGTCATTGGCATGTTTTTTTGCAGTGTGACAAGGGTTTCAACCTTCACTTCCATTTCTGGATAAACATGGTGTGATGGGATTATTTTCTAGCTAAGCTTTAGATTTCTAGAAGGTTTTGAGATTAGGTGAGGTGGTCTCAGAAAATTACCAAGATTTAGGGGTGGAGGTGGTCTAATCTCTCAGGAAGCCCCCAATAGGTGGGTGGAGACAAGAAAAATCCTCAAGGTAATGGTGAAGAAACTCTTTGAGGCATCCAAGCTGTTTTAGGAACTGTGATCTCTGACCCGCCTTTGCTGAATTACAAAGATGAGTTCGAGGTTGGAGGTGGTTTAATCTCTAGGAAGCCCTAGTTTTTTATATCTTGAGATCCCACATTATTCATGCGTGAAATATGAAACACGGTGATTGGAAGAACGAGTGATTTGTTTCATCCCAATCTATGGTTTGGTGGTACGTGGAAGTTCTCATTTTGTTGGATTTTGCATAAGTTAATAAGAGCTATTTTTCTTATTGTAATCTATGAGCGCTTGTACTTTTTATTATGATGATTTGAAAAATTATTATGCCATGGTTAATAATTTGGCTATATCTTGTTATAAGCATGGATTTGCAATGTACTCTAGTTATGTCTTGTTCAATATTTGATAAGTATTTGATGGTTAATAAATGCATAATAACAAATGTAATTTTAGCTATTGGTGAGAAGGCATTAGAACTTCTTGGTGTTTCTCAAATAAGTTTCATACTCCTATGTTCATGTATGCATTCACATTCCACAGATTAAATGTTCAACATATGTTTGAAAAAATGACTATCATTTTTAGGAACATGTTAGGTCAAGTCCTTATTCAATTTTGTATGATTAACATTGTCTTCAAGTCCTTTATCATTCTAGAAAGTCTTAGGAAGTCATGGGAAGTGGTATGAGGATTTCCTAGAGTCGTGGTCAAATCCCGAGACCACACCTTTGAACCAGAGAATTTGGCGTTTATAACCATGGAGGAAGTGTTGCACATGTGGTTGGAGGGTCACAACTACATCTGCGTGTGTCCGTGCATGCGGTTGGGAGTATAAGTCGTTGAAAAGCAGTGCCTAGGCTTCTGCTGGGTCACTTGGGGTGGTTATTTTGACCCTAAGTGTCCTATAAGCCCCGTAGGATTTCGATTGTGGTCATTTTGTCTCGCCACAACCCCCACTTCCATACCCCACACCCTTGGGAGGTCGATTCATGTCATAATAACTCTTTCGTCTCATGTTTTCCCGTAGACCGGTGAAATTGGGTAAATGTGGGAGTGGAGGGTATATAAATTGGTATTAGAGAGAGGATGCAACACGGACCTCGGTGGTAAGGATCACATACATGCATATCAATATCTATGTGGTTGTTATGTATGCATTTTCATGGTGGTCATGATTGTAGTGCATGAGGTCATTGTATGCAAAGCTAGTGTAATCATGCATGATGTCACATATTGATATGATTATGTATATACATGTATCATAATATGGATTAATTCTAAAGATGATATGGCCTCCCCTAAACTTCATTGAGGCATGTTGATCTTATGTTTATATTTGGTTTATATGACATGGTTTGTTTGTGGAACAAGAAGATCATAGATGATCAGAAATTATGGATTATAGATGAGAAACAAAAAGATGAGTATCGAAACAGTAAAACACCTTGATAAGTCTAAAGGCATAGATAATGTGCTGCAAGGCATATAACATAACTAACGTTACCATAGGGAAGGACTTGCTGTGTGGCATAGGAAAAACAAGCGTAGGTCAATGCAAATATCTTTCGCAGTTTGTCGTACTTGCCGAGAGGGGACAACCAAAAATTATTTATGTAAAAGGACATGACTAATGGGTCATATGGTAGCAAATTATGCGGGAAATTAGTCTAGACATGATGAAATAGTTAGATATGGTAGGTTCTTGATATGCTTGATAGGAAATGGAAGTGGTTATGGGTTCTACTCTAGTTCTCAAGTTCGTAAAGATATCATGGTCATCACCGCTATCATCCTTATAGAAGAAGTGAGAGGAATACTTTCCATATGAGTTCAAGAGTTGCCAAGCCATCTAAATTCGATGGAAATTTGAAGAAGTTTTTTCAAGATAAATCCTCTTTGCAGACAGAGGCGATCTCTCTAGCCTTAGACCTGGTCTAGAAACTTGAGATACTTTCTTAGATAATATTCAAAATGCGACAAGAAAAGAGATAAAGGTACATTTTTCCGATGCTATGTTCGAACCCGTCGATGATGACCTTGATCCACGATCTCGTAGGCTTGCTTCTTGTTACCGGTGGTACATGAATAATTGTTTCGATGATCAAGAAGCAACAAAAAACAGTGAATCCAATACATAATAATCATAAAACATTAGCTATCTAATAGATCAAGGAGTACCGTAATATTTTTCAAAATAATAGAAAAAGTACTAAATCAAACATTAGATGTTTTATCGATAAATATAAAAGGAATGGCTTGCAACCTGTGCCTTGATGTTGAGACCTCCCTTTGGTGAAAATTTTAGCCCTTCACCAAAGCTCTAAAGCATTCCTTCTTGAACAAATTAGGCATTATCACAGTGGAAATAATGTAAAGGGAACGAGAGTTTAGACTATCCTAAACAATGACCAACCAAGAGGGAAGGATGGGGACCAATTTATAGAAGGAGAAGAGATTGGGAGCCCAAGGCGAAAGGAGGATGAACGTCTAATTTCTAAGGGATAAACCCCCCGGATAAGATAAAACCTAAAATTAGAGATCTCGACTCTACCACCACCGTTTAACAACCAAATCATCGGCTCGAACTTCTAGAGGTTGAAAATTCTCTCCTTCATTTGAGGAAACACCGTAAAGGGATCAATGTGGATTTTCCAAGAAATATGGGCACCGGAAGTGCCAAGACAGAAATTTCAATCTAACATCGCGAGCATGAAACTAGAAAACGCGTTGACTCAGGAAACTAGATTTTGACCAAGTTCCTTTAGAAATATTCCACAAGTGTTTTCTTTGAGTCTTCTGGGATGTCTTTACATATTTTTTCATGGTGGAAACAATGCATAAGTTCTCATTAAGTGGTACTTCGTGATCAGGACTTCCGGGAAGTGAGCATGGTGAAAAATTCTTATGTAACAAAAGCCAAAATATGTAGAGAGGCATGGTAGCTTGGAATGAAGAAGTTCTCTCCGAGTTGCTTGACAACAAAAGAACATGAAGGTCATGATAGTTATTTTCAGTCTCAAAGGTCATAGACATCCGGGTCCGAATATGAAGTGTTTCGCAGACATTAGGAAATAGTAGTTGAGTTGGCATGAATTCAAGAAACTATCCAAAAATATGACAAAAGGACAAGGAGTTCTACAGAGATGAAGATGGAGTGGTATTATGTATTTTCTATGAGTACATGAATAAGTTCCCGTAGTTTTGAGGTATGTGCCTTGTATTAATCATGAGAATACAAAATTTTATATTTATCAAAGGATTGCTATTAGCATTTAAGGATTGGATTGAGTATGATGAGCCTCTGCTTCGTCGAGAAGAAGTAATTTGAAAGTTGAAGCACTTTTATGAGAAATAGGAGCATAAGTATGAGTCTAAGTAGGGTTGGGAAAGGAATGGACAAGACTAAAAGGCAAGTACCGAAAGGGGAAGACCTCGAGGATGCAGTGTGAGAAGGAAAATCTGAACATCGTTAAAGGTCGGATATGTAAAAGATCATCGCAAGAAGGATTGTCCGTTGTTCGTGTGGTATACTTCAATCCTATAGTGCTCAAGAAGAGCATACCATTGGGAATATTGGATAGAGAATTCCTTGAATCTATGTAGCTTTTAACAACAAATGAAGATCACTAGACACCCATTATCGAGAGATGGAAGGTAATCTTTTGATTGAGTTATTTCCATTTTTATTGACCCCGGATCTAATTATAGTTATTTTAATCCCGACCTATATAAGTGTGGTTTGAGAAAAGAAGTGCATGAAGAGTATTGGTTATGAATGGGATACAAGTACTAATAAAAGAGTCCATCATTGGGTGAGAGATTGTGCATTTGAGTTGAATTGTATGCATACATAACCACATCTAAATGTTATTCCATTGGGATCATACAATATGATTTTAAAAGGGATTGGTTATAAATTGTGACAGATTCAAGGTGGATTGTTATGAGAAGGCTATCAAGTGCTTGTATGATGATGGAGATAACAGAATTGTGCAAGGTAAGAATAAGGCTACATCAATAAGAATGGTTACATCTATGTAGGAAAAGCGTAGTTGCAAAAGAAAGGCTATGTATTATTCGTAGGTGCATGTTTCCGTGACAAAGGTAAGGATGTTGGGGATGCATAAGTATCGACGAGGTATCCCAAGCCCAGGTCATTTTCAAGATGTAGCCCCAGAAGATGTTTTAGAGTTGCCCTCATCATAGGGAAGCAGCTTATTGAGTTGATTCGAGGAGCAGCAATCTAACATCGACGACACTGCATATGATGAACACTTGCATTGTGAATTGAAGTTTAACTTAAGGAAATGGGATTGATAAAGGATACATTACACCAATCGCATCTCCTTTAAAAGCAAGTACTATTTATAAAGAAGAAGGATGATACCAGGGTTGTGTATTGATTACATGTAGTTAAACAAGGTGACTATCAAGAAAAGGTATTTTTTGTCGCATTATGATTGTTTGATTAGTTGGAAGGAGAACATTGTTATCCAATATTTTCTTTGAGATGAGAATATTCATCAAGTATATGCATCAAAGAAGAAGACATCTAAAACCACATGCCATACTGCATGGGAATATGAGTTTCTAGTAGTTCTTTCATACTCTTCAATGCTCCAACTACTTTGATATGCTCGATGAATAGTGGTTGCGTACTTATCCGGACAAGATTTGGATAGTATTCATTGATGAAATGTTGATATTCTAAGAATGAGGAAGAGCATGTAGAACGCTCAGAAGAAATACCGATATTGTTGGGAGAGAACTCCACTGACAAAGTCAGTAAGTGCGCTATTTTAGACAAAATTTCATTACTCGGGACATGTTGTTTCCAAGGGAAGGTTTAACAAAAGGGACTCGGGAAAAGATCGTAGCCATCATGGAATGGGAATATCCTAGGAATGTGGATGAAGTCAAATAATTTATGGGATTAGCAAGTTATTACAAAAGGTGATTTATCAGAACTTCTAATGGATTTCCTATCCTATTACATGTTTTTAGAGGAAAGGAAAGAAATTTGGAATGGACAGAGGAATGTGCAAAATGGTTTTGAGAAGTGGGAAACAATTTCTCACAAATGCTCCAATTCTAAAGATGATAGATCCAGATGATATTTATGGTGTGTATAGATTCTTTGCAAGAGAGGACTTGGTGGGATTTATGATGCAAGAGGGACAAGTAAAGGGTTACTTATCTAAGGAAACCGAATGAACACAAGAAAACTATGTGACTCATTATCTTGAGTTGGTAGCGATCATTCATTAGAGAACTTTTCGAGGTCTAAAATGGGCCCGGCGAATAAAATGGACAGCCAAAATAAACTTTATAAGAACCAATGGATTCAAGATGATGATGTCAACCATGGGGGATGATTCACCATTTTTGAGGTAAAGAGTAAAAAGATTAAAAAATAATACAATAATAAAACTACTAAATTGTATTTTCAATTTATCTTCCTATCACCCATTTCCACTTCTGGGGCAGTACTCATTGATGAAAAATTTAATTTTTCATATATAATAGTATCACGTTGCATATTTTTCGATGGATCTCACCTAAAAAATAAAAAATACATGAAAATGTTATTGCAATCATTTTTTCATGTATTTCTCATTTTTCGTGTAGCAGGTCCATAAATTATGTAACATAGTACTTCCTTGGATGAGGAATTATATTTCTACATCCAATCATGTTCCCACTCGAAATTTGAGTCAACCCATAGGGAGATAAGTTGAAAATATGAGTTGAAAAAAATATTTTCTTCTTTTTTTCCCTTTAAAATTTGATGATGCAATCTAATATTTTTTTTATTATTTCCAATATTACTTTATACTCTTTAGAGGCCCATTTTAGACCTCAAAATTCCCCTAATGCATGCATTGAAGATCTCGGGAAGCACTATCTTATTAGCAGAGGTTTTTTCTCGATGCGAGTGAACACAAATGGGTTGAGATAATTGTTTGACCAACCCTAATATGAATTCCGGTAAAGGATGGCTAGCCACACTCGTTGAGTTTGAATTCAAGATTAGTGTATTATTAAAGGTATGAGAAAAGGTTTCATATGATATTAGCATAAGAGTGCAGGTAAATTCATATAGAAGTTATGAGTTCATATGGGACATATTTACATGATCAAATCTTATAGGTAAGACAATATGATGATATGTACCAAACAACTTAAGCACATGTTACAAAAACATGATACATGTGACTGTGATGTGGATTATCATCCCATGGAAGATGGCTTGGCAGAGATTTAGGGACAAGATCTATGTGTCAAAAAAATATTGAATTCAAGAAGATTATCTTGATAATTCTCATGTTAAGTCATATTTAGGTCACCTAAGATATTAGAAGACTTGACAATTGTGAAGAAGTTTTTACTATTACTAGAATATGAAGAAAGAGGTATTGATTTCATCACAAAGGTGTTTGGATTGTCAATAAAAAATTATAGTGCAATCATCTAGGTGGTTTATCGCAACTGATTTTGATTCCAAAGTGGAAATGCGAGGTCATTTCCATGGATTTCACTCGCGCTTTTCCGAGGACATCTAAGCAAGATGATTCCATTATGGTTGTGGTTGATAGGCTAACCAAGGTAGCTCACTTATCTCAGTGAATTCCTACTAATTCAGCTAGTGAGGTAATTTTTTTGCATGGCTCATTAGGGAGATAGGAGATTACATGTTATTCCTAAGAATATTAGGTCCAAAAGAGATTCCAAGTTCACTTCAAAGTTTTCTAAGGACTTTCTTGGGTGTTTGGGGACATAGTTGGATTTTAGTATAGCTTATCATCTCATAAAAAAATGGAAAAGAAAAATAGGGTCAACAAGATCATGGAGGACATCTTGAGGATGTATGTTATGCACCAACAAAGGAGGTGGGAGGAGCATATTCTACTGGGGGTGAGAGTTTGAATACTATAATGGGTATCAAGAATATTTGAAGATGAATCTATTTGTGGCACTTTATGGGTGTGAGGTTGTATTATTCTTTCCGCTTGTATTGATCCAGTGAACAGGGTGTTTATTGGACCATACATGTTGGAAGAGATGGAACAAGAAATGAAGGTTATCAAGAAGAATCTAAAGGTATCAAAGGACAAGCAAAAGAGCTATGCATATCAAGATAGGTGTTTAAGGATTTCCAGTGGATGGGGAGCATGTGTACTTGCACATCAATCCCAATAAGAGCCTTTGAGGATTGGGTCATGTGCCATGGAAACTTGGTATTGTGGGCATTTCAAGATCCTTGAGAGACGGACCCGTCGCCTACGTACCCTCACTTACCGACCAGAAAGTCGATAATGTTTTCTATGTTTCATTCCTTAAGGGATATGTGAAGGATGTTGATTATGTGATTGACTGGTCTATATTGCAAAAAGGATAAAAAAGGAGAATTATAGAAAAACATCAAGGTATATTGCAGCGAAAACAACTCATGCTCTAGAACCAAGCGATCGAGAAAGTCAAAGTGCAATGGAAGCACTTTTTGGCCCAATGAAGTTACATGGGAGATGGTTGATTAGGTGCAAGCTAGCATATCCTTTTATTGTTTTCTAGTTAAAGAAAATAATTTTGGTATATATGTGTGTGTGTGTGTGTGTGTATTGTTTTTATTGTAAATACGACAATAAGTTGTGTTATAAAGCTCCAACAAGAGGTATGGTTATCATGTTGTCATGTTTTTCTATGTTGGTTTTGGATTTTTAGCAAGTTTTTATCATAAATACCGCATCGAGCCAAGTTATAACTTAATAGGCGTATGTTTTGGTTTGAATGGTTTTGCTAGTCATAGGTGTCATAGAACACAAAGGACGGTGTTCCCATAAGGGGAGGGGTTTGTAACAATTGTTAGGTCCCCGTAATTTGTTAGATCAGAGAAAATGAATAGGGTAACATCGTACTAGCTTTTGGAGTTCTAGGACCTAGCCTTCCCGGGACTCGTAGAGGTCTTCATTTTTTGCAAAGGATGTGAACTTGTTTGCTTTTACTATTGATTTTAGGCTAGTTGTTAAGTTTAGGGTTTGTTTGTTTGTTCGTTGGGTAGGTGATCAAGCAGAATAGATGGGAGGAGAGATTGTCAAGGCATTGGGATATGGAGTCTACAAAAGGTCATGGAAAGTTCAGCAATTAATCGTAGGTGCATCACTAAAATGGCAAATCTAACATGGTCAAATGTATCTTCAAGGTTTATGTGAGATGAGATGAACATCAAGTTTGTGAACATAGTAGGTGTAAAAGTGTGAAGAACTTTGAACAAATATATTTAAACAAGAAAGGTATTTAACACTACTCATCATAAATAAGTAATCATAAGACAAAGGGAAAACTAATAACTCTTTGATTAAACTTAAGCAAATAAGAATTTTAAGATAAACAATCCATGAACTATAGAAGACAAGAACTTGTGTAACTTCTAGTGATTTCACCTTCAAGATTAGAAAACATTTAAGATAGAAATATAACATAGATCAAAGAAGAGAAACTCCTAAACATCATTGATCACCGCCATAAAGACCTCCAAAGCAACCTTTCAAGAATGGACAAAAGGGCATGATCAAAACATAAACCTCTTTGGCTAAAACTAATTAGTGATACTTCAAAGAAAGATCTTAAGAACAATGTCAGTAACATCAAACAAGTAGGGCTAACCATAAAAAAAATTGATATCTACTATATTGAATCATTCATAAGATAAACAAGCATAAGTGGGTCTAGAGAGAAACTACGAATTCTCTAAACTAACCTACTAGAGGAAAACATAGAAGGTGTGAAGGATAAAATTTAACTAAGGTGCCTTCAAAACAACATTTCTTAGTCTAAAACTTTTATCCCACCGCAATAGAAGGATGAAAAAACTGATACAAGAAAAAAACATGAACTAAATAGGAACAAATCACCATTTAACAATTCTCATGGATCGTTCAAGCAAGCCTTTCTCCAATGTCAAACAATTCAAGCCATTCACAAAATCAAAGGCTAATTTGTCTTCAATCTCCAAGTTCATGTATTACTCTCAATAAATGTCTAACCAAAAACCAACTACAAAGAAGCCTCAATGTTGTATTTAATAAGAAAGGAGGAAAAAAAAACCTAATTAGGTCTTGAGAAGCCCATTATTTAATCATAAATGTCACTTTGTCCTTGAGACCTTGAAAGTTTCCAAGGCACAAAATATCTATGAAAAGAGTATCTTCTCGAGCATTTTTTGCGAAAAATTGACATTTAGGCTCCCAAAAATTTCAAAATGTTTCCTACATAATTTTTTGACTTTTTTTTTTTGCCAAGGCATGGCACCGAGATTTAAGGAAGCACCCCCCCGGCTGGCGACGCAAAGACATGCATTGTGAAAACCGGGTTTCCTTGCAACCAAGTTTTGAAGGCCTTACCGAGTCGTGTATCGGCTCCGTGATGGCTCGTTGAAATCTCATGAGTCTACTTCTAGAAATGTCCTTGGTTTTCATTTTAACCCTTTAACCTATTCAAAAAATAGTGTAAGTCCCAAGCCTAGTAAAGGTGCAAATACGTCCTCGAAAACTAGGCAAGTAAAGGTGAAATTCGGTGGCAGCCAATTCTTTTTGGAGGACCAAATCAGCTCCAAAATGACCTAAAATTTCCAGGAGAATGCCGTACTTGAGATGAGGACTGTGCCTGAATGCGGCCCTCAGAGGATGCTTCCAGGAAAAGTTCAAGACCAAGGGCATTGTGCTCTCTGCCCTCCAAATCAACAAAAACCAAAAAAAAATTCCAAAAAGTTCCCCAAATGCAATACCTTCCCTTATGGGGGTTTTGGATGCCCTACAGGAAGCATCAACTAAGATGAAGGTTTTCTTATCTCTTTGAGTGCTTGAATTTTCGGCAAGGACTCCTTTGAGCTTGGCCCTTGCAATTTCATTTCTCAAGGCATAGTGCTTCGTCATCTTCTTTCGAGGTTGGCTGGCCTTCTCCAATTTGGCATCAAGTGTGTTTTTGTTCTTCTAGCCAAGGCTCCCAATAATATTCTTATCTCTCCATGGAAAGCAACTCCGCCCTAGGGAGGGAGTTGCTCGCCAAGGTCGAAACTTCCTGCTCTCCTCTTTGTCTTGCCAAGGCCTTCATTAAACCCATGGTTCTTGGTCTTCTTCTGCATCGTCCTTCTTCATCTTAACTTTCTTATAGATGCCCAACAAAACTTCATTTTTACCTCGTGCTCTTTGGTTTTTCCGGCTCTATTTCTTTAGCCTCATAAATGGCATTTGTGCCCCTAGTTGTTTATTCTCCATCTCAAGGACACTATTCACATACTTGGCCCTATTCAGATTTGCTTTAGAGGTCTTTTATTTGGGCATTTGTTTTATAGAGGAGCCAACTTAAGATCCTTGCCTCACTTTCCTCTCATCATCACAATATGAATGAGTTCAAACTCTTTCTTTAACCTCATGTTGATATTCCGTTCTTCTTCTTTGATATTTTTTTTTTCCCTTGTCAACTTGCTTAGTGGATGTGGAATGCATGGCCCCTCGTCTCTGAGGGCAACAAACACATGCCATTCTCCTCTTTGCATGTTAAAGGAAAAGATTCTATGTTGCTCATTAGAGTGCCTTCATCAATACTCGTTATCATGATCGTCATTATTAATGATATCCATGTTGTCCTTATGGATTTTCATGGCTGCTTTCCTCATTGGTATCACCATTACCTTCATGGCCCTTTAACCCACTCGTCATCCTTGTTGCTTCCCCTCGTTTTGCTCAAACCAAGATCATCATTATCCGCACTTTCATTTCCTCTCGTGATTATCGCTAGGAGCCTGTCGATTTTAGCACTACTCTTCGGGTACTCGTTATCATTACCACTATTAGGGAAGCCAGAGGCATAAAATGGGCCTCCTAAGGAAAATGTACAATCAAAAATTCACTTATGAGAACCAATCACATTTCCAGGATGGCATCATCCCCAATGGCCGAGGTGGCATTGCTTGAGTTAGTTGCAGTACTTGTTACATTCTAATGTTGGATAAAACTCACTAACCACGATAGTGCTTTTAAGTACTTTTTAAGTCATAGCAAAGTACTAATAATAAATGTCATTTCACACTTTTTGGAATAAAATATTATTATTGTCTTTACACATTTTTTAATAAATATTATATTTGTATATTTTCATATATTTATTTTTAATTATATGTTCATCTCATTTTATTTAATATTGTAATGTCAAATTAATTATACTATTTGAACTTATTTTAAGCAAAAAGGACAAATGATTTAGTTGTTCAATGATAATGACATTTTATTGAAAAGCTCATTCTTATTTAAAGTCACATCACAATTTTTTGGCTAATTTTATTTTGGTACACCTTTTTCAATTGAATTTCTCTAACCATGGTTTCATGGATTGTGGTGAAAAAGGTAAAATGAAAATTCAGTGCTAAATATTATTTCCGATTGATTTAGCTATTATTTATTATTTCTTAGGAGGCCCATTTTAGACCTCAAAATTCCCCTCTAATGGTGAGGCTCATTGTTTTCAATCGCCTTCTTGGCCATCATGACTACCTAAGCCATAACTATCACTCGCCTCCCTCATTACTATTGCTTTGCATGATCTAGTGGATATTGGTGGCCACCCACCTATTCCACTTAGGTCCCCACCATATTGTCTCTTTTCATTTTTTTAGTTTTAAGCAATAACTTACTATTTTTGACAAGCTTTTTCGGGTCCCGAACTTCCGTAGCCGTTTTGAGGCCCTAAACGACGTTTTTTGGGAAAATAGGGAGAGCATTCAATCTTATATTTCTTGCATCAAAATTTGTATTCTCGAATATATATTTCTAACGAGGTATGGTGCATGCTGAAACAAGACTGAGTGCTGCTGCCCCCGGGAAGTTGAAATTTAAAAGAATGATATTTTCTATTATGTAACAATTGGTGAAGGAAACAAGTAAATGTTACCGGGCCCCCTCAATGGGATGGGTTCTTGGTTGTTCGTAATGCTTCAACTTCGTGAGTCTCTCTCTCAATAATGTAGAAAAACCCAACATGTGATGTACTCAAGTGGAGCCTCAAATGGAAAAGAAAAAAAAATGATAGTGAGAATGAGAATGATCAAAGTGAATGAATGAAAAACTCCTATTTATAAAAATATTGATTTATCTCGAAATGGAGAATAATAAATATTATTAACCATAATCTAGATCTTTAACTGCTTGGAATATTTTATTATATTTTTGGTGGAGGGAAAAGGTATTTAAATCGTTAAATACTCTTCATTTAGAAATAATAAACAAATAAATGATTTATTTATCATTTCAAGAATGTGTTAGAGAATAGTAAACAAATAATGATTTTTTTAATATCGAGGACCTATTTATTATTTAGAAACAATGGAAAAACCTAAACATCCAAAACACACCGAGTTCGTAGGCTCGTAGCTGCCACATCTCTTCCTTGAGATAAGATACCAGCGTCTCTAGCTAGTTTATTTCTATTCCGTCTATAAAGAAATTTCAGTCTTTTTATATTAATTAAATGAAGCGTTATTTCCATTGCATATTTGTATTTATGGTTACATAAGTATTATGTTGCGTCCCTACATAAATATGGACTGCCATTAGAGTGGTCTGATTTTTCTCGATCCTTCTTTGCATGTCCCCGTGATGTTTCCGGGTATATGAGTCGGGGGCTCGATCCGGATGAACCATTGGAAGATCAGCCTTGCAAACCCCAATGGCCACCCATGGGGGATGAAAAGAAAGATGAGGAGTAGGATATCCTATCAAAAATATTGTTGGAGGAGGCCCTCGAAAAAAAAAAGGAACGCGATGATGGATAACTTTTCCCGTATCCTTCAACAACTACCTGACCGACCTACACATCCGCATCCAACAACCACTTTGGAGGCACGACTCCTTTAAGGTACAAGTAAATCTCTTTGACATTCCCATATTTGAGGGTCAAATAGATGTAGATGTCTATGGGAAACATATTGAATCTATTAGAAGGATATTTCGTCTACAGACTTTTCCGATCGTGAGAAGATTATTTTTTCACCAAAGATACTCCCCATGTCGAAGACCGGTGGGAAACTCATCGTGGAGAAAGTATGAGACAAAACCCTATCTATTCTCAAAATTGCACTCCACTTGGAATTCTTTCCAAGATGCCAACAAGGAACAATACTATCCCTTGGGGAGCTATGAGGACAAGTACATACAATGGACCATGCTACGGCAACAAAGGGATCAATATGTGCATGAGCTAACAACTGCTCCATACCTTGCACACAAAGGTATCAAATGTTTGGAGAAACATTTGGTGCTAAAGTATCACAGCTTGTTCACACGAATAAATTCAGAGGAAATTTATTTCCACGACATCTCCCCGCTTGGTACGACATACCCAGAAGCCGTTGCCAAGACTAGAAGAGCATAACCAAGGTATAGCTACTACTTTGGATCTCAGAATCAAAAGCAAGGGAAAGGTGCCCTAAACCATAGAACAAAGGAAAAATCCAAGGCATGGCGGCCCAAGACAACCCGCCAAAGTCTCAAGAAAAGACCAACACCGCGAAGCCAAAGAAGGACATAGGAAAGTGGTGTGAGTTCCATAAGAGCTCCACCTCCACAACACAAGTGAGTGTCAAGGCAGTTATCAAGCCAGGCCGAGATGAGGGCCGAACTGGGACAGATGTCTTACCTAAATCAGACCCCGACAAGGGTAATGATTAGGGAAACAATTATTGATGCCGCAGCCCAATGCCATTGTTGCTGGCATAAGATCCGGTAAGGAGGAACCAAAAGATCTAGAGGAGGCGGAACGTCTCTTCTACTCCCATATGTGGGTAAAGGGTCTCCGCCATGTCATTGTCAAAATGGGAGCCAAAAGAACCCCATTTCAGAAAATGTCGTGAAGTAGTTGGGCTTGCCGACCTTGGCTGCAACAAGCACTCCACAACCATACACCATCAGTGGCTTCATCAAGGATCTTCGGATCTTTGTGTCAGCCTAACACAAGTCACTTTCCCTTAGCATCAAGCCCTTCACGATGAGGCATTATGTGAAATTGCTCCTATTGATGTTTCGATGTATTATTAGCTCAACCACAATTGTGGAAGAGACATGATGTGTATGATTCATGGCCTCACATTTTTATTATTACCTTGGGAAATAAGGTGTATAGGATACCAGTAGGTACCACCAAATCTACCACTATCTCCCTGCTACTCGCAAAAAATGCCGTAAGCTCATTTCCGAAACCAGAAATTTGTTTTCCCCATGATCCACTCCCCGTGAAAGAATAAGAGTGTGACCATGACCCCCGTACATGGCCTTCACATGACAACAACAAATAGACAAGGTTGTGGAGAGCACGGGGACATTTTCACCTCACCCACATGGGGTGCCCCCGCACCATCAGTCAAGCACCCCATTGAACCGACCCTGTGTGTGTTCCGCTTTCTTACCAAATGGACTCATTTGTAGTAGCGTACTTGGATGAAATTCTAATCTTCATCCTGACTTGGGAATATCACCTCCACCACATCTGACAAGTCCTCCAAAGATCACGATGCCAACACAAGTTGTGTGCCAATTTGGAGAAGTGCACTTTTTGTATGACCCAGGTTCAATATCCGGGATATTATTGATGAAAGGGGGGTGCATGTGATCCAACCAAGATCCAAGTCATCTGAGACCAGCCGTGCCCAACCACTTAACAGAGTCACAACCTTCTAGGTCTCTACACTCTACCATAGTCTGTGGCTGGGACTCTCTCGCCATATCACTTGGCCCTTGAGGCAAGTCACCAAGGAGGAGTGAGAGAAAAATTATTTTGTCGAAATCTCAACGAAAGGTGTTCATAGAATTGAAACATCACCTCTATTCTGCCCCAATGCTCACATTACTAGACTTGCAACAACCATTTGAGATCAAGTCACATATGCCTTTGACTATGCTATTGGGGCGCCTACACTAACAAAGGGCATCTAGTGGCATATCATAGTGAGACATTGTCCGACATAGTTCCGTGTAAAAGTATCATTATTCTGGCAAGTATAAATAAAATGTATCTCATTGTGGTGTTTATTTTACAACAAAAGCATTAAATTTTGGGAAGAAACAATCATCCACACGTATCACCGACCCCCGCAAGCTCATACGTACACAGCTAGAAGTTACAAAATGATCACCATCAAAAGTGGTCCACATATCTGTAATAGTTTCATTTGAAAATCAAGCATAAGAAGTGGTAGCACCAATAATGTTGCAACCGCCTAACCGACCACCAATCATGGCATTAACCACCGTCTCTCAACTTTTGTGGGCACGAGACTTCGATTGGTCGTCTTCTTACAAGAACGATTCCGCGTAATTTGGCCACACATACAAGGCACCTTTTTTTGGGGTACACAAGTTCCAATTTTCACCTCCAAGATGCATTGTTATGTCACCTCGGGACATCTTTGTGTTCTTTCATGCGAGCGTGTGAAAATGATATGGGAAGCACACTACAATCGGTGTTGTCGGGGTATTTTGAGCCGAGAAAACAATGGCAACATTTGCTGTAAGCATTTCTATTGGTTCAACCTTCGACAGGATGTTGGGAAGTGCATCGTATCCTACACCGTTTAAAGCACAAGCAACTAACTATCAAGAAGCAAGGCCCTCTATACTCCGTCACCTACCCCTAGTCGAACTTGGGAATCCATCTCTATGGATTACATGTTAGGCCTTCCTTCTACTAAGCATGGGAAACAACTTTTTTTTTCGGTTGTCGATAGATTTTTGAAGATGTCCATTATGGTGGCTCCGAAGAAAGAATATCACAACAAAGCCCATTAGGGGAATTTTGAGGTCTAAAATGGGCCTCCTAAGAAAAAATGCCAAAAAAAATAAACTTTATAAGAACCAATAGGATTCAAGATGATGATGTCAACCATGGGGGATGATTCACTATTTTTTAAGTAAAAAGGTAAGTAACCCCCCCCCCCCATTCAAAATTTTTTAATTAAATTAAGCGGGAGACTATTGATGAAAATTTAATTTCATCCAAGGATTACCTATGTTGCATACTACGGACTGCTTCACGAAAAATGATAATAACAAAAATGTGATCGCAATCACATTTTTCATGTATTTCTATTTTTGTATAGTAGGACTTATCTAGCATAATATGGGTACCTTTACAGGAATTAAATTTGCATCCAATGAGTACTTTCGCCGAAATTTGAGTAAAAAGCTTTGGGAGATAAGTTGAAATATGAGCTGAAAAAGTAGTTTTTTTTTCTTTTTTCCTCTAAAATTTGATGATGTAATCAAATCTTATCTTATTATTTCACTATTATTTTATAATTTCTTAGGAGGCCCATTTTAGACCTCAAGACTTCCCTAATGACTACTAAACTTTTCTTTGAAAGAGTGTGTGTGCACTTTGGGTTCCCATAGTCTATCATATCATATCGCGACAACAAGTTCCTCAACACATTTTTGGTCCACTGGGTCAATGTTGACACCAAGCTCACCAAGTCCACAACTTTCCATCCCCAACCAATGGGCGTACAGAGGTCATCAACAAGACGATTGTTCACATTCTCTGCATATGTAAAATTCAAAGCATCTTACGAACATGGGATGAGAGCCTCCCTATGTAAACATAGTTATAATCGGCTTCATACCAATCGGCGACAAACCCTTTAGGTGGGCTTGGGATTCTAGCCACTATGTCCCATTGACGTAGCCATACCATTTGTGGCTACTGTGCCGATTCAAATTATGTCCAAATTTAAAGTCGACAAGCAAAGCAAATAGCTTCATCAAGCACATTCAACACATCCACCAACAAGTTCATGACATACTGATGAGCTAATGCTAAGCACAAGAAACTACATGATCAAATATCTATGTACCACACGACTTCCAGAGGGAAAAAAAAGCGTGGCTAGATTTGTAGAAGGAGTGCCTCATTAGACCCCCACAACAAGCTTTTACCACTCCAATATGGGTCGTACACCATCACCAAGGCGGTATGAACAATGCTCTTCGAGCTTAGTATTCCACCATTCCTTGGTCTGCACCTAACATTCAATGTGGAATACCTTCGTCCCTACTTCCCACCTCTATCGGACACCTCCGACATTGCAAAACAACTCACAAAAACATAGTTAAACCCGTACCGCATGGAACAAGCCACCATATATTTTATCATGGACATGCAAATAAAAACACCGCCAATTAATATCCAATCGTATCAAGCCAAAGCTAGCCAACTCCTCGCACCAAGGCAAGTGGTTCACCAGGACCAATTTCACGAATTTTCCTCATCTCATGATAGAACTCAACGCAATGGGGACCATTTCTTCCTAAGGGGGAGTGAATGATCTGTGGATACTTCTTCAAAAGCACCCACCTATTCTACTGGGTCCCCATCATCGTTTCTTTTAGTTTTTCGCCCGCACAACTTACTATTTTGGATAGTTTTCGGGTCCTCGAATTTCGAACCATTTTGAGGCCCTAAATGACATTTTTTCGGAAAATCGAAAGACAAATATTTCTAACGAGGTATGGTGTACATCAAACGAGATCGTATGCTAAAGTTACGTCCCCGAGAAGTCGAAACACCAATTTACCCAAACGGGCCCATAGTTTTGGCGCTTCATGTCTCAGGGTTAGGGTTTTGGAATTTTAGGTTTTCCATTGTTTCTAAATAATAAATAGTCTCTCCACCCTCATTGTAACTCGGGCCCAAAGGCCCTAGAATGCTACATCTCTTTCCTTGTGAGATAAGCTACCAAATACTAGCTAGTTTATTTCTGGCTCTTTTATCTATGTATTTCGCCTTTGATATTAATGAAATGAAGCGTTATTTCCATTGATACTGTATTTATGGTTACATGTGTATTCGTTGCGTTCCTACATAAATCGGGATCATTGTATCATTGCCGTGATTTTCATCATTATATTACCACTTCTCTATTTTCTTCACTATTATCACTTCGCCCACCACATTTTGGTCTCGTGTCACTATTTTATTAGTATCATCATTTGTCTTTGTCACTTTCTTCATTTGTGGCTGATACCCTTCGCTCTTTCATCTTCAACATCATCATTTCCCTTATCATCACTAGGAGCCTACCATTTCACTATCATTACGCCATGGTTTTTAGTTTCACCGTCATGCTCTTTTTTTGTGTTCCTCCTCACTACCTTTTCTCATCATTGCTAACATCCTCATTTTTCGTTTCCATGCTTTCTCGTACCCTTCATCATTTGTTTCTTCCATGTCAGACATCACCGCTCTTCTCATTTTTATTCCTCTTTACTATCTTCTTCATCATTTCTTGATTATCTTTGCCTTTTCCTTCCATGGTCACTTTATTGCTCATTTCCACTTTGTTCATTGCCCTGATGTATTGGGAGAAGGTGAGGAAAGAAGATTGTCCGAGGTGAAGGTACATGGGGTGGATGGTGAAACATGATCATCAAGAGATGGTGGAGGAGTTAGGATAGGAGGATGAGATGAGATGAGTTTATCTCCGCCGAGGATGGGGTCGGTGGGTTTGTGAAGACCTCATGGTTAATGAAACCTCCCATGGAATACCCTTTTTCTAATTGGATGCATTACAATCATCTTCATGAGAGAATGGCAGAGGCTCCACTTTTTGTGAAGGGTGTTCCTTTTGCAACATAATATATCTATCACACTATATAAAGATGTCATTAGGGAAAATGTAGCATCTTTACCGTAGTGAAGTGCATGACTAATCTTATGTGGTATGAATAAAGCCTAGAAAACCTTCCCTCACATGTAAAATATTTCAAGGATGATTCTCATCAAAATATATCATGTAAATAAATGAAAAAGGAAAAGTATCAGGTCATCTTTGTATATAGGTTTTAGGAAAGGTTCATATAGTGGCTTAGGTCCAAATATAAGCCTCCTGAACCACTTTATCCCACACTAGGTATCCTGCTGGCTATAGAAATGTATTTTGAAGATAGCTCAAATTTTACCCCTACTAAATTTACTTGATTTCCATGAAGGTTAAGGATAAAAAGCCTCGGTCAGCTCGTGATGAATTTGTATCCGTTGTAATTTTTCAAAAAACAAACAACCCACATTCTCGGGAAATATGAAACTGTCATGTGAGGAGGCCATCGACTTCCATGGTGTTCAAGTGGCTCAAACATATTTATTCTTACACTTACGCTTGGATGTTCTAGGCTCCTTGGCTCTCACCACTCACTATTACCTTCCTTTGACATTTTGATTTCACTATTGCCTTGAAAACCAAAGCCCATCTCCGTTTGTGAAATTATATGAAGAGTGTAAATGAGATGGTGATGAGAAAGGCAATTTTGTCGTTGGAGGAGTAAAATGAATGAGGGCAGGTAGGGTGACTGAAAGGAGAGGTAAAGGAGACAAACCTTGATGACCACCGTCGTACTCGTACACAAAACTTCGTCGGACACACTTAGCACTTATGTAAAACTTAAAATGAAAGGGCAATACGATGACGAACTCTTTAGCTGATGGATGATCAATTTAAACCACCGCAACCACCCTAATTCACCCCTTGCTTAACCGATATTTATTTTTTTGCAGATGAAGGAAGGCTTAACCAATGTTTTATCAAGAAGTTAGGTTTTCCTCCTTAGGTTTTCATTCCTCGTAATAAAAAATCACCACAAGTGCTTGGAGAAAGGTTTGACATCCACTTGCTCTCAAATATGTTTTGAGGACTCTGATGATGACCTAGAGCAATTTTGAGGGAAATTGAGCATTTGAATAGGTGCAGAGGCCCTCCTATCTAAAAGCGTAGCACCTAAACGTGTTGTTGGGTGGCCGAACGCATTGTCGTGTCTACCGAGGGCGTAGCGTGAATGCATGTTGTGAACGTGCAATGCAAGGTCATCTTCGGTGAAATTCTTTGCTGGCGCACAACACGTGCACGATGGGCTACCAAAAGGTTGCACATGGAGCTTTGAATGAGTCACGGATCCGCACGTTGAATGCATAACATTTTTGGAATAAGGGGTGAGGCTCTACGTAGTCATGTTGGACCCGTTAAACGCATAGCGTTTGAACAGGTGAGGTTCGTCGGCCGCTGTGCAAGGCTGCATGCGTAGTCCGAATGGGGTGTCGGGCTTCTGTACGAGTAAGCATGTATACGTAGCCGTTTTGGCACTCGGGGAAGTTGTCCAAGCGCGCAACATACGACCTGTGTGTGTAATGTTTCTCTCAACTTGCCCGAATTTTCCGTAAACTCAAGTACAATTTTCTTCAACTACCTTTCGATGACCTTTTTTGTAATAGTAGAGTGAGTTGTTGAAAGGTGGGAGAGGGCCTTTATAGGTTTTTAAAAACTTAATTTCAAACGTAAACCCACTTTTGTAATATTTTCAAGCTCGTTAACTTTTCCTCGATATTTCTTTTTGGATGTTTTCTGGTAGGTGAAAAAAAACTTACTTGGCCTTGCTCTTTTCGGGGAGTTTGAAATATTCATTTGATGTTTCTTTCCGGGGATTTCACTTAAGAGGATCTTCCAAGCCTCTTGTGTTTTTCATCATAATATTAAACTTGTCTTTCTACCTTTTTCTTACCGACCCTTTGCACCGTTTTCTGTGCTGGGTGCTCTGCTTAAATGGTAAAGTCGAATTCCTTTGGCCTATTTATGCATTTTAACTCCTTTGTCGTATAGATGATTATGAGAACCTTTGAAAAGGCTCTTCCTTTAATCTTTGAACCATGATACTACCTTGATAATAGGAATTCAAACATAAAAGCAAGATCTTCAAGACTTCTTTGTTCTTGCACTTTGAAGATCAAATTACTTTGTGCTTGGCAGTAACCGAAACCCCGTCTTCAACTTTCTCACCGATCCTTAGGCATGATAAAACTGCTCCTTTGACAAGAACTATAGAATTAAAATCATGCTTGCTACCTTCTCTTTTGGCTACTTCTGATTTATGAAAAGCAATATACTAAGTTATCTTTTCTGATATTACTAAAGTTTGATATATTCAATACAATAAAGAGTAACCAAGGTACCACTTGGGTTTTCTGAGCTTCAATACTATGTTTTTATCCCTTACTGTCGCTTTTATGTCTTTAAAATGAGAATTTGATCTTTCCTCTCACCGATAATCTTTACTTTTTTTTGTCCTTTGAAATAGTGAGGAATTTCACTTTGGAAACCTCTAGGATGACATACACAAAGTAGCCATTTAAAGATTCTTTGCTATCATCATGGAGGTCTAACATCTTCATTTTACCTCCTTTGATCATATTACCAAAACTCCTAGGTTTCGGTATGCTTTCTTAATGTGATTTGTTGCACTAGGTCCTCGCTTGGCACACCGGCTCCAAACATGCTTAATAACCCCGATTCTTCTTGAACACAAATTCTTCCCTCTCTCTTTGCCATGAATTTTCTTTAATTTTGGGAGAAGACTCTTTGTCTTGTCAATTTCTGCCAATGGTCATTTTACACACCTTCGTAAAATGTAAAATTCCTCATTTATCTCTTAACTTGGAAATTGGTAGAGAGGTATTCTTAGGAGATTTTCTCGATCTTTCTTGACAACCATGTGCTGATCTTATTTTTCATTTGAAATAGTCCTAGCATAAGAAGAAATGTAGATCTTACAATACCAATGATGTCCCTACAACCTATAAAAACCCTAATGATCTAGTGGAGTGGTTTTTACTGTCTTTTGATCGAAATTAGGCTTGGGATCTTAATGGTGTAAAAACATAGTTTTTTACCAATTGATGTATTTGAATATATAGAAATTGATGTGCTTGATTGATCTAGCATTTCACAGAGAAGTTTTGAGACCGTAAAGGTTTGAGGAACTCCGATGAACATGGGAATGAATAGTCGTTTGGTAACCTAGATGTAAAAGTGAAGGAGTGAGGCAAAGGCAAAATAGGGTGTTGGGGTTATAGGTGGAAAATAGAATATATATGAGGGTAATAAGCCCATGAGGGCCCTTTAGGAATGGAAAGCAACTGCGGAATGGTAAAATAGTAGAATAATGAAAATTTGTGACAAGGATAATGAAGGTGAAGGAGATTTCTAAAACTCACAATATTCATGAATCTTATTTTTAGAAACAGGACCGATATTTAGTCATCTAAGGTATAGTAAAAATTACCGATGAATAACAAAAACCTCAAAGTTAAAATTTCATGTAATAAAGGGCAATGAAGAAAAATAAGGCCAAGGTAATGGGACATGTATTCCAAGCCGAATGTTGGGCAAAACATCCCGGTGGGTGTAATTTTTGGTTTATTAATGACTATGGAAATTGGAAAAGGAAAAAGAGAATTATTTGGAATTTTATTTATGAAAATAAAGGAAAATAAGAGAAAAGGGAGATGGAAGGTCACAAACTTGCATGAGAAGGAAATTTAAGGAACATAGAGGAAACAAAGAAAATAGAATTAATGATAGGAAAGGTTTATGATGACGGGCTCATAGCTTTTGGATGGTTTGAATTTTGTCACCATTTTTGGAGCTCTCATTCTCTCATACTATTTCAGACTCCCAGATAATTTCGTTGACAGTCTCCTCTAGTCAGAGAAAGGAAAGTAAAGGAAGGACAAGGAAGCAAAGGAAAGCAAAGGAAAACAAGGCAGTTGGATCTGCTAAACTTCGTAGGAGTGATCGGGTTGCAATATGTTGCATGTGAATTCCTAGTTGGTTTTTGAATGAATCGTACATGAATTTGTTTATTTGGTTCTTTTTTTGTGATTGCCATGGTTTTTTCTGCGTGATAGTGGTTTCAATCTTGCCTTTCCATTTCTAGATAACGATGGTGTGATGGGATTTTTTTCGGTTGATCTTTGGATTGCCGAAGTTTCTTGGAACTCGGTGAGGTGGTCTAAGGATAATTCCCAAGGGTTGGGGGTGGAGGTGGTTTTATCTTCTCGAAGCTCTCAACAGTAGGTGGAGGTAGGAAAATTCCTCAAGGTAATGGTGAAGAAACTTGAGGCGTCCAAGCTTGTTTTTGGCATTTTTGATCTCTTGACAAAGTTTTGGAGAGATTGTGGTAGCCCGAGGTGGAGGTGGTTTAATATCTTAGAAACCAAGGTTTATTATGTTCCCAGAGATTCCACATTCATGCTTAGAATATGGTGCAAGGGTGATTTGATGAAAGAGATATTTATTCATCAATCTATGAAGTTAGGTGGTATGGGAAGTTCCACATCTGTATTTAACTTTGCATACGTTAATAAGAACATTTTTCCTATTGTGATCCATGATAACTTAGCCTATTATGGTGATTTGGTACTGGGTTTCATGGTTTATATTCGGTTATATACGGTTATAAAGTATGTATTTTTCAATGTGCTCTAGCTATCTCTTGTTCAATATTTGATAAGTATTTGATGGTTAATGAATGCATGTGATAAAAATGTCATTGTAACTATTATGAGAGGTTATTAGACATTCTTAGTGATTTCTGACAAGTTTCGTACTCCTTTGTTTATATATGCATTCGTGACCTATAGATTACATGTTCACCATATGTTTCTAAGGAAATGACTATCATGGTTAGCCCTGGTTAGGTCAATTCCTTGTCTAACTTTTTTTTGTATGATTATCATTGTCTTCAAGTCATTTATCATTATGAAAGCCTCAAAAAAAGTTCTCGGGGGTAGTGGTCTCGAGGATGGCCCTGAATTATGGCTCGTATATTAGGACCACACCCCCGTGAACTAGAGAATTTGGGCCGCAACTACATGGGAGACAAGACAGTATGCGTTGGGAGGGCCGCCAATTACACCTATGTAGGATTTATATCCAGCTTGGAAGTCTAAGTCACCGAAAAAGTAGTATAGCTTTAGGTTGGGTCACCTAGGGTGGTTCTTTGACCCTCCGAGTGTCCCGTAAGCCTCGTAGGATAGGTTATGGCAAGTAAGTATCAATTGTTGGCCCCAATTACATAACTAAATCTTGGAGGTTGGATCATGTCATAATAATCCTTGTCTCATGTTTGTATCTTTGCACATTTTTGAAATTAGGTATTATGGGATGGGTGTTACAAATCCCAACACACCTTTGGTAGAAGTTGGCAAGGCCTGTAGCCAATAAGTCTACTATAATCATCAGTATGGTCAACTTAAATGAACTGAATTATTAACCAATTTTCATTCTGTATGTTCATCCACAATGTAGCCCAAGTATTGAATCATCTACATTCCAAATGAGCATTTATCTAAATTTTTATACAACTTGTGTTCCCATTGTGGTGCTTAAGACCTACTAAATGTGCTGCAATGTTATGTCCAGTTCTATTAAAGATGAGGATGATATCCAAGTATACAACCCAAAAATATTTGTGGATAACTCGTAATATACCATCCATCATTCTCATGATAGTTGCTAGAGAATCAGTTTCAAACCAAATGGCATGACCAACCACTCAAAATGTTTTCTTTAGATTTGAATGTTATCTTACATACATCAAAATTTTTCAATTGAACCGTGATAGCCTCAATCATATAAATACGCTCAAAACCTTGGAACCCTTGTTGGTAAAGGAAAAGATTTTTAATCTTAGGATCGTCAATCTATTCTTTGAGACATGTTGTTTAAGGCTCAATAATCAATATAAAGTCTTCATGCCCCATCCTTCTTCTACACGAATACAATTGGGTTTCTTAAGGTGAGGATCTTCGTAGAATGTGATCCTTTTGGATAAGCTCTTATGAATATGACATTTTATTTCCTCATTCTCCAAGACATAGCATCTATATTGATCCGATTTTACATGAACACAACAAGTATCACAAAAATAACCATGAACATAGAGATGCAAAGTGGAAATAATGCTTTCATTACATTAATATCAAATAATGTAACATGCTTACAGAGCAATTTAAATAAAATAGCTAGAAATGGCAGCGAAGCAAAGGAGGAGCCGTATGTGATGGCTACAGACTCCTCTCGAACTATGTTACAATGAGGCTTGAGGGCCTATTTATTGTTGAGAAACAATGTAGAATCCGAAACGTCCAAAACCTAACCGTAGGAGATGTAGGCGCTTAAAACTCAGGCGCCCATTTGGGTAAATTGCGGGTTCAACTTCCGAGGGCGTAACTTTGGCATCCGATCTCCGTTTGACGCGCTTCAATAGCTCGTTGTAAAGACTTATCCGAGGAGTACAACTTTTGAACGAGCAACATTGGGTCTGGGACCATGTTGCTCTCCTCGTTTTCCCAAAAAACATCGTTTAGGCTCTCAAAATGGCTC
Source organism: Pinus albicaulis (assembly GCA_034641835.2). Taxonomy (NCBI): domain Eukaryota; kingdom Viridiplantae; phylum Streptophyta; class Pinopsida; order Pinales; family Pinaceae; genus Pinus; species Pinus albicaulis. The sequence goes on from CM076577.1 coordinate 499,990,447, forward strand.
CGTGTTCAGACCCGAAAAATTGCTAAAAATAGTAAGTTTTTATTGCGTAACTTGAAAAAAATCAAAGAACTGATGGTGGGGGTTCAAATGGAATAGGTGGGTGGCCACCAATATCCACCGGACTATTAAGGCCCCAAACGGCTCCGGAGTGGAGGACCAAAACCCCATGCAAATAAGAGCGTATTGAAGCGGTAGTGATGCAATAACAGATATGGCTGGTCCAAATGGGTTGAGGGTGTGGTACTCACCCATAACCATCAGACCATTCTCCTTCCTTAGGGAGAAGTCAGTTTGGAACTTATTATGCTGAGATCCCTGTCATGAGAGATGGCAAATTCGTTGAACTGAGTATTAGATGTTGAAGATGTCATGGACTCCGTGGTGATGGCGTCGGATGCGTTTAGTAAATTTGGTTTCTTTATTAGGCTCAGATAATACATGTTTGGATTCTCGTATGTGTAGTTGCAGGATGTATGGCAACATCGGGGCGGTGGTGTGTTGGGAGTCAAATAAATGGAGTGCTTGTCCCGACAAAGCAGAGGAACTCTATGAGTGAGGAGAAAATGTCCGTATTCCTCCATGACTTTGTCCATCTGGCCGTGTACCTATGTATGTAGTTTCCGTTTCTAAGAAGTACAATATTCTTCTTTCCCCGTGAGTATTGTAAGGAAAATGAATTTCTTGGTTTGGGAAAACAATCTTACCGCACGGTTTTGCGCAGTCGCAGTGATGAGGCGTACTACCTCCGTATCCCGTACAAGTTATTTCCCAAAGTAATAATAACAACACGAGGCTTCAGAATCATACATTTTACGTCACTTCCACAAGTATGGTTGGCCCCAATAATACATCAACTACATCAAGAGGAGAAACATCACACAATACCTCATCCGTGAATGGTTTGATATTGTAAATTTAAGGCGCATCAGGTTGGCGGATGCGGAGATATTTCGGGTGAGCCACTCGATGGTATATGCATGCGTATGTGCTATGGTCGGTAGGCCGAGCCGTCTGACGACCTCTCGCCAGCCAGTTCTTTGGCTTTCGGCGATCGATTAGAAATTGCAACGGAGAACCCTCTGCCCACATCCGTGGATCGGGAAGAGGCGCTCCCCTCTTCTAGATCCTCTCGGGACCCTCCCTCCCGATCTTGGTGGTGGAAAGAATGGCACTGGATCCGAATCAGATCCGTCTTCGTCATTGCCTTTGTCTAGTTCTAACTCAGATCGAAAATGCATCCGATTCCTCGGCAGCCTTAGTTCGGCCACCAAAGATTGTTTGGCCCGACACTCGTTTGTGCCGTGAGTGGGTTACAGAAATTCACACTACTCTCATTCTTATTTGGATTTTGGTGTTGTTAAGGAATTGCATTACTTTGGCCCCGCCCTCGTTCTTTTGGTTGTCTGTAAGCACCTTTTGGATTCGGCAGACCCAAAGTCTCGCTTCTTCTCGTTTAAATTTTCGTTCACCTTGGCAAAGATAGCGTATACGGCCGCCGTGCCAAGCGATGTAATGTTGAGGAACTCCATTTCCTCCCATCGTGTTTAGCATGCAGCTCGCTTACTGAGCACCAAATGTCTCTTCGAATCTTTAATACCCACCCAGGCAATGGGGAGATGGAATATATTCGTCATTTCGTGCACATCTTCATCCTTTTTGTTGCCGCAAAGATGGTCCATTGATGTATTTACCATATCTCCCACGAGGTAATATTGTTCCTTGATGCTCATCTAGAAAAAATCAAGTGGGTGTGGTCACAGAACAAGAGAGGGTTCCCCTTCGCTTCTGCTCACCTGCGTAGGCTCTACCGCCTGGACATGGGGGCGCTGGTGAGTGCATAATCTTTTCGTCAGAGAAGTCATGGACCGAGAAATACCCTTCCATCAGCTCCTCCTGAACATTTGCTCACTTCGCACCGCATCTATTTTTCCTTCAAATATGAATGCCAAAGTTTACCCGTACCTGAAGGACTGCGCCCGTAGTGGTCGTTGGACGCGTATGCGCCATATGTGTTAGCCGTTGAAGGATTTGAGCAAAGTTATCCATCATCGCGTTCCTTTGTTTCTTTGAGTGGCCTCGAGCGCATTTTGATAGGATCTCCCCGCTCCCTCATATTTATTTTCCTCCGCCATGGGAGGCTGTCGGGTTTTGCGAGGTTGAGCTTGCAAATCTGCTCAACTGTATCGAGCCCTAACTCCTTATACCGACCGTGTTGGGGACATAAAGAAAAAAACAAAGAAAGACAGACCTCCTTTTATGTCGTTATTAACGTATCCGGATTATGCAGAACGTACGTAATACAGAAATAACCATGAACATAGAGATGCAATGAAAATGTCAATGCTTCATTTCATTAATATCAAATAAATGTAAATATGCTTACGGCATAATGGAAGTTAAAGGCTAGGGTGTCAGTAGCGAATCTTTGAGGAGGGAGTGATGGTTACAGACTCGAATCGTGTTACAATGAGGTCAAGGGCCTACTTATTGCTGAGAATAATGTAGAATCAAACGTCCAAAACTCTAACCGTAGGAGATGAGTGCAAAACTGTAGCGCCCGTTTGGGTAAATTGGTGGTTCAAATTTCTAGGGCGTAACTTTGGCATCTCCGATTCTCCGTTTGACGCACTCAATAGCTCATTAGAAAGATCTATCCGAGGAGTACAACTTTGAACGAGAAACATCATCTATGGACCCATTTTACTCTCTCGTTTTCCCAAAAACGTCATTTAGGCTCCCAAAACAACTTAAGTTCAGACCCGAAAAATTGCTAAAAATAGTAAGTTTTGTCATAACTTGAAAACTAAAGAATCGATGGTGGGGGCCCAATGGCATTAGGTACACCACATCCACCTAGATCATTAAGGCCCCAAAACGGCTCCGGAGTGGAGGGACTCCGAAACTCCGCTAAAAATAGTAAGTTGTGATGAATGTGAAAAGCCGCAATAATTGATGGTGCCGGTCCAAATGGAATAGGTGGGTGGCCACCGATATCCACCTGGATCATATATATTGAGCCATTAGATAAGCACACTAGGTATCAAGTCAATTGAGTGTTTGACATGGCAAACAGAGGTACCCCCATAGGTGAGAAAGATATATTTGTGTCTCTATAATATTTTCCACTCTGATTTTTTTACAGAGGAGCCTCATGCGAAGGTTGTGGTGGGTTGTACTGACCTCTCTTTTCACCTTTTTACCAAACCATGAAGAGAACGAATTTTTAAGGGACAAATTTACCTTTAGGAACTATTTTACGAGATCAATGAAATCATAGTAGTTTGGACTACCATGTATCCGTGTTATTAACTTTGAGAGTAAAAACAATACTGAGGAAGAGACTCATAAAATCATGACGTTTCACATATAAGGTTGTGAATGAGACCATAAACAACATAAAGCTCTCCACATATAACAAACTCTTCAATCTCTTGATGACATTGGATTGATATCAAGTTATTTTCGATCCGTGTATCAATGATGAATGGAGTGGGTCCCCCCACCCATATCTATGGAATAGGTGTTCCCCTCTCTCAAGGTAATTACCCTCATCTAGTTGATCTTGTGGTCGCAATGGTAGAATTAGGTTTTCCATAACTCGATCTATTCATTTATCCTACTCTCTAGATTGGAACTAGAGTCATAGTATATTTCTTTTTCTGCTTCCACTAAACAAATTGTTTCTATGAGATTCATCATTGTTGTGGGACAAGAGATTTTGTGGAACCTATGCCACGTTATGGTGTCCATTTTTTTCTTCTCATCGCCATTCGTCCCCCATGATCATATGTTTTTCGAGGTTGAATCCTTGCTTTGTACCTTGTTTAATGAGTTAGGGTTCTCTTTTATAGGCTTCTCGTTGTGGTGGATTTGCAAACCCCGAACTCCCGATTATTCTATTGCTTTAATTACTTGATTTTAACAACATATCAATAAGGCACTTTTGAGGAGATGCAACAAGAAATCCATATCCATTTGGGTGTATCTATGTAGTTTAATTGCATTACTTCAAGGTTAAGTGCCACTTGAAGTATTTGATACCTATATTTGAGCACAATAGCATTTAGCCACCTCAAGGGCTCCATTTAAAAGTAAGTAATTTTATTTAAAATTATAGCTCAATTTTTATTTGGTGGGTAGGAGGAGGTGTTGATGGGGAGTATAGCTAGTAAGATGCATTTTATAGGAAATGATGATGGTACTAGTATTGAAGAACATATAAAATGTGTAAAGTCAAACTCGGTAAGACAATTCTATACTTTAATCCAAGGATGATGTTCTCATATGGTGAGTATATCATAATTGCAACAAGATTTTGTTATGGAGTGGTTTCATTCCCTTAAGGAATAATATATGGTGCTATCTTCAAGGATTTGCCTACACCATTAAAGTTAATTATTGTGTGAATTAGTTGACGATTTTTGAATCTAAGTGCAAACATAACCTAATGATGGTCTCTCATGATGCATTAGTGGCAATGAAAATCTATGAAAAACTAAAAAAAACTTGAGGGATAATTGAAGTCTTTCCACAATTAATTTGAATACAATTTAAAAAGATCAAACGTAGTAAAATGAATCAAATTTCTTGGTATGAAAAATTGCATACCGCTATTATATATGTGTGCATGTGTGTGTGTGTGTGTGTGTGTGCGTGTGTGTGTGTGTGTGAAATTTGATTTTACCTATTAGTGTGGCCATGGTATTTTTCATTAAAAATATAATCCATGTGTTTTCGTTAGAGATAATTATGAATACCTAATGACAGCACTCTACCAAGCAAAAAATTGTAGAATTGTAGAGAATGACATTTTCTTCACTGTATACAACTAATTTGTCAAAAAAATTATAATTATAATTTTATATATTTTGTAAATTATGAAGGCTATTGTATTCTCTTGTAATTATATGCTTTCCATTAATTCCATGTAAAAAGGGCATTAACATCAAAAAATATTCTTTTATAGATTAGTTCTGACCTCATTGGCACCATATATATAATTTTTTTTCAAACAAATAAGGAAATATAGGTTATAGCGTAAATAAAAGTGAGATATATTTAAGATTATCATACATGTAAAGATAAAAATATACTTAAAAATAATAAAATACACACACACACACACACACACACACATATATATAGAATCTACATAGTTAACTCCATATGTTTCCTTTTACTGCTTCAGTACAATGGATTTGTCTAGCCTATAAAAAAAAAAAAAATTCAAAAATAGAGATATGGGGAGAGTTATTCTAATTTTAAAGTGAATAATCTCATGTATTTTCATCCTAAACCACTAATTTTTATTCCAATCCTATATATGAGGAAACCAAGTCAACAAACACATACACTAGATTTCTCACTCCTAAAATAACATTTGAATTTAAAATATTTATGAAAACATTATTAAAAGTGTGTGCATGCTTTCAACTTTAATTTTTTGCTCAATAACCTCATATCAAGGAATTGACCATTAATTATGGGTAATGGGGACCTTAACATGGTAAAGGACTAAACTTTGGGATTTAGGCCATAGTGCTTGCTTCTAAGTATGATGCCCATAGACCAACAACTTAAACCACCACACTTGGCATCTTGATGGCATCCTTGTGTTTCAAACATGGATACATGTATCATTATAATATTTTGAGCACTAATTATGAGTCTCGAGGCCCTTGACACGGCCATGGGAGGAAGTATCGTGATTGGAACCTAAAGAAATATTTTGGAATATATGGTTATGAAAATCTAAACCACCACACAAGACCTATTAAGGTTATATGTTCTCTTTTAATAGTTATCCTCTCTCTCTCTCTCTCTCTCCTTTTATATCTACCTCCACTAACCTTATCTACCTCTCATTCCCACTCACTCTCTCCCCATCTCTACCCTTCTCCCCCTTTTCCTCTCCCCCCAATTTTACCCTCTCCCTACTCTCCCCTCTCTCTCCCCTTCCCCACTATTCTCCCCTTATTTCCTCTTTCAATTCTATATATTATTCCTCTCTATTTGTGTCCATTTATCTCTCTCTCCTTCTCTCCCTCTTCTCTATCTTTCCATGACTCTCTTTATCCATAGATACTCCCTCCCTGAATCCATATTTTACATAAATACCCCCAATTTTGTCTCTATATCCATCCATCTCTCTCTCTCTCTCCCTCTCTCTCTCTTTCCCCCCATCCTTCCCTCCCTCCTTCTCTCTCTACCCCCTCGATCCCTACATTTCTAACCATATTCCTCTATATAATTTCTCTTTTTCTCTCCCCCTCCCTCTCTACATTTCTTATCTCTCTCTCCCCCTCTCTTTCTCTTTCTCTACCCCAATCACTCTATCTTTCTCTCCCTTTCACTCTCCACCTTTTATATCACTCTCTCTCCCTTCCCATGCTCCCCCCACTCTCTCTCTTCTACTATCTCTCACTCTTTCTATTTATCTAAACCTCCATCACTCCTTGTCACTATCTCTCCCTTCTACCTCATCTCTCTCCTACTCCCTCCCCCGCCTCTCTCTCTCTCTATGTCCCTCCCTCCCCTTCCCATTCTCTCTCCCCACATATTTATACCCTTATCTCCCCATTCTCCCTATCTCCATCCCTCACTATCACTCTCACCATAATTATCTTTCTCTCTCTCGCGCGCGCTCTATCCCTCCTATGTAACTTTTCTCTCTAAACCTTATTTCCTCTCCCTTGGTATCTCTCTCTATGATGTTATCGCTCCTTCTATCTCTCCTCCCACCCCCACTAGCCTCTCTCGCTCTCTCTATCTCTTTCTCTCTCTCTCTCTCTCTCTCACACACACACACACATCCTCCCTCTCCATATATCCCCCACCACCTAGTCTTCCTCACTCTCACTATCTATGTGTCCCACCTTCCTTACTCTCTTTCTCCATGCCTACCTTAGTCCTTCCTTCACAACACCGCCCTCCCCCCCCCCCCCCCACCTCTATCTCTCTATTCTCCCTCTACCTCTCTCTCCCCCTACCCCCACCTCATTGCTATAATTCTCTTACTCTCTCTTTCTCTCCATTCCTCTCTCTATCTTCTCTCTCTTCTATCCTTCCCCACCCTTTCTCCTTCTTCATCCCTCCCTACCTCCCTATCCCTTTCTCCATCCCACTATTTATCTCTCTTATCTCTCTTTACCACTCTTTCTCCCACTCTCTTTATATCTTTTCTCACTTTCTCTATCTCTACACCTATTGCGCTCTCTCCATCTCAATATCCACCTCTCTCCCCCTCCTCTTCTATCTCTCTAAAAAAAATCTCCCTCCTCTCTCTCTTATGCACCCCTCACCGAATTTCTTCCCCTCTTTCTCCCCCACTTTTCCACTTTCCCCATTCTCCCTATCTCTCCTTTCTGCAATATCCCCCCAATATTTCCCTCTCTCTTACCTCTCTCTATATTCCTCCCTCTCAATCTCCACCTTCATCTCCTCCACCCCCTCTCTCATACAAACCTCTCTCCCTTTCTTCCTATCCATGATCTCTCTATCGATCAATAATCTATTAGTGTCCATATTCCATTTTTTCTTCACTCGCTCTCTCTCTCTTTCCTCTTCCCCACCTCTCACTCCTTTTTCTCTATTCTCTCTCTCTCCCTATATCTTGAAATCTCCCTTTCTATCCCTTTCCCAATTATTCCCCCTCTTTTCCTATTAAATTATCTCTCTTCCTCCCCCAATCTCTTTCCCTCCCTTCTCCTCTCACCCCAGCACTTTTCTCTCCCCCCGCATCTTCCCCCCCCCCCCCCCCATTCTCTCTCTCTCTTCATTTATCCATATAGTCATCTCTCTTTGAATCTCTTACTTTATATATTCCTACCTCACCCATCCTCTCTTTCTCAACCTTTCTCGTTTTCCTATTTCTCTCTTTCTTATCCATCCCCCCTCCCTCCATTAATACCTCCTTCAAAAACCCCTATCTATGTACCTCCTTCACCCTCCCTCTCTCTCCCTCTCTCCATGTTCTCCCTCCTTTCCCCCCTCGCCCATTTTTTCTTCTTTTTTCTTTCCCCCTCTCGCTTTCTCCATCCCTATTTGTATCTTTCACCCTCATTCTCTCTCTTTGATTTCTCTCCTTCTCACTCTCGACCTTTCTCCCACTTTCTATTCCTCCTTCCCTCAATTATCTCTCTCCTCTCTCCATAACTCTCTCTGCACTCACTTCCACCTATCTCTTACACTCTACCCTCGCCCCACTCTCTCTCTCTCACTCCCTACCCTCTATACTCCTCCATTGGTCCCTCTCTCCATATTTTTCTCCATCCTTTCCTCTCTATCTCTCTCTCTCCTTCCATTCCATCAACTCGCTCTCCATAAAATTCCCCCACCCCTCCTCACTATATTTCACTCTCTCTCCCTCCTCCTTCTCTCATTACCACCCTCCTCTCCTCCCCCACCCCCACACTATTTCTCTCTCTCTCTCTCACACACACACACATCTATGCATGAAAATCACCCAATATCTTTCCTTGTATCCCTCTTCCTCTCCCTTTCTCATTTTTTTCTCTCCCTCCCACACTCTTCCTACCTCTCCCTTTCCCACCATACCTACCTATTTTCTTCCTTTTAATTCTCTCTTCCTCCCTATTTCTCACTTATACCTCTTCAGTATCTCCCCCTCTCTCACACACACATTATATCTTTTTCTTTGAGTCCTTCTACTCATATATCCTTCACTCCCATGTTTTTCGTCCCCACCTCTCTTCCTCTATGTCTCCACTTTGCTCCCTCTCCCTTCCTCTTTATATATTCCTCCATCCCTCCCTTAGTCCTCTCTTCACAATAAACTTCCCAACACTATATCTCTCTCCATCCCTCCCACCCTCCATCTAAAATATTATAGAATTAATATCATGCACATGATTTCAAGAATGTGTATACGATTTTAAAGTACGGGATCAAAATTCCATGTATGTTCCCCGAAAGAACATAAGAAATTTTAAAATATGTACATTCTTTCACAAATGCACACATGGTTTCAATAAAATATATGTTTTTTAAAAATATGTATGTGTTCCTAAAAAATCCAAGTTGGAAAATATGCATAGTTTGGTGAGGCTATAAGATTAGGAACAGATGTTTATTTTTTAAGAATGCACACGCATTTTTGTGTGCACACATTCTTAGCACCCTATTGCCACTTTTGAGGCTATCATGTTTTGGTGAGTGCCCTTACGATTTCCTCTCTATAATATTTAGATCTATTGTGTACATAAAAATAATGATGATACATGTTGATAATCATAGAGAACTTAACTAGATTTATAGACTTGGGTGTCAGACTACATGTGGACATACAACGTAGGAATTTGGCTACCAGTTTTTATGGTTGGTAGAAATTCTCGTTAGCACATGTATCCACAAGATGCAATCTTGGGATGCACTCATTAAATGTACCGTCCAATGACGCATTCATTAAGTGCACATCGATTGTATGCACTTGTTGGGTAACCTTTCTAGGCACACTTAGGTGCCTTGAGTGCACTATGGCACACATTTTTGTATGCAACACCACCGGATGGTATACACAATTGATGGAAAAGTCAGCGGAAATTTTTAGAGGCACCTTTGGGCATGGTTGGTATTGGTGATGTGAAGGCTTGGGTCCACTCCTAGAGTGGAATGGGCTTGTAAGTGAAAAACAAGCATCATATAAAAGGAGAATGCTCTCAAAAGTTGTATGTAGATTCAAAATTCAATTGGTTACTGGGAGCAAGGTAAGATATTTTTGGTTTGGGCTAAGTTCAAAGGTTTTTCATACTTGGATAATTACACTCAGATGGCTAGAAAGAAGAAGATAGGACTTGGTAAGAGGTAGGCCCATGTCCGTCTATGGGTTTGATTGAAAATTCTTGTAGCAACATGTGCTTTTGGTGGTTGTAGTCTCTAACCGTAGTACGTAGTTTTACATGACCCCATGTTTTTACATTGTAACATTCTTCATCTAAATAAATATAAGAAAGACCTTAGGTATCACTTATACCCATGTGTTGTGGACTTTAGGCATTGCATGTTATTGTTCCCATATTTGCTTTGTCTTATCTAAGTATTTAAACTTTGGCTACATGTTAAAGTATTGTTGAGATGTTTTAAAACCATGGTTGGATGTGTGTGCCTATTATTGAATGAATCTCGTTAAGTAATACTTAGATGAATTTTAAAAATGTAGCTAAGTAAAAGTTATGAGAAAACTTATAACACAAGCACGGCAAACACATAAGACATGAAAGATAAATGTGAGATATTGCTCACAATGATACATATTTATCATAAAAATGGAGTGACCCTTTGATTCCATATTCCAAGGTCTCTTGACTCATTTTACTTTGCCTTCCACACCAACCCTTATAGGATTAGGTGTTCAACATTCCCCCGTAATTGGAAGGGGTATGCATGAATCCAAGAAGAGAGTCAGAATACAAAAATGGCAACATCTATGGCTAAATTTTCTCTTCCGAAATGTAAGCCAAGTGCATGAGGTGGTTTAAGAATGACCACCAACACCGGAATGCTTAGTGCAATTCCCAACTCTTCAAATCTGCCAAGAATCTAAGATATTTTGCTAAAGGAAGTGCTCCTAGTGTTTTGAAGAGGGAGACCTTCAACTGAAGAAGAGAGGTCTACAACCCGCGATGGTTTAAGGATGACCAATCAACTCCGGAATGCTTGGATGCATTTCCTAGAAATCCTCCAAAATGGCAAGAAGTTGGAAGTATCTTACTAGAGGAAGTGTCCCCAATTCTTTTGATTCGGGAAGAAACTCAACCTCACAGCAGTTTGTCAAGGTTGGACTACCAACCAAAGGCATGCTCATGGGAATATATGTCTTTGGCTACAAATCGAGTATAGAATGGTAGGTGAGATGATATAGAAGACTTTGAAGACCTTTTAACAATTTAGAAGAAAATTCGACATATGAATTAAACATATTCTTGCCTATCTTTGTTCTTGCAAAGAGTTTGTTTTTGAAGCATGCTTGAAGAATTAGTGGTTTTATGACACTTACAAGGATGAATATCAAAAGAGTGATATTTCATAAGTGGCTAACTCTCATTGCCGCAGTTGGAATTTCATAACCGTTGTGATTGATGTGGGTGAGGAGTAGAATAGAATAATCAAGGTGAGACATCATGAATAAATCCGACACTATGAAATTTTATGGATTGAGTTGTCTAGAATATGAAAGTACACCTCCTTGTCATATCTAAGACCTATTATGTGCTCGTTATGGACAAGCTCTTCCTAAGGTTTGATAATGGGGATTGGGAAGTGTGCTAGATTTTTTCTTTGCATTCACATCTTCTCTTGTACCGGGCTTAGTGATCCGAGAAATTTCTCGTTGTTGATGGGAGTTGGTCTCAATGTTTTTAACAAAAAAAAAATTCGTAATGATACTCCGTGTCATTCGAACTCATTTTGTTGTAACTATGACTCAAGCTACAAAAACTCTATCTTCTCCGTGAGAATGACTTTGTTAATCATAATTGTATTTTCAACATTATAATGTATTAGAGTATTTAGTAACTCTAGTACTCCATAAAGTCTACCCATTTTGTTAACAAATCAAACTCATAAATGAGGATTATTAAGTTCAATTTAAAATTCACCGCAAACATGCAAGTGAAAAACAACTTTTCAATGCTACATAGTTGCAACTACATAATTAGTAGCACATGAAAAGTCCTGCCAGCACAACCGCAACAAAATTACTTCACCTGATCTTTCTTGCCTCTAATAATTACATATATTTTAGAAGTAGTGGTATATTTTGTAGATGTAATGCGTAGGAGTTCGTCGTACTTCATTCCCTTTGAATTTTGATAACAATGTCCGTACCTAATTTCCGTATTAACAATATCTATCTTCCTTCAAGAACATATAGATTTGAGGAGTCTAAATACACCAACATTTGGATTGTGTATTCATACATGACTTGGAATTCATATATTAGCCGTGCCATAACAATTATTTGTATTGAAACTTCACTTTTTGCATATTATACTTTTCATGTGCTAATTTTGGAACATCCATGGCTCTGCTTGTAAATAAAATTTCCACAATCAATTATTTACCTGTGGCTCCTGAATTACGTTAGAATCCGTGCCTTGGTCTTCTTCTTCATGGGAAATTTAAGAAGGGTCGAGTGCTTTTTGAGCTATGGTTTGGTACAAATCATCCTTATAATACAAGATGCTATGTAGGCAGCAGATACCTTTGATCTTGGGACATGTGCTATTGTGGGAAGACCGGTGGTAATACCGTAGAGGAGTCACAAAGGGAAATATAGGCAACCACCCTGTGAGGAGGACAAGAGTCGAGGAAAAAGAGTTGTTATGGGAGTAGTAATAACACAAGAGGAGTGGCAATATGGAGGAGCATTGTGAAGCTCATCGGGGTGTCAGAGAGTATGACGCACGAGACGAGGAGTTGCACAGAGTGGAGTATTATAGTGCGGGGAGTGTGACATGCACCGTAGTTTAAAATGGATTATTCTACGTAGACACTATCAAATCGTACTTCGACTCCTTCTTACTTTGATCCATTTCTACATTTTTACCGCACAAAGCTCGAAATTTGAAAAGTAGATGGAGAGAATGAACTAAACATGTCGAGATCAATATGCTACTTAAATAGCTAAAGGATAGCGTGAACGACCCTTTATTTCTTAAGCTTAGGTATTTCCACAATTTCACCATTAATCAATACTCGAGGCATCACGAGAAGCCCCATAGTTCATATCTCCATATGAAAAATTCCATGTACCATGTGCAACATTTCCTTCCATTTCATCCTCGCTCTTTGAATCCTTTTCGGTAGCGCATTAACCTCAAAAAACGTAAGATCACTTCGGGATGTCTCCACAATGGCTACCGCAATCGACAAATTTTGGTTGAGTTCGAAGGATGACTGCACCTTCAAGAAGCTTTTGGGAGGATTGGAGGTGAAGCTGTGCATGCTGAGCAGCGATTGTATGAGATCGTGTTCGTGGGAGCATGAAACTATGAGTGGGCAGCGAATCAAAGTGCGATTTCATGTAAGGGGATGGTGTGTATGGAATAGTTTGGAGTGGCATCAGGATATCGTGTAGTATATCCAATCTGGTGGTAGCACCGTGGGTGCGGTAGAGATAGGTCTAACCGTACTATGAGGTCGATATGTAGTGTATTTCTACAAGTGTAATTTTTTATGTATGAGTGAGGTGAGGAGGTTGCGTAGTGTTGAGAGTGCAGTAATATGAGGGTCGCCGCATGTGAGGCCGTGCTGTAATTCGATATGTCCACTCATTCATAGACAATGTTCGGGGAGTGTTAAATATGTATGAGGGCTGAATATAAGAGGTAAAGGATTTTGGAGAGCCAGTTGGTAGTATACAATGATGGGAGCTCTAAGAAACATAGGTAGGTGAACCAAGAATATTAAATTTCTAACACACCTATAATTCTTGCATGCCCGACAAACACACAAATTAAAAATGGACTAGGCAAATGTAGGGTCACAATAATGGAAATACGTAGAACAACTAATAATGGAGCCGATGTATTGTAAAAATGCCAAGGTCTTGCCCGCGCTCGACATACCATGTTAAACACAAACATGGTAAACATTCAAGACATGAAAGATAAATTTGAGATGCTCTATTACTCCAATGATACATATTTATCATACAATGGAGTGACCCTTGGGTTCCATATTCCATGGTCTCTTGATTCCTTTTGACTCTTCGTATTCCATGCATCATCTCAGTTGACTCCTTTTTACTCTTCGCCTTCCACACTATCCCTCGCAGGATTAGGGGTCCAACAAACATTAAGTGAAAATACATAATCATTGTAGTAGGCCCAAATTTTGGCCAATCTCTTGTTGAGACAAGTCAATGTCAGTGACAACTCTCAATGTAAAACAAATTTGTAGAAACTTCTCCAAATTCATTAAAATAAACACATTGTAGGTCTATAACCATGATAAGTAAGTTAAAAGCGACATATAGATCCATGAAAAGTAAGTTATAAATAAACCATTCACAAATGAAATAACAACAACCTCATGTTGATAATATTTTTAACATGAAAATATGAAACCTTTAATGTTAGATACCTAAAATGTCATCCCGAAGGACCATGTAATGAATGGAGAAAAAACCTTAAAAATATATTAACACTAAAAAAAGTTAAATATTTTGCTTATAGTTTTCAATGCAACAAAAGCAATGAATTATTCACATATTTAGCTGGAGCCCCTTATTTCAACCCGAGGTGGATGAGCGTGTTGAGTTTTTTATTTTTTATTTTAAAATGGATACGTCGTATTAAACCTTGTTGAATATGGGCCGAATATGATTCGTCGAGTGTCTAATCGACGACCGTGGTGGGAAGGAGCACGAAGGGTTGGAAAAAAATATCTCGGGAAGTGAATTAATGAATATTAAAAAGGATTTCACCATGTACTTTTTCATTTTCCCACATCCACCTCTATACTCTTTTTCCCCAGCATCCACTGATCTCGGGCAAAGAGACGTCGCTCACCTCCTCACCTCTCGGAGGGTGTCGGGAGCATCGAATTGGCACGTCCGTTGGTGTACATGCAATTCCAGATTAGCTTTAGTTAAATCATTTAGATATTGCATGTGATGTGCACTTTTCGTTAGTTAATCTCATCGCTCGCATGTGGTGCATGTGCACATTAGTAGAACATAAAGCACACTTAGCTTCAGCTTAGCTTTCTTAACTATCCATATTATTGCATGTACAACTAAGCTTAACTTAGTTTCTTTTATGTATTGATTCCAAAACTAATATTGTAGAATTAATTTCATTCTTTTCTTATTCTTGCTCACCCTTCCTTCTCTTGCAAGTTTTTTCATTGTTTTGAAAATCTATATCTTTGCATCTCAAAAAATATTACATGGTATCGTAGGTAGGATTTGTAATCATGAACAAGAAATTTTTATTTTCAAAGTTCAAGATTGAAGCAACAACAAAGAATGGAGTCTAATTGAGTTTCCACAATCGGGATAATTCTTACTCCATATAATTACTTCGAATGGAAGCTTAAAGATTCTACCATCTCGTGGCGAGAGGCTTATTTCAAGTAACCATGGAAACGTGTTGAACCAACAACGACATTGGAGAAAACAAGATATTTCTATCGCATGGACGAGGCCTTCGACATCATATGTTTATCTATCTTCTCCGTAATTGCTATTTCATGTTGAATCATGCTCAACTCCAAATGAAGCATGGAAAAAATTTGGAAGGATTTTTTGAAAAACATGATGAAATGCAAGGTCATTCTCAAAAAAAAAATGAGTTAAACTCACTAGATCCTAAAATGGAGAACATTCCAAGATTTTTTCACAAGGTATAAAGCCTTGCCGCTTCAACTCGAAAGGGATGCGGGATCGACAAATCCAAGCAAGAAAATCAATTGATTCTTTCCATTTTATCAAAACTTGGTCCAAAGTATGCGCATTCATCTCTACATTCCACACAATAAGATCTACAACTGGGTGCGCCTTTGGAATATGCCCTCATTGGACTCTCTTTTTATTCCGGCCTTGATAAGCAGAAAGATAAGCTCATCAAAATGGGCACACTTAAAAATTCCAAAGCACATGCACTTATCACATGCATGCAAAAGGAAAGGAAAATTCCAAAAAAGACCATCGTAAAAAGGAAAAAGGGAAGAAGGATCCCGATCCAAGAAAGGGAGTGAAATAACAAACCGATGGGTCATCCGGCTCAAAGGAAAGGGAAAGGGGAATGAAAGGGAATCAATGTGCAATTATTTCCACCATGGTTTTCACCTTGAATCTGCGTATGTATGAAGAAGACTATAGACTTTGGCGCGTAAACTCCAGCAACACAACCTTGAAGACCACATTCTAGAATTCCAAGAAGAAGTCCGAGAAAAAGAACCAGATACAAGAGATAATGGGCATGCATTGATTGCTTACTTCTCCGCACCACAAGAATAGATCATCGTATTTAGAGCCACATCATATGGATTCTTCAAACAACTTTTCTTCTCTACATGCATGGGGCTTCCGGTGACTCTATTTCATGGGCGATAATTCTCGTAGTTGTAGCAATCGGACAAGTGAAGAGTGCAATTCGAAGACAAGTTTTGAGAATGTCTTCGTATATTCCAAGGCTTTTCAGAATCTTTCTCTTTCTTAGTGTATCATATGACACACGTAGGCAAGGGAAGGAAAGGAATTTACCCCGCATTCCATGAGCATTTATGACATGCAAACCAACTTGAAGATTTCATCATGATCAATCTCGTTCCTCAGAGTACATTTTCTGATTTTGTTCCTCAATCGTATTCCATTTTGCTACTTACGTATGAAAATGAAGAAAGTAGGTTTTGGCATGAGAGTTTTTGGGCACTTGAATTTCAGATATATGCAAATGGGCCTAGCAAGCAAGGGATGGTCAAAGGATTGTCAATAATTAAATTTTCAAATGGTGTTTGTAATGGATGTGCTCTTGGAGCATCCACAAGACAAATTCTGAGAAGGGGCATGCTCGGACAAACTTCTTCACCTTGGAACTCATGTTGATCTCATGGGTCCATTTCCAAGAAGCTTAATGAGCAAAGAAAGATATGTGTTGTCATTTATAGATGATTAAACGAGATTCACTTGGTTTAATTCTTCAAACTCAAGTTTGAAGTTTTCCCAAAATCTAAATATTTTCAAAGCGCATGTGAAAAATCATTCTCGGGAAAATGCATCAAGATACTTCCATAGATAATGGGATAGAATATGTCAACAAAATGTGTATTAAGAATCTTTGTAATGAAGCACAGCATACAAGCCAGAAGACACAAGCTCATAATCTACGTAAAATGGTGTGGCCGAAAGGAAGAATCGATCTTTGAAAGAGATGGCCAATTTCATGTTGCATGCAAGAACTCTTCCGTCAAAATTGTGGGATGAAGCTATCAATTGCACGTCATACATCCAAAATAGATCTCCTTACAACTGCTACTAGAAAAATTCCTTTTGAGGCTCAGACTGCATGCAACCCGAAGTCGACTATTTCTACATTTTTGGATCTCATACGGGGCCCGCATTCCTACAGAGAAGAGAAAGGCTTTGAGCTCTCAAAGTAAAGCATGCTTGTTTGTTGGATATCCGATGAAGTCAAAGGTACAGATTGCTTGATATCAACACTAAAGAGATCTTTATTGAAAGGAGTGTAAAATTTGACGAAGATATTTTGCATGCACCAATGGGGATGAACTTGTTACCAAGTTTCCATCACCACTCATTGATGAGTATGCAGATGAAACTCGCATCAAAATTCGATGAAGATGAGTCTTTTCCCGTGACGCCGTTGGACCACCAGTTGTTGAACATCGAGATCATACTTCCACATGTAGTTCGAAGACTTCAACCACCTTCAACACAAAAATGTCACAATATTAGTGATATCCTTGATGTGATCCCCCGCTCTATACCTCTCGTTTGAGGAAGATCCACAAGCACTCTTAGGTATGGAGCCATGCATGCCCATGCATACTTATATGATGCATGCATCCGATCCAAAAAATTATGCATAAATTCACATCCCCGAATGTGGGAAGTCGCAATGGATGAGGAATATAATCCTCTCATCGAGAACCAAACTTGGGATTAGTTTCTACTACCTTCCAATCGTAAACTTGTGAGGTGCAAGTGGGTTTACCCTGACTCAAGAAAGTAGAAAATGACCAAGTTAGTCGATATAAGGCACGGCGGATAGCAAAAGGTTTTCAGCAAGTACATGGTGTTGACTACGATGAGACTTTTTCTCTAGTGGCAAAAATGGATTCCATTCGCTAACTCTCTCCATTGGCACAGCGCAAGAGGATGGGAGGTGCATCAAAGGATGTGAAGAATTCCTTTTCTTACAAAGGTGATCTCAAGGAGGAAATATACATGGAGTGCCCATACACATACATGCACCACCCATCTCTAGTATGAAAACTAAAGAAGTCTCTCTATGGCCTCAAACTGTGCACCTAGAGCATGGTATGTAAATAAATATGGATTCTTATTTTTATCTCAAAGTTTTGTACACCGCAACTGATTCCAAATTTTTATTTTTGAAGAAAATTGAATCCTTCGATCATAGTACTCTACATAGATGATCTTTTGATAATAGGTGGCCTACTCTTCGTCATTACTAAGACTAAAACCGCATTTTTCTCTATGTATGACGTGGACTTGCTATATTTCTTCCTTTGACTAGAGATCAACTTCGTAGTGATTCGGGATTACCATTTCTCAACTAAATTATGTTAGAGATCTTTTGGCGTACTTCACATGAGGAATGCAAGCTAACAACCACACCATTCTTTATCGTGTGGATAAAGTTTGGAGAATGGCAAGGACACACCATTGGTTGATTGCACATTGTACCGTTAGTCTTCTTTATCTCTACTCACTCGTCCCGATCTCTCATATGTCGTAGGAGCGGTTTCGCATACATGGTGGAGCCACATGAGTTACACCGGAATGTTGCAAAGCACATCCTTTGATATGTCCAGGGATAATCACCTAAGTGGATTCATTATGTAGCCAATTTTTCTCCGAATCTTGGGTTCAAGGCGTATTTAAATTGGCCGCAAATGCCATTACTGCAATTCCACCTCCGGCTATGTAATTAGTTTGGGATCCTACTAATTTGTTGGTCAAAAAGAAGCAGTTTCCATTTCTTTATCATCAACAGGGCCAAGTATAGAGGAGTAGTCAATGCCACTATTCGGCCATTTGGCTACAAAATTTTCTATCCGAGCTTGGGATCGCGTCCATCGTCCAATCAATATCCGGTGCGATAATCAGCACGCAAAGCTGCAAAGATCCGCTGAAGCCGAAGAAATAAACACATCGAGATCCACATGCACTTCATTAGAGAACTCATTCATGATGGAATCATCGATCTTCGCACTATCCTTAGTTCTAAGTATACGTCGATATCTTCACCAAGACTTTCACCGAGCGTGTTTCGATTCCTCCGAGATCGTCTCGTGTGAAGGACAAAACCGCCGGAGGCCATTTTGTATTATATTTGAGGGGGGTTTTTCCCACCGGGTTTTCCCTCTTTTTCCTCCTTTTTATGCATTGTATATGGTACCTAAAATGTCATGTTGTCATGACTCATTCATTTTGCATCACACTCACCTAAGTTGTTTAACGGGGGTGTTGGTGTACATGTACCTAGATTAGCTTTATTTCAACTCTATAATGTATGTGATGTGCACTTGGCTTAGTTAGTTAACTTACCGCTTGAAGTGTGGCATGTGCACCTTAGCAAAACATAAAGTGCACTTGCTTTAGTTAGCTTAAATTCTATCCATAGTTATTGGTATGCTGTACAACTAAGCTTAACTTAGTTGCTTTTATGTATTGATTCCAAAACCAATATTTTAGAATTAATTTCATTCCTTTTCTCTATTCTTGCTCACTCCTTCCTTCTCTTGCAAGTTTGTTCAGTCATGCTTGCAAATCTAGACCTTTGTATCTCAAAATCTTACAATGTCCCAACCATCGAGAGGGTTTTGCATGTTTGAACCATCAGCTTGTTTAATCCAAAACCCTAAGGATCGAGGGTGGCAATCAAGCCATTTTCCAATTCATTTTGCACACTTTCCCATCATATGACATGATGCCCGTAACTATAGTGGCATGTCCAATTAACATAATTTACAATTACATAAAAACTTAAAATAATAATTTCATTCCGTAATGAGGAAAAAGTTAAATTCAAATTTCAATATTTCTTAAACTTGTGTTTTTTTAAAGTAATGAATGATTTAATCGTATTGATATCGAAATGCTGATTTTTGATTGAAAAAATTTTGCTTTTGACAAAGATTAAAATATATCATAAAATCTTCGTTCAACCAAAAATGGGAAAGATGGGGTTGATTTCTATTTAATTTAATAGGGCCACAATTGAATGTGTTTTGTTTAGGAATGGCACTTTTGGAATGTTTTGAGCATTGGTATCAATGATTTTTAAATGACAATAAATTATTAAAATGTTTAATTATTTCAAAAATAAAATATTTAAGTTTTTTTAAAATAGAATATTTTAATCAGTAATTGGTCAGATATTAATCTATTGTTTAGATCTTTCAATTTTGAGAAATTTAATATTGTAGATAGTTTTCTTTGGAATTGAATTGTGGTTGGAACTTTCTCGACATTTGGCAAGTATATTATGTCTATCCTTATAGATAAATTAAATTTATTTAAATTAATTTACCATAAACAATAATAATAATAATATTTTGATCAAAATTACTTATTAATATTATTTAAAAACTTTAATAATTATAACATGATAAAAGAAGATAAAGGGAGAAAAAAATTAAAAAATAAATTGATAAACTTGTATAAATAAAAAATAATAATAATATAATATATTTTTATTCAAAATCAACCTATGTGTGTGGGTAACTTAATATAAAGAAGGTAAATAGTGGAAAAGTAACATAACAATTAAATTAGATTTAATTGGATTAAATAAAAAGAAATAAATTATAATAGACTAAATGGA
Organism: Pinus albicaulis; assembly: GCA_034641835.2. NCBI lineage: Eukaryota > Viridiplantae > Streptophyta > Pinopsida > Pinales > Pinaceae > Pinus > Pinus albicaulis. The sequence continues at coordinate 500,011,005 of CM076577.1, forward strand.
ATGGGGGATATTAATTAGAGATTAGGAGAGGTTTGAAAAGCACACAAATGTTGCTGATAAAAAAGAGATAAAAAAATAGAAAGAAAATAAACGGAATAATGGAATGAAATGAAGGGATAATTACAAAGAAAGGGTAAGGAAAAGATAATAAAGACATAAATTTAAAACAATAGAGAAAGGGTTAGAAGATCTATGAATGAGGGGGAAAGTAACACCAAATTAAAAAAATGGGTGCTTTCGTAATAATGAACTTAGGATAGCGGAAGGAAAATGAGGATATAGGAATAAAATAAAAATTTGAAAATTAGAGGAAATACATAGATATGTCCAAGGAAAGATAAAGGAAAGATATAGGAAGAAAAATAAGTTAAAGAGGGAAAGGATAGACAAGATTGTTTCAATATGAAAATCAACCATGGCAAACATGAACTAACACACTATTGCGATACAATAAAGATGGCTCCTCTCAATATGAAAATAAATCATGGATAACCATGGTCAAATGTCTCATTGTGACAAACATTATCTCAACATGGAAAAATCAATCATGGTGCAATGTCACATTGTAACAAAGATTGTTCCGCATTAAAATTAATATACACATGGTAAACCATGTGTATATTAGTGTTTAATATTATTCCTCGAAAATTGATATACACATGGCAAACCATATGTATATTAGGGTTTAATATTATTCCCTTGGGGTTTTAGTTTTAATCACTTGTATTTGTTAGTCCCTGGGTTTATAATATCAATAACTTGGGATTATTAATGTAAGGGTTTATGGGTTCATTTTCAGGGTGTAATATTATTCATAGGGTTTAAAATGTAAATACGTTTGGGTTTAATATAAATCCTTTGGATTTATAATCATTGTCAACTGCAAATAACCATCGTCCAACGTCATATTGTGATAAATATTTTCTCAATATGAAAAAAATCATTCATGTCCAACATCGTGATGTGAAAAAGATTGTCTCGATATGAAAACATATCATGTTCAACCATGATCAAGCATGGTCCGACGTCGCTTTGTGACAAACATTGTCTCAATATGAAAATGAACTATGGTCAAACCATGTTTATTTTATGGTTTATAATAGTTATCTTTTGCGTTATATAACTTGCGTTTATAATATTAATCCCTTTGGTTTAACATTATTCCCTTGGGGTTTTAGAATTGATCTCTTGGGTTTATTATTCCCCTAGGTTTATAATATTAATATCTTGCCATTATTAATCTAAGGGTTCATATTCCTAGGGTGTAGTAAATCATGAAAATCAACCATGTTTAAACATGGTTCAACGATTATTGGGACAAATATTGTTCCACCGAAAAATAAATCATGGCTAACCATGGGCGAACATCGTATTGTAAATAAACATTATCTCAATATGGAAATAAACGACAGTAAATGCTTATACGTGAAAAATATTTTCTCGCATGAAAATCAATCATGGTAAATGATGGGATAATGTCACATTGCGACAAAGATTCGGTCAATATGAAAATCAATCATGGGAAACGATGGTTAACCATGTTTATTATAGGGTTTAATATTATTCCCTTAAAAGGGTTTTTGCTTTAATCATTTGCGTTTATTATCCCTTGGATTTATAATATCAATTCCTTGGGTTTATTAATGTAAGGGCTTATCCCTTGGGTTTAATATTACTTCCCGGGTTTATAATCCTCTCAATCATGGTTAAACATCGTCTAACGTCACGTTGTGACAAAGTTTTTCTCAAAATTAAAAGAAACCATGTCCAACTACGATGTGATAAAGGTTGTCTTAATATGAAAATAAATCATGCTCAACCATGACTGGCATGCTCCATTGTCACTTTCGAAAACATTGTCTCAATATGAAAAACCATGGTCAACCATGTTTAGTGTTTATAATATTTATCTTTGGGTTTATATACCTTGAATTTATAATATTAATCCTCAGTTTCATTATTCCCTTGTGGTTTTGGAATTTATCCCTGTGTTTATTATTACTCGGTTTATAACATCAATCCCTTTGGTTTATTAATATAAGGGTTCGTATTACTAGGATATAATATTATTCATAGGATTTGTAATATTAGCCTTAGGGTTTAATATAATTCTTTGCTTATAATCATGGTCAACTATGGTCCAATATCACATTATGCCAAATATTGTCTTAATATGAAAATCAACCATTGTCAACCATAGTCCAATGTCACATTGTGACAAAGATTGGGCTCAAGATGGAAAATCAATGATGGCAGTGCTACTCCATCAACCTTGTTTACTTTATGGTTTATAATATTTATCCCTTGGGTTTATAATCCCTTTGGTTTGCTAATAATCCCTGGGTTTATAATATACATCCCTGGGTTTATTAATCGAGGGTTCATATTCCTAGGGTATAATATTATTCATGGGTTTATAATATTGACATTTGGGGTTAATACATATCCATCAAGTTTATAATCATGGTAAACCATGGTCTAATGTCGAGACAGACAAGATTTTCCAATATGAAAATCAACCAATGTCGCATTGTGACAATTATTCTCTCAATACTTAAAATCAACCATGGTCAACCATGTTCGAACGTCGTATCAGGACAAAGATTATATCAATATGGAAATCAACCTCAGCCAACCATGGTCAACTGTCAACCATAGTCAATAACCATGGCCTCGGCTATCAGACCAAGATTGTCTCTTCATCCAATGTCACATAGTGACAACTATGCTCATCCATGGTCAACCATGATCCGATGTTGCATTGTGAAAAATGTTGTCTTAATATGAAAAAATCAATCATGGCCAACCATAGTCCAATGTCACATCGAGACAAATATTGTGTCAATATCAAAATAAATTGTGGTCAACCATGTTTATTTTAGGGTTTATATACTTTGGGTTTGTAATATTTATCCCCTCGGTTAATATTATTCTCTTGCTTTTAGTTTTAATCCGTTGGGTTTATTATTCCATGTTTCTTCATAATATTTATATTAGGGTTTATATAGCTTGGGTTTATAAAATTAATCTGCTTGGGTTTAATATTATTCCTTGGGGTTTATAACACTCTGGGTTTATAATTAATCCCTTAGGTTTATAATTAATATAAATTTCATCATAAGTATGAGGTATATGTTGTTGTGGTTGTGCATATATCAATTATGGTTAACCATGGTCCAATGTCACATTGTGACAAATATTGTCTCAATATGAATATTAACCATGGTCAATCATGGTCCAACATCGCATTTTCACAAATATCGTATGGACATTAAAATTAATATATCAACCATGGTCAACCATGTTCAAATATGAAAAAAAAAAATCAACCATGGTCAACCATTTTTCCAATGTCACATTAGTGACAAATGTTGTCTCAATATGAAAATAAATCAAGACAAACCAGTCCAATATTGTGCATCGTTACAAAGTTTGTGTCAATATGAAAATCAACCATGGTCAACCATGATCAGCAATGTTTATTTTAGTGTTTATATACCTTTGGGTTTATAATATTTATCCCTGGGTTAATATTAAAATCAGCCAATGTCACATCAGACAATGATTGACTCAATATGAAATCAATCAATGTCGCATTGTGATAGGGATTTCTCAAATGCAACCAACCATAATCAACCATGTCTAAATGTATTTGTGAAAATATTGTCTCAATATGAAAATCAACCTTGTCAAACTTAATACCATAGTTAACCATAGTCATAACCATGGTCAACAGAAAATACTGCCTCTTGATCCAACGTCACATTGTGAAAACCATGCACATCCATGGTCACCTATGGTCCAAGGTCGCATTGTGACAAATGTTATATATCAATATGAAAATCAATTAAGTGCCTACTCCTAGTCCAATGTCACATTGTGACAAAGATTATGTCAACATCAAAATCAATCGTGGTCAACCATGGTCAACCATGTTTATTTTAGGTTCATATACCTCGTATTTATAATATTTATCCTCAAGTTAATATCATTCCTGATTTTAGTTTTAATCCATTGGCTTTATTATTCCCATGAGTTTATAATATTTATCTTAGGTTTATATACCTTGGGTTTATAACATTAATCCACTGGTTTAATTTTATTCTTCTTGGGTTTATAATACCGAGTTTCTAGAATAATCCCTTACATTTATAATTAATCTACATTTACTAATGTGGTTGTGACATATATCAATCATGGTCAACCATGGTTCAATGCCTACTGTGACAAAGATTGTCTCGACATTAAAATAAATCATGTTTAACCATAGTAAATCAGTGTTCCAATACGAAATCAACTATGGTCAACCATTTTCCAACAACATCACATTGTGACAAATGTTATCTCAATATGAATTAATATAACTTTATAATTATTATTAGTTATATTGATAATAATAATAATATTTTTATTGTAATAATTACTTTTGTAATATTTATTTATATTATTATATATTTATAATTGGTAGATACAAATGACACTTTAGACTTATACTAACCACATGAATATTTTTAATGTGGTTGTACTAGTTATTATTTCATTTACCGTCACAAATGCAAATGTATACGTATCTATCCACCTAGCTGCTTACACCTCGTCGTTCTTTTTGTTGCTAGTTTGTGGAAGCCATGAACCAATAGCCTCCACTGGCCGTGAGGCATCATAGCGAATCGCGAAGTGACCGTTCAAATTAAAGAGTCACCATCGTCGCATTCGCAGTTAGCGGTGCCATTGGGAAAGAAAAGCGAGTTAGTTTGTGAGAGAGAGATTCATGGGGGGTCACAAATTGAGTGCTCATAGACACTCCACTAGACACTCACTATAAGGAGAGCCACCGAGTATTTTTACCAGCGTCATATTTTCCAAATGGAGCACAAGGATTTATAGGTATTACATAGAGATGATATTACAAATGTGGTATATTTTATTAAAAGGTATTCAATTTATTAAATTCTTGAAGTCATGAAAGATTTTTATTAAATACCGATAATTCTACAAGCCTAAAATTTTGGATTGAAGTTCTTCTACATAGATAAATATGGGTAATCCCATGAAAGTGTGTGGGAAGGATTTTATTAAAAGGCACTCAAGTTATTAAATTTTTGAAGATGTGAAATATTTTTTTAAATAGTAATAATTTTGAAAGTGTATCATTTTGGATTAATTGGCCATGGTGTGGTATTTAACATTTTAATTGGATAAATTTATTTTATTTATATTTTTAAGAGTAGTTATTAAATAATTATCTCGTGGAAGGGATTTAGCTTAAGTGGCATGGCATACCTTTTCCTATCCCCACTACTTGGGTTCAAGTAACTAAAGACACATTGTAAGTCGGTCCTTGTGAAATTTATAAAATAGTTGTTCTATTTGGTCAAATAGTGGAAACAATATGTACAAAGTTACCTATTACACCAAGTGGAGATACTCACAAGAAGCTTGCAATATTGTGAAAATGACGTACAAAGAAAGGAGGAACACTTATCAACACAGAATTGTACTGTTAATGAACAAATTATTGTGGTCAGAGTAGTTTAAATATTTTGATATCATGGATGTAATAGAAGATGTTGTGGAAGACCCTCCTAGAGTAGAGAAAGTTATACAAGACATGGATACTGCAAATGTTCGAATACTATAGAGAAATTTCTTGAAGAAATTGGAGAAGAAAGTATTATGTATAGATACAAAGTGTGAACATGGTGAAGAAAAAAATGAATCACTATGTACATAAACATGTGAAAGTTGAAACTGAATTTTCATTTGCAGCAATAAAGTGATGCTAGGAGAACTCTAATAGTGAAAGTTGAATTTGATTATGAAGTTATGTTAACATTTATTGAAGAGTGACTTGCAAAGAAAACAAATACAATTATTTTTATTTTACAAATATCAAGAAAGTTCAATACACTATACCTAAGGTACAAGTAGATGCAAAGAAATAACTTGATGAAGAAAGAAAGTAAATGAGAAAATAATGAAGAAAAATACTACAATAAAGATGAAGCTAAGGACCAAGAAAAAATTGAAGAGTATAAAGTTTGGAGAAAAATAAAAAGCTTCATACAATGTAGTTTCAAGGATAAGCTATAATGGTATACAAAGTAAAACAAGTTTTGTTGACTTGATTCTTAACTGCCCTAAAAACCCACTGGGTACTAGTGATATTAATTAAATGAGAATAATGAAATGTCTTAATTATTCCCAATTATCATACACAATTTCTAGTAATTCATATAAAATATAAATTGAATAAATATTAGTAATGCATGAAAGTTGTGCCACTTTATTATATTTAAAAGAATATTATTCAAGATCGTTCGCATAATTTTTTAGGTATATTCAACCTTGTATTATAAATAATTCAAGAAATTATCGTGATAGAATCATGTAATTTAGAGAAAAATATAGTGATAGAATCATGTAATTTAGAAAAATTATAGTGATAGAACGTGTAATAGTAATGCATATGAAAGTTATGCCACTATTATTAACTTTTTTTAAAACCTTTTCGAAGAATGTGTCTATAATTCTTTAGGTCTATTCAACTTTGTTTCCCCCGAGATGCACTCTACAAATGCTAAATGTCACATAAATGTTTAACATTTAACAAATTAATCTAATGTCAATGTCGAACCTAATTAAAAATTTATATATGTAACATCCATCATACTCAATACACATTTTTCTTTTACTCTAAACATCCATGTGCAACATTATAAAAGTTTAATATACTAATTTCATATTATTGTGCTCCCATGTATATAGTGTTCTTGGTAATGCAACATGGGTAAATTTTAATGGTTTTTTTCTTGGTTATATTGTTCTCATCAAATGGGTTTCATGGTCGAAGGTTTGATATAAGGACTTAAAAACACCTAAAGATATGGCCCTTCACATAATTTGGGTGTTTCACCTGGCCACACATTTTTCATTAAAGGGGTATCCAATGTTATCTATATGGTTATATCATATCTTAATTATATTACCGACCTGAGCGCTGGGTTCCAAACTCCACCTCATGTAACTTTCTCTCGAGGTTCCGACAATTGACACATGGGAATAGCTTCTCTCGTTGATCTTCTAGGGTTAATACGTGATGTTCGTGCTATGGCTCATGGTGTGATAAGTGTAACTACCCGATTTTCCTTCACTTCAATCGGTCATTTTCTCAATGACATTTGTAGAGTGGATTCATGTTTCATCTCCCCCATGAGGAAAGGGTTTCTACTCCCAACCGCTAAAGTGGGTTACAATCAACAACCATTTAATTTTTGGGGACCCAAATTTTTTTAACCTTATCAAGAAATTTCAAGTACTTTCTTGGTACTTAAGGTGTTCAATTTTGAGGACAAGAGCAGGGACCCTGTTATTCCAAGTTTTTAAAACAAATGACACTAGATCTTAGGTAAGGTTAACGCAGTTGGTCAAGTTATTTAGTACAGTTTATCCCACAAGGTTCATGATTTTAACGCATAAAAAGATTTTCACCGTAATTTGTCCATAATTTCTAAATTACAAGTTCCATTCTAGGCATTGATTCCCTTTCGAGTATTAATTTCCAATATTTTTTTCCTTTTACATAGTATTATTTACATATCTTTATTGATTTTTCTTTTTGGCAAGGGTTTAACATCCTCTGCTACATGTATGAATTTATTTAGTAAGGGTTCCCACGATTCTTAGAAGTGCATGCCTAAATGTTGTAAAATTTTGTCAATTCGACATACCATTCTTACATGTTTATTCTCTTTCAAGTTTCTTCAAAATTTTCTTCTTCTCGTTAAATTGAAGACCTATCTTAGAGACATAGTTGGTTATGCATGTCGACCCCATTCCGTCCTCCAAAACTTGGGTTTTTTATTTCCTATATTCCTAACTTTTTTTTAGAGTTAATTTAGAGACCTACTCAAGTCATAAATTTGAATTATTTATACTTTCCGGACAAAAATTTGTTGGATTATTGCTCGCTATTCAATGTAAAGAAATATTTCAATTTCTTATATTAAAACCCAATTTTTCAAGTGATAACTCGTAATTAGGTAACACTTATATGGTGAAGGTCTAGCCACTATGGCCCAATGTCGAGAATTTATTTTATTGTAGTTATGTTGTGTATGTCTTTATTTTTTATTCCGCATTTCTATTTGTATACAACACTTTATGGAGTTACTATGTTTATAGTGGTAATTAAATGATTTTAAATTCATTGCATTAAATGCGACTGTGATATTTTCTTTTCTTTTCCCCGGTTCAAAGCCTCTACTGGGAAGATTTGTTACCCTTTCCCTTAAAAAACACGAACCTAGCTTTGGCTAGCCTGATGCCGATTCTATAAATTCTCCCGTTTGCTTCCTTGTCAATAGTCGGGGAACTAAATTGTCCCCAACTCGACCTTCCTAGAAACTTTCATTTTACATTTACTTTCTCGACATTATAACCAAGGGTAGTGATAGACAACCCTTTCACGCAGTTCCATAATATATAAATGTATTCATATCTTCCGCTAATAATTTATTCTATTCAAATCTCCGTTCCCACTTTGTGACTTCTAGAAGTAGGGAACTTATTTGATACCTTTGGATTCCTTAACCTATGATATGTAGGTTGGGAATGTCGACCGTCTCCGTGTCTCCATAGGGTCCGTTTTAACCTAGCTTATTTTTTTGTTAAATTGTCCCGTAGGGTTTCTACAATTTTTTTTAATTACAATTCTACTTAAGGTTTTGCACGATAATTAACAAGATTTATTTAATAATGAATTTTGGAAAAATATAAGAACATAATTTGTACTTCATCGTCATTTTAAAAATATTTCACAATTATTTAATTCACAACAATTTCTACAAACAATGCAAATACTGTCTATCTAATTTATAATAAAATTCAATTTGCTATTCTATAAGTCTCTTTCTTAGATGAAAGAAGGGAAATATAGCGATACTTATCTTAACAAGACGTACAACCTAAAATTCAATCCGCAGAAAACCTCTCCTCCCAACCAGAGATTATAAATCACGTCCAAATTTCCCCCCGAGCCTTTTATCCTCCAAAACAACATAGAATATGACCACCAACGTCCGTTTCTTAGCTCATAGTCTAGCTCAAGAGCACCTTAATGGTAGTGTCCTACCTCATTTCTCACCCTCCTTCTTCAGATGCCTCTAACCTTTTTCCTCTCTTTCATCTCATATATTTTGTTCTACCTAGATGGTTTATCTTCTAGGGAGAAAGAGGGTGTAACTGTCTCTAACTATTTGGTGCTTGAAATATTTTCTAAGTTCTTCTCCCGTGAATTCAAGACTTCTTTTCTACATTTATATATATATATATATATATATATATATAATAAAAATTTTAAATAATTAAACTTTCTCTAGGCTTTCTCCTTTTCCCTTCTCAAGTTACCAAGTCTTATGTAGTAAAAGTAAAATGACAATAAACAACAAAATATTTACAATAACCGAGGGTGTTACCTATCCCCTCCTTTATGTGAAACATTGTCCCCGATACTTATTATTTCCCTTGTAACAAGTCGTGATATGCTTTCTGCATAAAGATTTCATCCTTCCACATGGCCCTCTCTTGGCTAAAGTGCCAACACTTCACTTTAACCTCGGGTGATAGCTTGCCTCCGTAAAGATTGTTTTCCGATTGACAATATGTAGAGTCTATTTTCCCCGGGGCTTGACCTCATGGCCCTATCATAACAATCTTATTAGTTTATTCGATCATCATGTCAAAATTTATATATATCATACTTTAACATTAAAATCGACTCCCACATATTTCAGTTAATGACATGCTTTGGGTCATATACATATTTATTTAATAATTTAAATGTGAAGCACATTATGGACTTGCATATGACTAGGTAATGCAATTTGATATGCTACAAGTCCAATTCTTTCCAAAATTTGAAGGGTCCACAATACTGCTGTCTTATTTTTTTCATATACACCCCCACCTTAAAGTAATTTTCTTGTTTGAATCACAATTTTACATGGTATCCTATGTGAAATTTCAGGGTACTCTTTTGTTTGCATATGCCTTTTGTCTATCTTGAGCATAATTTCCAATTTCGTCGAACCTTTTTCACTTTCCTCGCTCCATTTTGGCCAAAATTTCATTTTCCCTAATATAACTTATCTTCGGATTGCTCCAATTGGTTAGGTGTTCTACACCTTCTTCTGTGATAACACTTCAAAGGACTTATTTTTAGTGATTCATGATAACTATTTTTATAAGGAAAACCAACCAAGTGAAGGTATTATGCCCATTTGGTTGGTTGTGGGATTATATACATTCTTAACATATCTCATAATACTTGGTTCACTCGCTTCGTATTCCCATATGTTTGTTGGTGATACACAATGCCGAATTGGAACATGATTACTCATCCCAATAAATTGGGCCTTCCAAATGAAGAGGTAAATTTCACATCCCTATAAGAAATCACCACTTTTTTATACCATGTAATCAAAATATTTCTTTCATAAGTATATTTTAAATTTTAGTAGTATTGTAGGTGATTTGACAAGAACAAAACTAATTCTTTGTATTGCTCAATTTATCCACCACTACCATGATATCATTTATTTTTTTTGATATAGGAAATTCTATATAAAATATAATGTAATGGTATCCAATTTCCATTCAAGAATATGTATTAGGCGAAGAAAAACCATCAAGTTTCTTTTTCTTGGCCTTAACTTGTTGGAATTTCTAAATCCTTTATTTAAAGCCAAATATTCAGCAATGTCCCCCTCATATGAGGCCAAAAGTAGTTTTATTTATTGTAGACAATCTTTTAAGTTAGCCTATATGGGAAAATATAGTACCTTTTTGGAATCCATCCAACATTAATGTTTAACAATCATTTTATTAGGAACATATATTATTCCCCTATAAGTAAACAATTTATCTTTTTGCCTATATCTTAATCAGATTAATTTCCAAAATTTGGGCTTGTTTTGTTGCTACCATAAAAATTCATATTTTGGATATCTAAAGAAACTTCTTTGATCCGATGAGAAAAGTTAAAATCTTATTTGACTCGTAAGATATTTCATACACACAATTTAATTTTACTAAATTTATTTGCCACTCGATTCTCCTTCCCTTTAAGATGTTTTATATCAAATTCAAACTTTTCTTAGAAAAGTGACTCATCTAGCTTGACATGCATTTAGATTGGGTTGCTTAAAGAAGCTTGTCAAACTGCTATGATCTATCATTAGAATTAATATTTCCTAATAAGTAATTTAACTATACCTTCAATGTGTGGACCATCGTATTCAATTCCCAAATCGTACGAAAATATCTATTCTTATGGTATTTCAACTTACGTGACACATATGTTATTACTCCTACCTTCATGCATCAAAAACCCCTACACCTTTCTGCACACGTCCATGTAGACTACAAATACCTTTTCGGGTCTCTGCAAATTTTCAACACTGAGTTGTGTCAATAAATGCTCCAACCATTCAAATTTTCTTGGAATTCTACTATCCATTTGAAGGCTCTTTCCTTTTTTTCCGCAGAATTTATCATGAGAACCATAGAAAACTTCTATAAATTGACAATAGCATCCAACTAACCCATGAAATATTGAATGTCCGCAACATTTGCGGAACATGCCATTCCATGATAGCTTTAATTTTCTCAAAATCTACGACTATGCCTTTCCGAAGAAATTATATGCCCCAAATATTGATTTTGATCTTTAAAATATCACATTTGTTATACTTAGTATATAATTATTGCTCTTGTAAAGTCCGCAACTCCACCGAAAAATTTCTTTGTGTTCTTATATTTCTTTTGAGTAAATGAGAATTCCATCAATAAATATTAGAACAAAATTGTCTAAATAAGGATTAAAAAAATACCATTCACCATAATCGTAAACGTTGTTGGGGAATTTGTAAGCTCGTATGGAAAAAAAACTTGTAATGACCATAGTGTATCCTAAACATTGTATTACATACAAATGTAGTTATTCTTTAATTCTTATATGATGATACCCTAATTTAAAATCAATCTTAGAAAATATGGTGGCACACCTAACTTGATCAAATGTTATATCAATTCTTAGAAATGAGTATTTATTTTTAATGGTTAATTTGTTCAAATGTTAATAGAGTATACATAATCGTAAAGTCTCCATCCTTCTTTCTCCTTCAACAGAAGTGGGACTCTCAAGGTGACACACTTGGGCGTATGTACCCATTTTTCGGTAACTCCTACAACCGCATTTTCATTTCTCTTAGCTCATATATACTCATGCGGTAGGGGGCTTTAATAGACATAGGGGTTTCTCTCAGGACTAGTTCTATAGTGTGAATCATTATCCGTCTTAGGAGGCAATGGAGTTTCCCCCAAGAAATACATCACCAAGCACTTTAATAATTATTATTTCCTCCAAGATAGTTATCTTGTCCTTGGAGTTTTCATATCCTACTTGCACAACATATATATGGAAACCCTTCCCGATACATTTTCAGATGGGTAGATATGATAGGTCATAATTTACCTTTTATTTTAACTCCTCGAATTTCGGGCTAACACCTTCTCTAGTGAGGAAACTAATGGTTTTCTATTTATAGTTCACCAAAGACCAATGTTCTTCTAACCATTCCATTCAAATAAACACATCATAGATCTCAAAGGTAGCATGTTTAAATTTACCTTAATTTTTTTATCTCACTATCTAATAGGGGAAGTGTTAAATTTTGGTACCTTACCTTTCTTTTATCTCTTATAACCAGTTCTACTAACCAAGGTTTTTTAAATTTATAAAATTTTTAATGGCATAATTCAACTATTTTTGACTTACATAACTCCGGTTCGCACTGCGTCTACTAGAATAGAAACAACTCGATTAGCTATTTTACCTTCGAGTTTTATCATAATAGGTTTATATTCAAAATTCTCGATGGTCATCCAAAGAAGTATCAATCCTTGGTATATTTCTCCCCTACTCTCCCAATGGTGGATTATTCCTAGATCTTTTGTGAAATTTTTTTCCATTGTGGTGCGATGAGGACAATTTTTGGTAGTAGTGCTCTCCATAGCCCCAAAAATGGAACCAGGGCTTCGAATTCTGATCGGGGTTCTCGTTTTCGACACTTCAACCTATATTTTTTCATTTTGCATCCTAAACTCGCTAGTTATTTTCCAAAGATTTGTTTTGATGTTTTCTATATGTATTCTTAGCACCAAAACTTTGTGTTCTCACCGTTTTGAAAATTTTTCTTTTCCCTTCTTACTTGGCTAACTTCAACCACTTCTCTCCCTTTTGTTTCATTTTCTCGGTAGTAGATTCTATCTTTTCCTTAAACAACTTCATCCATCATCTTCCAATTATAAAACCTATCCGTTCTTTCATGACAACCGGTAAACTACTAATAAAACGTTGTACCTTAGCTTTATTCCTCACTATAGTACATACTTCTAAGTAAAGATGTGAAATTGCTTTATTTATTCATCCATATATTATTTTCCTAATCTAAAATCATTGAACTCTTTTTGTTTTTTCTCTATCATAGAATCGTTATGTCAAATACTTATCTTTTTAAAATGTTTTTGAAATTTTTCCCATAAGAGTTTGTTCGTTAATTCTCCCGAACAATTTTAATTTCTTCCCACCATAAGTTTGCTTTTCCTTGTAATTAGTAAATCACCAACTCGGCCTTTATATTATCATCATATTCATAGCTCTAAAAGTATTTGGTCATATTGATTAGCTAGGCTCGACAACCACCTTCTTCTCCGTCAAAACATTGGGGGTTTAATTTTCTTGAATTCCCCTTACAATTAGGAACTTTTTCCTTTATCCATTTTCCACTAGAAACATTAATAGATCCTCTTTCGTTTACTCGTTCTCCCTCAACTTTTGGGTCGCTTCTTGTGCGTTGCCTATGAAGCCTATTTTCATTACCAAGACTCATAATTGGCTCGTCTAGTTCTATCTATCTGATAATATCTCCATAATTATTTCATATTATTTCCTTAACATCTAATTATCATCTCTTAGATTCATCATCTCAATGCAAACTCCTGAAAATAGCTGAAAACATAGTGTTTGGATTGCGGGATTCTTCTCCCAATTTGAACTCACATTTTCAGTATTATTTTTAGTAATCGTAGAGGTCCGTATCCCACCGATGTGTATTTTCAGGAGTAATTCTAGTTCCTCTCTCCTCATACTACTTTTGATTTGTGCATCATTACAACTCACGTTATTTCACAATTTCCCAATCATGCCACAATGTTGAAAACATGGAATTGATACCACTTGTAACATCCATCATACCTCAACAATTTTTGTTTTGCATTTAAACATCTATGCTTAGCATTATGTGCTGTTAATATACCAATTTCTTATTATTGCAACCCCGTGGTTAACAAAGTGGACTTGGTAATGCAACATGGGTAAATTTTATTTATTTTTGCTTGGTTACCTTTACCCTAGTTTACTCCGAAGTTTCATGAGTTCCAAGGTTTATACAATGAATTAATAATACCTAAGGCTATGGTTCTTCACATAACTGCGCCCACTCCACTACACATTTGCTTCATTAAAGCAAGATTCAATGTTATCGATATGGCTATATCATACTCAATTATATGTCCCGCCTTGACAATCCGGGTTCCAACCCACCTCATGGAACTTTCTCAATGTTCTAATGAATCGACACATGGGAATACCTGCCTGGTTGATCCGCTAGGGTTCATATCCTAAAGTTCATGGATTATGGTGTGGCAAGGGCAACTACCTTATTTCCCCCATTACTCATCGGTAATTTTTCTCGCAACATTTGCAGAGTGGATTTGTTCTCGCTCCATGTGGGGAAAGGGTTTTCTAACAAGCCAATTGCTAGTACCTACAACAACAACCATTTAATTTGGTAACTCAGCTTTTCTAACCTTATTAAGAAATTTCATGAAATTTCCCCGGTACTTATAGGTTCAATTCAAAGGATAAATATTAAAGACTATTGAATCTTCCAAGGTTAAAAACAAAGTGACACTTGCCTAGTCAATGTTAATGATTTGGTTAAGTTATTTAGTGAAAATAACCCACAAGTGTCCTAAGGATTTCAACGCATAAGATTTCAATTATAATTTCTCCATAATTTATTATCTCAATGGTTCCAAATAGGCATCAATTCCCTTCTATATTGGGTTAATTTTTATTTTTTATTTTCTACGTAGTATGCCTACACATATTTATTGAGCTTTTCTTTTTCGCAAGGGTGTAATATCCTCTTTGCCGCATATGAATTTATTCAAGTGAGGGTTCTATCAGTTTCTTATATTGCATGACCTAATTTTGGAAAATATTTTCACCGACATACCATTTTTACATAAGCTTCTTCTCTTCCAAGTTTATATGAAATTTTATTCGTTAAATGAAGACTCCATATTAGAGACTTATCTCTGTTCATGCATGTCATTCCCCATCCGACTCACTAATCCCGGCTTTTTCTTTCCTATATTCCTCAGGATTTTAGAGCACTTAGAGACATACCTGTGTCGTAAAGGTGAATTACCTGTGACTGCTTGGACAAATTTTTGTTTGATTTTTTTTTTACTAAATTAGGCTACAAGAAATTTTTTTACTTTTATATATTAAAATGCCAATTTTTTGGGTGATAACCCGTAATTAGAGTAACACTTATATGGTGAAGGGCCGCTACGACCTAGTGCCGAAACTTTCTTTTAGATTTAGTTCATTGTATGGTTCTTGATTTGTTTATTCTAGCATTTTTATTTGTATACAAATGTTATGGAGTTACTATGTTTACAATCGTAATTCTATGATTTAAACTGACATCTATTGTATTAAACATCTTAATGTATATTTTATTTTATTTGATGGTTCAGCCTCCGTCAAAGCATGTATGTTACCCTTGCCCTTACAACATGAACCCAACTTTAGCTAGTTAGATGGCGGTTCCAGAAGTACTCCTGATTGCTGGCTTAGCCTAACTTGGCTAGGGAACTAAACTAGTTTCCCAACTTGACCTTTCAAGACAACTTTATTTTTTACATTTTTTAATCTTATTTTGTCAACTGCGAGTAGTGATAGGCGACCCTTTCACCAGGTTCTATAATATATAAAAATATTCATATCTTTAGCTACTAAGTTATTCTATCTTGACCTCTATGTTCCCCTTTTATGACTTCTGAAAGTATGACCTTATTTGATACATTCAGATTCCTTAATATGTGAGATGTAGGTTCAGAACATTGACTGTCTCCTAAGGGTTCCATAGGTTCTCTTGACCTAGCTTACTTTTTGGTTAAATTCTCCTGTAAGGTTTCTATGAATTTTTTTAATGACACTTACGAGAAGGTTATGCATCAAAATTAACAATAATTCTTTAATAATTCTATTTGAAAAAATATAAGAATAGAACTCTTACTTCCTCATTGTTTTACAAAAAATTCACAATTATTTAATTCACAAATAGCTTCTACAAACATTACAACATATTTTCTATATATTTCTTATACAAAATTAAATTCATCGTTCTATAAATAATCTTTCTTAGATGAAAGAAGGGAAACCTAGCTATACTTTTTTGAACAATATCAGACAACCCAAAAATTCAATCTAGAGAAAACCTCTCCTCCCAACCATGATATTTTAAATCACATACAAATATACCCTCGATCCTTTCAAATTCCAAAACATCAGATACACAGTGACCACCAAGGTCTTTTTCTTGCAATCAAGACCTCTTGTACATCCAAGATCATATAGATTTAAATCAAGGTATCCATTGGCTCACAATCCAACTCAAGAGTACCTTAATGGAAGTGTCCTGCCTTAGTTGTCATCTCCTTCTTCTTCATATATTCCTCCAACCTTTTCTCTCTCTTGATATCCTTGACATATTTTGTTCCCATTGAGTTTTTTTATCTCTAGGGAGAAAAAGAGGGTGTAATTGTCTCTAACTTTCTGGTGCTTGAAATCTCATCTAGTGTCTTTCCCATGAATTCAAGAATTGTCAATACTTTGTTGGGATAAATACTGAGAGGGGGGGGTGAATCAGTATTTTAGGCTGAACAATTTTCTTTCCTTTTCTTTCAAAGCAACCATATGTTACAGTACTGCATTCAACGTGTATGTCCAGATATCTTATTATGCTTTTACTTAGATAAATGCATCAGACAAGCATTAAGAATGAACAGAAACAATAGAACAAACTATTAATCATGAACAACACATATGGACACCAGGATTTAAGGTGGAAACCCAATTCGGGAGAAAACCACCGCTGCTGTAATCTTAGTCTTCAATATTTTATTATAGAGAAAACCATTTACAATTTATGCTGGTGCAGACTCATACTAGCACGCAGTAACCCACCGCAGTAGTTGCCACAACCTTCTCTCGTTTACCAACCTCTCCCTGGAAGGGAGCTACAACCCCCCGATCGAAAGCTTCGACCTTCGCCACCACCGTGGACTCGTTTCATCAATTTTCGACCGGATCACACACGCAACTCCGAAGACTTTAGAAAATGTATGCATTCGACATCCCGTTTGACTTTCCGGATAAAAAAAATTTTCCAAATGTATTGATACGTTAGCTCTTCATTGATTCTTCTATTTAGTGAATCCTGCATTCATTCTTTCGATGGGTGCCACATGGACTCGTAATTATCGCTTAAGCACATCATCCGTCCATGCGTATATTCCTTAGAAGACCGCCTTTTCCGTGCTGGCTCTCTCACAACTCACGCTTTTGAATAATGATCTTTGTTCTTTATATAGATCTCGCCTTTCTCAATACCATGAGTCTAAGACCACTCAACCACTAATGGTATTCCTTTGTCAATATTCCCTTTAGTTTATCCCCGGGGCTCTTCAAATTCTTTTTAATTTATTTCATTTAAATGAGGAAATTCAAATTATCTATGTGCGCCAAGCCTTTAACCCAACGTTTAACCCTTCGGATTTTATAAACAATATCCAATGCATTTCCATATGCAAGTGTCTTGTTGATGTGGTGAGTTCTGCAAGTGGAACAGTCATACATATCAATCAATTTGTATTAATAATTGTGCCAAACCAATTTGAAACCCCAATCTTCGATTCCAGGCCCACATTGCAACTTACAACCGGCGGAAATACCATATGGCGGAAATGCGAAATTGCGATCGTGTGATGTTGCGATCGCGCGATGGCGCGATGATCGCATATCACAAACAACAGAACTTGCGATGGCGGAGGGAGATGATTATAATATGCGCTTTTGCGATTTTGCGCTGATCGCACATCGCAAATGGGAATTTTGTGATGGGCAATTTCTGAATCTGTAAACTTGCGCTCTTGCGATTTGCGCTCAAGTGGTAGGGACCACTTGTCCTGCCACATTCAAATATTTAAAGTGTTTCCGCTGTTTAATCATACTTTCATAAATTTTCTTCATGATTGGTTGTTGAAGGCTTAAATCCCGAATTGACTATCTTGAATAACTTTGATCCTCCGTAAATTAGATTTACGGGAATAGCTTCGTTCCACTGTAAAGACGACTCTGCTCAACACCATAAACAACTCTCCTCTACAATTTGTGGCTGTGGCCCATGACAATTAATTCATCCTTACATTTCTCCCATCCTTCTTGAATACGTGTTGATGTTCACCAAAATTCTGCTGCACCTTTGTACTCTTCCCATTTTGTCTC
Organism: Pinus albicaulis; assembly: GCA_034641835.2. Taxonomy (NCBI): domain Eukaryota; kingdom Viridiplantae; phylum Streptophyta; class Pinopsida; order Pinales; family Pinaceae; genus Pinus; species Pinus albicaulis. Next base: position 500,029,708 of record CM076577.1, read on the forward strand.
TGCTCCTTCTGTTCGTCCTCTGTTCTTTTCTACTGACCTTTGCCAAATCCTTTGCCATCAATGACAATATTTCCAACAATCTCCCCCTTTGGCATTGATGGCAATACTCTTCCTTTCTAATACTCTTCTATTCGTATTGTAGAAGCCCTTCTTTGCGTGTCCTCCCCCTTTGACATCAATGGAAAAGGGTTGATTAAGATCTTTTGTACTACCATGCTCCCCCTGAGAGCATGCTGCATTATTGAACATAGTATTGGCAGATTTCATCCTTCAACAGGAGCGTACCCCATTGAATCTTCTGAATTTTAAGCAGATCTGATCTTTTGCATAGCAGAGGCTACTCCCAGCTTTTCTCTGAGATATTTGAACGCTTCCCTGGGTAAAGGTTTGGTAAATATATCAGCAACTTGTTCTTTGGAGGGAACATACTCCAACTTCACCTTTTGTTCAAGCACTTGTTCACGTAAGAAGTGATATTTGATGGGAATATGCTTGGTCTTGGAATGCATAACAGGATTCTTTGAGATACTGATGGCACTTGTGTTATCACACATAATGGATATAGGATATGTGCATTTGATTTGAAAGTCTTGTAGTGTTTGCATCATCCAAAGAAGTTGAGTGCAACATGATGCGGCAGCCACATATTCTGCTTCAGCTGTAGATAAGGCAATAGAGCTTTGGTTCTTACTGAACCAAGATACTAACCGGGGCCCCATAAAGAATGCACCACCACTAGTGCTTTTTCGATCATCAACACTTCCAGCCCAATCTGCATCAGTGTATGCATGAAGAGTGAGATCAGCATTCTTTGGATACCATAGTCCAAAGTCTTTAGTTCCCTATAGATATTTGAATATTCTTTTCACAGCCTGAAGATGAGATTCTTTTGGATTGGCTTGAAATCGTCCAACAATCCCAACTGCATGCATGATGTCTGGTCTTGTCCCAGTGAGATAAAGTAGACTTCCTATCATAGATCTATATTCTGGTTGATTTACGATGGGGGAATCATCATTAGAACTGAGATTGCATCCGATTATCATTGGTGTACTTACATGTTTGCAATCTTCCATGCCATACTTCTTCAGGATTTGCTTGAGATACTTTGCTTGTGACAAGAATATACCATTTGTTGCTTGTTGCACTTGCAGGCCAAGAAAAAATGTTAGTTCCCCGAGCAAAGACATTTCAAATTCTTGCTGCATATCAGAAGCAAATTTCTGACTCATAGACTCTTTATTACTTCCAAAAATGATATCATCGACATATACAACCACAATCAACAGTTTGTCATTTTCAATTTTTGTGTACAAATTGCTATTAGCAGACCCCTTTGAAAATCCTTGTTGATGAAGATATTTGTCAAGACGATAATACCATGCCCTTGGGGCTTGTTTGAGACCATATAGAGCCTTTTTAAGTTTACACACAAGTTTTTCATCATTTCCCAAAATGAATCCTTCTGGTTGTTCTATATAAACTTCTTCTTCTAAATCACCATTGAGAAAAGCAGATTTAACATCCATTTGATAAACTTTGATTTGTTGGAAGCTTGAAAATGCAAGAAACATTCTTATGGATTCAAGTCTGGCTACAGGAGCAAAGGTTTCTTCAAAGTCTATACCTTCTTGTTGAGCATACCCTTTGCACACAAGTCTAGCTTTATTTCTTATAATATCCCCATTCTCATTTAACTTGTTTTTGAATATCCATTTAGTTCCAATGACATTTTTGTCATGAGGCCTTGGTACTAACTCCCAAGTGTGATTTTTTTCAATTTGGTCAAGCTCTTCATTCATGGCTTGAATTCAACATTCATCTTTGCTTGCTTGACTGACATTGTGAGGTTCAACCGTGGACAGAAATGCCAGATTGCTAGAAGATTCCACAAGAGTCCTTCTTGTTTGTACTCCTGATTCCTTTTCTCCCAAAATTTGAGATTTTGGATGATTCTTTTGAAGATATCTAGATGGAGCCTTTTTAGACAGCTCTTCTTCAGGTTCTTCACTGGGTGTACTGTTTGTATCATTACTGTTTGATGTAGGAGGATATGTGTCTTCATCATCTTCATCTGTTGTTTGCTTTTCTTCTTTTGGGGCTGCAGTAGACTCATCAACAACAACATCAATACATTGAACAATCTTTCGAAGTCTTTTATTGTAACATTTATATGCCTTACTCCTAGAGGAGTAACCAAGAAATATTCCTTCATCAGCTCTAGGTTCAAACTTTCCAAGTTTTTCATCATTATTTTTGATAAAGCATTTGCTCCCAAAAATTCTAAAATGCTTTATAGTGGGAGTATTACCATACCAGAGTTCATATGGAGTTTTATCACTATTTACATGAACATGTGCTTTGTTGAGGATGTTTGCTACAGTATGTGCTGCTTCTCCCCAAAATGTGTCAGGTGTTCCAGAATCATCAAGCATAGCTCTAGCCATTTGTTGAATTTTTCTGTTCATTCTCTCTGCAACATCATTCTGTTGTGGAGTACCAACTACAGAGAACTGTCTTTTTATGCCGTGTTGTTCACAGAATTCAAGAAATTCTTTGGATGTATATTCTCCTCCTCGATCAGATCTAAGACACTTGATTTTTAATTCTAACTCATTCTCCACTAGTGCTTTGAAAATCTGAAATTTCTCAAATGCTTCATCTTTGTGTTTAAGCAGCCCAATCCAACACATTCTAGAGAAATCATCAATGAATAAGATATAGTATTCTTCACCACGGGGTGACTTTTTCCTCATAGGTACACATATATTAGTATGAATAAGTTCAAGAGGCTTACTTGATGATCCTTCCTTGGCATTAAATTGTGCCCTGGTTTGCTTACCGAATTGGCAAGATTTGCATATGATATTTTTAGGTAGAGTAATATTGGGAAGATCACGAACAGCTTTAATTCTACTTGATTTGTTGATTTGAGAGAAGCTCAGATGCCCCAACCTTCTATGCCATAGCCAATTTTCTGAAGATTTACTCAAATAACATTGTTCTTTGGGGTTCTTCAATATATATATAGGTTGTTTGGAGTTCTTTTTCCTTTTATAATTGCTTTACCTGTATCAAGATCACGTACCACACATTCTTTTGAACTAAAGACAACTTCAGTTCCTTGATCACACATTTGACTTACACTTAACAAGTTATGCTTTAATCCATCCACATACATGACTTCATTAGCTTTCACCTTATCCATTAGGAAGACAGACCCTTTTCCTTTAATTACCGCAGGAGTATCATTTCCAAATGTAACATTCTTCTCCTTTTCTAGAGCACTATATGCAAGAAGTTTGTCTTTATCACTTGTCATGTATCTTGAGCATCCACTATCAATGTACCATTGGTTCTCTTCATCTTCTGCAAATAACGCTATGCCACAATTTTCAACCTGTAACTCCTTCTTTTTTCATACTTTGGATCTTGAAGAAACATGTTCTTTTGGCTGAACTTTGCTCCTACATTCAGATTCTTCATGGCCAAAGTTATTGCAATAAGTGCATTCAACTTCATCTTGAAGAGGAGAAAAGTTGTTATAAGTATTCTTCTTTGCTTCAATATCAGTCCTTTTCTTTCTTGCTTCTCTTGTCATAATATTTTTATATGCTACACATTGACTAGCTTTATGACCAAAATTGTGACATGAGAAACATTGTCCATTGAAGAAGAAATTTCTGCGATTATAAGATCTTCTAAATGAATTCATCTGTTGATTAGTGTTTCTTTGAAAGACATTTCTGTTAGTGTTTCTTGAATTGAAATGATCATTATTTACTGTAAATATTCTTTATTCCCTTGCTGAGTGGCAGCATGTTGTAAACCAGCTGTAACTGCTTTTAGATAATTTGGTGCTGATGCCTGAGAAGACTCTCCAATATATCCAAGACCTGTCTTTATAAGAGGAGAATGTTGTACCTTGATAATCTCATCTAAGGTTTCAGACCCTTTAGCAAATCTAAGATTCAGAGTCTTTACTTTCCCAAGTTCTTTTCTTAGATATACTACTTCACTTTCTAATTTCTCATTGTGTTTATCTTTATCTTCAAGCTGATTTTTCAGAGTTTCTATGATTATTTTGCTCTCTTCTAAGCAAATTTTGAGTTTATTGTTTTCATTAATAAAATCACTATCTTCTAGAGCGTCCACAAAAGTATCATCTTCTTCTCGAGATTCATTTTCAAATGCCATGAGAAGTCTCAGATCTCGTTCACCTTCTTCCTCACTATCAGATAACCCATCACTATATTCATGAGTATAGTAACTCCTTTTAGAGCTAAAATGATTCTTAATCCTTCTTGCTACTTCCTTCCCCTTTTTATGTGTTTCTTTATAAGGACACTTAGCAGCATAATGACCAACTCTTCCACAATCAAAACATTTGAAAGGAAGCTTACCTCTGAATCGTCCTGTGCCAAGTTGAAGTTTCTTTACGAAGTTTATCTCATCTTCTTCTGAGATATATCCCGATCCTTCTGTTATTTGTACTTCCTTTCCTTTTGTAGAAGTTCTAAAGACTGCTTCTTTGACTTCAGATGGTCCTCCTCTTCTCATTTCATATGCATTTAGTATGCCATGAAGTTGTACCACAGTAAGATTTTGAAGATCCTGCTTTTCTTCAAGAGCTGAAACTTTTGACTCAAATTTCGTTGTTAGAGATCTTAAAATTTTCTCAACCAAAGTGGACTCAGTAATTGTTTCTCCCAGATTTCTCATGCGATTTACAATATCATCCAGACGTAAAAAGAAATTTGCAATGCTTTCTTCATTAAGAATTTTAAGATTCTCATATTGAATTCTGAGAGTTTGAAGTTTAGGACTTTTTACCTTTGCATCACCTTCATAGCTCAGAATGATTTTGTCCCATATTTCCTTTGTTGTATTCAGCTGCATGAATTTGACAAATTCTGATTCAGTTAGACTTCCTAATAAAGCATTGACCGCCTTCGCATTTGTTTCATAATTCTTTCTTTCCGTTGGATCCGTTGGTACTGCAGCTGGATATTGATATCCTTGTTCAACAACCGCCCATACCTCTGCTCCCAGAGACTGAAGATAGGATATCATCCTTGTTTTCCAGAATATTAGATTGTTTCCATTAAATAGTGGAGGCCTGATAGATGCTATTCCATCTTGATTGCTCATCTTGCTTGATCTTCCTTCTAGCGGCTAAGCTTTTTCAGAAGAACCTGCTCCGATACCAATTGTTGGGATAAATACTGAGAGGGGGGGTGAATTAGTATTTTAGGCTGAACAATTTTCTTTCCTTTTCTTTCAAAGAAACCATATGTTACAATACTGCATTCAACGTGTATGTCCAGATATCTTATTATGCTTTTACTTAGAGAAATGCATCAGACAAGCATTAAGAATGAACAGAAACAATAGAACAAACTATTAATCATGAACAACACATATGGACACCAGGATTTAAGGTGGAAACCCAATTCGAGAGAAAACCACCGCTGCTGTAATCTTAGTCTTCAATATTTTATTATAGAGAAAACCATTTACAATTTATGCTGGTGCAGACTCATACCAGCACGCAGGCACCCACCTGCAGAAAGGCTACAACCTTCTCTCGTTTACCAGCCTCTCCTGGAAGGGAGCTACAACCCCCTGACTGAAAGCTTCGACCTTCAGCACCACTGTGGACCTCGTTTCATCAATTTTTAGACTGGATCACACAGCCGCAACTCCAGACTTTAGAAAATGTATGCATTCGACATCCCGTTTGACTTTCTGGATAAAAATTCTTCAACAGACATACGTTAGCTCTTCATTGATTCTTCTATTTAGTGAATCCCAGATTCATTCTTTCGATGGGTGCTACATGGACTCAGAATTATCAGTTAAGCACGTCGTCTATCCATGCAGATATTCCTTAGAATAATTCGCTCTTTTTCTGCGCTAGGCTCTCTCACAACTCAAGCTTTCGAATAATGATCTTTGCCCTTTATATAGTTCTCGCCTTTCTCAATACCATGAGTCTAAGACTACTCAATCGCTAATGGTATTCCTTTGTCAATATTCCCTTTATTTTATCCCCGGGGCTCTTCAAATTCTTTTTAATTTATTTCATTTAAACGAGGAAATTCAAATTATCTATGTGCGCCAAGCCTTTAACCCAATGTTTAACCCTTCGGATTTTATAAACAATATCCAATGCATTTCCATATGCAAGTGTCTTGTTGATGTGGTGAGTTCTGCAAAGCGAAACAGCCATACATCTCAATCGCTTTGTATTAATAATTGTGCCAAACCAATTTGAAACCCCAATCTTCGATTCCGGGCCCACATTGCAACTTACAACCGGCGGAAATACCATATGGCAGAAATGCGAAATTGCGATCGTGTGATGTTGCGATCGCGCGATGATCGCATATCGCAAACAACAAAACTTGCGATGGCGGAGGGTGATGATTATAATATGCACTTTTGTGATTTTGCGCTGATCGCACATCGCAAATGGGAATTTTGTGATGGGAAATTTGTGAATTTGTAAACTTGCGCTCTTGTGATTTGCGCTCAAGTGGTAGGGACCACTTGTCCTGCCACATTCAAAGATTTAAAGTCTTTCCGCTGTTTAATCATACTTTCATAAATTTTCTTCATGCTTGGTTGTTGAAGGCTTAAATCCCGAATTGACTGTCTTGAATAACTTCGCTCCTCTGTAAATTAGATTTACGGGAATAGCTTCATTCCACTGTAAAGACGACTCTGCTCAACACCATAAACAACTCTCCTCTACAATTTGTGGCTGCGGCCCATGACAATTAATTCATCCTTACATTTCTCCCATCCTTCTTGAATGTGTGTTGATGTTCACCAAAATTCTGCTGCGCCTTTGTACTCTTCCCATTTTGTCTCTGCTCCTTCTGTTCGTCCTCTGTTCTTTTCTACTGACCTTTGCCAAATCCTTTGCCATCAATGACAATATTTCCAACATACTTATATATATTTTTTAAACAATAAAAAATAAGCTTTTTTAAATAATTACAGTTTCACCAGACTTTCATCTTAAGCCCTCAAGTTACCAAGTCTTATGCAGTAAAAGAAAATGACAGTAAATAACCAAATATTTACAATCTCCAGGAGTGTTACAGTATAATTATTATGTATAAACAAAATATAAATTCAACATTGATTTTACCAAAATCTAAGTGGAAATGGTTTGCGAAGTAGAATTATGTTTGTGAGAAAGGGTGAAATAATTAAATTAAACAATTTGACTCAGTAAAATTAAAAATAAAATATGGTAGAGACGTGTAACTTAATGTAACGTAATATAATGTAAACATTTTAACTCGATGAAAATAAAATAAAAATAAGCTTATTAAAAATAATAATAAAAATAAATGAAAAAGACCCATGGTATTAAGAATCCATGGTATCGACCCATGGTATATAACCTATTTAAGGGGGAAATTAAACTAGCCTAGATCCATCATAGTTCAACGTTATATTTAAATACATAATTAGTTGTAGAAAATGATGTCGAATCCATGTTTCCTGTAAAGGTAAAAGGGTCTAATGGATATGTTAGCACTTGGAATTTGTATGGATCTGTTCGATGGCCCTAAGCCTTTTTGTATGTTTTGTTTCTATTGTTGAATGGATGAATACATGATGTGTATATATGTGTAGAAGATTTAGAGCTTCTTGGAAGTGTAAGGTTAAAAATGATTGTACAAACTACATAACAATAGTTGGTTTTTCTTTCTAATGGCTTATTTGATAATCATTTTAATATAATATATGTAATATAGCATTTATGCCTACCTTCACCCACTTTTTACTAGCTTGGGAGAAATATTGGGTAAAATATAATACTATAATATTATATTTTATGCAATATTTCCTCCAAATCGATCAACTTTTTATTAAAAACAATGTTTATATTCAAGGTTCATAAGTAAACTTAACTCCTATATAAACATTTGATTCCAATATGGTAGAGATTTTGTAATGTTCAACATTTTGGCAATAAAACCCCGATATCTTGAATAATTTCTCATTTAATATGCTATTCAGACTTGGTAAATCTTGGAAAGTAAGTTATTATAAGGGGGGAGATCATTTAAATCATTTTATTTTCTTCGTATTTAATTACTTTAAAAGAAAAAAATAGAAATGTGTCAAAAGACAAACTTGGTATTTACAGGAGAGACCCAAGAAAATAAAATAAAAACCATTGGAAAATTAGAAAATGGTTACATATTCTCATTTCCCTAGAGATGAATATCTCAATGGAAATAGGAAAAACCCAAGGATATCAAGGAAGAGGCTAGAGGAATTTTTGGGAGAGAGAAGCAATTCAAGGCAAGAAACTGCCAGTTTTGGGAACTCTAGAGTTGGGTTACATACTAGTGGAGATCCTATTGAATCTCATAATATGGTTGGATAGGAGGTCCTGAGGCCATATTAGACATGGGTGGTCTTCGTTTTCTTACTATTCTGTGGGCTGTAAGCTCGGGGGGAGCTCAGACGTAGTGTCAAACTCATGGTTGGGAGGCAAAAGGTCGAAATTCCCAGTAAATACTAGGATTGTTGATTGGCAGATAAGTAATACTTGATGTTTTGTATAAAATATTGATAGCTAAGTATTACTTAATATTTCTTATAAAATCTTAACAGATAAGAAGTACTTTATATTTTGTATGAAATCTAGAAAATATTTCTTTAGTTATTTTACATTTGGATGAATGTTTTAGGTTGTTGTAAACAAGATGAGTTTTTGTTCTTGTGTAGAAACCCTACATGGAAAACCCTGAAAAGAAACCTATACCACCTCTAAGGAGGAATTCAAAGGTTTAAAGGAATGTAATCCTTAATACACATGCCTCGGGAAAATTACTGTAATGAAACGGTACCTTGAAGTACATAACAACTGAGGGAAAATGGGAAGCTGATAAATTGTGTGAAGAAAGAAGCCAAAATGTCGAAGTAACGGTTAATAGAACCTAACTAGTAATGGTCGTATTAAGAGAATGACCAGAAACAAATTCTTTGTAAATGTATATTTTCTTTAATAAATTTTAGTGGGTCGAGGTATTCACTGTTAATTCCTTCTCTATAACTAAAAGAGTAATAGGAAGTGGTAAAACAATAATTTGGGGTTGAACAGATAATTTAGCTAGGAAGGAGGGGGAGAAATATTTTGGAGTCTTGGGTCAAGGTGATGTAACTCAATAACCCAAGACTCTGGTTGAAAGACTCCCCCAATGAATTAAGGATCTGACAATAATCCTTTTTCCCAAATAAAACCAAAGGAGGAGTATAAAACAATCTCAGAGGGTTGAATCTTAATTTAAAAATTTCATGAGAACTATCAAATGAAGAAGACGTTCGGAACCTTCAATAGAGGAAGAAACTATTAAATAAATATGCTACAGTTGCAATTTTTATATCATCACTTATAGCATTGGAAACATGAACATATACAAAGAAACATCATTATTCTTATAGTCTCAACGACATATTAAAATTAAGCACGTTCGAGTTGAAACAATTTCACAATTGTAACTCATAGCAATGGTAACAATTAACTTAGTCCAAATCATAAAAAACCAACCCTTCCTAGAGGGAAAAATCATGAACTTAAGGGCGAGATGAACTCGAGCCCAGTAGTATATCTATTCAATATTTCACAGGAATTAAAAAAAACAAAAATACGAAAACCTAGATCGAAATTTAACATTGGCATGCTCGTAAAGGGTAATTGGAAAACCATAAGATAAATTCTATTCCCGAAATGATAAACACTAATGTTCTAGAATGAGTGAGAAACAAATGAGTAAATGCACTTGTGTAAGAGAAAATTCTATAAGTGGAGTGGAGGAACCAATGTAGAAATTTGGATGGTAAGAATTCCAGCTGCTCAAACAAAAGGGAGTACCTACATACACAGTGTTAACCATGTGAGACTCTCCAGAAACTCAAAACCCTTTTTGAGATAAATTGAAAGAAGAACTTTATACCATATTACAATCCTATCCCTAAGATACAAATTTATATAAGGTTATGACGCTAAAATACCTATTTCTATCCGTGTAGAAATAGAGGCTACACTTGTCTCATGCACAAGGAAATAGCTAAAAAATGATACCTAAAGCTCCTCTAGAATGCAACTGTAAGAAAAATAAAATGTGGAACAATAACATGTAAGGTATACCTGCCATGCCAAAGAAGGACCGCAGAGGAAGATGTCGAGTTAAATTCCATGGAGGAAGCTAAAATTAGCCCAGCATAAATTAAACTGTAATCAAGCAAAGCCATGAGAATTAGGAAGCATTTCTGGGAGGAATTTACCATGCATGTAGGAATATGGAAGGAAAAACCCTCATCTCATGGAGTCTGGTGTAGAATTCAGACCAAAGGAAGAGCTAAATGACAAAAAAAATGCCAGAAAAAAGTGGGTCATTTCCAAAACAAAACATAAAGGATGCAGAGTCATGCGATTCAACCCTAGAAAGATTAAGGGAAGAAGATTCTCGATCTTTCCCACTGACGAAATCATCTAGACTGTATGGGTTTTCAACCTTACCATGACCACCAGACAGTCATTCAATGGAGATCACAAACATGCAAATGGATATTCTCACCGATGCATATATTGCACATATTATGAGATTTACAAAGTTTAGCCAAGAATTAAGAGCATTAAGAGGCATATGTTAATGTGCTATAAATCCATACAAAGATAAATAATATGGTTATACAATTAACTTGTAATGTATCATAATTAATAAATTCAAACAAAAATAAACAATTACCATAATTTCCCTTGTACCTTAAGGAATGGTTGTATTATTGTTAGCGTTTATAGTGTTTTTTTGCCTTCGGTATGGTGATATTTGTTACAAGTGGTATCAAATCACCCAGTTCAAAACTTCGGCACGATTGGGATCACCATGAATAAAAAAAATGTGTAATGTTGCACAAAGGAAGAAGGGTGATCAAATGATAATATGAGCAGGGTTTAGACCACCAATGGTGGGAGGCGAATCAATGGCCATGGATGAAGGGAACCCAGAGATGTGGGTATGGTTGGGGGAATAATCCTGTAATATGAATGCAATGTTGCTGGAAACGGTTCAACATATGTGAGTTGAAATGGCCACCTTAAGAGTTGAAAACGAAAGAATAAGGGTAGAACAAGAAAGAACTTTAAAAAGCCTTTCTGATAAGAAAAATTCAAGTAATATTGATCCCAACCCTGATTATGAAAAAAGAGTGGAATCCCATCGACAAAGGGAGGATAACCTGAAATCTAAGGGAGCTCATAATAATAATGATGAAGGATCTAATAATATTTCTGGTGGTAAGGGAACAAAAAGACAAAATACCGAGTTGCAGGGTGAATTAAAAAAAATTAAACTCCCAAGTTTTGATGGAGAGGTTGAAGAAAATGCTAAAGCTTGGTTGATTAATATGAAAAAATACTTCGAGATTTACGAATACAATGATAACTTGAAATATAGGTTAGTCATCTACCCATTGCAAGGTAAGGCCACAATATGGTGGGATGAAGTTAAAAATTCAAGGGAATATATGAACATGAGGTAACTGGAAAAAATTTCAAAAATATTTTAAGGATGAATACCTAAAAGAATGATTCTATAATGAGAAATCTAAGGAATTCAATGATATGAGGTTAGGACATCTAACTATGGATGAATTTGTAACCAATTTCATATGCTTGTTGCGGTATTTTCCATACATTCGGGAGGAAAAAACAAAGGTTCAATGCTTTGTTAGTAGTCTGACAGCCTTTATGAAGGAAAGATTGGAATTTGATAATACCAGGACTATGGATGAAGAAATTTGTAAATATCAACTGTGTTATCAATAGATGAAGAAGAAGTGAGAAGGTCGAAGAAGTTGGTTAAATAAAAAAGGAAAAAAGATATTTTTAAATGCCAGGAATCTGAAAACTACTGGAACTAAAAACATGCACAAAGCACAGCAAAATAAGTAATCTGGAAAAAACCAGCAGAAATTCAAATTGCAAGGTGAGCCTCAACAATCTAAGGCTTCAGTAAACTTGAGTCAAGTCAAGCAATTAAACCTCCCTTGCAATGTTTGGGTTGTGGAGAGCCTCATTACTATAGAAATTTTCCTCACCGCACCAGAACCAATACAGACGCTAACATTCAGGAGGCTTCCACTATTGGAGAGATAACAAGAATTATTCCAAGAATCAATGCTACTTTGGAAGATAACTAGGCAGAATATCAACCTTCAATGATTGAGTTATAAGGGAAGATAGCTAACCTTACTATTTCTATTTTGGTAGATACAAGCGAAAGCTTAAGCTATGTTAGCCCCAAGGTAGTTCAGTCGCGTCAATTACAAATTAGTAAATTTAAAACCCCCTGGCTAGGAAAACAAGCCACATGAGCTAAGTGAAGGGTGATTGCAAAAGTAAACAATTTCTCTACTGAGATAGCGGGATAGCGGATCAGAGTGAATTTAAATACATTACCTTTAGGGCCCTATGATGTATTAATTGGAATGGACTCGCTGGAAGAGCATTGGTATTTAGTGAATTGTAAGGAGAAAACTATAATATTTCTCGCTGAAGATGGTTCTAGGCAGGAAAATTCAGGAATAAAGAGAACCATTAACTTATGAATAATTATAACAACTCAGCTAGGTAAATGTCTTAGAAAATGTTGTTTAATTTATGTTTTACAAGTTAGATATTCTAATAGTAAGGAAAAAAATCTACCCTCGAAAATTTACCTATTTTTCAGAATTTTGCCAATATATTTCCAGAAGAAATTCCAGGGCTTCCCCCAAAACAGGATATTGATTTTACTATAGATTTTATTTCAGGAGTAGACCCGATGTCAAGTTCCCCCTATCGGATGAGCATTCCAGAGTTAACCAAAAAAAAAAAAAACTACAATAATTACTGGACAAAGGATATATTCGTTTGAGTCTGTCACCTTGGGGAGCTCCTGTACTATTTGTATGGAAGAAAGATGGCACCTTTAGATTATGTATTGATTATAGGCAATTGAAAAATTTGAGAATAAAAAATAAATACCCTTTACCCAAAATTGATGACATGTTTGACTAGGTGAAGGGTGCCACAATATTCTAAAAAAATAATTTACGATATGGTTATCATCAGATTCAAATCAAATATGTGGATATTTATAAAACCACATTCTGAACTCGTTATGGCCACTATGAATTTATGGTATTCCCATTCGGAGTTACCAATGCACCAAAAACTTTCATGAGTTTAATGAATGGATTATTTCACTCATATCTGGATAAATTTGTTTTAATTTTTATTGATGATATTATGATTTATTCAAGAAAATTGGAGGAACATAAATAACATTTGCATATAGTGTTGTAAAGAGAGCAAGATCATAAGCTATACACAAAATATAACAAATGTGATTTTTTAAGGATCGGATACAATATTATTGACATATAATTTCAGCTGAGGGAATAACCATAGATCCATAGAAGATCAAGAATATCATGGATTATCCTATTCCGAAGAATGTGTCAGATATTTAGTCTTTCATGGGCTTGGAGAGATTTTATCGCTGCTTTATAGAATTTTTTTCTAAAATTGTGTATCCTATAATCTCCTTACAGAAGAAAGGAAAAACCTTTTGGTGGAAAAAAAAATGTCAGAAGAGCTTTGATATACTAAAGCACCTACTAACTACAACACTTGTATTAAAAATTGTTGATCCTGTAAAGGAGTTTATAGTCTGCACGAATTCTTGCAAGGAAGGGATTGGTAGGGTTCTGATGCAGGAAGGCATAATTATAACGTATGAATCTCGAAAGTTAAAGGAACATGAGCAAAGATACTCAGCTTATGACCTAGAACTTAATGTTGTGATTCACACTTTGAAGGTATGGCGACATTACCTGATAGGAGAGAAAAAATATTTTGATGACCGACCATAACATCCTGACAAGTTTTTTTAAGCAACCTAACCTCAATGCTCATTAGGCTAGATGGACCGCTTTTCTGAGTGATCTTGAATTTGATATAAAATATCTCCAGGGGAAGGAAAATAGAGTTTTTGATTCCTTAAGCAATAAGTTGCAATGTGTATATGAAATTTCCTACAGTAAGGTAAAAATTAATTTTCCAGATCAGATTAAAGAGGCTGCATTAAGGGACCCTGAATATGAATTTTTATGGCAACAAGCCAAATTGGTACTTTAACTCTAAAAAAAAAACCAAATATAATATGAATAAAGAAGGTTGTTAACATATAAAAATAGATTTTATGTGCATAATCAACAAAATATTAAGCAACTAATATTGGATCAATTCCATAGAAGTCCATATCCTTCCCTTCCCGGATATCAGAAACTATTTACAAAAATAAGGAAAAATTATTTGTTACCTGGAATGAGAAGGGATATAGTAGATTAATTAGCAAAATTCTTTGAGTGCATGCAAGTTAAGGCTGAGAAACAACACCCTGCAATATTGTTGCATCATTTACCCATTCCTGAATGTAAATGGGATGTTTTTACTCTAGATTCTATAACAGGATTACCTAAATCAAGAAGACACAATGACTCTATCATGGTAGTTGTGGAAAAACTTAGTAAAACAACCCATTTCATTCATGTGCAATCTACATAAAAAACAGTTCAGATTGCAGAAATTTTTATGAAAGAAATATATCACCTGAATGGCATACCTAGAGTGGTTATTTCAGATAGAAATGTAAAGTTTACCTTTGCATTCTGGAAGACCTTCTTTGAAGGAATGGGTACCCAAATACAGTTCAACACCGCCTATCACCCTCAAATTGATGGAAAAATTGAAAGAGTGAACCGGTTATTGGAGGATATGTTAATAATGTATGTGATGAAACAACCAAAAAAATGGGAGGATTATCTTCATCTGGTCGAATTTTCATATAACAATAGTTATCACGCATCACTGAAAATGAGTTATTTTGAAGTACTATATGAGAGGAGGTGTAAAGCACCATCCAATTGGAGTAACCCGAAAGATAAGTTTCTTCTAGGGTCAGATATGTTAGCAAAAATGGAACAGACTGTTAAGAGAGTTCGACAAAACTTGAAGGTTTCTCAAGACAAACAAAATTTCTATGCTAATAGGAAAAGGACTTATAGGGAATTTGATATTGGAGACCAATTGTATGTAAGTATTAAAAATAGAAGAAGTACTTTAAGATGGGGTAGTTGTGCAAAACCAACTCCCCAGTACTGCAACCCTTTGCAAGTTTTGGAAACAATAGGCCCCTTAGCTTACCAACTTGCTTTACTTAGTCATATAAAATTTCATAATGCATGTCATGTTTCTCTACTAAAGAAACATGTGTATGATCCCTGACACATTATTAAATGGCAGGAAGTATAGGTAAATGTAGGATGCATTATTTCACAGACACATATAAACCATTTAAATGTTAAATGTTTATTTTTTTATAATTTCAAAAATAAAACTAATACTCGCATAATGATTGACAGGTCGATCCAGAGGGAGAATTTCTAGCAAAACCGCTACACATTCTAGAGAAAATATAAACAACATTAAGAAAGTGAGTTATCACCCAAGTTAAAGTGTTGTGGAAGCACTTTAGCCCAGAGGAGGCCACTTGGGAAGATGCTGAACTTATGCGTACATCATATCCTGGTTTGTTTTCAGAGATATGATTGACCACCAAGGATGATGCTCTATCTTTGGGGGGGCAGATATAACACCCTCGATATGGTGAATAATTTCTCATTTGCTATGTTATTCAGACTTGATAAATTTTAGAAAGTAAGTTATGATAAGGGGTAAGATCATTTAAATCAATTTTTTTCTTAGTCTTTAGTTAATTTAAAAGAAAAAAATAGAAATGTTTCAAAAGACAGACTTGGTATTTACAAAAGAGACCCAAGAAAACAAAATAAAAAACATCGGATAGTTAGAAAACTATTAAAGCCTTTCATTTCCCTGGAGATGAATATCTCAGTGGGAATAGGAAAAATACAAGGATATCAAGGAAGAGGATGGATGCATTTCTATGAGAGAGAAGTAATTCAAGGAAGGAGACTGCCAGTTTTGGGAATTCTAGAGCTGGGTTGCATACCAATGGAGATTCTGTTGAATCTCATAAGATGGATGGAAAAGAGGTCTTGAGGCTAGATTAGACCTGGGTGGTCTTCATTTTCTTACTATTATGTGGGCTATAAGCTAAGGGGGAGCTCAGACGTGATTACCGAAATGATGGTTGAGAGGAAAAAGGTTGAAATTCCTAGTAAATACGAGGACTATTGATTTATAGATGAGTAGTACTTGATATTTTGTATAAAATCTTGAGAAAAAAGTAGTACTTGATATATTTTATAAAATATAGACAGATAAGTAGTACTTGATATTTTTTATGAAATCTGGAAAAGGGTTCTTTAGTTATTCTACATTTGTATGAATGTTGTAGGTTGTTGTAAACAGGCCGAGTTTTTGTTATTGTATAGAAACCCTACGTGGAAAAACCAGAAAAGAACCTTATACCACATCTAAGTAGGAAGTTGAATGGTTAAAGGAATGTAATACTTAATACATAGGCCTCGGGAAAATTACTGTAATGAAAAAATACCTTGAAGTACAAGGAAACTAAGGGAAAATGAGAAGTTGATAAACAGTGTAAAGAAAGAACCCAGAATGTTGAAGTAACAATTAATAGAAACTAACTAGTAATGGTCATATTAAGAAAATGACTAGAAAAAGCTTCTCTATAAATGTATATTTTTATTTAATAAATTTTAGTGGGTCGAGGTATTCACTGTTAATTCCTACTCTGTAACTGAAAGAGTAATAGGAAGTGGTAAAACATTAATTTGGGATTGAGTTTAGCTGGGAAGGAGGGGGAGGAATTGTTTGGAGTCCTGGGTCAAGACGATGTAACTCAACAACCAAAGACTAAAACTCTTTTCAAAAGACTCCCCAAACAAATTAATGATTTGACAATAAGATTTTTTCCCAAATAAAACCACAAGAGGAATATAAAATAATCTTAGAGGGTTGAATCTTAATTAAAAATTTTCATGAGAACTGTTAAATGAAGAAGACTTTCAGGACCTTTAACATAGAAATATAATATTAAATAAATATTCTATAGTCACAATTTTTATATCATCACTTATAATAGTGGCAACAAGAAAATATACAAAGAAACATCATTATTCTTATGCCTTCAACGACATATCAAAATTAAGCATGTTATGGTCGAAACCCTTTGAAAATTGTAACTCATAGCAATGGTAACAATTAACTTATTCATAATCATAAAAAACCAGCCCTGCCGAGAGAGAAAATTCGTGAACTTAAGGGTGAGATAAACTCGAGCCCAACAATATATCTATTCACTAGTTCAGAGGAATTAAAAGCAAACAAAAATACAGAAACCCAGATCGAGATTTATCATTGAAAAACCCATAAATGGTTCTTGGAAAAACCTAAGAAAAATTGTGTTCCTGAAATGATAACCTCGAACGCTCTATAAGGAGTGTGAAACAAAGGATTAAATGCACCTATGTAAGAGAAAAATATGTTAGCAAAGCCGAGGAACCAATGTAGAAATTTGGATGGTAAGAATTCCATATTCTTGAACAAAAGGGAGTACCTGCATACATAGCATAAACCCCGTGAGACTCTTCGGAAACTCAAAACCCTTTCTGAGCTAAAGGGAAAAAATAAATTTATACCATATTACAATCTTAGCCCTAAGATAAAAATTTATAGTTGTGATGCTAAAATACCCATTTCTAGCTGCGTAGAAGTAGATCTTGCATTTGTCTCATGCGTAAGGGAAATAACAGATAATGAGACCTAAACCTCCTCCATAATGAAACTGTAAGAAAACTAAAACATGCAGTAGTAACATGTAAGGGTTACCTCCCATGCCAAAGTAGATAGACAATGCTTGAAGAGAATTTTCTCGAAGAACCGCAAAGCAAGTTGTCAAGTTAAATTCCATGGAGGAAAATAATATTAGCTCGACACAAATCAAACTGGTGTAATCAAGTGAAGCCATGAGAATTAGGAAGTGTTTTCGGGAGGAATTTACCATGCCTGTAGGAAGTCGGAAGGAAAAACCCTCGTCTCTAGGAGTGTGGTACATAATTTGTCGGATTTTTTGATAAATCTTTAACATAATACAGAGGAATTTCTTTTCCTCTATAACACAGAGAAATACATTAACAAGACTGTAGATGGAGCATTAATTCAATACACAGACACAGTGTGGAGTGAAACTCTGCTTTTCATTAACAAACTTTCAACTAATACATTATTTAGTCTTCAGAACTACTGTTCTGGATTTCTCTTTCACTCTGCTCCACTGCCTATTCTTCTCTGTCTATTCACTACTCTCACACTGCACTTCTCTGCTCATACACTATATTTCTCATACTTCCATGTGCAAATGGATACACACACACACACACATATATATGTGTGTGTGTTTACAATAGGTCGTAGCCACAATATTAAATAAAAACTATAACCTAAGTCTAAAAACTATACGAAATTAAAATTATGTCGCCACAGCATTACAAACCATATAAAAAGAAATATTACAAATATGAATGCGATAGGATTATCGCATGGGGATTCGTGTCCCCTGATGTCAGCGTCAAATGAGGCAATAAGTGAACGACGAAATACCTTGCGATGGTTTATCACATCAAAAATTGTGCGAGATGATTAGGCTTCAAATTGATGCGATGAAGCACTATTGACTACCGGAGGTTGAGTTGTTAGTGGCGAGATCGCGCTATCGTGTGATTGCGAAGAGTGGTGACGTGAGCGTTGAGGCTTTCGATATCATTTGAATCGATGATGGATGGATGACGTGGACTGGCAGGGTCCACAAGAGGATGACATGGGAGGTTTTGAATTCAAATGGTATGGCAAGGTAAATCAATGCGGTTAGGTGAATAATAAGTTATGGTAGGGGTTTGTGTGGTTCAGACCATGATTTTGCACATCCGAGGGGCTGCAGCAATGCGGTTGTTTGTAGGAGAATTAAACCAAAAATTGAATGCATAGGTTGAGTGCAAGAAACTTAAAATTTTTTTGCTGCTCAGAATTTAATTTCTGTTGCTCCCGTCCTTCTACTTCAAATCAAAATTGATATCTCTGTCCCGTTTCCTCAATTTGTAGTTGGGGTTATTTCCAATAGAATTCAGGTCAAAGGAAGAGTGAAATGACAAACAGAATGTCAGAAAAAAGTGTGTTGTTTCCAAAATTAAATGGAAAGGATGCAGATTCATGGGATTCAACTCTAGAAATATCAAGGGATGAGGATTCTCCATCTGTCCCACTGACAACATCATCTAGACCGTTCGACGGGAGAAGCCCAAGGCAAGAGTTGCCAACCTTACCATGGCCATCCGATAGTGATTCAATGGAGATCACAGACAGGCGTATGGAGATTCTCACCGATGGATATATTGAACATATTATGAGATTTACAAAGTTTAGCCAAGCATTAAGAGGCATATGTTTACGTGCTATACATCCATCCTAACATAACGAATATAGTTATACAATGAACCTCTAATGTATCATTATTTCCTTTGTACCTTAAGGAATGGTTGTACTATTTTTATTGTTTAAAATGTTTTTTATCTTGGGTATGGTGATATTTGTTATATTGGCTATGCTATAATAAAATTAATAAAATAAAAAACATAAAATTAATATTAATAATTAAATCAACCTGGATCTATTTTAACTCTTAATCTAATAAGTCTCGAGAGAGTGATCAAATTTCTTGATATACAAACCTATTTTAAACTTAAAAAAAGATTTGATTAAGAAAGATCTAAACTGATATTATCCATCATTTCAAAAAATTATAACCATAAAATCATATAATTTAGAAAAATTATAATAACATAATCATATAATTTTACTCTAGGTTATTTGTGTGTTTTAACTCATTCTAATTTCCTCCTCTCTTCATTATTAATCACTTAAAAAACCAGCAAAGAAAATCCAAGTGAAAAATGACAATATGGTGCTATAAATATTGCAATTTAATGTCTCCATCTTGATATTTGATTAAAAAATGATAGATATTTCATTTTCTATTCCAAATTAAAACAAAATTAAAATGGATTTGTGTGATGAATATATATGACTTAGACTTTGAATCTATGTTATCAATGCGCTTACTCAACCATGAAGTTTGTTTTCTCTGAAAGAATCCAGTGAAGTCCAGCTCGGTTAATCGACATGGGCACATTCGTTGGCTGTGGACGCCGGACTCGATTAATTTTTGACCTCCGAATCTTGGGAACCGAAATATGTGGGAGTTGCAACATGAAAGAGGCCGTGGTTGCAACTCCTGCGCATTTCGGTTCCCAACATGAAAGAGGCCGTGTTGCAACCCTCTACAGCATTTCGGTTCCCAACATGCAACATGAAAGAGGCCGTGGCAAGAATGAAGGTATGGAATAAGCTAGTAATGAATTTTTCATTTTTCTTGGCGAAGAATGGTTCAAAGCATACCAAACAAAATTTGTTCATTCGTTGAACATGTTCACCTTAGTATTTTTTCCATTTATTAGAATTTTGATTTTAACAAGTTGTGCTTGTAAATTTTTTGAACAACTGAAGTAGAGAGCATAGGACCATGTAAAACCTAAAAGAAAACCGAGTGAATCATCGGGGTTTGTCCTAGGCGGACTAGGTTTTCCAAATATGAGCTTTCCTTAACACCGTATAATCCTTCAATCAGTAGAATGCATGGAAATCGAGTTATGAAAGGACTCCTGCAGACGTAGAAGTATCCTGCGATCGTAAGTGTTGCCACGTTGCAATGTAAAGAAATTCTAACCGTGAGTCTTGGGGCCTATTAGAAATCGTTGTTACGACGTTTAAGAATCTAGTGGAATTTTCAGGTGGGGTCGTAGGCTCCGTGTACAACCAAGAAGTGAGCGAGAGACTTGGGAAGTGGAAATCTGCAGAGTGCCCTCCATGACTCTACGATTTCCGTCCAAGACGAGCCTGTGAAGCAAAAACTCGCGCCAACGCGCCAAAACAAACGATTGGCGCAAGAACGCAAACCATACCCATGCCAGTTTTTTGCCTCACCTCATTTTCAATTAGTCGCAGCTGTTCAGTGTAGTGACCGTGCCAGTCTGCGCTAAAGTTTTTTTTTAATGCTGCGCTAATGTGATTTTTGTTACGGAAGGTAATTCGTGATGCAGGTCATGTTGGAGATGCGATGAGTTTGCAAGGGAGCGAGTGAAATGCATGGGTTAAGCTGCAAGCAGAGCAAAGGTGCTATCGTCTGCGTCAAGAATTCCGGCGTGGATAAAAGTTAAGTCTGAAATTTATAAACGACATGGAGGTTGGAATGCAATGAAAGCTGATGTAGAATGCGGAGGAGGGTGTTGGTTCTGAGCGGAATTTCAACTAGCAGCGGAATTTCCTCCATGATATGCTTCTTCCTGACTCTGTTTGGACATCGACCATTCGGCTTTTCCGGCGGTTATTTCTTCCAATAACCTACCAGTTTTTTCAAATTCATCTTTCCCGGACGTTCTTCTGCCTTCCTAAGGAGCTATTGATTTGGACAGGCATATCTTTTTAGTGGGAGTGAAAGATCAAGTCGTAATGATGCATCTCTGGAGGTGATTCGTTCTCTCCCTTTCTCCTGTACTTGGGTGGCTCATAGTCGTTTACGTTATGGGGAAGGAGTGGTAAATTGGTTATTTCTGGCACGTCATAGGAGTGGTTGTTACTCTGTCGACCTCAATTTGATATTTTGTCTCCGGCATGATGTGGTGTTTGTATTCCTACGTGGAAGGGGGATGGTAGATGGTTGTGAGTATATTGGAGAAACAAGAGAATACGTGGATGGGTCTGGTTAAAAGACTGGATGGCGAAACTCTCCCAATATATAAATGAATGTGACTTGGCACTGCTCGACTCGTCCTTTCTGCATGCCATCAGGGTGGCAGAGGAAGGCCATACTTCGGGCGCGATTGGTAAGGACCAGTAAGGACCGGCCAAACCCACCCATCGACCGAACTGACCGGGACACTAACGCAGGTAACTTACACTCTTCCTTGCAGACTACCGGTCTATTTTCTCCACGAAGAAAGGCTGCTCAGAAGATTAAATCCTTCAAAATTAACCCAGAAGTTTGCCTTCTCAGCTTTGGGTCTGATGTTTTGTGGGAGGATGTCGAGGGGTTATCAAAGAGAGAAGTTGTTGGGCGATGGAAGTTCGATGTCCATCAGAGCAGCAATTTGATGGAGTGGCTATTACAAGAGTGGGAGATGTTGTTAGGTTACGTCCCCCGGGTTAGCAAGTTAGAAGCGGGTTGGCACTGTTTTCATTTGCAGAAGGATGAGGATGTTATTGATGTCATGCGTCTAACCTGGGTCAAAGGGCGGTGTTTTTTGGCTTTGCACCGATGGGATGCGGGCTTTCATCCACGCACAAATGCACCTATAAATCATATTTTGTCGATGAAATTATACGGCCTACCTCTCCACCTTTGGAATTACAAATTACTGTGTGCCATCGGTGATAGAATTGGTGTTTGCAGATTCGTCGATCCACGATGCATCGAGGCTTTTGACAAAATAATCGCGTGGGTTTTGGTGGAGGCTTCATTTTCAGGGGGTTTACCAGCCCACGTTGATCTGCATTGGGATGGCAGGACTCACAGACAGACCATCGATTTCTGGAAAATGCCATTCCACTGCCACATTTGTCATGAGACCGGACATTTGTGAAAACAGTGTGATCGCGGGAGGGATAAAGGAAATTATGGGCAGAACTTGATGTCGCGGCCAAAGCTCCTTGAGGATGGAACGACCCTATTTAAGCCTTCTGCCAGTGTGGCGACTCTTCCGGGTAAGTATACTTCTCAATCCGTGGCAACCTCCTTTGAAACGGGTGTTGAGAATAGAACCGGTTCTGCCCTTTTTTCTGCGAATTCACAATATGGTCTGTTGCCTCCCAAGACACCTGTGGCGGGTCTAGTTTATTTGCGTCATGGGCAGTATAACGAGGAGGGGGCTTTGGGATTGGGAGAGGATAGCACTAAGAGTGGGACAGGGGGGTCCTTGGAACTCTGTGATAAAGATTCAGGCTCAACTAAAATGGATGAATTTATGCTCGCCATGTTGCCCCCAAAATTTTGTCACAGGGACCTGGGAAATGTGCCCCAATCTCTTTCACCTGTTAAAAATACTCGCCATTATTTGCATATTCCATCAATCTCGGCATTGGGGATTGCATCGAAACCTATGGGTGTTGGTCATCTGCATGAAGTGAACTCTCATCTCTCCCCCAATGTGGGTTCTCCAGACCTTATTGTTAACCCTTGTGAACCTTTGTCCCCACACAATTCTGTCGGATCCGATATTGAATGTTTACTACTAAATCAAGAGGTCGCCCTGGAACCTCTCATTGTGAAAACGGGTCCACATTCCCCCTCCTTTATTATCAGCCCCTCGTCAAGGTGTAATGTTACTTTTAAGAGAGACAGAGATAAATCTAAGAGGAAGAAAAAACTGGCACTTGTGTCGGATCTGAAGGATATTCCGTCAAAAAGATATTTTCGAGATATCCCAGTATCTTTAGCTATAGGAAGGGTCCTTGGAGCGTTGACCCAAACATCCGAGGTTCCCCCATGAAGATCATTGCATTAAATGTCAGGGGGCTGGGGGATTTTGGAAAATTTTTATTATTGAAGGATTACATTTTTACTTCTAAGCCTTATTTACTTCTTTTTCAAGAAACCATGAATTCTGCGAAATGCACCTATGATTACTTTCAGAAAATGTTACCAGAATGGCACATTGTTGCTAAAAGTGCAAATGGACTATCCGGGGGACTTGCAGCAATGTGGGACCCAAGGTGGTTCTCTCTTAAAGCCTTCAGTTTTTATGGTGGAATGTTGCTTACAGGTTTTGGTAGTGGATATAGTCAGAGAATCCATGTGGTAAACTTATATGCTCCATACCGCGACAAGCTCTCTTTCTGGGTAAAAATGGAACGGTGTGGCCTATTGGAACTGCGCAATGTCATCATTGCAGGTGATTTCAATGTGGCTCTAAATGCAGAAGATAGCTCGGGTGTGAAGAAGAGAATTGACCCTACTGCCAACGCCATTAGAGACATTTTTTTCAGGCTTATTTGATTGATATTAAAATGGAGAAAAATTCACCTACATGGCTAAATGGAAAAAGTGGGAATGAGTTTATAGGAAAGAGGCTCGATAGACTTATGATCAGCTTTGATTTGAAAGCAGTTATGGGGGGGGTTTTTGCCTCTGTAGATGATCTGACTCTGTCAGACCACAGGCCGATTTCTCTTACCTGGGAATTTGAGAGGAAACCTAAGGGGTATCCCTTCAAATTTAACAGATCTTGGCTTGAAGACGAGAGTTTTAACACCCTTATTAAAAACCAGCTTAAATTATATCAGAGGCAAGCTGGTGTATCTGTGATGGATCATTTAACAGATATCATGAAAGAAATTAAGAAGGTTGTTCGCCTGTGGGAAAAAGGGAAAATCCGGGAAACAAATGACAGAATTCAGAATATACAGGTGGAGAAAGCTCGGATACTCTTTGACATTGAAGAAGGTAGACAAGATGGAGATTATTGGGAAAGGCTGAAAGTATTAGAGGAAGAATTAAAAACATATCTTTTTAGGAAGGAGATGACTTGGCGTTTGAAAAGCCGAGCCTTATGGTTGGATGCCGGAGACCAAAATACCAAGTTTTTTCATAAATATGCATCCGGGAGGAGACGGACAAATACCATTTGGGGCATTGAAGACGGTGATAAATATGTTCACACTATTGAAGGAGTTAAGAGGGCAGCGGTGAAATATTTTGGCGCTCTATGTAATCGAAGGGAGGTGCAGGTCTCGGATGCATAGATGGAAATGATACAACAATACCCAGTAATGTTCGATCAACAGGAGTTGAGGTGTTTCAAGAAAATGGTCACGTCGGAAGAGGTTACTGCAGTGCTAAAATCATTTGGTACTGACAAAAGTCCGGGTCCGGATGGTTGGACGCCAGATTTTTTCATACACTTTTTGGATGATTTCATAATGCTACTCACTGAAATGGTGGAGGAAGCTCGGATAAGTGGCAAGATAAAAGGTGCCATTAATTCCACTTTTCTGGCCTTAATACCCAAGAAAAAAGGGCCTATATCCTTTAACGATTATAGACCTATATCTTTATGCAATACTTTATATAAAATCATTTCCAAGGTTATAGCTGAAAGAATGAAGGGTGTCCTGTCCAAATTTATTACGCCTGAACAATCAGGTTTCTTGAAACATCGAAGTATTCATGACGCTGTGGCGACCACACAAGAGATCATTCACTCCATTCAATCCGAGAAGAAGGATGCCGCGGTTTTAAAGATCGATCTAAATAAGGCTTTCGATCGAATGGATTGGGTTTATATGAGACTTGTTCTTTACAGGATTGGTTTAGACAGAGAGGCTGTGGAGTGGGTGATGGGCTGCTCCACCAATTTATCCATGGCGGTAATCATCAATGGTTCAGCCTCAGATTTCTTCTTTCCTAGTAGGGGGCTCCGCCAGGGGTGCGCTTTATCTCCACTTCTATTTATTCTAATGATGGATGCTATGAGTCTGAAATTGAGAAAGGAAGTTGTTGATGGCTCTTTCTGCGGGATTAATGTTGGCACTAATATGAATGCCTCCCATAGCCTCTTTGTAGACGACATTTTAATATTTGGAATGTTACGGAGAAATTGCTGGCAGATACTTCAAAACATCTTTCTAGTTTTTTGTGAGGCTACAGGTATGTTGATCAGCGAAGGTAATTCTTGCTTATATTATGCAGGTGGAGAGGAAGGGGTAATAAGCGATATAATTTCCTTTTTTAAATGTGGAAGAGTTGATCTTTTCAGAGGTCTGGTTTACTTGGGATTTAGGTTGAAACCACTAAAATACACAGTTGACGATTGGAGATGGATTATTGAAAAGTACAAAAAGAAATTCAGCATGTGGTCAACAAAATGGCTCTCAAAGGGGGGTAGATTGATATTAACACAGGCAGTCTTTCAACAACAAACTGTTTTCTGGGCACATCTATATGTGATCCCAAAACAAATTTTAAATGACATTAGAAAGATTATGGCTTCGTTCATCTGGGGAGGAAGAGGAGTTAAGAGATGCATGCACTTAGCTAGATGGGATACAATTTCAAATCCGAAAGATAAAGGTGGATGGGGCATAAAGGATTTGGAGATCTTTGGTAAATCCTTGCTCACCAAGTCATTATGGAGGGGCCTAAATTACAAGGGAAAATGGCAAGATATCATTAGAGGGAAATATTTTGGACAGGAGTCTATGGAGTCAATAGCCACTAAGGGATGGAAGGCACAAAAGAAGCAATCAAATATTTGGAAGGGCTTCAGTTCAATTTGGCCCACTGTACAAGGAAATTTGAATTGGTTTTTTGGGGATGGC
The DNA here is from genome assembly GCA_034641835.2 of Pinus albicaulis. Classification (NCBI taxonomy): domain Eukaryota; kingdom Viridiplantae; phylum Streptophyta; class Pinopsida; order Pinales; family Pinaceae; genus Pinus; species Pinus albicaulis. Next base: position 500,056,217 of record CM076577.1, read on the forward strand.
TCGAAAATCCTAATCGGCAACACCAACATGTTGGGAATTGATAATTTTCGTGACATTGATAAAGCATTAATCCTGGCACTAAACCAAGGTGGCTTATTTTACTTAAAACAGATTATTGCTAATTGGGACAATGGGATCCCGATTTGGAAGTATTTCAAGGACACAAGTTTGAATCATAGATGGGAACAATATTGGGCAAATCTTTCTATTTCCCTTAGACATTTGGGACTGTGTAAGATCCCTGTGGGCGATAGGCTTATTTGGAGAGATAAAACAATTGAGAGCGGCCCGAAGGTAAAAGATATTTATCAGACCCTCATAGAATCGAAGCTTCTTTTGGGTTCAGACAGCTGGTTTAAGATCATTTGGAAGGTCAAGGTCGAAATAAAAAATATTATTTTTCTATGGCTCGTTTGGAGGGATAAAAACAATACTTGGAATAACTTGCAAAAAAGGGGTTGGCAGGGTCCGAGTTATTGTTTGTTATGCAGTGCAGATGGTGAAGATAACCAACACCTTTTCTATCTGTGCCCCTTTGCAAAGAAAGTCTTGGAAATGCTGTGTTATAAATGGAATTTCCCAATCCCAGAGTACTCGAACACTGTGGATTGCATAAGGTGGTGGTTCAGTAGGGGAAAAACTTTTAGAGCCATACCCATTCTATTCCACTGGAATATTTGGATAAATAGAAACAGAATGATTTTTGAAGGGAGACCATGCTGGCCAGATAAAACTTTTAACCAAATCTTAATTTGATGGGAGAGGCAAAGGACTACTGAGAAGCAGCTTGTGGATTTTTCCAGGAGGAACAGACCTCATGATTTACATTTACCGGCAGGATACTTTGATGGGGCTGCACAAAATAATAATTGCGGTTGTGGTGTTTGGCTAATGCTTTCTCCAAATTGCCAATACAAATTCTTCTGGAATGGTGGTATAGGTACTAACACGAGAGCAGAATGCATAGCTCTTTGGGGACTTCTATGGGTGGCGTCACTTCTATGTGTGGAAAAATTATGGATCTTTGGAGATTCTAAAATACTAATCGATCATATGAACAAAAAATCTAATCTAAACCATGGACTGATAACTCACTGGATTGAACGTATTCATATACTGAAGGAAAATTTTACTTTTATCTCCTTTTGTCATGTGTATAGGGATAAAAACAAGGAAGCAGACCGGCTTTCAAAGAACGGACTGGAGAGTATTTTTGGATACATGAATTATGAGTTCATTAATTCGCAGGGAACAATAGCTGAAGGAGTGATCATTCTAGCATAACTGCTCAACCACACGCCGAAAAAAGAGACTTAGATTTCACAGTTGGAGCTTTCCAGCTGTCCCATGGAAAAAATATATCTGTGACTACTATCCCGTTTTTAATTGCTATGTAGCTACTTCCTGTTTGTGGTAATTTCTCATTGGAAGTTTCCATGTTTTTCCAATTTTGTTTACTAAACAAGTATGAGATTAGCCCTCAAAAAATGTAGCCCTGAATTGATGTTGATCATCTGAAGATTGAAATCTGTTTTGCTCTGGTACATTATATAAACCAACTGTATTTTTCCTTGCCGAAAAAAAAGAGGCCGTGGCAGCTCCCTTCCTCACATGGAAGCCTATCTTGGCCCCTGGGAGTGAGAGAAGACATGGATTCTTTACGACCCATGCTCCGGTTATGCTCCTGTGTGCAGCAAACAAAAATATTCACTGCATAATAACCAAAAATCCCAAAATCCCATGTTAAGGTCCCTACGCCTCCCATAATGATTATAACTTTACACCTATGTATATATATTAATTTAAAAAATTCTAAAATATTTTTATTAACAATATTTAAATTCAATAATTTAGATTTAGAATAATTGGTACAATAAATACTAATAATATATTTCAAATTAAAAAATATACATTTTATTATAAAAATGTACAAGATTTACTTTAAAAACTTTACTATATTTTTATAAATTGAAATGCTAAAATTACATGCAAACCCAAAGAGTATAGCCACTAGAGTGGGGACAACCAAAGCCCAAAGAACATAGAATATAGCTAGTAGAGTTGGCACAATTGCACTAATATCATGAAAGAAAAAGAAAATACGATTGGCAAGAGGTAAAGTTGTTGCAATTGTTTAAGAGTTGGATTGCTAGTTTTGGTAGGCACCTATACATTTTTAATCGAAATCTATAAATGAGTGACCAAGTCAACCACATACATTCCTTTGTACAATGTAATTAAGGTACTTGCTATGAGTGTGATTTATACATATGGATTTTTTAAATATTTTGATTGTTATATCATCAGGGAACTATAGCATTTGTTTTACTGTCAAGTTGTGTTGATCGTGTATTATTTGGTTGTGATTTCTCAATTTTAATTAAATTTTTGGGAAAATGTTTAATTTTTTTATTTTTCATAAATTAAAAAATATTTTCAAATTTTTAATAAATGTTATTTCTAATTTCTTATTGGCCACTTTGATGCAGTATAATTCCCTTGGTGTAGGGCCTTTTATTTTCAATTTTTTCTAGTGTCTCACAATTCATTTTAAAATTAAAATAAAAGTAATTTTATGAGTAGCCATTGTGTTGGTGAGCATTTTGGCACTCACACCGTTATGTTAGTGTTCTACTCAATAATATGAGAATTGATCTAGTTGCAGGACACTATTATGTTAGTGTTTTTCTCAATGATGTAGAACTTAATGCGGTTGCAGGTTATTTGCATAGGCCCCGAGGGTTAGGGGTGGGGCGAGGTAGGCTGAAAAAATGTCGAATTAATATTATTATGTTTCCTTGTGTAGAGGAGGAAGTATGTACAAGATAACTGGGGTCCTTTGCATGGTAATTTTTGTGACACTAATCAACGTTTCGGTATATGGTATGGTTTCGTTCTGTGAAGCTTTTATTGTGCAAAGGATAGAGTATGTGCAGGAGAACTGCAGGTCCTTTGCATAGATGGGGGTGCTCTGACACTGAGTCCTTTGCATAGATGAGGGTTCTCTAACACTGATGGAGCTGTAGAAGGAGCTAGTATCGTTTATTTAACAATTATGGTAATATGACATTGTTATCTTCATGCTCTGCTCAATGACGAAAGAATTGATGCAGTTGTAGCTTTTTTGCATAGGCCTCGAAGGGTGGGGGTGCTAAATAAATGTCAAATTAATATTATTATCTTTCCTTGTGTGAAGGATGAAGTACGTGTGAAAGAACTAGGGTCCTTTGCATAGTGAATACTGTGACATTGATCAATGATGTATTAATTAGTATGGTTTCATTGTGCGGAAATTTTATTGTGCAAAGGATGAAGTATGTGCAGGAGAAATGGGGGTCCTTTGCATAAAATGGTGCTCTGACATTGGTGGGGGTGCAAAGGGAGCTAATATCATTTTTTTAACAATTATTATAATTGTTGCACTGTAAAAACTATTCTTATTATGTAATACTAAATAAATCATGTTTTCAATCCACGTGACATGAAATTACGGGACACTGTTATGCTAGTGGTTTCCACTCTATTCTTATTGTTGTGTCCTTACATTATTATTGTTATCTAGGCTCTAATAAATTTTGTGAACCCTTAGACTCCTACATATACCAAAGAGACCTTATCATTTGTATCATCCCAGAATTGTTCATTTATTTGATGTAAATAAGTTCTCCCCCTCGAAAAGACTAATTTTCAAGTTGTTGATCTATCTTTTTTCTATTTTGTGATCTGGTTGCATAGTATTTGTTATCAGAGTTTTGAATTTTAGGGTTTTTCTTCTTCAAATAGGTAATCTTGGAATTTTTGAAATATATATAGATATATATATATTTTACGATGCTTCATAAGCTAAAATTTCAATCACTTGGATCTAAAATTTTGGTGCATTTTGTGTATAAATTTCGGATCTTGGTTTACTATATTTTTTGAGATATGGTTTGAAGAAGTTGGGGTTTCTACATGCTCTAGAATTCATTCTAAAACATGTGAGCTAGGTAAAATCAATCATAACTTTCTCTTCATCAATCAGATTTTAATTTTGTAAAAAATGAAAGAAATTAGATGGAATTTAGTATCTTTGGTATCAATTTTGGGGCCGAAGGCTAAAACAGTGACACATGGAATTTCATACAAGTTCACTCTACTGAACTAGTCCATAACCAGGACACTATTATCTTGAAGAACCTTGAAGAATCCATTCCTGGTATGAATTATGGCATTGGAAAGAAGAATTAGAGGGCTACCACAAGACAAAAATTCATACCTTGGGAGGATGAAATTGCAGAGATAAAACATTTTCAATATCGATATCCTAAAAGAAAAAAAAAGGTGTGTATTTTTTAAAAACATTTGCATAAATTTTGTTTAAAAAATATATTTGAAGTGATTAAAAGGGCATAGTGAAGCATATATATTATTTTTTGGTTTCAAAATTTTTCGAAACAAAAAAATGGATACACCTAGTAAGCAACCAAAAATCTCTACTATGATGCATGAAGAAGAGGAAGAAGTGGAACATGATATAGCAATATTACAAGACCAAGTGCAACAAATTTCACTCTTGCAAAGAGTAACCAAAAATGAATTGGAACCTAATATGGATGGTTTAAAAGCAAAAATTAAAGGAAACATGGAGGTTTTTAAAGTATACATGCATGCGATGAATGTCAAGTTGAAAGGATTGACAAAGTTGTTGCAAGAAATGATTCCTAGTAGTAAGGATTGACAAAGTAATCCATGAAAATCATCATAAGGACAAAAGGAATATGAATTATGATTTTAGAGGCTCCGATGTGTGGTTTAAGAACCATGACATTCCAAAGTTATATATGAGGACAGTAACATGGATACTATATATGGATCAATATTTTGATCAACATGATGTGAAACACACACAAAAGGTACGCATTTCATCTTTATATTTAGAACACAACAAATTTGTATGGTATCGATGATTTTTTTCTCGTAAACCACTTGTCACTTGGTAAATTTTTATGGAGGAAATGATAATATATTATGAGGATACAAAGAAAAACACCTTTTTTATCCAATTGATAAGTCTCAAACAAAAGGGTTGAATGGTGAACCACGTTGAGTACTTCCAAAGATTGAATATTAGGGTAACTGATATTCCATAGGAGCATATGATTTCTTTCTTTATAGGTACTTTAAAGGATAACATCTAACATGAGGTTCACATTTGGAAACTTGATTCATTGAAGAAGGAATTCAAGATGGAAATAAAAGTTGAAAGAAAAATTATGGAAACAAGGAAGTCTACCACTCACAATTATAAATATGGAAGTGTTTTTACTCCTAGCCTTCCACAACCTACAAGGTTGACACCAAACAAATTGGAGGAAAAAAGAGAAAAAGGTCTTTGTTACAGTTGTGATAGAAAATACACTAAAGGTCATAAGTGTGCCGGGAAGAAATTATTTTACATAGATTGTGAAGAGGAGGAAGAAAAAGAACAAGAAACATAAAAATAAGAGGATAGACACCAAGAACCAACCCCATGAAAAGAAGAAATGAATATAACCATATCTTGTAAGGCATTGGTGGGAATTACCATTCCTAAATATCTCATGTTAGAAGGATATATCAAGAAGAAAAAGGTAATAGTGTTGATTGATTAAGGTAGTACCCATAATTTTATTCATTGTAAGATAACCAAGGAACCAAATTTTTTTCTATATCTAGCATCAAAGTGCCAAGTGATGGTTGCAAATGGAGGAACTATAAATTGTTTTTGAAAGTTCCATAATATCAAGCTAACCATGGGGTAATATGTATTGAATAGTCCAATTCTTTCCATTCCAATGGGTGGTGTTGATGTTGTACTCGGAGTCCAATGGTTACAATCTTTGGGGGTGATAAATTTTAATTTTCAAGAACTTTTGTTGAATTTTTTTTGGGTGGAAAAGGAAATTGAATTAAGGGCTATCGTAGGGAAACTAGGGAAGATAATAAACTATAATGGAATGAAAAATATTTTGTAGAAATAACAACAGGGTTTAATTTCACAATTAAGCTCACTAGAGGTTCAAACATTGAAATAATCTATTTATCCAGATCTCCAAAATGTCTTGGACAATCTTTCCAAGGTATTTGAGACTCCCAAAGGCCTCCAACTTTTGATTATGATCATGATATTCAGTTGATTCCAAGAATTGTTCCTCCAAAAATCAGGCCTTACAGATATCCCTATTCCCAAAAGAGTGAAATTGAACGTATGGTTGTACAAATGTTAGAGGCTAGTATAATTCAACCTAGTCAAGTTCTTTCTCTGCTCCAGTAGTATTGGTGCACAAGAAGGATGGATCATGGCATATGTGTATAGATTATAGGGAGCTAAAAAAACTCACTATTAAATACAAATTTCCCATTCATGTCATTGATTAATTGTTGGATGAATTACATGGAGAAATTTACTTCACCAAGCTGGATCTTCATTTAGGATATCATCAAATTAGAGTGAAGACTAAAGACATTCCGAAAACAACATTTAGAACTTAAGAAGGTAATTATGAATTGTTGGTCATGCCTTTTGGCCTTACTAATGCATCTTCCACATTTTATGGTTTGATGAATTCCATTTTGAAACCCTTCCTTAGAAAATCTGTGTTTGTATTTTTGGATAATATTCTAATTTATAGCAAGTCTTGGAAGGATTATGTTCATCATGTTGACAGGGTTCTCAAACTATTGGAGGAGAAACAAATATATGCAAAAAACTCCAAATGTTTCTTTTTGGTACAAGTGGTGGAATATGTGGGTCATATTGTATCTCATGAGGGTCTTAAGGTAGACCCTAACAAAATTAAATCCATTGAGGAATGGAAAATCCCCACAACCCTAAAGCATATTTAAGGATTTCTTGGGTTGATAGGGTATTATCTCAAGTTTTTAAGGAATTATGGGAGAATAGTAGCGTATCTAACAACATTACTAAATAAAGATGAATTTTCTTGGACTCCATAAGAAATTAATGCCTTTCAACATCTTAAAGAGGAAATGTGCCAAGGAACAGTCTTAGATACACCAGATTTCATAAAACTGGTATTGTGGAATGTGATGCCTTAGGAAATGGAATTGGTGTTGGTTTAATGTAAAACGGAAGACCCATTTCTTTTGAAAGTCGTCCAATCAAGGGAAAGTACTTACACAAATCTATTTATGAGAAAGAAATGTTGGCAATACTATAGTCGACCTTACCTAATGGGAAGGCTCTTCAAGGGAAAAAAAATCACGATAGTCTTAAATAATTTTTGGAACAAATATTATCTTTAGAAGATCAACAATAATGGGTGACCAAGATGTTGGGTTATGACGTTGAAATCATCTACAAAAATGGGAAGAAAAATGTTCTTGTAGGTACACTCTTAAGACAAGATGTGTATGTGGAAGCATTGCTCTATGCCATTTCTATTATCCAACTTGATTGGATAAATAAAGCAAGGGATGATTGGAAGAATGACGAAGAAGTGTGGACACTCATTCAAAATTTGCAGTAAAATCCTAGTACATATGATACATTTATCTGGAGAAATGATTCATTATGGTGTATATATATATATATATATATAAGAATTCCCAACTCAAACAAAATATTCTTTTAGAATTGCACACATCCCCCTTAGGAAGGCACTCAGGATTTTTATAAACTTACCATAGGGTTAAGAAGGATATTTTTTGGGATGGCCTTAAATATGAAATTCAGAAGTTTGTGGTAGAATGTTTGGTCTACCAAAAAAATAAATTTGAGATAATTAAAACCCTGGGTCTATTAAAACCTTTAGCCATTCCAAGCCAACATTGGGAGGAGGTCTCAATGGATTTTATCACAGGTTTACCCAATTCTGAAGGAAATAGTGTCATCATGGTAGTTAATAGAATTACCAAGTATGCATACTTTTGTGCATTATCTCATCCTTTTAAAGCCACTACAATTTCTACTACATTTATGGAAAAAATTCAAAAGCTACTTGGAAACCCAAAGAGTATTGTAAGTGACAAATATCCCATTTTCACTGTAAATTTGTGGAAAAAATTATTTCTTTTCTTGGTACTCAATTAGCTCATAACACATCTTATCATCGTCAATCTGATAGGAAAAATAATATAGTGAACAATTTTTTGGAAGGATATCTTCATTGCTTTGTATCTGATAAACAAACACAATTAGTTTGAAGTGTTTACCTCTGTTTGAATGGTGGTATAACACACAATTCCATATTGCAACAAAAATGACCCCATTTATGGCACTTTATGGATATCATCCACCATCCATCACATCATATTTAAGAGAAAATTATAAGGTTCAAGCAGTGGAAGTTCACATCGAGCATTAACAACAATTTTTTCAACTCTTAAATGATAACCTCACTCTTGTGAAAAATCAAATGAAAAAAAAAGTTCGATAAACATCTTAGTGAAATAATTTTTTATGTAGTCGATTAGGTATTTTTACGGCTACAACCATACAAAAAATTATCCTCAAGTAAGCTAAGAAGGATAATAAATCATCACCCAAGTACTATGGTCCTTACAAGGTGTTACAAAAGATTGGTACTATGATATACAAATTAGAGTTGCCTACATCTTCTAGAGTACAACTAATTTTCCTTGTTTCATGCTTAAGTAATGTTATTGGTGACAAGATCCTAGTTCAAATAGTATTTCTAGAACTTGAAGAATAAGAAAAATTAATATTGGAGCCTGAAGTAGTCATGGAAAAAATAACCCGAAAGCTATAGAATCAATCAATTTTAGAGTGGTTGATTAAGTGGAAGAACTTACCCATTGAAGATTAGACATGGGAGGATGAAAATTTTACACAGAAGCATACAAAACTACTCAAGCATTGAGGACAAAACATTTTTTGAAGGAAAGGGGCATGTTAGGTCCCTCGAATGCTACTGTAGCCCCTTTATTTTTATTGTTAGTGTAACCCTTATTGTTATTGTTGTGCCCATGTAGTCCCCATATTGTTATTGTTGTTCCCCAAAGAATATCACTATTGTTATTCTTGTGTCCTTACATTATTATTGTTATGTAGGTTCTAATTATATTGTGACCCCCTAAACTCCTATATATCCTTAGGAGGACTTGTCCTTTATAACATCCAAGAATTGTTCTTTTATGTGATGTAAAGGAGGTTTCCCCATCAAAGAGTCTAATTTTCAAGTCTTTGATCTATATTTTCTTCTGTTTTGTTATCTGGTTGCATAAAATTAAGTGAAAAAGTAGTTGTGTGGAGGTGGTTATGCATGTGTGGAGGTTATGTAGAGAACAAATGCATGTGAAGAATTTGTGAGGAATGAGGTAAGCGTGAAGGGATCTTTTAACTGTAATGAATTTTGATATTAACAAATTGTGTGCAAGGGAAGCACTTAGTTTATTATTAATATATTTTGTGGAGTGAGGAGGGTCATACAATGAAACCTTGAGAGTTTTTTGTAGACAATGGAATGAGTTGTTTGGAGGAAGCGTATGTGGAGAAAAAATGCATGTGCAGAGAGCTTTGAATTCTCCGAGAGATTTGTCCAAATTTTATTAAAATAATAAATATATAAATATATTCTTAATTTTTATTTAGAAACATATTTCACAACTAAGTATTCATTCCCACAATATCTAGGACACAAATCTATTAATATCATCTTGAAATGTCAATCACTGATTGAAAGGCATTGTTGAGTTTAGAAGTATTTGTGCAAAAAAAGTTGTACAAAGGTGGTTGTGCATGTGCGGTGGTTATGCAGAGAACAAATGCGTATGAAAACTAATATATGTGCATGATTTAAGCGAAGTGAGGGAATTGCAGAAGGATATTTTAATTGTAATGTATTTTCAACTCTTTTTCATATTAGTATACTTTGCACAAGATCAATACTTATTTAGCTTTAGAGTACAAATGAATTCATGTTATTTCGAAAATATTTGTAATAGATTGTGTGAAATGTAGAGGCTCATAAAATGAAAGTTTGAGAGCGATTTTCACACCATGGATTTTCTCTGCAGTCCCACACATAAGCATTTGTGTTATGTTGAAATTATATGAAATTCTTGTTTCTAGATTTGATTTTTTTGTGCTTGGGTGGTTTTCTGAATGCGTGGGTAGGTGTGTAGTCAGTGAATTGAACATTGAAAGGATTCATATTTACATGTAGGGATATTTTATATTAATTAGAGGGCAAACATTAGGATGATAGAAAATTGGATGGTAGATTTATCTTTGTAGTGTGTTTCAAACAAAAAATAGTGGCAGGTGGTGATTTCTAGGTAAACAAGTCTACGAACATTTGAAATAGCTATTATAGTGAGAGAAAAACACTATTTGCAGTGATAGAAAAAATAACTCACTTTGTTCCAATTGTTAGAATTGTGAATCAATAATAATAATAATAATGATGATGGGACACAAATTGGAATGATAGAGAGATTTAGATGTAAGCTTTATCTCGAATACAAATTTTTCATGACATACATCTGGTGATTTATAGGGAAACAAGTTGACAAACATTTTGAAAGCATTAACGAAGGAAGGAAAAAATATCTTCATTGATATCGATAGGAGACTTTTCTAATCATTTATAGATTTTGAGTAGCGGATCATGTAGCATTTTCTTTTTGAAAATTGTGTTTAAGAGCTTAGAGTATTGTCTGAGCTTTTTTTGCCTTACATAAACTATTATCTTCAAAGCTGACATTGCATCTTCAATGGTGTCTCAATGGAATTTATGTTATATCGTGGATGATAATAGTAGTGCAGAAATACAAAATCTCTACAATAATGCAATATTTTAAACCGATTCACCCTTTTTAGTTTCATGTTTGCATTTGGTAGTTTCTTACTTGATTATCATGCTTACAGTTATTTTGAAGTTGTTTTGAATGGTAAATTTTTGTTTCTTATGACATGTATAATGCCATGTAGCAATTTTGACGTGGGAAATAGTATATGCATTTGTATTATGTTGAATGTATATGACCATGTTAGATTACGTTCCTTGACTTGTGAATTTTAGTCGAAGTCATTGGTTTTTTATTTCAAATGAATCCCAATGTTAAGTGGCATTTTTTTCATTCATATTTTTAATAATTTTGATGTGTGTTTCCTTATTAATAGAAAACACACAATTTATCATGTTGGTACATGCACACGTCTATATTCAATATATTGATACACACAAGGTATCAATGTTTCATGTCATTGTTCTGCACGTACGTTCTATCGCAGAGCAGTACTTGTTGGGGTATGTTAAAAGGACACTTAATCTAATATTTCATAATAGTAACAAGTATTTAATTGACAATATATTAATTATTTCTAGTTTAAAAATTGCTTACTGTATTTGTGCATGTTACAATATGAATTTAGGTTTATGTTCCCATAAATTAAATTATTTTTGTGTCTGCAAAAATCAAAGAGATTAGAATTAAATCTATTTTGCAGAATGAGGTTCCCATTGCATCTAAACTACGTGTCAAACTTTGCGAGAATTCATTCTTAAATAAAATTTGGTTTGGCTTTACAAAGTAGCGAGGACCAACTGTCAATTTGATTCGTTGTAGAAGGTAAATTTACTATTTTTAGCTACTATTGATAGTTTTACAAGTCTTCAAATTTTACCATTAAAAAATGGAAATTCTGACACGTTCGTGATAAAATATGGCAAGAATTTTTATAACTCAATATTATAGTTGTCAAATTTCAAGATTAAATTATTTTTTCGTCTGCAAAAATCAAAGAGTTTAAAATTAAATCCGTTTATTCGGAATAAGGTTCCCACTGCATTTAAATTGCATGTCAAGTTTTGTGAGAAATAGGTTTGTCAAGTCATTCATAAATAAAAATTGGTTCGATTTGTGAAAGTAGTGGGGACCAACTGTTAAGCTGATTCGTTGTAAAAGGTAGTTGAATATATGTTCACATACTATTTATTTACGAATGTCCTTGTACACATTACTATTTTTGGCTATTGTTGATAGTTTTGCAAGTGTTCAAATTTGACGTAAAAAACGATGGAAATATCGACATGTTCCTAATAAAATTTGGTGGATTTTTTTGTAACTAGAGGTTACCACTGCCAACTTTCATGATATCAGGTATCAATTGGGTGTCAACACTTGTGTAGTTTAGTCGAAGTCATTGGTTTTTTATTTTGAATGAATCCTAATGTTAAGTGGCATATTTTGTCATTCATATTTATAATCGATGTGATGTATATTTCCTTATTAGCAAAAAGCACTCAATTTATCGTGTTGGTATGTGCACGTGTCTTTATTCAATATATCGATATGCGCAGGGTATCAATGTTTCTCGTATTTGTTCCGCACAAAAAGTTTATTGTAGAGAATTAATTGTTGGGATTCGTTAAAAGGAAACTTAATCTAGTATTGCATAATAGTAATAAGTATGTAATTTACAAAATATTTGTTATTTCTAGTTTACAAATTTCTTTATGCAGTTGTGCCTTTTATATTACGAATTAAAATTTATTTTCCCAGTAATCAAATTATTTTTGCATCCACAAAAATCAAAGAGTTTATAGTTAAATATGTTTATGTGAATGAGGTTCCCACTACATTGTAACTACATGTCAAATTTTATGAGAAATAGATGTGTCAAGCCATTCGTAAATCAAATTTGGTTTGGTTTTAAAAAGTAGCGGGGGCCAATTGTTAATTCGATTCATCGTAGAAGGTAACTTTACTATTTTTAGCTATTATTGATATTTTTATGAGTCTTCAAATTTGACTGAAAAAGAAATGGAAATTTCCGCACGTTCCTAATAAAATATGGCAACATTTTTTTTGTAAATCAAGGTTACAATGGTCAACTTTTAGTAATTAAATTATTTTTGCGTCCACAAAAATAAAAGAGTTTAAAATTAAATCCGTTTGTGCATAATAAGGTTCCAAGAACATTGAAACTGCGTGTCAAATTTTATAACTTTCCTGATAAAATATGGTGGAACTTTTTTATAACTTGAGGCTACAACTTTCAAATTTCATGGTCTTAGGTGTTAATCGGGTGTCCACGCTCGTGATGTCACATTTTTTATTGAAAAAAAAAAATTTGTTGATTTGTGATAGTTTTTGGTGGTATGGGAAAATTTGCTAATGGGTTTTTTGATGATGCTAAATCCATTTCCACTATCACAAAACTTGATTTAGGCACTCATTCTGCCATGTTTTTATTTGAAAAAACAAAATAATCTGAATTGCGGTTGTTTTTGGCCATGTGGGAAAATATACTGCCTCGGTGGACAACATCTATTATTGTATATTATAAGTTTCTATTTCTTATCACACACATTTCAATGATCTTGAAGTAAGAGCAATGTGAAAAGTACATGGGAAGGATGATTTTGGAATTTTGAATTTTTTTCCTATTACTCTCTGTAAAAGTTGGCTTTGGTATCTTTCATTGATATTTATTCAGAGTGTCAGGTGTAACAATTTTCACACCAGTAATAGTAACAACCAATGTTTGTGAAGAAAACGAAGAATTGTAAAGTGAAGTGATATTCAAATACATTATTCATTGATAGAGTATTTTTTGCTTCAAATAGTAAATGGTTAGTAGGTTAAGGAAAAAAGCTTTTTGCAGTGATATGAATAACTCACTTGTTGAGATAGATGATAACTTTTAATGGTCAAGAATGTATGAGCGATATGTGAATCTGTAAACGGAAGAGAAAACATACAATAATATTTGGACTATAGGATTAGTGAATGTTGGATGTGTTCTGGAGGTATTTTATTTAAGAGAATTTTTTTATCTTTATGAAAATAATTTTTATTTAAGAAAGACGAAAATCAAGCTAGGAGTGAGAAAGGTTCCTATAAATCCCAATGCATTCAAATGGTTATTCAAGTTACTAGAACCAAACAATCATTTAGAATTGTCCATTGTGAACAATTTCTCAGAGCCAAAAGGATGGGGAATCAAAATTGTGTCATAATTCATTTCTCCAATTTCTAAGGTTCCTTATGATATTTATCTTGTAGATAATTTTTGGTTTAGGAAATGGTTTATGGATTTTTGTTGGCTCTTTGTATGTGTAGTAGGTATAAAAAGTACAACACTTGTTTCGAAATGCATTTTCTATGTACTTTATGAGACGTACAAAAATAATTGTATTTTTGATTGGGATGATTTTCATTTCGAATGAATTAGATGTTCTACTACATAGATTACCTAAGAAAAATGGCTTATTTATGATGCCATATATGATAACACTTCTCGTGTTAGGGTATGTGTTTGAAGGTTAACATTGTAATCCTATATTTAAGTTTCCCGAGGAACCAATGCAGTTCTGGTATCCTATATTATGGAAGCATGAAGCTTATTTAAATTTTTGTTTAATTCAAGATGTGTTTGTAAGGAAATTGTATTTCATGGTAATTGGACATGAGCCTCCTCAAATATCTGGAGAGGTTTATGCTTTCCTATCTAGCAAAGCAGAATATAAGAAAATATAAAGAAATACGATTATATGAACTTATGGTTTGTAAGATCAGAAATTGTTGTTTCCAATGTTTGTTCTAGATAGGTATTTTTTTGTTGAATTAGATAGGAAATATCGTCATTAGCTAGCTATATTTGAACATAAAAAGAAAGAAAAAAATGCATTTAATATTGGAATAGTCACTGTGAAGAATAAGTATCATGCTAACGTTTTTGCAAAGTGATCTTTAGATGTATTTAACTTAAATGAATGTTGATCTGTCTCCATTTTCAATGGAAGGGCTAATGAAATGGCATCAATCTAGTGGTGAAGCGGTTGCAAATTATATTAGTCAATTACAAGCAGAAAATATGAAGCTGAAGGAAAAAATAAAAGAGTTAAAAGATATTATGAGCCTGGGTCCTTTGTTGAAAACTCCATTAGTAATACATGGGTTGCCATTGGATAATTTTTATTCCTAGAGGATTTCATAGATTTGAGAAACTGGTTAATATCTAAATGTAGTGAAATTATATATCATTAGTAATATATTTGAAAGATTTCATATTATTGAATTTACATGAAAATTTGATTTTGATATGTGGCATTTAAAGGAGAGAACTAAGTCTTTTGTCAAGTTGGTCAAAATTGAGATGGAGGAGAAAAATAATACATAGACAATGACCTATTAATTTTTAGATGAAAGCTTGATTCACTGTCCAAACTAGGAAAAAATAAACAAGGGTGTCCTAATGCTGATCAAATGAGGCAGATTAGGGTTGCATGGCCTGATAAAATCAGAACATTGAAGGATATTATTTTTGAGTGTGGAGACATAAAAAATTGAAGAACACATGCGTATCTCAAGGTGTTGGAAATTGCTAATGATTTAAATGGAATGTGCATCACATATGATTCTGTATTAATTGAAAAGGACAAGCTAATGGTTGATTTGGAGAAGCTGAAACAATCACATGAAACAAAGTTCGATGACTTAACTGGTTTTACTGTAGAGGAAATTAGCAAATGGATAATTAATTTTGCTAGTGTCAACGAAGATTACTTTTCCTTGGTTTTGCAATTGCAAGAAGAAGATAGAGAAATTAAGGAGGAAATATTCAATGAACGTGTTAAGCAGGACATTACCATCACTCTGATGAAAGAATTCATTGAAGCTAAAGTGAAAGAATTTGTTGCAAGAAGGCTAATTCCGAGAGATAACTAAGGGTAAAAAAATATTGGGCTATGATTTTGCATATTGTAAGTGTTTTAATACATTGGACCATTTGTTTTTGTCATCAAGTCATATTCAGTGTCTGTTATGATGGAAAACTCTAATTTACGAATGCAGTTCCTTGTTATTTTTTGCAGTTACTTTTATAGATTACGATTGATGAGATTTGAATCGTAGTTCCCATTGGGACAAATGCATTTAGATTTTCAATTGAAGTCTTAAGATTTTCATAAATTCTTTATGTAACAAACACTATTTTCTAGGCCATGGCTCTGTAATCATAGTTTTTTTGTATAGAGATTACTTTATTTTCTATCTCTCAAGTATGTTTACTAATTATGTAAAAACTTATAGGACAAAATTTCACATGGGATGTTGTATGGGCCTGGTTTCTTAGAGGTTGTACATAAACCAATAATTGAACACTTGTTTTCCACTATTTTCTTTGAGATTTTATATATTAACTAATGTTCTGTAATGCATGATAATTAAAATGGATTTATGTTTACTTTGTTCTAATAATGAAACTTTTTAGTAGTTATATCAATAATTCTTAGATATATTTTTACATGTGAACTCGTACTGCTATGTATTCTCTGGCATTTTTCTGTATCATTGATTGAACATAAGTTCATGGGACTATGCTTTTGAGCTTTTATATTATATGAAATTGTATGAAAATTACAGGAAATGAAAATAAACTTTTAGCAGGAGTTTTGGTTCAGAGATACCTATTTCATTTTTTATTTTTCTTTGAATGATATAGTGATTAGGATTTGAATCTGAATACAATTTTTATTACCATATCAATATTCGTTACTGTTCAAGGCTTGTGAAGCACAATGACTCTTTAGTTTGTTCCAGTTATGTTTACAATGGAGATGAATGCTTGGAAAAAGTTTTGGTTGTTAGATATCTATTGCATTTGTTGTGACTAGAATTTGAATATGAATACAATTAGAGTTGTTTTTCTAGTTCTCTTTGTGTCCTAGTTCTCTATATAAACTCTCTTTATTTGTGAATACATGTAAAAAAGTGAGAATTGCACACATATTTGGATTTGTTTTTTTTTTTAATTTGTCCACGAAGCCTTATTTTTTCCTTTATCCTGATCATTTCAATCTTCTGGACTATGTTTGTTGTTCTTAGCTTAATGTCCAAGTCAAACTAACCCTTACTACCTTTTCTACAACTTGAACTAAGTTTTTTTGTTGAATTTTTGCATTATGGATTTTTACAGAATTTAGAAATGTGCCTATTATTTTTATCTACAGTTAATTTGGCTTAACATCAAATTCCACTGCCAAAACAGATAGTTCCACTGTTTTTCCTTTAAGCCCCTTTTCTCTCGGCCTTTTATTTATTTTTCTGCTAAAAGACAGGTCTCCGCAATGACGACCTAATGCTTTGGGTGCTGAGCCATTTTGAGCCCTACGGGGGCCAATTTTATTTGTCAACGAATCCGTGCCTTTGGTCCCATTCTAGGTTGAATGACCAAGAATGAGTTCCCACATGATAAGCGTTGTTAATTTCTTCACGAGCCAATTACTAATGTTAATGACTCTTATGTCGTTGGTTTCACCTCTATGTGAGGTGACCAATCACCAACAAAAAAGGCTGAAGCTCCCAAGTTCTAGATCTTTTTATTTTTCTATGCCCATGGTCCTCCAATTGTTGCATGGAACCTTGTGCGGGCACATATCCCATATCTCCCTTCCTCCCGGCACATTCACTTATGTTCACCACAATAACTTTTCGAGGTCTAACCTCTAGGTTGATGTGTTTGTGGGGACTTATTAATGTCTTTTTGATTGGATGCCAATCTGTCAACTTGCCAACGTGTGCAGGAAGTCCTCTCTAGACACTTTCCATTTGCACCTTTTTATTAACTGTTGTGGTCATACCTCTAGATGATGTCATGATGACATCATCAGGGACACTTCCAGCCTTTGGATTGGTGACACTTGTCACTCGAAAATGCCCCATTCGGGTGCCCAAAAATAATGAATATACCTACCATGTGTCCTCCCCTTATTAGTTGATGTTGACATCACTATCCTTCACTATCTGGGCCAATCATGAGCTGCCACCTGTCCTCTTGTTGGAGAGAGAACAATTCCTCCAAGGCCTTGTTTTGTGACCATTTCCTTTGATATTTCATTTTTCCAAAAACCATTGTATTCAAGCCCTTTGTCTTCGACACCACTCCTAAGCAGATTTTGGTTTTGGGAGGAGTGTCCCTGGAGTAGCTCTCTACCATTTATCTGCGTGAACAACTATGTAATAAACTGCTTTCCTTACTACAAAGCCTATCTAATGTGTTGTCTCGAGTTCCATTGGAAAGTTGGAACATGGTTTGAACTTTTCCTCCTGACGTTTATTTGTGTACGCCCTACCCTACACAATCTTCTGGGCTTCACCCTTCGGGCTACCTCCTTCGGGCTACCTTGTACTGTGGGCTTTTCTACTCGCTCCCCATTGGAAAATTATTAGATTTTATGTTCCGATTACTAGTGCTTAGTTTATTAGACTTGGGCTCTATTATCCAACCTCTAGGGTACTACCATCGGGATGGTGTCATCTCAGTCCTCTTCCCAGTCGCTAAGACTTGGGTGCCAAAACTATTCCACTTGGGTGTATCTGTTGGGTTGGCTTTGCTTATGGTCGAACCCGCTGCAACCATGTCTTTGTGGAGCTCTCTCTTAGAGGCTCCACCAATCTTGGCACTTGTGCCAACTTTAGATGCAAGATAAAGAATCCAACCACCTTTAACTCTGCTATGAAGGCCTTGGGGTCACCAAACTTTGATTGGCTATATTTTAATCTAGGAGTCCTTAATATCAAGATTTCCATATACTGTTGGAAATATATTTCATAGGTTTATCCATATGGGTGACTTACACCTACATCTGAGATGGTGCGATGCTCCAAACATGGCTCTAAATCTACTCAACTGATTCTGATATTTTCACCTCTTTGTGTGTCTGGAACTTGCTCCTTGAGGAATTTATTTGACACCTATGCCTCCTACCACCTACTTCCACCTATTGACATCAATGACAACATAGTTCCAACATTATCTATCTTATGCATTGATGGCAACACCAAAATTTAAAAAAAGAACACATTTTTCTCTTTTAATTCTTTTAATCCGTGCTCCCCCTGAGATGGCAATCCTTTTTCCCTTCAACTGTTGTAGTATTTCTACTAGTTTTTTTTTGTGTGATATATATGGTATGATTAATATCATTTTTGTTTCATCACTAGATCACTCCCCCTTTGACATCAATGTCAAAATACACCATCATTCTCCCCCTCTCACCATAATCCATCTTTCAACATTATTTCTCTATTATCTTGATGTTATAGACCTGGAAGCTTTACCTTGATTCACTGATTATGAAGCTTTACCTTGATTCACTGATTATGCAACAACTGCATTTCTTCCACTTTTAGGAAGAGCTAGTGGAGGGATGCAAGAGACACAATGACAAATATTTCCCTCAAATACTAAAATTTATCTCTAGGAAGTGGTGAAGATATCAAGAACTTTCTCTTTGGTAGATAGATACACTAGCTTCACAATCTGAGCTGAAACTTGGTCTCTCATGAAATGATACTTGACGGGGATATGATTGGTTTTGGAATGAAAAACTAGATTATTTGACATGTTGATTGCAGTTGTGTTATCACAAATAATGGGAATAGTCTCATCATATAACACATGTACATCCTACAAGGTTTGCTTTATCCACAACAGTTGAGTGCAACAAGAAACTACTGCAAGATATTCTACTTCAACTGTATTTAAGGATATGGAAGCTTTCTTCTTGCTCAACGATGAAACTAGAATTTCTCCAAGAAAGAAAACACAACCACTTGTGCCCGTTTGATTATTTGTATCACCTGCACAATCAACATTATTATAAATAATAAATTAAAAAAATTTACCTCTGGGGTACCACAATCCATAATCCATTGTTTCTCTGAGATATCTAAGAATTATTTTGGCTGCTAATAGATGGATTTTTTTAGGAACTACTTGAAATATTCTAACTATAGCAACAACCTGCGTGATTTTTGGTCCTGAAGCTATCAAATACAAAAGGTTGCCAATGATGGATCTATATAATATTTGGTTTAATTCTAGAGATTCATCCATCTTACTAAGC
This sequence comes from Pinus albicaulis, assembly GCA_034641835.2. Lineage (NCBI taxonomy): Eukaryota > Viridiplantae > Streptophyta > Pinopsida > Pinales > Pinaceae > Pinus > Pinus albicaulis. Next base: position 500,076,079 of record CM076577.1, read on the forward strand.
TTGCAACATGTCACCATTGGAGTTCTCACTAAAGAGCATTCTTCCATGCCAAATTTCTTCATAACTTCTTTGAGATATAAAAATTCCTTTAGGGGTTTGTGCAATATGAAATCAAATAAAGTAGGAAAGCTTTCTAAGCATGCACATCTCTAACTCTACCTTCAAATCAGCTACAATTGCATTGTTCATCAAATCTAAAATACTTACAAAGATGATATCATCAAATATACTATAACCACATTGAGTTTTCCATCCTTTTATTTGACATATAGTTTGATGTCAGTTGCTCCTCTTTTGAATCCACACTTGATCAGGTAGCTATCTAGCTTGGAATACCAAGCTCTATGGGTTTGATTTGGACCGTACAAAGCCTTCTTAAGTCTTCAAACATAATCTGGTTTCTATTTCAGTTGAAATCCTTATGGTTTCTCTATGTAAACTTCCACCCGTAGCTGTCCATTTAGAAAATAATATTTGACAACCATTTATTATATTTTTAATTTCTTGATGTAAGTATATGCAAAAAAAATTCTTATTGCTTCTAATCTAGCAACAGGAGAAAAATTTTCATCCAAATCTAAGCCTTCTATTTGAGCATAGTCTTTGAATACCTAACTGGCCTTGTTTATTACCACTTCTCCATAGTCATTCAGTTTATTCTTGAAAACCCACTTTGTACCAAAGAAATTTTTGTTTGCAGGTCTTGGAAAATTTTCCCAGGTCTAATTTTTATCTATCTGGTCCAATTATTCACTCATGTCCTTTAGCTAATGTTGAGCTTGACTAGCTTGAACATTATCCTTAGGTTCCTCCATTGACAACAGTGCAACATGTGCTTCCATAGGGGAATTGAGTAGCTTCATTCTTGTTTGCACTACATAGTTTAGTTCACCAAAAATATGAACAACTAGGTGGTATTTTTGTACATACCTTAGGGGATATATGGCTTGAGGACTAGAGGGATATTCCTCGCTTCTTCTTTAGATGCCTCATCATTCTCATCACCAAAGCTTACTGGTTCATCAATGTTGGCTTTTTCAAAAAAATTCACTTCTTCACCATTATGATCATATACATTTACATCAATGTAGTCAATGATTATCTTGCTGAATTTATTGTAACATACGTAACCCTTTTTTTTATTTGAATAACTTAGAAAAAAGCCTTCATCTGCTTTGACATTGAGTTTTCTAAGTTTCTCATCATTTCTCTTAATGTAGCATCTACTGCAATTTTTTTTGAAGTGTTTGACTATTGCAGGTCTGCCACCCCACAACTCATACAAATTTTTGTCACTGTTGGGTTAAAAATGAGCTTTGTTGAGGATGAAAATTATTCTATGCATAACCTTTGCCAAAAAACTTTGTTGAACATTCCTCTCGATCATCATTGCTCTGGCTAACTGCTCCATTAATCTGTTTTCTCTCTCTGCAATATCATTTTTTTGGGGAGTCTCTGCTATGGTAAAGTATCCTTTGATTCCATTTGATTTACAGAATTCATCAAATTCCCTTGAAGTGAAATCACCTCCATTGGAATACCTTATGATTTTCATTTTGAAGTCAGTTTCATTCTTAACCATTTCTTTGAACTCTTTGAATTTATCAAAATATTCATATTTCTCTATGAGAAAAGAAAGCCACATTGTCCTTTTGAAATCATCAATTATTAGCATAAACTATAGCTTACATATGGTTTACTTCATTCTAGATGCTCCATGCAAATCCATGTGTACCAGTTGCAATGGATTTGCTGAAGAGTTTTCCTTTTCCTTGAAAGGAACTCTAACTCGCATTCCCAATTGACATGATTTACATATAATGTTCTCTAATTTTGAAAGCTTAGGAAATTCCTTGCAACATTTTTCTTTCTTAGCTTGACATTCTGATCAAATTTTAGGTGTCCAATCCTTTTGTGCCATAACCAACTCTCATCTATCTTGGTTAAAAAACACTCTTTTGTCTTATGATTTAACACACAGACATTGTTTTATGTTCGTACAACCTTAGAAACTATCTCACCTGAACCTGTGGAATATTTTTGACAAATTTTGGCTTTAAAAACCACATCATATCCTTGATCACACATCTGAGACACACTCTGTAGATTATGTTTTGGGCCATAAACATATAAAACATGGTTGGATTTACCTTGACCATTTCATAGACTGACCACTCCTTTTGCAATTATTTTTCATGAAGAATTTTTTCCAAAGGTCACATTACCTTTGTCGACAGGTTTCAAAGTTAGGAACTTGCTTCTATATCCTGTAATGTGCTTGGAAATACCACTATCCACATACCAATGGCTCCCGCAATTTTGATAATACAAAGTAATATCAAATTGCTCTGTTTTTTCTTTTTCTTTCTAGAATTTGGGCTTCTGTCCAATTTTCTCAATTACTAGATATGTCTTCTTTCATTTAATCCTGCAATTAACTATTATATGCCCAAAAGTTTGGAATTTAAAACAATGAATTTGATAATTATTTGGAGAAAAAGAATTATTATACCTTTTGTTGGACATTGGATAAACCAACTCTACCCATGTGTTTCACGACATGGACTAACTGCCTCTCATGGATCCTTATCTTTGGAGATGCAATCGTTGACTAACACCTACCGGTTTTTTTTCTAACAACAATTGTGATTCCCAAAAAGTGGTATCAGAACCTAGGTCACGAGTTTGATACACACCCGGCTCGCATTGGGGGGATATTGTTGGACATTGGATAAACCAGTGCTCCTCATGTGTTTCACGACATGGACTAACCACCTCTCGTGGATCCTTATCTCTAGCGATGCAATTGTTGAATAACACCTATGGGTTTTGGTCTAACAACAATCACGATTCCAAACACCTTGGTTTGCTTCTTTTTTGATGAATTATTTTGCTAGATATGAGCTACCTATAGGAGAGATCAACTCTTCAGTTTGTTGCTTTGTGGCCATATTTGGTGCATGTAAAACAATATCATGGGAAGACATCATTGTACCTGGATGGTTGCCTTCTGCGCTGAGCATAATTTTGATTTGAACGGAAAACATGCTCCTTTTTATGTTGCTATTGATTTTTTGGTTGTCTAATTTCTTCTGCCTTCTACGTGGGCCCTTCTTTTGACGGGGAAACAAAAGTAATTTCCTTTTTTTCTTTTAGTTCTACTACTATGCTTGAATCAAATTCATAGCCTAAAATAGTTTTATTTGAGGATGGTCTCTATATTTCCAGTATCTCATTCAATTTTTTAGTTCCTTTGCTAAATTTCTTATTGAATTTGAGAATTTTTTTGGCCTTTTCCAACTCCTTTCTCAACAACACAATTTCTCCTTCCATACTTTTTGTTAGGTTCCTATAATACTAGTGTAGCTCTTTATTGTTATTGTTAGTGTTTCCCCCTTTTTGTTATTTTTGTGCCCATGTAGTCCCCATAGTGTTATTATTGAACCCCATAGAAGCCCACTATTGTGATTGTTGTTCCCTTACATTATTATTATTATGTAGGCTCTGATTATATTGGGACCCCTTATACTCCTATATATAGAAAGTAGGTTATTTTCATTTGAATCATCCAAGAATTGTTCATTTATGTAATGTAAAGTAGTTTTCCTCCTGAAAAAGGGTGATTTATAAGTCGTTGATCTATATTTTCTTCTGTTTTGTGAGTTGGTTGCATAACATTTGGTATCAGAGCTTACGATTCTAGGTTTTCACTTCTTCAAACATGTCATCTTGGAATTTTTTCTATAAAAATTTTTGTACGAGGATTTAGAAGCTTAATTTTTTACCACGTGTATCTGAAATCTTAATGAACTTCCTGTAAATATTTCATACCTTGTTTCACTATATTTTTAGAGATATGATCTGTGGAAGTTAGGGTTTTTGAAAGCTCCAAAATTTCATCTCAAATAGGTGACCGAGGGAAAATTGTCATCACTTTCGTTTCAAGAATCAGATTTGAATTATTTAAAAAGTGGTTGAAATCACACAAAATTTAATTTATTTTGTATTTATTTCAAAGCTGAAGGTCTAAATAGTGACACGTGGCACACCGTACAAGTTCTCTCTACTGAACCAGTCCATAATTAGGTCATTTTTGGAGTTTAGGCATAACTTTGCCTTGAAGAATCCAAATTAGGTCTAACCTGTGGCATTGGAAAGAATAATCAGAGGGCTACTAAAGGAACTAAGTTAAAATATTGGGGATCTGAAATCACATCGATACATCAGGTTCAATATCAAGCTCCTCAAAAGCAATAAAAATGTGTGCTTTTTAAAAAAAATGCATAACTCTTTTAAAAAAAATATGTTTGAAGTGATTCCAAGGGCACAGTGAAGCATTTATATTACTATTGGGTTCTATAATTCCTCCAAAAATAATCCAAACCCATTAAGCCCTCAGAAAACTCTACTATGATGCATGAAGAGGAAGAAGTGCAACAAATTTCTCTCTTGCAAAAAGTAACCAAAAATGAAATGGAAGCTAAGATGGATGGTTTGAAGAAACGCATGAATGGTTTGAAGAATGGTGTGGAATATAATATAGATGGCATGGAAGCTGAGATTGATGGTATAGAAGAAAAATTGAAAGGCAATATGGAAGACATGAAGAATTGTCTAAAAGAAGACATTGAAGGTTTGAAGGGAGGTTTGACAAAGTTGCTACTAGAAATGGTTCCTAATGGAGAAAAGGTAGTAGATGAAAGTCACGGTGAGAAAAAAATAAATTTTAATCATGAATTCATAGACTATAATTTTGGATTTAAGACCCACCATATTCGAAAGATTGATGCAAGGAAGTTTGATGGAAATGATCCAGTAACATAAGTAATAGAGATGGAGAAATATTTTGATCTCCATAATGTGCAAAACACACAAAAGGTATGCATTGAAACTTTATCTTTAGAACCCAATCAGTTTGTATGATATCGATGGATTTATTATCGTAAATCACTTGTCAATTGGCCAATTTTTACATAGGAAATGATAGAACATGACGAGGATACAAAGAGAAAAACCTTCTTTAGCCAATTGATAAATCTCAAATAAAAGGAATAAATGGCAGAGCACATTGAGGACTTCCAAAAATTGAATATCAGGGTAGCAGATATTCCAGAGGATCATAGGATTGATGTCTTCATAGGGAATTTAAAGTATAACATGCAATAGGAGGTTCTCCTTTGGGAACTTGATTCATTGGAGAAGGAATTCAGGGTGGTAAAAAAAGTTAAGAGAAAAATTATGGAAAGAAGAAAGTCTACCAATCAAAACTATACATATGGAAATGTTGTTTCTCCTAGCCTTCCACTACCTACAAGGTTGACACCACAACACTTGGAGGAAAAAAGAGAAAAAGGGCTATGTCATAGTTGTGATAGAAAATACACTAAATTTCATAAGTTTGTTGAGAAGAAATGATTTTACATAAATTGTGAAGAGGAGGAAGAAAAGGAAAAAGAAACATCAGAAGAGGAGGATATACACCAAGAACCAACCCTAGAGAAGGAAGAAATGAATCCAACCATATATTTTAATGCACTAGTAGGAATTAGCACTCCTCAAACTCTCAAGATATAAGGATATATCAAGAAAAAAAAGGTAATAGTGTTGATTGATTCAAGTATTGCACATAATTTTATTCATTTTAAGATAGCCAAGAAATTGAATTGCTTCCTATATCCAGCACCATAATGTCATGTGATGGTTGCAAATGGAAGATCTATAAATTTCTCTAGAAAGTTACATAATATCAAGCAAGCCATGGGGGAATAAGTATTGAATATTCCAATGCTTTCTATTCCAATGGGTGGTGTTGATGTTGTACTTGGAGTCCAATGATTACAATCTTTGGGGATTGTAGCTTTTACTTTTCAGGAAATTTTCTTTAATTTTTTTTGGGAATGAAAGGAAGCTGAATTACGGGATATCAAAAGTCAAACAAGAAATATAATCAACTCTAATGTCATGACAAAGCTTCTGAAGAAAGAACAACGAGGCTTAATTGCACAATTATGCTCACTATAGGTTCAAACATCGAAATCCTCTATTTCTTCAAATATCTAATTGTCTTGGAAAATCATTCCAAGGTGTTTGAGACTCCCAAAGGCATCCCACCTATTTTTGATCATGATCTTTCTATTCATCTGATTACAGGAAGTGTTCCTCCAAACATCAAGCCTTACAAATATACCTATGCCCAAAAGAGTGAAATTGAATGTATGATTGCAGAAATGCTAGAGGTTGGTATAATTCAACCTAGTCAAAGTTATTTATCTGCTCCGGTAGTATTGGTGCAAAAGAAGGATGGATCATGGTGCATGTGTCTGAATTATTGGGAGATCAACAATCTCACTATTAACGATAAATTTCCCATTCCTGTCATTGATGAATTATTGGATGAGTTACATGGAGAAATTTACTTCACCAAGTTTTATTTGTTTATGTTATCATCAAATTAGAGTGAAGACTGAAGACATTCCAAAAACAACATTTAGAACTCATTAGGGTCATTATTAATTTTTGGTCATGCCTTTTGGCCTTACCAATGCATCTTATACATTTCAAGGTTTGATGAATTCCATTTTAAAACCCTTCCTTAGAAAATTTGTGTTAGTATTTTTTGATGATATAATAATCTACAAAAAGTCTTGGAAGGATCATGTTCAACATGTTGACAGGGTGATCAAACTATTGGAGGAGAAACAATTATATGAAAAAGCCTCCAAATGTTTCTTTTGAGTACAAGAGGTGGAATATCTAGGTCATATTGTATCCGATGAAGGTGATAAGGTAGACCCTAAAAAAATTAATTCCATTAAGGAATGGAAAATCCCCACAACCCTAAAGCATATGCAAGGATTTCTAGGGTTAATAGGGTATTATTGCAAGTTTATTAAGAATTATGGGAGAATAGCAGCACCTCTAACAACATTATTTAAGAAAGATGCATTTTATTGGACTCCAAATGCAACTAAGGTTGTTGAACATCTTAAAGAGGAAATGTGCCAAGAACCGGCCTTAGCTACGCCAAACTTCACAAAAACTTTATTGTGGAATGTTATGCCTCAGGAAATGGAATTGGTGTTGTTTTAATGCAATAAGGAAGACCCATTACTTTTGAAATTCGTCCAATCAAAGGAAAGTATTTACAGAAAGCTATTTATGAGAAGGAAATGTTGGCAATACTACACGCACTAAAGAAATGGTGACCTTACCTAATGGGAAGACACTTCAAGGTAAAAATAGATCATGATAGTCTTAAATAATTTTTGGAACAAACATTATCTTCAGAAGAGTAGCAAAAGTGGGTCACAAAGATGTTGGGTTATGAATTTGAAATCATTTACAAAAAAGGGAAGATAATTGTTGTTGCATATGCACTCTCATGAAAGGATGAGGACGTGGAAGCATTGCTTTGTGACATTTATATTATCCAACCAGATTGGATAACCAAAGCAAGGGAGGAGTGTAAGAATGACGAAGAAGTGTTGACACTTATTCAAAAGTTGCAGCAAGATCCCAGTACATATGATAAATTTAGCTAGAAACATGATTCATTATGGTACAAATATCACTTATATACTTGTAATATTTCCCAACTAAAAGAAAATATTCTTTTGGAATTGCACACCTCTCCCTTAGGACACTCGAGATTTTTAAAAACTTACCACAGGGTCAAGAAAGAATTTTTTAGGATGGCCTTAAATCCCATATTCAAAAGTTTGTGGCGGAATGTTTGGTCTAGCAACAAAATAAAATTGAGACAATTAGGAACCCGAGTCTACAACGACCTTTATCCATTCCAAGTCAATGTTGGGAGGAGGTTTCAATGCATTTTATCACAGGTTTAGCCAAGTACGAAGGAAAGAGTGTCATAATGGTGGTAGTTGATAGACTTACCAAGCATGCACACTTTTGTGCATTATATCATCCATTTAAAGCCAGTACAGTTGATACTGCATTTATGGAAACAATTCAAAAGATACATGGAAGCCCGAAGATTATTGTAAGCGACAGAGATCCCATTTTCACTAGAAATTTTTGGACGGATTTATTTTCTTGTTAGGGCACTAAACTAGCTCATAGATAATCTTATCATCCTCAATCTTATGGGAAAACTGAGATAGTGAACAAATTTTTGGAAGGATATCTTCGTTGCTTTGTATTTGACAAAAAAACACAATGGGTTAAGTGGTTACCTCTGGCTGAATGGTGGTATCACACTTCCTTCTACACTACATAAAAAATTACCCCATTTATGGCACTTATGGATACCATCCGCCATCCATCACATCATCTTTTAAAACTATGTAATTCATGGAGCAAGACTTTACCTTCATGTTCATAATAGCACAGTCAGGATTGGAAGTCAACATTGAGCTCGAAAAATGTGCAATCATGACAGGAAGCTTAACACAAAGCCCATAATCTGTGCAATTCCTCAACGAGCTTAGAAATTGCGTAGTGCACTGAGCCATGAGCTACCAGTTCCCAGGAACTGCACAATCCTTCTCGGTGATGTGCATGGAAAGTTTTCCTAAAAAAGAAAAAAATGAAAAAATAAAAAAGAAAACATCCCTAAAATTTAGGGATATATTTTTAGTAACCTGAAGGAAGCACACGCCATTTTTGGAAACTATCGCCATGTGTCACTTTTTCCTTGATTTGTGACATGCGCATCATAAACCATAATTTATAAAATATATTTAATTAAAACCCATATATCTCATTCTCACACTCGATCTTGGAGCTCTAGCATTGCTGAGCAGATCAAGGAACCTTTAGTATGATTGTCGTCAATTTTCTGGGTGATTTTTGCATTTATCACTTTTAGTCGCTTTTTCTGTCATTTTTTTTCCATTTGGCTTGCATGAGTGTTGTTTTTATTATTTATTTTCATGGATGCTGGCTTTTTAACTTCCTTTAACTTGTATAATTTTCATTTCAAGTTATCAGTTTCCTTTCACAAGTGTTGCATCGGTTTCTTTGTTTTTCACCGATGGTCATCATTGCAGCAACTCTCCTCACGAATCTCATTCACTTATAATTTTTCAATTTATGCAATTTATTTCTATTATTTCAATCATACTCAGTCATATCTACACTCAAGCCTTCACCATCTCTCATATCTGCTGATTTTCACACTTCCCTTGGGCAGATCTATCTTTCCCTTGGCTAGCAATCACTTTCCCCAGCTAGGAATTACGCAATATGGAGGCTCAAGCTCAGAGCTTGGCCTCTGTAACTGCACAATATCTAGTACAGGATGGACCCACTATGTATTGCGCAGTTCCAGGCCCCAGCCTGAATCCTTGGCCACTAAGACTGTGCAATGCGTAATCTCTCTAGGCTCACTGCCCAGGTTGAACTGTGCATTGCGCAGTCTCAAGCCTCAAGCTTCAACCCTGACTGTTGGGATTGTGAAATTTCCTCAGCTAGTCAGAACCTCTTCCTAGTGATAAATGCGCAAATACTTCAAGTTAGTTTTCTGTTTTTTTGCATTAACATTTCCTGAAAGTAGTTTTTCTTATAACTGATATTTGATTGTTGTGAGTGTTTGTTTTGTCCCACAGGTACAACAGTTGTTGAGCATCTCTCTAGTAGTCACTTTCAAAATGGCATATAAGCGAGTTTCCTCAAAGAAAACCATTGAAATTAGTACTAGGGAAGAGTTTGAGAAAGTTCCGGTTAACTTCCCAGTTTATGAAGACACTCAAATTTTCATAGAGGAGGGATAAAAACTGACATTGCAGCAGATCAAAGATGATTTCAAAAAGGAATTTCAGGAATACTTAGAGGATTGAAAGGTGTATCTCAACATCATGTAGTCAAGGATTTACAAGGTTGCATGCAAGTATCCATCCTTCCCATGTTCGGATGTGATTAGCTGGGTCGTCTCAAATATTGATGTGAAAACTATGACATTGAGAAACACCAGTGGGCATAAGCTTTCTACATTCCTCGCAACATATTTCAAGCAAAAATATATCATCTTCCTAGGCCAGTGAAGAACATGGACTCACTGTTATATGCCACTCAAAACTACACAAACATGATATATATCATCAAGAGCTGGATGAAGGAGTAAAAAAAGTTCAAACAGACACCCACTCACATGTACAAGACAAAAACACTCATGAAGGCGTATCAACTTTTGGTCATACTAGCTTGCAGAATCTATGGCAAATTAAACAAAAATACCTTTCCTGAGGGGTGGGTTATTTTCTTGAACTAGGTAGTGAATGAGGGGAAGCCATTCAACTAGTCATATATATTGGATCATCAGATAAGAGTCCATGTGACACAAGCTTGAAATCCACCTAAGGGTGAGCAAGCACACTTCTACATGTATGCATACTTAGTGGATGTAATTTGTGCATAAAATAAATTCCTTAGCATGAACTGGACATGGGCACAAAGAGGATTGACATACACATATATTTCAAGCTACTCTCAGATTGCATTCATCGCGAAATCATGGAGCAATTTATTGATCACTTCATCATCCCACTTTATAGGTTCATATTTTAGGAGGACTCACCTTGCATGTCACGAGAAGCTATGGAGGCGATATCAAAGATTGCAGATTGGTTCTCCTTACCGGATGGAAAACTAATTAGAGTATTCAGGAGGTAGAAGCCGCCCCATATTTTGTGAAGATATGCCACTAATAAACTTGTCATGCAAGAGGTATCTTATCATATCTCCAAAGGGTTGTTAGTAGCTGTTGTCAAGATAAATCCCCTTTGAGGACGGAGGCGATCTCTCTAGCCCTAGAGTGGGTCTAAAAATTTGAGATACTTTCTAATGAAAATATCTCTTAGCTAATATTCAAAATGCGACAAGAAAAGAGATAGAAGTACCTTTTTCAAAATGTTATGCTCGAACCCGTTGATGATGACCTTGATCCAAGATTCTTTTAGGCTCGCTCCTTGCAGCAAAAAATGTAATCCAATACATAATAATCATAAACATTAGCTATCTAGTAGATCAGGGAGTACCATAATATTTTCATAAATGATTAGACAAATATAGAAATAAAACATCATATGTTTTATTGATAAATATGAAAGTAAGAGCTTACAAATGAGACCTTGATGTTGGAGGCCTCATTTGGTGAAAATTCAAGTCCTTCAACTAAGATCTAAAGCATTCCTTCTCCTTAACAACTTAGGTGTTATTACAGTGTGACAATGTAAAGGGACCGAGAGTTCAGACTAGCCCAACAATGACCAACCAGACTAATTTTATTGGAAGGAGGGGCATGAATTTATAGGAAGGTAGAAGAGGATGGGATCCAATGAAAGGGGGAGTAAGGTCCAATTTCTAATGGATAAACCCCTATGGATGAGATTAAAACTCTAAAATTAGAGAGCCGAACTCTATCACCACTGTTTAACAACCAACTCCCCACCCTGGAACTTCTAGAGTTTAAATATTCTCCTCCATTTGAGGAAACACTACCAGAAAGGGATAAACATGGTTTTCCAAGAAATAAGGCACTGATAATGCTAAGCCAGAACTATCAATCTGACATCAGCGCGAGCATGAAACCAAGAAACACGTTGACCCAAGAAACTAGTATTTTGGCCATGTTTCTTAAGTAATCTTCAAAGGAAATTTTATTTGAGTCTCCAGGGGATGTCTTTACATATTTCTTCATGGTGGAAACATTGCACAGGGTCTATCATGGGATCATGCATACAATCATGAATACTCAATAACTCCCCACGTCCTGGATAAAAAATCAGATGCGACCCAGGGTATTCACCGCGATCTCAATCAACCCAATGTACGAATCTAGCCATGTGAATAGATGTGTTAGTGTTGAACATGGTAGAAACCACCTGATTACCAGTCAATTATGAAAACCGTAAAGAGGCACGAGAGAGACCACCAATAATGACGATGGACTTGAAGGTACAACAACACAATATACAAGTGTGAATGAATGTCTTGAAGTTGAACACTTGCAAAATCATTTGATCAAAGGCCAATGATGTGAACCTATCGTCGAACACAAAGAACTTTCCATTGAGGCATGCAAGCTCCAAGGTACTGAAAAAAAGTTTCTAAACCACCTTCCTAGATAATGAGTCGAAGTCGACAGGAAGTGATTTGTTGAAGGAGGGCCATAATGATTCGCACATCATCGACATGAAACAAAAAATGTCTTAAGATGATAGGAGCAATTCGGGATTGTAACAGAGGAGGTAAGATAAGCAAAGGATGTGTGACCAAAAGGACTTCTCTTGAACATATCGATGACACAACTCCAGAATGTGGAAGAATTTGACTCGAATGGGATTAGAGGTCATAATGACACAAAATGGTAATCGAATAAGAGATAAATGGATTTCCCAAACTGACAGAGACAAAGTGACGAATGTAGGTGTTATCCTCCTGTATTCTACAGTTTCACTAGGCGACTATGGATTTTCTACAATCTATTGAAGATAACATTCCTTGACTATCAACTATCTTCAGAAATATCACTGCCTTCATTATCTTCACAAAACATTTTTCACTATCTCTCAGTTTTCCTTCTCAAGTAGAAATTATATACAATATGAATGTATATATCTGGACTCTACTGATATACCAATATTTATCTTCTTGCTAAATACAGAATCTTTCCACTATAATTCTTGCAGAAATTTAATCAACAATTGCAAAACACATGAAGCAATAAAAGCACACATAACACGGTTTTTTAACAAGAAATCCTGAAGCTGAAAACCCAAACTATCATATATTATGTATCATGGAGATCATGTAACAATATCATACAAAGCTTAGTCCATCAAGCTCTTAGTACAATACAATCGTCACACACTAACAAGATGAAGTCTACAAATCCATGCACTGATTTCTGCCCTCTTGCTAGCCTGCCTCCACTACGCAATCCAAGCTAATTACAAAGACCAATTCGATGTAATCCCACTCTCCTTGAATGTGTTATTATCATTGGAAACTCCAATGTATATGTAGATGCAATTCATGCATCACTATGGTCACAAAAGATAGTCTATCTCACCCTTTCACCTATCTCTACACTGGGTGTCCACTGGATCTGACATGCACTGTAGTTAATTGTTGTATTGTTCAGTTGATTAATGAGTTATTATTTGTGAATTAATTAAATAATTAATTCATTCCACTGTCACTAGTGTATCATTCAGTTAGATTAGATACAACTAGCTCAACTAAGTCTAACTGAGTTAAACTTAATACAACTCCATGAATTATTCTTCCAACTCTATCATAACTTTTCCACTTCAGTTCTAACTGAGTCCTCCATGCATGAACTCTAGTAACCCTTAGTAATTGCGTAATTCCTTCAGCGCACTGATTTGAAAAATTTGTATACTGAAATTAAGTGCTCCAAGAGAATAAGTTGTTGTTTAGAGTCTGATTATTATTAAGAGCTAATAATAATCAACATGCATCTATTTTTAGATCGACGATCTATAAATAGACTTCGCCCAATCTTCTAAAAATAGAATCTCATCTATTTTTCACATTTGACCAACCATCTACAAATAGCATCCTACAACTTATAGAATATTCTCACCATGTCTAAAATAGACATACACCTAAAAATAGCATGTGTGGGCCCCACCTAGTTTAGGTGATTATTTTCCAACTAGGATCAAGGATGATGTTTCAAGATGCCTCCTTCACTATTTCTTGTTGCAAACTTCAACACTCCCTCTCAACAAGAAAGGACTCTCTTTGCATGTGACATGCAACTCCATGCATTCGCCCTACAACCTTGCTGCAATAGTTTCGAAACTGAAAGGCTCCAAACAACTCAATCAGTATAATGCATCTATCATCAAGGTCTTCGACTTCTGCTTAGCTACTGCACATGTCTTCAGGAACCACTGCGCTATTGAACTCTGCACCCATGCACTCTACACTTGCTGTCAACTCTGAACTGTGCTCTAGTATCTGACACTGTCACTTTGATCTGCCTACATCAATCCAACTGATCATGCAACTGCTGCTCTGTGGGCTCCTCATAGCAAGGTTCAATTCAAAGAGATCCACACCATCTCAATGAATCTTTCCTATAAATCTATTCTTTGGATTACTCATGCATGTCGCCCCACCTCTCACCTGGTGGTATAGATGCATGCACTCCCTCTACCCATCTGGCATGAAATTTCTCTGCATGAGTGGTTTCTCCCACTCCATGATCCTCATCTTATGGCTACTCCACATCTCGAGGTTCACTCTTACCTACATGCAAATCATACTCCCTCTCAAGCTTCAATTTCATGTCTTTCTTGCGCTTCCCAACAGTAGGAAGCTCCGTATAAATCCCATCTACATAAAATCTATAAAGATTCTTCTGCATCTCTAGTTGTGGCTGCTCCACAACCTTCTGAGACTGCTTCTCAAGCTACATGTTGAGAGGCTCCCTCTCAACCACAAAGTCACTAACCTCTTCTTTTCTCCTCAAAGCTTTGCATGCATCTTGTACCTCAGTGCATGTAGATTCTTGGCTCGCGCACATTGTAATTGTTCCGCCGTCGCAAAATTTTCTAACAAAAGAGATGATTTTAAATCGATGATATCTCCCTCATCCGAGCTCCGATTAGACTGATTTTTTTTTTTTAAATTTGGGTATTGTTTTGCAAGGAATCCAAATATGCTATTTTTTTCTGAAAATATAACACCAAAAATTTCAGATATTCTCTGCAAACTCGCGCGCCCAAAAATTCTTGCTCTCATTCCATGTAGAAAATCTATAACATAGCTCTGATACCATGTAGAAATTATATAAAATATGCATGTATATATCCAGACTCTCCTGTTCTAACAATATTTATCTTCTTGCTAAATACATAATCCTTCCACTATAATTCTTGTAGAAATTTAATCAACAATTGCAAAACACATGAAGCAATAAAAACACACATAACACAGTTGTTTAACGGGAAATCTTGAAGCTGAAAACCCCAACTATCATATATCATGTATCATGGAGATCATGTAAAAATATCATACAAAGCTTAGTACATCAAGCACTCAGTACAATACAATCATCACACACTAACAAGATGAAATCTGCAAATCCATGCACTAATTTCTGCCCTCCTGCTAGCCTGCCTCCACTACGCAATCCAAGATGATTACAAAGACCAATTTGATGTAATCCCACTCCTTGACTACGTGATTATCATTGGAAACTCCAATGTATATGTAGATGCAATTCATGCATCACTATGGTCACAACAAATAGTCTATCTCACCCTTTCACCTATCTCTACACTGGGTCTCCACTGGATCTGACATGCACTGTAGTTAGTTGCTGTATTGTTCAGTTGATTAATGTGTTATTATTTGTGAATTAATTAACTAATTAATTCACTCCACTTTCACTAGTGTATCATTTATTTAGATTAGATACAACTAGATCAACTGAGTCCAACTGAGTTAAACTGAATACAACTCCATGAACTACTCTTCCAACTCTGTCATAACTTTGCCACTTTAGTTCTAACTAAGTACTCCATGCATGAACTCCAGTAAACCCTTCGGAATTCTATAATTCCTTCAGCCCACTGATTTGAAAAATCTGTATACTGAAATTAAGTGCTCCAAGAGAATAATTTGTTGTTTAGAGTCTGATTATTATTAAGAACTAATAATAATTGACATGCATCTATTTTTAGATCGACGATCTATAAATAGACTTTGCCCAATCTTCTAAAAATAGAATCTCATCTATTTTTCACATTTGACCAACCATCTATAAATGGGATCCTGCAACTTATAGAATATGCTCACCATGTCTAAAATAGACATACACCTAAAAATAGCCTGTGTGGGCCCCACCTAGTTTAGGTGATAATCTTCTAACTAGGATCAAGGATGATGTTTCAAGATGCCTCCTTCAATGTTTCTTGTTGAAAACTTCAACAAAAATCACCCTCCTACTCTAAAAACTCATGTCTGGGCTTAATTCTCCCATTCTCACCTTTTTCCCCACTTTCATCCCCCAAAACCCACTTTCATTCCTAGAAAACCCCATTAACCCCCTTACCTTCACCATTCTTCCTTATTTATACAAAAACAGTGTAAAAAGTCCATTTTTACATTGTTTTAAATATAAAAAGCCTCTCGAGACCCTTGTTTTATTATAAAACCCTGTTTTAAATTAAATTAGACTCGACACCCTTTATAAATTTTAAATCCCCCTACTTTAAAGTTTAACCCCCCACATTATTACAAAACCCTCATATAAACTTTCCCCTAGCCTTATAAGTAAGCACTTCTGCTTATTATTAACCCTTGTGCCCCACTTTTAACCAAACCCCACGGAACAATAAAGCCCCACCACCTGTCCGCCAGGGCCCCACCTTTTCTGACTTGCCCATTCCTCCAAATCACCACTACCACCATTGATCTCTATCCTTCGAGATCCAACGGTCGATGGCGCATATCACATCATTCTTTGTGCAGGGGTTAAAAAACCCTGAACCTTGCAATATAAGCGGTTTTACCTCTCGTACCCTCCTCCACGCGTCATCCGATCAATGGAATCGCACAACCTACTTCAAAACCGTTTATTGCCTCCATCCCATGCGAAAACTACCTCCCTCGCTCGCTAAAAACCTCCTTTCCTACTTTGCTCCATAAATCAAAACTGCCGTTGGATTCAAATGTTCTAAAGCCCTGTGGCTTTGCAATGAATCCCTCCTCCACCATTAACATCTCCGAAGCACTCCTAACGCCCGAAAAAGCAAAATAAACATAGAAAATCCGCCAACGTACGTTTTTAAACTAATTTTTTGTTTTTATTGTGTAGGTATCATGGCAGGAATACGAGAATTGCATTCCAAGGGTCTAAAATCATTTAAATGAGTGTTCTAGGTGACGATCCATAGGAAATTTTTTTATTAGAAGGACCAAAAGCACCAGAAACCCACATGCACACCAATGGATCATGACCATTGGTGGCCATTTACACACACAAAACCAGAAGATGCCCCCCTGCGCAGTAAATACAGACATAGATAAAGCCAAAGGAAGACAAAACAGTGAGAAGACCATGGCAGTGAATATTAGAGGATTTAAGATCAAATCAAGGATTAAAGGGTTAATCATCAATTAAAGAACAAAGAATCAGAATTAAGGAAGAGTTAAAAAAGAAGACATTAAAGCAGACAGTGAAGAAAAAAACAAATATTAAAATAGCCTAAATAGAGTTTAAAGGATAAAAAAAAAAAGGAAGATTAACGCAGAAGCAGATCTGAATGACTCAACAAAACAATATTTACTTCTTTAGGGACACATTTTGCCACCTACAACATGTTTCATTTCAAAAAATACATCAACAGTTATTACAAGAGTCAGAGATATTTCTCAACCACTCAGCAGTTATTGTAAAACTTATTGAGAAGCCTTAAAAGTCAAATATTTCCAAAAGTTAGCTCAACAGTTAAGTTAGGAGTTATTATTATAGTGAGTTAGTCTCAGATATTTTTCCTTGGGCCTTGCATGGTCTCAAAGGTAAAAAATGCATTAACTCTGTAATAAATAACATCTTAAACCCTAGCTTAGGATCACCTCCTCATTTTGCAGATAAATGCTCCATGTATTATTCATTTTTAGTGTTGGTTGGTTGGCTTATTGATGGTTATTGAGCTAGTTGATGAGCTGCTAGGCTGGATTTGAGAAAAATCTAAGTTGCAGAGATCTACTACACTTTGAGTTGGAGAAATGTAACTGTTTTGAACATCAATAATACAAGCACATTCACAGGATTCTCGAGCTATGTTAATGGTGAAGTTATCCTTTCTTTGTCAATGTTTTCCTTCTGTTTTCCATTTTTTCCATGATTTCTTTGATAAACGAACATAAATTTTAGATTAAGATATGCTGTCTTTGTCACCCTAATTCTGACTGCTTTCTTTATCTTAATGTTTTCTTCTACAAGGTCTTATTAGAGAATTATTAATTTCTCTCTTTTTCCACCTAGCTTGTTGTCTTGGAGATGATTTAATAGAGTCAAGCCAAATAATTTTATGGTATTCCCTGTCCTTTGGTGTAGCTTGAAATATTGTTTTAAGGCCTTTCTTTGAAGTTCACTTAGTATATTCCAGCTAAAGAAGTCTATGGTATGCCATGTCCTTTGGTTTGTCTCAAACTGTTACTTTGAAGGTCTTTAGAGTGTTTGATTAAAGAAGATAGGTGTATCTTGATCTTTAGTAGCACTCATTGTTATTTTGAATGTTTTCTTTATCTGAAAGTAATTCTAGGATTGCTGGATTGTTGTCTTAAAGGTTTTTTTATTAAAGTCTAGCCAAAGAGGTCTATGGTATGCCCTATTCTTTGGTTTGCCTCAAACAGTTACCTAAAAGGATTTTCTTGTCGAAGTAGAGTTAAAGGATTCTTAACTAACCTTTAGTTTTGCTACTTTCACAACTCACAGTAATTTCATATTCCATCTAATCTAA
Source organism: Pinus albicaulis (assembly GCA_034641835.2). Taxonomy (NCBI): domain Eukaryota; kingdom Viridiplantae; phylum Streptophyta; class Pinopsida; order Pinales; family Pinaceae; genus Pinus; species Pinus albicaulis. The sequence continues at coordinate 500,094,546 of CM076577.1, forward strand.
GAGATCCACTTGATATAATTAGCTTGCCCTATGAAAACCCTTGCAGAGTTGATGAAAAATCAAATCCTTTTATGACTCCATAGCCCAATGGATTAATGTTGCCTACAGTCTACCTATTCAACTAAAACATTCTATCACTTAATCACACCATTAGTCTACCTATCAACCAATCCAATCAAACAAATAAAATAGTCCTAAGAACTTCATAACTAGCCTAAAATTAGAAAACAAAAGCATAAAGATATATCATTTATAAGAACATTCATAGAGAGAGCCCTCTCTGAGTCTAGGAAGGCTAGGTCCTTGGACTCCAAAGTGGGTTGATGAGGTTCCCTACAGAGCTTGTTCTTGCCAATCTTTCAAATCACGGGGAGCCAACATAGTGGTGAACATACTGGGGAACTATGTTATTAAACAACTTAATATCATTTTTAAAAGAGAGTCCATACAGGTGAATTAGTTTTCAAAATAGAGGAATAACCTCTTCTGAGTATTTTTAATAACCCAATGTTTCATACTTCTTAAGTGAGTCCATCTTTAGGGTTAAACACCCAATATTCATCTCAAGAACTCATAAAACTTTATTATAACTTAGATGAATCAAGTTTTAGCCAATAATGGTACTTGGTTGCTGATAGTGGACAAAAGGAATCCATAAAACAATTTAAAAACCCTCCACCTAGTGACTCCACTAGTTTTCAGTAGGCCTGCTGACTCCATTGGTTCTCTATAGACTCCACTGGGAAAATTATTTTATCATCAAACCTTAAACAAAACCCAGTCAAGAATACTTTATGGATTAAGTATTTCTTTTACAATATTGGTTTGTTTTCCAAAATTGTTATAAACTCTCAACCTCTCTGAATTTTGGATCCAAATTATGGCTTCTAGAAGAATCTATACTAGATCTCATCCAGACCCAAACCCTCCTGCAATAGCTGACAATCCTGAAAGAATCCTTAGGAATTCTCCTAGATCCAAAGCCCCAAATATTAGTAGACCTATCCATAAAGCAAGTTCCCTACCTGAAAACCTCAAAGACTTGCAGAATATCCTCTCTGATCTTAGAGTTGGATAACCCGGATAGTTTTAGACCCATGTACTTCGTAGCATCATTTTGTTGTACTAACCTCATCCCCCACTGTTCACCATCCTCCATTTAAACTTGTACCTCCTTTTGTAAATCCTCCACCTGTTAACCCTCCTTTGTTTCCCCAACCACATATCATGGAAACATGGTATGCTCCACTAGTTCTACCATTACCTTTAGTTGTTTTACCACAGGACTGTCAGTCCAAGAGTCCTTTATATGATGAAAGTAGTTCCACTACTGCTCAACAACATGTGGATAGAATGAATGACTATTTGACAGACAAGAAATAGATGATGAGTCTGTTAAACTTAGAATGTTTGCTCAAATCTTAGGGGGAGAAGCAAGAAAATTGTTTAAAGGCTTAACCCTTAATAGCATAAATGACCTCCCTGCTTTTCATCAAATGTTCTTAAACAAGTGTGAAGTCAAGAAGAACCCTCTCCAAATCTTATCAGAGTATGAAAACATTAAAATAAATGTTGGAGAGGGTGTCCAAGAATACTACACTAGGTTCAATAGTGTATATAATGCCCTCCCTATCCATATGAAACCTCCACAAGGTCTATCTCTAATGAAATTTCTAGAAATGGCTTACCAATTAAGAGAAAGAGACGCTCTCACATTAGAAGATATGTAGAGAGGTGCATTAAGTGTAAAAATAAAACTGATTGGAAAAAGATCTAGAATGAAAAATGAGAAGAGAGTCACATATAGGGAAGAAGTTGCACCTTCATCATCTAATACGAAGATTGATAACTTAGTTAGAACCATGGAGAGAATTATGGAGAGAATAAAAATGAATGAGAGAGCTTATCCTAGAGAAAACAAAACAGCTCCTCAAAACAAAAATCAAAATCAGAACCAAAACCAAAACTTTAGGAGAAACCCCCCTCAAATAAGACAGAGAGGTCTTGATCAGCAAATCATGCCTCCTTTCCAAGAAAACTATGCTAATGAGGATGAGGGGGTGATTGAAGAAATATAAGAAAGTCACATTAATATGATGGGCGTAAACAATAAGGATATTGTTTTCCTCACTGAGGAAGAACAAGGCCTCTTTTTATCAAATGAGGAAGAAAGCCTAGAATTTGAAGACTATAAACAAGGCTTTGAAAATTCCATCATGTAAGTACATAGACAGTATGACCTTAGGAGCAAGAAAAACCAAGATACTTCCAAGAAAAAGAACTTTGAAATTTCTGCTAGGAAGATCCCTGAAAACATTCCTAAAAAGACAACAGAAAATCCAAATACAGTGGCTGAAAGTTCTGATAAAACTAGAAACAAAAACAGCCAACCTAGTGGCAAATATAGTGGTGACCAAAGCAGCACTAACAATGCAGTTACTACTCATAACAAAATTTTTTTAATTGAGATTCCTAATAAAAACCAACAAGATGAAATTGCTGTGAAAACAACATCTGATAAAACTGATTTAAACCTTTCAAAAACACAGACACCCTTTAGTATAGAGAATGAAATTGCCAAGATTAATATCTCCATCCCTCTTACTAAATTATTCACTCAAGATGTATATAGATCCCAAATTTTGAAAGCTTTAAATATAGGAGTAAATGCTGATTCTGTGAATTTAAATGATGACAAACCTGAAATTTTGTTTGGACCTAAAGTAGAAGGAAAATTTCAAGAAGGAGGTGTTCCTCCATTTTATGTCAGTTTAAACATCCATGATAAAATCCTTCACAATTCCATGTTAGATTCAGGGGCTTCACACAACCTTATGCCAAAGGTAGTAATGGAAATATTAGGCCCTGAGATAACTAGACTATATAAATATTTATACTCTTTTGATTCTAGTAGAGTTAAATGTCTAGGCCTAATCAAATATCTATGTGTCAATCTAAGCCAAGAGCCTAGTAATGGATATTGTAGTGGCTGATATTCCTCCTAAATATGGAATGCTCCTTTCACACTCATGGGGATCCAAACTCCAAGGTATACCCTACAAATGGACATGACCTACGCTACCATCCCTGTTTTCAGTCAACCAAGAAGACTGTATAGGGAAACTCACATGAAATACATGGTTAGCTGTAAAGAAAAAATAGATGATTCCCCTCTCTATTCTATTCACACTGACCTTGATTCATTTATCCTATACAATGATGAAAACATTAATGAACGGGTAGTAGAAAATGAGGAAAAAATTGCAGAAGAAGGGGAAAAAGAGGAGGAACAGTCAAAACAGTTAGCCCAAATAGAATATAACAGCAAACATAGTGAAGGTCATGAAGAAAAACATGTCAAAAAACGTAGTGGCAGCCACAATGACCATAATGATAACTTTGAAGTTGAACCTCTTTGGAGTATGAGCTTTGATGGGTCTTGTGGTAAAACTAGTTCAGGAGTTGGTGTATGGGTACATAACACAAAAAAAAATCATGTAGAAGGTCACTCATACAAGATAAACTTTCAATGCACGAATATCATAGATGAATATGAGGCACTGCTCCTAGGGCTACAATTACTCAAGAAACTAGGAGCCAAGAGGATAACTATTCATGGATATTCAGAGCTAGTCATTAGGCAGATTAATGGAGAATACACAGCTAAAAATCCTAGACTAAAATAATATAGGGATGATGCCCTTGACCTCTTAAAAAATTTAAAAGAATATGATCTTACCTTTGTCCCTAGAAACCAAAACATCCTTACCAATGGTCTAGCATTTGCAGCTAGTACATGTCAAAAACCTTATCATAACAAACAATACATAGTACAAGTCAAATACAGACTAGCAGTCCCCGATAATATAAGATGTTGGCAAGTTTTTGAAGGATATAAATATATAGAATATTTCCTGCAGTCTAGAAATTAGTTTGAAATGCCAGATTCAGACTCAGATCATGAAGAGGATTACTTTGCTGAGGAACACACTTACAGAGAATAACCTCTTGATAATGCTGACATAAATCTGTTAGAAAAATAAAACCCACATAAAACAGAGATGTGCCCAAATTTAGAAAAATAAGACTTTGAAGTGTTGCAGTCCAATAATGATAATTTTCCAAAGGGACTGGTTCCTCTAGAGGAAATTTTTGACTTTAATGATGTGGCTAGGAAGCCAAAAATGGAACCCACTGAAGCTGAAATAGAATAATGCAATGTAGGCAATGAACAAAAACCCAAAATGATAAAACTGTCCAAAACACTGCTAGCTCATATAAAACAGAAATATCTTGAGCTTTTCAAAGAATTTAGTGATGTGTTTTCTTGGAGCTATGAAGATTTAAAGTCATATGATACTGAGATAATCTAGCATAATATTCCTCTCAAAGAAAACCAGAAGCCCTTTAAAAAAAAACTACGCAAAATAAACCCTGTGCAGCTACCCCTGGCTGAGAAAGAAATTAAGAAAATGTATTATGCTGGAATAATAGTCCCTCTGAGATACTCAGAATGGGTTTCAAATATTGTATCAATTAGGAAGAAAACAAAAGAAATTAGGCTATGCATATACTTCAGAAATTTAAACAAAGCCTCCTTAAAAGATAACTACCCTTTATCAAAAATGGATCACATTTTACAAGGGGTAGTAGTTTCCAAAAGAATTTCTTTGCTTGATGGCTTTTCAGCATACAATCAACTGCTGGTACACCGAGATGATTAGTACAAGAAAACTTTCACTACACCCTGGGGTACCTTCATGTATGTTAAAATTCCTTTTGGGTTAATGAATGCTGGTGCCACCTTTCAAGGAGCCATGCATATTTCTTTCTTAGAAGAAATAGGTTAATTCATTGTGATATACCTTGATGACATCACAGTCTACTCAAAAACTGATGAAGAACACCTAGTTTACTTAAGAAAAGTCTTTGAAAGATGTAGAAAATATGGTTTGTCTTTGAACCCTAACAAAAATTTGTTTGGTCTTCTTGAAGGAAAACTTTTAGGCCACATCATATCTGAAGAAGGGATCAAGATTGACCCAAAAAGGATTGAAAGAATATTGCAAATCAACCATCCTAGAAATATCAAAGAGTTGCAATCTTTCATTCGAAAGATAAATTTCTTAAGAAGGTTCATACCAAACCTTGTTGAAATCATAAGAAACATGACCAATATGCTGAAAAGAGAAATAGGAGTCAAATGGACCATAAAAGCAAATAATTCTTTTGAAATGGTAAAACAAGCTCTTACCCAAACACCAGTTCTAGTCAGCCCTGATTTTACCAAAGATTTCTTCATTTTCTCCTTTGCATTAGAAAATACAGTTGCTGCTATCCTATTGCGGAAAAATATAAAAGGACAGGAACAGCCCATAGCATTTTTCAACAAGGCATTAAGAGATGCACCTCTGAAGTACAACATAATGGAAAAACAATCTTTTTCCTTGATCAAGGCATTAAAAGAATTCAGAATATACATTCTACATTCACACATCATTGCATTTATGCCTCCCACAGTGGTAAAAGACATATTGACACAAGATCCTAATGGAAAAAGAGGTAAGTGGATTGCTGTCATATTAGAATATGATCTAGAAATCAGGCCAACTAAGCTAATCAAAGGGCAAGGACTGGCTAAACTCATGGTTGAAACAAACTTTCAAGCATTGTACATGAATATGATTAATGCATTAGATGAACAAAAGGAGTTGAGAGCTCCACCCATTGAAGAATAATTTCTAAATTTAGCTTGGTATGCTGACATATTATATGTGCTTTTTAATCTCAATGTTCCTCCTGGTTTTTCTAGAACAAAGGCTAAATTCTTAATGTTGAAAGTTGTAAATTTATTCATTTTAGATAAATTTTATATTGGAAAAATGCTAGTGGTATATTGCTTAAATTTTTGCCTAAGGATGATGCATATAAGATCAAGCATGAGTTTCATGAAGGAGAATGTGGAGGCCACCTCTATTGGAAAACCACTACCAACAAAATCTTTAGAGTTGGTTACTACTGGCCCACCCTCTTTCAAGACATCCATAAAATGGTAATTTCCTGTAATAAGTGCCAAATATTTGAAGGCAAAAGAAAATTGTTGCCATTACCTTTGCATCCAATTTTTGTTGAAGCTCCTTTTCAACAATGGGGCCTTGATTTTATTGGAGAAATCCACCCTGCCTCCTTTGCCCAACATATATGGATCCTCACTGCAACTGAATATTTCACAAAATGGATAGAGGCCATTCCTTCTATAATTGCCACGGACTTAGTAATCATCAAATTCCTTGAAAACCATATTTTATCTAGATTTGGTTGTCCTAGAAAGATTATCACTGACAATGTTGCTGCCTTTAGATCCAAGAAAATGGTAGAATTTTTCCACAGATGTCAGATTGCATTGGGCCATTCTACAATTTATTACCCTGAAGGCAATGGGTTGGCTAAATCCTCAAACAAAAGTTTGGTCAAAATAATTAAAAAGTTGTTGGAAGAGAACAAAAAATCATTGCACAACAAACTACTACATGCACTATAGGCAGACAGATTAACAAATAAAAAATCAATTGGCATGTCACCCTATCAGCTAGTATATAGAGTAGATGCAGTTTTTCCAACTATTTTGGGAGTAACAGTGATGAATCTAATCCAAGAAGTACAGTCTGAAGAAAATGACATGCAAATAAGAATAAACCAGACTGTCTAGCTGCAACAAACCAGGGAAGAAGTATACAAGATAACACAACAAGTGCAAGAAAACATCAAGAAGATTTTTGATAAGAGGACTAGAGAAAATGATTTCAATATTTGAGACAAAGTGCTAAAGTGGGATTCAAGAAGAGAAGAAAAAGGAAAGCATATAAAATTTGACAATCTATGGAAAGGTCCCTACATCATCCATTCTGTAAGAGGTAACAATGCAATCTTCCTACAAGAAATGGATGGAACAAAATTATTTCGAGGTCCTATCAATGGTAGTATGCTCAAATTTTTTTTTTGTTAAAAATCCTAGTTTAAAGATTTGTTCATTGTATATACCACTGCTTGAATAAAAGTTTAGAAAAATGAACACAAAAAACAAAGAAAAGAAGAAAAGAGGGCAGATAAAAGAAAAGTAAGGCCCCATACCAAAAAATAATGTTTCTGAAAGTGTGCAAGTCCAAATGCCACTACTTTTGAGAAAGGAAGTCTTGTTCAGTCATACATCCTAATCATGATTGAGTAAATTTTGAATTTTTGTTGATAAGTTAGAAAATGAAGATTTTCCCAACTATGTAAACTTGGCTTATCAGTAGATAGATAGGAAAGATATTGGTTCCAAAGTTCAAATCTGAACCAAAAGGAAAGAAAGGGATGAATGACAAATTCCAAATTATAGCCCTTGGCTTTTAGTTTTATCTTTTGCACAAATAAAATCTGTGTGCAGCTTGTCCAAAATGCCACAGCTCTTGACAAATCAAACTGCTTAACCTTGATTTGGTCATACTTCCAATTTCATGTTGATAGATTAGAGAATGAAAATCTGTCAAACTATTTAAACTTGACAGTTAAGTAGATTAGGTAGAGAATAAAAAAGCTCATCAATCTAATCTGAGCCTTTGGATGATATAAGTGTATAAATAGATAGTTTCCTGCTTTCAAAAGAAAAATCATGTCAAGGGTTTTCCAGTCTAAATGCACCCAAATGAAGAAAAAATGCTAGGAAAGTATGATGGGGAGGTACATTTGAGTTGAAGCAAGCATTATTTTCAGATCTTAAAGGTCACAGCTTCAAAGAACACTAGCAAACAAAAATTAAAGAACGAGGAATCTGCCAAGTACAATCAAGGCACTTATCTACAAAATTCCAGAGATTTGAACTCTGAGGTTCTTGACACCTCCTAAAGGAGCTGCCCTCCCTAGTTGGAGCCACTGTTATCCTCCTGTATTCTACAACTTAACTTGGTGACTATGGATTTTCTACAATCTACTGAAGATAGCATTCCTTGAGTATCAATTATCTTCAAAAATCTCACTGCCTTCATTATCTTCACAAAACCTTTTTCACTCTCTCTCAGTTTTCCTTCTCAAAATCACCCTCCTGCTCTAAAAACTCATGTATGGGCTTAATTCTCCCATTCTCACCTTTTTCCCCACTTTCATCCCCAAAAACCTACTTTCATTCCTAAAAAACCCCATTAACCCCCTCACCTTCACCATTCTTCCTTATTTATACTAAAATAGTGTAAAAAGTTCCTTTTTACATTGTTTTAAATATAAAAATTAAGCCTCTCGGGACCCTTGCTTTATAATAAAACCCTGTTTTAAATTAAAATAAACTTGACACCCTTCATAAATTTTAAAGCCCCCTTCTTTAAATTTTAACCCCCCGCTTTATTACAAAGCCCTCTTATAACCTTTCCCCTGGCCTTATAAGTAAGCACTTCTTCTTATTATTAAAACCCCCGGGCCCCGATTTTCACCAAACCCCCCATTGCAATAAAGCCCCGCCACCTATCCACTTGGGCCCCATATTTTCTGACTGCCCATTCCTCCAAAACACCCCGACCAACGTTGATCTCTGTCCTTCGAGATCTAATGGTCGACGACGCATATCACATCATTCTTCGTGCGGGGGTTAAACAACCCCGAACCTCGCGATATAAGAAGTTTTACCACTCATACCCTCCGCCACGTGTCATCCGATCAATGGAATTGCACGCCCTCCTTCAAAATTGTTTACTTCCTCCATCTCGTGTGAAAACCACCTCCCTCGCTCGCTAAAAACCGCATTTCCTCCTTCATGCCATAAATCAAAACTGACGCCTGATTCAAATGTTCCAAATCCCTGTGGCTTTGTGATGAAGCCCTCCTCTGCCATTAACACCTCCGTAGCACTCCTAACACCCGAAAAATCCAAATAAACGCAGAAAAGCCACCAACGCAGGTTCTTAAACTAATTTGTTGATTTTATTGTGCAGGTATCATGGCAGGAATGCGAGAATTGCATTCCAAGGGTCCAAAATCACTTAAATGAGTGTTCTGGGTGATAATCCAGAGGAACTTGTTTTATTAGAAAGACTGAAAGTGCTAGATCCCCACATGCACACCAATGGATCATGACCATTGGTGGCCATTTACATGCACAAAACTAGAAGATGCCCCCCATGTGCAATAAATATAGACAAAGATAAAGGCAAAGGAAGACAAAACAGTGAGAGGACCGTGGCAGTGAAGATTATAGGATTAAGATCAAATATCAAATCAAGAATTAAAGGGTTAATCATCAATTAAAGAACAAAGAATCAGAATTAAAGGCAAAGTTAAAAAATAAGACGGTAAAGTAGACAATGAAGAAAAATCCAAATATTAAAATAGCCTAAACAGAGTTTAAAGGATAAAAAAAAGGGATATTAACGCAGAAGCAGATCCAAATGACTCAACAAAAAAATATTTACTTCTTCAGGGACACATTTTTCCACCTACAACATGTTTCATTTCAAAAAAGACATCAAAATTTATTACAAAAGTCACAGATATTTCTCAACCACTCAGCAGTTATTGTAAAATTTATCGAGAAGCCTTAAAAGTGAAATATTTCCAAAAGTTAGCTCAACAGTTAAGTTAGGAGTTATTATTACAATGAGTCAGTCTCATATATTTTGCATTGGGCCTTGCATGGTCTCAAAGGTCAAAAATGCATTAACTCTTTCATAAATAACATCTTAAACCCTAGCTTAGGATCACCTCCTCATTTTTTAGATAAATACTGCATGTATTATTCATTTTTAGTGTTGGTTGGTTGGCTGATTGATGGTTATTGAGCTAGTTGATGAGCTGCTAGGCTGGATTTGAGAAAACTCTGAGTTGGAGAGATCTACTGCAACGAAGTAATGTAATTGTTTTGAACATCAATAATACAATCACGTTCATAGGATTCTTGAGGTATGTTAATGGTGAGGTTACCCTTTCTTTGTCAATGTTTTCCTTTTGTTTTCCGTTTTTTCCATGATTTCTTTGATAAAAGAACATAAATTTTAGATTAGGATATGTTGTCTTGGCACCCTAAGTCTGCCTACTTTCTTTATCTTAATGTTTTCTTCTGCAAGGTATGATTAGAGAATTATTAATTTCTCTCTGGTTCCACCTAGCTTGTTACCTTGGAAATGATTTAATAGAGTCAAGCCAAAGAAGTCTATGGTATGCCTTGTCCTTTGGTGTAGCTTGAAATATTGTTTTTAAGGCCTTTCTTTGAAGTTCACTTAGTAGATTCCAACCAAAGAAGTCTATGGTATGCCCTATCCTTTGGTTTGTGTCAAACTGTTACTTTGAAGGTATTTAGAGTTTTTGATTAAAGAAGATAGGTGTATCTTGCTCTTTAGTTGCACTCATTGTTATCTTGAATGTTTTCTTTGTCTGAAAGTAATTCTAGGATTGCTAGATTGTTGTCTTAAAGTTTTTCTTATTAAAGTATAGCCAAAGAAGTCTATGGTATGCCCTATCCTTTGGTTTGCCTCAAATAGTTACCTAAAAGGATTTTCCTGTCGAAGTAGAGTTATAGGATTCTTAACTAACCTTTATTTTTGTTGCTTTCACAACTCACTGTCATTTCATATTCCATCTAATCGAAGAGATCCACTTGATATAGTTACCTTTCTCTATGAAAGCCCTTGCAGAGTTGATGACCAATTAAATCCTTTTATGAATCCATAGCCCAATGGATTATTGTTGCCTATAGTCTACCTATTCAGCTAAAACACTCTATCAATTAATCACACCATTAGTCTAACTATCAACCAATCCAATCAAACAAAGAAAATAGTCCTAAGAACTTCATAACTAGCCTAAAATCAGAAAACAAAAGCATAAAGATATATCATTTATAAGCACATACATAGAGAGAGCCCTCTCTGGGTCTAGGAAGGCTAGGTCCTTGGACTCGAAAGTGGTTTGATGTGGTTCCCTAGAGTATTTGTTCTTGCCAACCTTGCAAATCATGGGGAGCCAACAGTAGGATTTCCCCAACCCGACACAAACTGCAGATGAGTGTCATGTTCAAGAGAAACAAGGTGCCCAAAATACATATAAGATGTTCACTTTCAATTTCCCCCCGTTATTACTAATGAGTACCTATTTATGTTTGATAGTCAGCGCGAAGAGGATAGCATATGCTAAGCGTGTAATTTCATTCTTTGAATGTGTCCATCCTAGTAAGTTTAACGAGCCCTAGGAAGGATGAACTCATGATCATCATGGTGACAAGTCTTTCATCGTTTAATTTTTAACGAGTCCAACGAAAGGGTAAATCGGTAACTTTTCATGTTTAAGGACTTTTAGAAGAGACAAAAATAAAACTCCATCATGTCCCTTTTCGTAAATCATCTCTCGAATCTGTAAAGGTAGAAAAAAATATCCAAGAGAGCCCGTTGATCAGGAGATCATGTCCAAGTTATGAAAAATTCTCAAAAATGAAAGTGCTCAGAAGTGGTTGCAACTTGAATGACCGGAAAGATCTCGTCGCTGCGATTCTGGCGCTGTGAATGGTTCAGAAAATCGAGGTTGTATGCAGAAGTTATTGAGGTTTGAGAATGCCCAGTAAACTCCAAAAAAAGGACTTTTGACTTAGTTTGACCATGTACATTTTATTAGCAAATATATATGTCAAAATAATTATTTTTAAGTATTGGAGGAGGCCATTTAGTGGGTGCCACATGGCATGTCTAGAGGTTGCCACGTGGCCTTAGCCCAGTGTAAGAGAGACACGGTCGCACAAGCAACAAAACCTCTGGGTGAGTTCCACATGCACCCACACAAACAGGGCTCAGGTGGGTAGAGACATGATCGGCACACAAACGACACTGGTAGAGGCCCACCGGCACACACTCAGGCAAGCCCGAATCCAATTGGGTTTGCTTCTCACAATCTATAGAGCTCCACTGTAATCAATTGTGGGTGGTCGGGCAAACACAAAAGGTTCGACCCTGGCCCGCATCTGTGGTGAGCCTTAACCTTCTACGGGCGCCGTCACACTTTATGGTTTGCAATTTTTCTAAGCGGAAAAAGTAAAGGGGCTCGCCCCGACTCCACGTGACCACCGATCGTAATCAAAGCTACCTCCAATAAACATCACTGTCGATGGTTACGGCTAGCGGGAATCCCGCATGTGAACGCGCAAATGCTACATTTATTGCCACGGTCAGATAACCATCATGACAAACAATTTCGCCGATAGTTTTGTCGGTACCTGTCACATGCACGTTTAAACGGATAACATTCACATTTAATGCCACTACTATATTTGGGGCAGAGTTCGCCAATTTGGGTAGTTTTCTATTTTGTTGGCTTTAACTGGAGTTCCTCCAGTTTTGGAGGAGCTTTTTGAGGGATATTGGGCAAATCTTGTTTCTGCCATAACTCTTCCAATTTTCGACCAAACAAGGTGCAAAAATAGTCAATTTGGTGTATTTTCGACATTCTAAGAAGTTTGGCATAGGGTTTAGGTCAAATAGAGGTCATCTTCAATAGTTTTAGCTTTGGGGAATATCTAAGAGCCACCAGGGCCATCATGGAGAAGGCAGTGTATTGGGCTTTCTTTATCTGTTTTATGTAAATGAATAGCCATCTCTGGCTAATTCATACCTTCTGAAGCTGATTTTACAGATTTTTTTTCCTATTGAGGCTTATTTTCACTTGTACTTAGATTTTTAGAAAATTAATACATGAGGGACATGCCATTGGGAGATGGACCGACATATGTAGCCCAAGAGGGGTGAACTGCTTCAACCATTTGCTAAGTAATTTGCTTTGTGAAGTGTATTTCTCTGTTCTTTACTTATGTACAACGATAAACATTTAAAATACTTAGTCAATCCTCACACAAAAATCTGATTAACAAAGCCAAACTATTTGTTTAACTTGCAATTTAAGGAGAACCTTATGCACACATAATTATTATTGTTTGGATACTTACCACAACATAACTAATATAATCCATTTAGATCAAGTTGGTATCATAGATAGATTTCTACACTCTGTATTGTTCTTGTGAAAATTTTGTTTAACATTTTGCAAGGTTTATGATGCTTACTAGGCTTAAGCTCAAGAGAGGAGAAGGTCAATTAGTGAGAGCTCATAGCAATCCTCAACAAAGGAAGTCAAGAGTGCCATTATCTCCACCTTCAATTTCACCTCAAAGAGAAGTAGAAGAAGCCATAAGCATGACTTCAGGAGGAGGAGAAATTCCTAAAGACATTGATCCCAAAGAGGAAGAAAGGGTGTTCAGAAATGCATTCCTAGACATGACTGAAATGGTGAGGATAATCTACCAATAAAGGAATGGAAGGCTTGAAGGAGAAGGGTCTAAACTTCACAAGGAAGGAGAGGGATCTTCAAGAGGAAAGAGAAATGAAGAAAAGTCAAAGAAAGGACATGGAGGAAATGGTGATCCACCATCCCCATCTTCATCCTCTTCCTCTACATCGTCATCCTCAACTTCAGTGAATCAATCTCACAAGTCCAAGAACACTGGTAAAAGTCCATTTTTGAAACTTGATGTTAAGTTTGAATTGCCTATGTTTAATGGTGAAGTCAATGCATAAAAACTTGAAAATTGGATAAGGAAGTTTGAGGTTTACTTGAGGATACAAAACCTTCATGATGACGACACCAAAATTCAGCTAGCTTCTTTGAGAATGGAAGGTGCAGCACTTGTTTGGTGGGAAGCCAAAACCAAGGAGGAGATTAGAAAACATGGTAAGATCATTTTATCATGGGCTGATTTCATTACTGAAATAAAACAACAGTTTCATCCATTAGCTCATTTACAAAAAGGTATCATGAATTGGCAAAATTTCAAACAACTTAAGGGACAAAATGTACAAGACTACACCCAAGAATTTAGGAGAAGAGCACTCTTATTAGAAGTAGACTTGTAGATTCAAGACACTTTGCTGAAATATATAGGTGGTTTACATAGCTACCTTAGAAATACTATCCTTATGTTCAATCCTACTAGTCTAGATGAGGTTTGTGTTCAAGCCACACATTTAGAGGCTAGAGGGAAACATACTTTTGATGAGGGTCGAAACAAGCCTTTCAAGGGGAAAAAAAAAACATAAAACCTCAAAAGTAAAAGGAAAAAAGAATGCAAATGTAAAAAACGAGGGTGAGAAAGTGATATGTAAACATTTTTCAAGAGAAGGCCATGAAGAGAAAAACTGTTGGAAACTTCATCCTGAATAAAGAACTCAGTTTAACAAAGACAAAGGGAAGAAGAAAACTGCAGCTACTACAACTACACAACAAGACTTAGGTGATGATTCAGGTGATGAAACCAAAATTACAGCCATGGGTTTGAAGAATACGAAGGGAAAAGAAACTGAAACCAAACCAATTACTAGTACTTCAAACTGTCATGTACAAGCTCCAAATGAAGAAGAAAGAATTGAATTGTTCCATGTGAGGGTTGTTTCCAAACATACAAAAATTGACACATTGTTTGACAGTGGGTCACAAGCAAAATTTAACTCAGAATACTTAGTCAAGCAACTAAAACTTGAGACCATTCCACATCCAAGACCATATCCACTTGGTTGGATTTGCAAGGATGAAAACTTACAGGTTTCAAAGAAGTGCATCTTGCGCTTTGCAATTACTGCACATTTCATTGACACAGTTGAACTAGATGTTGTTCCTCTTGATATATCAGGAATTGTTTTGGGAAGTCCTTAGTCATATGACAGGAAAGCTATCTTCCATCGCCATGAGAAAAAGCATCGTCTATTCAAATATGGCAAGGAGTTTATTATTAGAGCACATCGCAATAAGACAAATATAGCAATGGTAAATGTTGGACAGGTAAAAATTCTAGTGAATTCTAGTAAGAGTTTTGTATTTCTTATGGTTAAGCCTAAGGTTGATGTGAATCATGAGTCATTTGAAAATTATGATCCCAATTTAAAATCAGATTTATATGATGTAGTTGATGCACATCATGAGATGTTTCATGAGCCAACATGTTTTCCTCCTAAAAGGGAGATTCAACATGAAATACAGTTGCAACAAGATTGTCCTCTTCCTAACATAGGCATGTACTGCATGTCTGTCATTGAGAATGCTGAAATAAAGAGGAAAATTAAAGACTTGTTGGACAAAGGTTTCATAAGACCAAGAACTTTTCCATGTGGGTCACCGATAGTGTTGATTCCAAAGAAAGATGGAATTTGGCATATGTGTGTGGACTTCAGGGCATTGAACAAAATAACGATAAAAAATCGTTACCCACTCCCAAGGATAGATGATTTGTTAGAACAGATGAAAGATGCTAAATTTTTCACTAAGTTAGACTTACGTACTAGTTATCATCAAGTTAGAATTGCAAAAAGTGATATTTGGAAGACTGCATTCAAAACCAAACAAGGACTCTTTGAGTGGCTTGTTATGCCTTTTGGTTTATGTAATGCACCTGCAAATTTCATGCGGGTGATGGATGATGTTCTACATCCTTTTCAGAATGATTTCATTATTGTCTACTTAGATGACATCTTAATTTTCAGCAAGACTAGAGAAGAGCATGTCATGCATGTTAAGAAAGTACTTGATATTTTGAAGAAAAAGCAGTTGTTTCTTAAAATTTTAAAGTGTGAATTTGGAAAGACTTTTTTGGCTTATTTGAAACACATAGTAGGAGGAGGTTCTTTGAGAATTGATCATTCTAAAGTAGAAGCCATTGTGAATTTTCCTACTCCCAAATCCATTACAGAGGTAAGATTTTTTTTGGGGGCAGCTCAGTATTGGAGGAAGTTTATTTCTAACTTCTTTGCCATAGCAGCTCCTATGCATGCAGTGACAAGTGTGAAGCGTGCTTTCCAATGGGGAGGAAAGCAATAGAAAACTTTCGAATCTTTGAAAGAGAAGATAAGTTTAGCTCCATTCCTTGCATTACCGAACTTGAGACAGCCATTCGAGATTCAGACCGATGCTAGTGATTACGCCATGGGTGCAGTTCTCTTAAAGTATAGTAAGCCCATCTCTTTTCATTCTGAGAAATTTAATGGTGCTGTTGTGAATTATCCTACATATGATAAGGAGTTTTATGTGTTGGTAAAAAGTGTCAAAAAGTGGAAACACTATTTTATGGGCAAAGAGATAGTTTTACATATCGACCATCAGCCTTTACAGTACTTGCAGTCACAAAGTAAATTGCAACAGTCACGACATTTTAGATGGATGGGTTTCCTACAAAAATTTCACTTGGTAATAAGGTAAAAGAAAGGTATTATCAATAAATTTTCTGATATGATTTCAAGGCCTATTATTAGTGCTACTACTTTACTTAAGAATGATTCTATTGTACATGAGAGTTACATAGAACAATATGCATTAGATTTTGATTTTAAGGATGTGTATGCTAACTTGAGTGAAGGGAATCAAGTTGAGGATAATGATTATCACTTGCATAATAATTTTCTATTTCAAATGGGAAAGTTGTGCATACCATAGGGAGAGAGACTAAGTGTCATGATAGAAATTCATTCTTCTCTTATCGTTGGACATTTCGGGGTAAGCAAAACAGTGGCACATGTATAGAGGTATTGTTATTGGCCTCGAATGGTAGAGAGTGTTTCATGTTTCATTAGAGGTTGTTCATTATGTGCTACAAGAAATCATAACAATAGGAAGCTTGGTTTATATACGCCATTACCGGTACCTTCTAGACCATGGGAAAGTGTTTCTATGGATTTTGTGGGAGGTCTATCGATGTCTAGAAAGAAGCATGATTATCTTTATGTAGTAGTTGATATATTCTGTAAGATGTGTATTCTTATGCCATGTAAGAAAACTATAACTGCTGAACAAACCGCTGAATTATATTTTCAACATGTATGGGTTCATTATGGCTTGCCTACTTCTATTTTTAGTGAAGGGATTCCAGTTTTGTTGGGAGTTTTTGGTCCAATTTATGGAAGATGATGGACACTAAGTTGAAAAAGAGTATTGCTTTCTATCCTCAAACAAATGGCTAAACAGAGGTAGTGAACATAAACATTGTACATCTTTTGAGAGGTTATTGCAGCAAGCATCCCAAGCTTTGGGATGAGCACTTGCATTACATTCAGCATGCTTACAACCCGGCCAAGCACTCTTCTACAAATACTTCACCTTTTGAAGCTTGTTTTGGGTATTTTCCAAAGTAACCTTTAGATTTCATTCTTGAGTAGGATGTTGCCATTGATGGGCATAGTGACATTGACAAAGCTCGCATGTTCATTGAAAGAATTCAGCTCATACATCAGTAGGTTCAAGAACAACTTGAAAAAATTCAAGGCAAGTACAAGGAGAGGCATGACAAACACAAACTTGATCATAAGTTTCAAGAAGGTGATGAGGTATGATTGCATATTAGTAAAGAAAGAATGCAAGGAGAAGGTAAAAAGTTGAAGCCTATTTGTTATGGTCCATTCAAAATTATTAAACAAGTTGGAAATAATGCTTTTCAACTAGATTTTCCTTCATATATGCAAATGTATTTCATTGTGAATGTGGAAATTTTACGTTTGTATGAGCCTCCTTTGATTGTTGATCAAGGGAGTGACATTCAGCTGCCATCAATAGAATATTTCTTACCAGAATATTTGGATGAGCTTAAAGAGGATGCTATCCTTGACAGGAGGACACACATTTATAAGAGGATAAGTGTCAATTATATTCGAATTGGGCTTAAAGGCAGCAAACCAAGTAAGGCGAAATGGATGGAAGTGGAAAAGGTGAGGGGGTTGTACCCTCATCTTCTGAACAAGTAAATAAAGGATTTTGGGGTCCAAAAGCTTCCCAATGGGGATGTGTGATCAGGAGATCATGTCCAAGTTATGAAAAATGCTCAAAATTTAAAGTGATAAGAAGTTGTTGCAAATTGAGCAACCGAAAATATCTCATTGCTGTGATTTTGGCGCCATGAACGGTTCGCAAAACTGAGGTCATATGCAGAAGTTATTGAGGTTTGAAAATGCCCAGTAAACTCCAAAAAATGACTTTTGACTTAGTTTGACCATGTAAATTTTATTAACAAATATATATGTCAAAAGAAATATTTTTAAGTATTTGGAGGAGGCCATTCAGTGGGTGCCACGTGGCCTCCCCGGAGGCTGCCACATGGCCCCAGGCCTAAGTGGGCAGAGACCCAACTGGCATGCAAACGACACCTCAGGCAGAGACTTGACTGGCATGCACCTGGGCAGGCCTGAATGGGTAATCGGGTCATCAAGGTTATTTTTTCTCACAAAAATGTTTAGCCTCCACAGGAATTGATCGTGGGTGGCCGGCAACTCACAGGCTCGACTGGCCCGCATCTGTGGTGAGCCTTAACCTTCTACGGGCGCCGTCACACTTTATGGTTTGCAATTTTTCTAAGCGGAAAAAGTAAAGGGGCTCGCCCCGACTCCACGTGACCACTGCTCGCGACTAGCGGCTACCTCCAAAAAACATCACTACCGACGGTTACGACTAGCGGGAATCCCGCATGTGAACGCACAAATGCTACATTTATTGCCATGGTTGGATAACCGTCATGACAAACAATTTCGCTGGAGGTTTTGTCGGTAACTGTCACATGCGTGTTTAAATAGATAACATTCACATTTAATGCCACCACTATCTTTGGGGCGGAGTTCGCTAATTTGGGCAATTTGCTATTTTGTCAGCTTTAACTGGAGTTCCTCCAGTTTTGGAGGAGCTTTTTGAGGGATATTGGAAAAATATTGTTTTCGCCATAAATATTTCAATTTTCAACCAAACAAGGTGCAAAAATAGTCAATTTGGGGTATTTTCGATATTATGAGCAGTTTGGCATAGGTTTTAGGTCAAACCGAGGTCATGTTTAGCAGTTTTAGCTTCGGGGAAGATCAAGGAGCCATGAGGGCCATCATGAAGAAGGAAATGTATTGGGATTTCTATCTGTTTTATGTAAATGAATAGTCATCTCCGGCTAATTCATACCTTCTAAACCTGATTTTTAGAGAGTTTTGCCTATTGAGGCATATTTTCACTTGTACTTACATTTTGAGCAAATTAATACATGAGGGACATGCCATTGGGAGTTGGACCAACAGATGTAACCTAGGAGGGGTGAACTGCTTCAACAATTTGCTGAGTAATGTGCTTTGTGAAGTTTATTTCTCTGTTCTTTACTGCTATACAATGATAAACAATTAAAATACTTAATCAATCCTCACACAGAAATCTGATTAACAAAGCCAGACCTATTTTTTTAAACTGCAATTTAAGGATAACCTTATGCACACATAATTATTACTGTTTGGATACTTAGCACAACATAACTAATATAATCCATTCAGATCACCAGTTAACCATGTTCGATCAAGGTATTCGTTTTTTATAAATATTAAAAATCAGCCTGAAAAATGGGTAAACGCATAATGATACCACATCAATTCATTTACTCTAACGAGTTCGAAACAACAAGTACTCGACAATATTTTCCTTTTTCGAGAGTCAGAAAAGAGCTTAAAGTTTACTTGAGGGGGGTTCCTTTTTCGTAAATGTTTACCAAGTCTAAAAAAGAGATAAAGTAAAACTCGTTTGCATCAGAAATAACCATTAGTAGTGTAAATGTCATGTCACTGCACAAAAATGGCAAGTATCACTGATATCGAGGAAAAATAGTAAAATAATGGCGAAAATATTCAAAAAATATATAAATAGACAAAAAGTAAATTCATTTTCACCTTTCTATTTTGAGTAAATTGGAGAAGTGAATTTTACCCATTTTCCCTTCGAACTTCAGATTAGTGGTGCTGTCGATCTAGGACACCATTCAGCGATCTGTCAATGCCAAGTAAGATCTGAAAGCCTCATGTTCAGTTTAATTTCATTCATTTCGCATTTAGTCTTAGAAATAGAGAGATGGGTGTAGGATTTCAAACTTCAAAATCACCTGTAGCCACCGTGGGTTTGAGCTATCGGACTTGCGTTGGTTGCGTTTAGCCTGTTAGGGAAGTGCACTGAATTAATTCAGATAGATGCGCTGGATGCAGGGAAGATTTTGAAACAATAAATATACCCATTTCCAATGGATTATTTCCAAAATTACTTCGATGAAATACCCTAAAATGTAACATGTTTTGTAGGTGTTTTCAGCAGAGATGGTCATCGAATGGAAAGAACGAGGCCATGAGGTGTAATACCACCAAGCACTTCAAGACCAAAATTGTGTAAATGCATTGCGTAGTTGTGGATTAATGAAATTATTTTAGGCATCAAGGATGAGAGCTCAGTTGGATCTGCTCCCGTATTTGATTGGACTGTGGGATGTGGACCGACATATATTCATCATCAGAGAACATGAATTAGAATTATATGGCATGGAAATCTATTTCGTCACAGGCTTGTCCAAGAGAGGGAAGTGAATCCAACTCTCTAGAGATCGCACAGGGGGTGAGAGTACCAGTATCCTCATCGAGAGACACTGTCCCGGGGCTTAAAATACTGAGAGAGGGAAGATAGATATATACGGTATCATATTCCTTCGCTTGCATACAACTCTTCATTGCATGACTTGAGTGGCGGGAGCCCATACATTGCACGAGGAAAAAAAATCCCAATTCTAGTACGCAGTGGACTATCTGGCTCCGATGATGTTCAACTGGTGCGAGGGGTTGTTGGCCAATATGAAGAGCCAATTAACCAAGTGCAAGATAGCGTGGCTAAAAAAGTTTGGGTACGGGTCCATCTTGGTGATATTTTTCTTGGAAAGAGTATCATTGTTCTAGTATCAGCGGTTGGAGATCCATGATCCAGCCCTAAGGGGCTCGAGATTGATGAGGTGGTGTGAGATCATGCCCCACTAGGGTTGGGGCCAACAGATTCTTTAACCTACATGTTTTTTAGCTGGCTACATTGTCAACTCATCATGGTTGAGGACTTTGCATATGTAGGCATCAAATTCAGGGGAGATCCAAATCTGCCCATTCCGCCAGGCATAGAGTGGACTAATGCAGGTAAAAATTGTTTTTAAACATTTTTTAGTTTTTGAATGTTTTTGTTATGTATTCTGAGACATATAATTATGATTTTTTACAAATATGGGTCCTTAGAGACCACCAGGTATGTTACTAATTGTGAGGAGGGTGGCTTGCCTGATGGAGGATGTCCCTTACAAGGAAGGAGAAGACCCATTAGCCAAGTTAGAGCAAAACTTGGTAGGCCTTACAGGAGGCATACCATAGTATGCTACCTTTGATGAAATTCCTCTTCGCTTCCAGAGGCATATGGTCGAGGTCCCAAGCAGACTATGTCGTTTACTCTGGCGAGTGATTCGAGTAGTCACCTACTATCACAAGCACCATGTGGGAGGACAACAACCCTATTTTTACATTTTTGTACTGATGTAGGCTCAAAAATCCATTTTTGTCATAGAACACATAATTTTTTAGATTTTGATGTAACACACTTGAAAGAATCGATATATGTATAAATACACATGCATTTTTCATGGCTACTTGTGTATCATAATGATGTGTTCGTTTTTTTACATGTTGCGCAAATGTCTTTTTAATACATGATTTGCTAATGCATCTGTTAATGTGATTAAACGTCCTAGAATATGTTGATATGTAATAAAGTTAAAATGTATTTCCAATAATCAAATACGCAAATACATAAGCAAAATTTGAGGATTTCGCACAGAATAGTGGCCATTTAAGTGTAACACAATGAGTTGTGAGTCTAAGTTAACAACCAAATATATAATTCTAAGATCAATAGAATCCAATAATAGTTCAATAAACACACTATATTCAGAAATATTGTTAGTTGTATGATCCAAAAAAATACCTTGTAAATTAATCAACTTGCCATCAAGGGAAAAGAGTGCCTAGGCCTCGGAAGACAAGTTCTGTGTGCTACGAAAAACACCATCAACAAAATTGACGTAATGATCCAAATACATCTGTAAACCAAGTGGAACACAAGGTGAGCAGAGGAAACATGTTTGCAAGGAAAATAATCACACCAAAATTCTAGTCAAAGCGCACTAATGAATAAAACAATAATTTACAAAGTATCACACTCATGATTAAGCGTAATATTTCTTCAGGTAGAGCCCATTCTAGGGCTCAGCCAATGGATTTCCTTCGTAATCTACTAGCTCATAGGCTCCTCTTTCCAATACTCTTTGAATTATATAGGGCCCATGTCACATTGGCTCAAGTTTTCCGAATCCCAATTTGTCGTGGGCTTGGTCGTAAAGCAGGACCAAGTCACATTTGGATAAAACATGAGGGTTGATAGATTTTTCATATTGAGATTTATCTCATATTTTTTGTGCTTAAATAAATAAAGCTACAAGTCTACGAGTCTCATCAAGATGCTCAAGGTAAAGCAACCGTTCCTCTCTAGTGAAGTACCGAGAAGTAGCTCAATAGCTAGCTTCAGAGAAGGAATTTCACAGTCGATCAGGAGTGTGTCCTGTAGACCATATGCCAATTGGAATGGTGTGAATCGAGTGGCAGTATTAGCAGAATTTTGGTGAGCCCACGGAGCTGAGAAGAGAATGAGATTCCAATCTCGTTTGTGCTTTCCAATGGTGCGTTGAAGCATGGTCACCAAAAATTTGTTGAAAACCTCAACCTGGCCATTGGCCTATGGATAATAAGGGGTGGAGCTCTCATAATTTAACCCCAATTGAGTAGAAAGCTCTGTCATCATATGATTTTAAAAGTGAGAGCCATGACCCGTGACAATTGTGTAATATTCCTTTTTTTGGTGTCACCTACTACTGGGTCAGGTTGGACTTCCAGAGTTAGGAGCAGACAGGTCACATGTACAGATTGGTGCTACCAGTGGGCTCAGGAGCTCTTTGGAGGAGTTTTGAGGAGTTTTCATGGTTTTTAGAGGCATTCGCTTGATATACTCCATCATCCGAGCGGTTTTGCTTTCGTTCCGGTGCATTCCGATAACTTTCAGAAATTTGAGTTATTTCTAGGCTTAACTCAGCTGATTACACTCAAGGTGGCATTCCGGGAGGAATACATGATGGAAAAACTTAGTGTAATAGCTCATTGGAACCAGGATGAGGATACCTACATGGTGGGACAGTTAGACATGGATTTCAGTGACCGGAGGAGGCGTGGTAGCCGATTTACCCTTTTCTGCATTAGAAAGGAATATTTTAATAAAAGGGAAAAATGCTCCATGAATAAAATAATAATAAAATAATGCTCTAGAAGGCTCCAAGAGATCTATAAAAGAAAGGGAGGAGGCCATTGGGAGATATATTTGGGATCATGTCATTTTATTGTATGAGAGGTGTGAAACATGGTCCTCTACTTCAGCCGTAGCCCCAGGATGGAAACCCTCAGGTGATTTGTGAGTGTTAGACGAAAACCAAACTCTCTTGAAGAGAATTCACTTAGAAGTTTTGCAGAGCTTCAGATATTGGTGTGAGGATCATTTAGATCTTCAACTTGGGCATCATCATCTTCAGTGGGTTTAGTGACAGCTATTGTTGGAGGGCGAGTGCAGCAGTTCAGTTTTGAGGCTAGTGCAGTGCAGCAGCTCATCTTGGTGGCCAGTTCTCCGTCTCATCTCTTTCTTTGGGTCAGATGTATTTGTAACCCTAGTTATTATCTATAATAAAATTTTGAGATTCTTCCTATTTGATGTGTTGATAGATTTCAGTGCTTATGTGTTTATTTTACATGGAAATATTCTGTTGAGTAAATAGTAATTTTACGGCATATTGTGGAGTTTAGTTGTTTTTCTTCATTTTTAATTAAAATATCCTATCCGGGATATTACAGTGGTATCAGAGCTTTGCCTTGGCTCAGCCTACGGGGTTTGGGGTTTATTTCGGAGGTGCCAAAAGAAATCTACTTCTGGGGGAATACAAATCAAATTCAAAAGAGGCCATGGGTTATCTTTAAAAAATCCATGTTCAAAGGCTTGATTGCAGATCAATTCGTGGGTTCAAGAATTTATATGCCAAACTCGCTTCAGTCAAAAGGGCCAATGTTGTGGTCTTAATAAGGAAAAATTATTTTCGAAGGATTGATTATTGAGGGAGCAGTCGAAGAATTAAAGGAAAAAAATAAAAATAAAAAAAATTCAAAACTCATTGCCATAAAATATTTTCAAGGGCTGACGACATATCTAAGGTCAAACTACATGGACTAGGCCAAAATCATGACCAAACCCCAGCGTCCAAACTGTATCTTTAAGGGCCGAGATATTTTTGTTGGCGTCTGGATTTATTGGTTCGAATAGCCGTCTAAAGGAGTGTCGAGCAACTGGAGGCAGTCAGACGAGATATTTTTGTTGGCGTCTGAATTTATTGGTTCGAATAGCTGTCTAAAGGAGGGTTGAGCAACCAAAGGAAATCAGACGTGTTGAAAGGACCACTTATCATTAAACGAGAATTCGAGCATGGCTACGAAGGCCACATAAGGGCTGAGTCATTGCTTGATGAGTCACACAGGGGAAAACGAGCCAAATCATGGCAGTGTTCATATGGATGGTGAGATACGCCCAAAGTTGAATGTGCTTTGGATAGTGATAAGGCTGCGCTCAAACCCAATATTGCTATGGTAGTACGTCCACATGGAGGGGTCGACCACGTAATTTCAAACTGTGAATTTTGAACTAATCGTGCCAACAGAAGACTGTAGCAGAGTGCGATGGTTGATAGAGCCAAGAAACGTCATGAGAATTGGGTAAACTGGACCACGTGAAGAAGCTATATTCTGAGCATTAGAACGATTTGCTCAAGAATTACTCGTGTGCAGAGTTTGTATGACAGAGCACGAGATCACATTTTAATATCTTCGCGTGGTTGTAACTCTATCACTGGGTGACGTGCCATCCTTGAGGCAGTTACTCGTGGGAAATATAAATTTGAGACACAGTCCCCTTATCTCTCCCGACTGAGTCTGATTCCAATATGCACGCAACACTTAATTAAAGTCGAGCATCAAATTTATCCGATTTTTCCTAAGGCTGGAGGTTGAGTGTGTAATCATAGGGGAACTCTTTGATGCAAAATCAATGGTGTAATGTATTAAGCAACCCCTTCAGTTCTATTGGTATGAAGGTGCACATGGGCAGATTCTGGTGTATGCTTCACAAATGACAGATTGGAAAATTGGATTGATATTATTTTGTTAGAATGGGACCCAACTGAGAAAATGTTGTACAAGGGTATCATTCTTTTGAGTTATATGTACCATATTCGAGGCTGAACATGTGTTGTTTCCACTACTAAAGGTTACACTTGAATTGGTCAAATTCTGAAGGTCATCTTCCCACTCATTCTCCAGATAGCAGGAAGCATGGGAATGAAGGGGATATTCTCGAAAAGCCACCCTTGCTGCAATATATGAAGGTTGGGCATAAATGCAAGGCATTCACAACGCTTAAATCATGTTCTCCTAATCCTAGCTGTAATATATTTCTCATAATTTTATTTGCATCTCTGTTTGTTAATATTGTCACAAATATCAAACAATTTCTGTTATTAGTCCATGCCTTAAATATTCAAGCCAAACCTCACCTACAGCAATAAGGAATGTCAAGTATTTGAAAAATTTTCAGTGAGTGACATACACTTAAAACTTAGAAAAATAGTAATCATATCATTGGCTGAACCATGAAGGGATTCCTAAACTGTTTGAGAAAAATAAAAATAGAAGTTGGTTCCTTGAACCACCATGCATTAAAAGACCAGAAAACAAAACAGAACAACAGACCCTTCTCCAAGAAGGTATATAATTTTCTCCAACAAAGGCATCCAAGGAATTTGCAAAAAGAGGAAGAAGTGGGAAATTGGCTTATGCACTTGGGATAGACTTAAAGAGTGGAAGACCGTAAATGACTTTCCCATGTTAGAGAAACTTCAAACTCGTTTTCAAAGGTAGAGTAATATGGATTGGAGTTTTAAATTGGCTTTGGAGCCATCTATTCTTTGCTTAGATTATCGGAACATCCAAGTGATAGAGTCAAGGCTTATTGTCTCTTGTTTTAGTGATATTTTGAGGATAACAACACCCTTCCCTCCCTACAATGATGATATTATGAAAATAATTTTTAGAATGATAGTAGGAACCTTTCGGGATTTATACAACTGTGCAGGATCTACATTTGGGAGAAAGCTTAAGGTCTTAGAAGCCATGGCCATGACTCAGACTTATGAGGTCATGATCGATCTTGAGTGTGATGGTTTGATTCTGCAGATGTTCCAATGCTTCTTTAGCATTAGGAGACATCATTCCGACATAGCCATAGCTCACATGCAGTCCATCTTGTCGTTATGTATGGGAGGCCGTGATGCCATTGGCCGGGAGTTGCAGACTAGGTTGTTGAGCATTTGGAGGAGAGAGCAGTTGGTCTCACTCGCTGCTTATGAGCTAGCCCAAGGGCTAGTTGAGCATAACATTGAGCTTTTCAAGAGACAGCTGACCAGGGAGGAGCTGCTCTAGTTTGGTGGATTAGGCAGCAGAAATGAGTTGAGGAGGAAGGGACTTTGCTTCATTTGCAAAGAACCTTGGGGCCCTGATCACTCATGTTTGAAAGATGCAGATGAGGTAGCAGAGGTAGAGCAGGTGGACGTTCCTTCGATATGCCAGGATGAGGACTCTTCTTCAAATGAGTCCACGGGATATGTTGTACATATTTACCCCTGCCTATAGATTTTTGGTCCGCTGCCTCATCCGAATCTATTCCAAACCCCTGCCGTGGCCTAAAATCCTCATGCTCCTGTTTGATATTACCATCTCCGCCCGAAAAATCCTCCCTGCAAAGGTTAAAACCCATAATTTAAAACTTATTGGGCCCATCCCCAAATATTTTAGCCTTCCCTGTTTTGGTTTCCATATGTCTCGAGCGCAAAACCTCATGCCAGAAGGAAAGGGAGCATTAATAATGAATATTTGCAGGCGCAATTGTAACCATCAGATTCAAATCCAATCAACGGAGCGGTGATTGTCTTATGTGGTGGTCCCCTCACCCGTACCCATTGCCAAAACCGTTGGTTCTATTCCGCATCGCCTTCACCAGGTTGGTGGCTTTCAACCAAATGCCAGCGATCCCACAAATCGCATGATGCGTGTCCCTGAGTACGGCGTTCAAAACCACTTTTTCGTGCGCTAAAGGTTGGAGAATGGCCGGGCAGCGGAACTCACCCACGCCGTTGGATCTGTCGACCTCAATCCGACGGCGGATACCTTCCGAAGATGCTTGCACGTTAACCTGTGTCTGTCGTGTCCCGTGGCCCACCATTACGCCGCTCCCATCGCCTTCGAGCCGTTGATCTATCTTCCAAAATCTGACGGCCCAGAATCCAGTCTTCTCTGTCTGTTGACCTCGCAGCCACGTCATCCACCCACCTGTCCTTCGTACACCCATGGGTCGTATTCCCGTGTGTTCGTGGCGTTCTCCCCTGCCGAATATATATATGTGTGTTCATTTGTATTCATTGTTTTATTCTGCCACCACATTCAAAACATTTTACGTAGAAAACCTGCATTCCCTCTGATTATCAAAAGCTTCCATCGTATTTTCTCCTCCACCCTGCGTGTTCTTGTCATTCAGCCATGTCCTCACCGTCATTATCGCCGACACCGCCTCGTCCATCCCAATTCTACCATGGTTTTTCTAATGTGTTGGTGGATTTTGCAGGGTTTCAACCAACGGAAAGATGTTTTGATCCACAGTTTTGGCTGTAGCGATAGAGAATCTCAGAAGGAAATTCAAATGAAGCTGTCATTATGAAGAAAGGTCCTGAAAGCCGCCATGATAAGACATCCATCGCAGGAGCTGGATTAAAAATCTTTCGAACTCTCCAAGGAAAATTTAAAGAGGTCGGTTAGCGTATGGGGATATAAATGTTCCTGCAAAGAACATCAGCAAAGAATTAAAGATTTCAACTACCTCATTGAAGATTATGAGCTCATATCTGGTGTTAAAAGACAAGGGTATCGAACCAGAGATTTTCTAGATCAAGCCGAGGGTACAATACATTAAAAATCATACCCTACAGATTATATTTCAGCTGATTTTCTTCTCAGGAAAGTATAGACGGATCATGAATATTTTCTCTTATGCCATGTCTCTGAAGAGATCTTCCCAGTTCATTTATTCTTGCAAGCAGCTTCAAGGTTTTATTGCAGCAGATTTTCCTTCTCCAGCCACGTACATAGCATTTGTATATTTTATTATTTGTGTCTTGTTTATATGGAAATTTTCATCTCCTAGCATTTATTTCTGGAGGTAGATTGTAAAGTACAGTCATTTATATTTAGTCATTCACAGCGTGGGCGTGAATTTTTTCTGCCATTTTGTTCAAATTAAGTCATTGAATGTGCCCCCACCTACTTCCTTTTGGAGAATTCTCTTTCTTTTCTATAAAAACCCAGAAATAAGACATTAGGGAGGTTCTAGATTTCTATCAGCAAAATGTGCAGTGAAAAGGCTTTTGTATACATTTTGTAACACTTCTGTATGAAGGCTCAGAGCCCGTAGGGTCTCAGTGAGGAGGAGTTATAACTGTATTGAGGATTCTGGTCTTTGGTATCTCACAGTATGTAATTTTCTCATATGTGTTAATACAATATCTCATTTCATGTTATTTATCTTCTTGTATCATGCTCTAGAATGCGAGTGGCTCACTAATCTTTAGTAAGGATTCATCCTAGTCGATGCCCATACTGGGGGTTAGTCAAGCGCTTTAAATAGGCCTAGTCATGATATATTGTTCCATGTTCATCTTATCCATATTTTCTGTTATATTAGTTGCTTGGGGAGGGTGCTTTTAAAATGCCATTGTCATGTATGGATTCTTAGTTGGATAAGCCCATATGTGATTCTGTTGTGTATCTGGGTATCAGTCTCTTGTTAACTAATATCTTCTTCATGTTTCTTCACTGCATCCACTTTCTGATATTTGATTTCTGTGGCATATTATTTGAACTAGCCCTCTTTACAGTAAGTTGTCTCTTAACTGTCTAATGCCTTTGTATTGGAGTTTTTCATGATGTTCCTACATTATTCTTGTCTTTGTATCAGCTTCTGAGAAAGTTTGGTCCCATTCAAACTTATTTCCTTGTTTTAAAAGTAATAGTAAGAGAGCTTTTGGATTGACAACCCAAGCTATATTATGAGCTCCTTGCTATATTAAGATGTCCTAGGCACTGGTCTATGGCAACTCTAGGCTGTCTCTAGGGGTGACAAAATTATCCACAACATCTTTCTCGCGCCGTTTCCGGGGATCGAATTTGAAAATATCAGTTTCCCTGGGCCTCGACAAAAAATTTTCACTCTCTAATCAGGCGAGCACAGAGAGTTGAAGATTTGCGTATCTCTCACCTTGGCGACTCCATTTTTCTTTATTTGGTAAATTTATTGGTAGTCCTGGCTCCTTGTAAGCCACATTTGAGGTCAGATACACCTCAGCCGAAGACACCTTACGTGTATGACCCAGAGAAGATCATTCACAAAAGAGTTTGGAAGCAAAGGAAATCAGTTCGTGCTAAAAACCCTGAATATTTTGTTGAAGATTATCCGCCCTCTTCTTCTCAAGAGACCAAAACAGAAAATCTCGAGTTTTACTCAAAAACTCCACGTAGAGGAAGTGCCTGGATTGAAGAATATTCTCACCCTACTCCCGAGGCTGAGGAAATTAAAGAAGTTACCGAAGTAGCTGCTGTTAACCGTGAACTATTCCCAGCTACGCCTCAGGCTCCCGTACAATATATTGCCATTATTATTCATACTCCACTTCCTCCTACTCCCCTTCCTTCATCTGTATCTCAGATTTTTGCACAACCCCAAACTCCTCCAATGGCTAATGTTCCTCCTTTTTTATTGAACAAATATGCTCCACTGGCCTTACCTCAAGTGTTAAATGATATGCCACAGGATTATTTGAATATTCTGCCAAGATTTAATGGAGAAAATGAAATTGATGCTCAGAAACATCTTGAGACTTTCTGCTCTTTTGCAGAAAACTTAAATGTTGAACATTTGGATGTGGTCTTAAGATTATTTGTTCAATCTTTGGAGGGTGAAGCCAGAAAATGGTTCAACGCATTGGGAAATCGTTCTGTGACCACCTGGGACGAGATGGAGAATACTTTCCTCAGAAAGTGGGGAGAGAAGAAATATTATGGTCAGTGTCTTACTCAATTTAATAATTTAAAGAAGAAGAAAAATGAAGGAGTATCAGAGTTTATGAAAAGATTCAACAAGTTATATTTAAGCCTGCCTCCTGAAATGAAGCCCCACGAAGCAGCTGCTAAGATAGTTTTTATAGCAGCCTTTGATTTTGATTTTGGATTCTCATTGAGAGAAAGAAAACCTGCCACTTTAGATGATGCTCAGTCGGATGCTCTGGAGCTGGAAGCAAACTTTGCCTCCACTGGGAAGCTGAAGGGAAAAATTGAACAAGATACTAGGAGGAGAGGCAAAGAAGAGGTTTCCACTTCTAATCAAGATAAGGATTCAGAAAAAATGGATGAGATAAGCAAGATGATTAAGAAGATGGTCAAGCTTGAGTTGGAGGCTAAAAACGCAGCTTCCAAGAATTTCTATAATGCTCCAAATAGAGGATACAATCCCTAGTATAAAAGACCACCATTGCAGATATTGCCTAGAGAAACAAAGGAGCAACAAGATCAGGTACCACATCCATTTTATTTGCAAGGTCCAGCGGATGACTCCACTGAAGATGCTGCTTATGTATTAGAAGACTATAATCTTTCTTTTTCAAATAATGATGATGTAGAATGCCCATTGCAAGACGAAGAAGAAGAAGCAGAGATTGACCATTATTGTAAGCAATTCGTTGATTTCATTCAAGCCCAGTTCAATGTAAAGTATGATCTCAGATCTTCAAGGAAGAGGACCCGAACTCAAGAACAAGAAGAGGAGCCACCTCAGAAAGAAGCACCTGCTCAGAAGGAATTAGCAACAAAGAGAAACATAGAAAAAGGTAAGAGTCCTCTAAATGCTCCCTTGCAGCCTAATGATCAGATTCCTTCTTCTTCAAAAATAGTCAGTCCTCCTAATGCTGAGTCAGTGCCAAAGGAAGTTAAATCTTCAGCTGAAAACAAAGAGTCAAAAGAAGCAGTGATAGAAAAGCCCCCACCTGCTTTCAATCTGCAAAAATAACTTGAGAAAATTAAGATTCATGTCCCCCTGACCGAATTATTAAAACAAACTGTGTATCAGTCTCAAGTTACTTCCTTCATGCTTCCTCCTAAAGTGCCAATTGTGCCTGATAGTTTAAACCTCCAAGAAGAAAGACCCATGGTAGTATTTGGCCCGCATGTCGAGGAGATAGACCCCTCTACTCCTCCTTTTTATGTGTATCTAGTCATTCATGACCTGTTGTTACACAATTGTATGTTACATTCTGGGGCTTCCCATAATCTTATGCCTTTTTCTGTCATGGAACAAATAGGGCTGCAAATTACAAGACCATACAAAGACCTATATTCATTTGATTCTAAAAGGGTTAAATGCTTGGGAATGATTAAAGATTTAGTGGTCAATTTGGCCCAAATTCCAGCAAAGAGTGTGGTCATGGACATTGTGGTTGCTGATATCCCAGCCCGCTTTGGCATGCTACTGTCAAGGTCCTGGGGTACAAAAAATGGTGGGTCAATCAAATTGAATTTGACATATGCTACAGTCCCAGTCTTTGGAGGCCAGGAGAGGAGGCTATACAGGGAGACTAGATTTGTTAAAATGGTAACTAAGGCTGACTGCTCAGAGAATTCCCCAGTTTATAACAAAGAAGGAGACTTCTCATGTTTGATGTTAGAAGAAAATCAAAATTATGCTCATGAGCCCCTTTTTGGTCAAATCCAAACTGAGCAGCCTAAAGAAGATCAGGAATCAGAAATTTGGACTTTGCATTTTGATGGGGCAAATTCAAGGGAAGGCAATGGATCTGGGGCATTATTAATCTCTCCTACAGGAAAATGGGTGCCACTGTCCTTTAAATTGGAATATGAGGCTACCAATAATGTAGCTGAATATCAAGCACTATTATTGGGACTGCAGACAACTAGAAACATGGGCATCCAAAGTCTAAAAGTCATGGGAGACTCTGAGCTGGTGGTAAGGCAGATCAGAAATCAATGCCAAACCAAGAATCCTCGGTTGAGAGCATATAGAAATGAAGTATGGGACATGGTGGAGAACTTCTTCTCAGCGTTTAACATACAGTTCATGCCCCGGGAGAAAAACAGAATATCAGATTCTCTTGCTGTGGCTGCCAGTACATTTCGTCCTCCTCAAAATCCACTTTTAAGTACGAAGTGGAGGTACGTTACAGGCCATCTATCCCAGATAATATTAAGCACTGGAAGGTATTTGAAGATGATGAACAGATGAAGAGATTCATGGAGACAGTGGGAGAATTTTCTAATATGGGGATCGATGACAATGAGGAAGAAGAGGAAGCTGAAAATATTGTAGAAAACAGATGGGAAGAGAAAATAGCAAGTAATAAAGTGCTGCAGCTGAAAGGAAATGTTATACCTAGAGGTCTGGTGCCTCTTGAAAGATTATTCAATAAATATGATATCCCATTGTAGCCAAACAAAGTGGTGGAGGAAAATCAAGTGGAAGATTTAAATCTCGGTACTTATGCTGATCCTAAAATTGTAAAATTATCCAAAAGGGTCCCAGAGGAATATAAAGAAAAATATTTGAAGTTGTTTCAATCTTATAAATATGTATTTGCATGGTCCTATCAGGACCTAAAAACTTTTGATGTTAATATAATGCAGCACAAAATTCCTTTGAGGGAAGATGCGAAGCCTTATAAGCAGAAGTTCAAATAGATAAATCCTCTGCTACTTCCCTCTATTGAAAAATAAATCAAGAAGCTACTGAAGGCCAAAATAATTGTGCCATTGAGATACTCAGAATGGGTAGCAAACCTGGTTCCTGTTCGGAAGAAAAATGGAGAAATAAGGTTGTGTGTGGATTTCAGCAATTTAAATAGAGCATCGCTAAAGGATAATTATCCACTGCCTAAGATGGACTACATCCTGCAGAAAGTGGTGGGAGCATCTAGAATGTCAATGATGGATGGTTTTTCTGGCGATAATCAGGTAGCTGTGTTTCCAGAAGATCAAAAGAAGATTGCTTTTACCACACCATGGGGAACATTCATGTATGCCAGGATGCCATTTGGATTAATTAATGCTGGAGCTACTTTCCAGAGGGCAATGGACATAGCCTTTGTTGGAGAGCAGGACAAGTTTTTGGTGGTATATCTTGATGATATCACAGTGTTTTCAAAGAATGATGATGAGCATATTGAGCATTTAAGAAGAACTTTTGAAAAATGCAGAAGGTATGGCCTATCCCTCAATCCTCAAAAATCTTTATTTGCATTAGATGAGGGAAAACTCTTAGGGCACATTGTAACTAAATATGGTGTGAAAATAGACCCTAAGAGAGTTGAAGTAATATACAGTATTCCTTTACCTAGGAATAAGAAGGAAGTGCAGGGGTTTTTAGGTCGAATCAATTTTCTGAGAAGGTTTATTCCTAACTATGCTGAGATAGTTAGGCATATAACTGATATGTTGAAAAAGGATAATGAAGTAAAATGGTCCCAGGAGTCTAGAGATGCATTCACCAGGATAAAACAAGCATTTTCCGAAGCTCCTGTACTAGCTGGACCAGATTACAACAAGCCATTTATGATCTTTTCATTTGCCTCACCTCATACAATAGCTGGAGTATTATTGCAGAAAAATGAAGATGGATATGAGCAGCCTATAGCTTTCTTCAGTCAAGTGCTGCATGATGCTGAGTTAAAATATAATATATTGGAGAAGCAGGCCTATGCCCTGGTAAAGTCCCTCAAAGCTTTTAGAACCTATGTTTTGCAATCTCACATTACTGCATATGTTCCCATAGCAGCTATCAAAGACATTCTTGTTCAGGGGGATAGCGAAGGTAAAAGAGGAAGATGGATTGCAAAAATACAGGAGTATGATTTGGACTTAAGGCCCACTAAGCTGATTAAAGGACAGGGACTTGCTCAAATGTTATCTGAATCAAATCACCAAGCCTTGGGCATTAATTTATCCATGATAGCAAATGAAGAACCTGAGAAAGGAGAAGAACAGCAAGGACTAGAGATGGCCACTCAAAAGGTACACATGAAATATCTCACTAGTCCTTGGTATAAAGAAATAGTTGAATATCTTTTAACGCTTAGTTGTCCTCCAAGTTGTGATCAGGTAAAATACCGAGCTGTAAGAATGAAATCCCAGAAATACATAATTGCTAATGGACAGCTATATTGGAGAGACCCTTCAGGTATATTACTATTATGCCTCATAGAAAAAGAAGTGGAGAATATAATAACAAAATTTCATGAGGGAATTTGTGGAGGACATTACAGCTGGAGGGATACAACTCATAAAATCCTGAAGGCTGGTTTTTACTGGCCAAAATTATTTACATATGCTTTTTCTTGGGTCAGGGCGTGTGACAAGTGCCAAAGATTTGTAGAAAGACAGAAATTAGCAGCTCTACCCTTGATTCCTATTCATGTGAATGAGCCATTTCAAAAATGGGGATTAGATTTTATAGGAGAGATACATCCCCGATCAAGTGGCCAATATAAATGGATACTAACAGCCACAGATTATTTCACAAAATGGGTGGAAGAAATACCTACAAGAAATGCTACAGATGTTGTGATAATCAAGTTTATGGAGGAAAATATCATATCCAGGTTTGGCTGTCCTGCTAGGATTGTAACTGATAATGCACAGGCTTTCAAATCTACTATATTTGTAAATTTCTGCCAACAGTATAACATCATATTGACCCATTCCACAGCTTACTATCCATAGGGAAATGGCTTAGCAGAGTCTTCTAATAAAACCCTGGTGAGGGCCTTGAAGAAAACAATAAATGAAAATCAGAAGAATTGGGACTCCCAATTAAAATTTTCTCTATGGGCGAATAGGATAACCAGCAAGAGGGCAACAGGGAAATATCCCTATGAGTTGGTGTATGGGCGAGCAGTTGTGTTTCCTGTGCAATTGGCGTTACCGGTAGCACGTTTTATGCAGGAAAGCCAGGAAGAACCAGATGACATGGTCAGAAGGATTAATCAATTGGTCGAATTAGAGGAAACACGGAACCAGGTCAATCAGAGATTGATAGAATATCAGGAGAAAATGAAGAATGTATTTGATCGGCATGCGAAAGACAGGAAATTTAAAATTGGAGACCTGGTTCTCAGATGGTACGTTCGAAGAGCAGAGAAAGGCAAGCATGCTAAATTTGACCCGTTGTGGTATGGCCCATTCAAAATTGTGAATCAAGGAGGAAACAACACTTTCATGTTGGAAAACCTACAGGGTGATCTGCTGGACGCCCCTGTGAATGGCCAATTCCTCAAGCCATACTTTCAATTCTGATCCAGGCTGGGAATGCCTGTTGTATTATATTGTATATAAGTTCTTTTAGCTTTTATTTTTATAAAGAAAGAATGTCGGAAAATTATCATAAAAAGTGCAGAGGAATTGAAAGACATAATGTTCACACAAAAATGTTAAGTGGTCTGCGCGTTCTCGACATGTCCAAGGACGAACATGTCGTCCCCAGATGGAGCCGATGTTGTACATATTGACCCATGCCTATAGATTTTTGGTCTACTGCCTCATCCGAATCCATTCCAAACCCCTGTCATGGCCTAAAATCCTCATGCTCCTGTTTGATATTACCATCTTCGCCCGAAAAATCCGCCCTGCAAAGGTTAAAACCCATAATTTAAAACTTATCGGGCCCAGCCCCAAAGATTTTAGCCTTCCCTGTTTTGGTTTCCATATGTCCCGAGCGCAAAACCTCATGCCAGAAGGAAAGGGAGCATTAACAATGAATATTTCTGGGCGCAATTGTAACCGTCAGATTCAAATCCAATCAACGGAGCGGCGATTGTCTTATGTGGTGGTCCCCTCACCCATACCCATTGCCAAAACCGCTGGTTCTATTCCGCACCGCCTTCACCAGGTTGGCAGTTTTAAACCAAATGCTAGCGATCCCACAAATCGCATGACACGTGTCCCTGAGTATGGCGTTCAAAACCACTTTTTCGCGCACTAAAGGTTGGACAATGGCCGGGTAGCAGAACTCACCCACGCCGTTGGATCTGTCGACCTCAATCCGACGGCGGATACCTTTCGAAGATGCTCGCACGTTAACCTGTGTCCGTCGTGTCCCGTGGCCCACCATTACGCCGCTCCCATCGCCTTCGAGCCGTTGATCTGTCTTCCAAAATCCGACGGCCCAGAATCCAGTCTTCTCTGTCTGTTGACCCCGCAGCCATGTCATCCACCCACCTATCCTTCGTACACCCATGGGTCGTATTCCTGTGTGTCCGTGGCATTCTCCCCTGCCGAATATATATATGTGTGTTCATTCGTATTCATTGTTTTATTCCGCCACCACATTCAAAACATTTTACGTAGAAAACCTGCATTCCCTCTGATTATCAAAAGCTTCCATCGTATTTTCTCCTCCACCCTGCGTGTTCTTGTCATTCAGCCATGTCCTCACCGTCATTATCACCGACACCTCCTCGTCCATCCCACTTCTACCATGGCTTTTCTAATGTGTTGGTGGATTTTGTAGGGTTTCAACCAACGGAAATATGTTTTGATCCACAGTTTTGGCTGTAGCGATAGAGCATCTCAGAAGGCAATTCAAATGAAGCTGTCATTATGAAGAAAGGTCCTGAAAGCCGCCATGATAAGACATCCATCGCAGGAGCTAGATTAAAAATCTTTCGAACTCTCCAAGGAAAATTTAAAGAGGTCGGTTAGCGTATGGGGATATAAATGTTCCTGCAAAGAACATCAGCAAAGAATTAAATATTTCAACTACCTCATTGAAGATTATGAGCTCATATCTGGTGTTAAAAGACAAGGGTATCAGACCAGAGATTTTCTAGATCAAGCCGAGGGTACAATACATTAAAAATCATACCCTACAGATTATATTTCTGTTGATTTTCTTCTCAGGAAAGTACAGACGGATCATGAAGATTTTCTCTTATGCCGTGTCTCTGAAGAGATCTTCCCAGTTCATTTATTCTTGCAAGCAGCTTCAAGGTTTTATTGCAGCAGATTTTCCTTCTCCAGCCACGTACATAGCATTTTTATATTTTATTATTTGTGTCTTGTTTATATGGAGATTTTCATCTCCTAGCATTTATTTCTGGAGGTAGATTGTAAAGTACAGTCATTTATATTTAGTCATTCACAGCGTGGGCACGAATGTTTTCCGCCATTTTGTTCAAATTAAGTCATTGAATGTGCCCCCACCTACTTCCTTCTGGAGAATTCTCTTTCTTTTCTATAAAAACCCAGAAATAAGACATTAGGGATGTTCCAGATTTCTATCAGCAAACTGTGCAGTGAAAAGGCTTTTGTATACATTTTGTAACACTTCTGTATGAAGGCTCAAAGCCTGTAGGGTCTCAGTGAGGAGGAGTTATAACTGTATTGAGGATTCTGGTCTTTGGTATCTCACAGTATGTAATTTTCTCATATGTGTTAATACAATATCTCATTTCATGCAATTTATCTTCTTGTATCATGCTCTAGAATGCGAGTGGCTCACTAATCTTTAGTAAGGATTCATCCTAGTTGATGCCCATACTGGGGGTTAGTCAAGCGCTTTAAATAGGCCTAGTCATGATATACTGTTCCATGTTCATATTATCCATATTTTCTGCTATATTAGTTGCTTGAGGAGGGTGCTTTTAAAACGCCATTGTCATGTATGGATTCTTAGTTGGATAAGCCCATATGTGATTCTGTTGTGTTTCTGGGTATCAGTCTCTTGTTAACTAATATCTTCTTCATGTTTCTTCACTGCATCCACTTTCTGATATTTGATTTATGTGGCATATTATTTGAACTGGCCCTCTTGACAGTAAGTTGTCTCTTAACTTTCTGATGCCTTTGTATTGGATTTTTTCATGATGTTCCTACATTATTCTTGTCTTTGTATCAGCTTCTGAGAAAGTTTGGTCCCATTCAAACTTATTTCCTTGTTTTAAAAGTAATAGTAAGAGAGCTTTTGGATTGACAACCCAAGCTATATTATGAGCTCCTTGCTATATTAAGATGTCCTAGGCACTGGTCTATGGCAACTCTAGGCTGTCTCTAGGGGTGAAAAAATTATCCACAACATATTTCTGGCGTCGTTGCCAGGGATCTAATTTGAGAATATCAGTTTCCTTGGGCCTCGAAAAATTGTTTTCACTCTCTAATCAGGTGAGCATAGAGAGTTTAAGAGTTGCGTATCTCTCACCTTGGCGACTCCACTGTTCTTTATTTGATAAATTTATTGGTAGTCCTAGCTCCTCGTAAGCCACATTTTAGGTCAGATACAACTCAGCCGAA
Source organism: Pinus albicaulis (assembly GCA_034641835.2). Lineage (NCBI taxonomy): Eukaryota > Viridiplantae > Streptophyta > Pinopsida > Pinales > Pinaceae > Pinus > Pinus albicaulis. The sequence continues at coordinate 500,132,984 of CM076577.1, forward strand.
GACACCTTACGTGTCTGACCCAGAGAAGATCATTCAAAAAAGAGTTTGGAAGGAGAGGAAATCAGTTTATGTTGAAAACCATGAATATTCTGTTGAAGATTATCCGCCCTCTTCTTCTCAAGAGATCAGAACATAACATCTCGAGTTTTACTCAGAAACTCCACGTAGAGGAAGTGCCTGGATTGAAGAAGATTCTCACCCTACTCCCGAGGCTGAGGAAATTAAAGAAGTTACCGAAGTAGCTGCTGTTAACCGTGAAATATTCCCAGCTACGCCTTAGGCTCCCATACAATATATTTCCATTTTTATTCATACTCCACTTCCTCCTACTCCCCTTCCTTCATCTGTATCTCAGATTGTTGCACAACCCCCAACTGCTCCAGTGGCTAATGTTCCTACTTTTTTATTGAACAAATATGCTCCACTGGCCTTACCTCAAGTGCTAAATGATATTCCATAGGATTATTTGAAGATTCTGCCAAGATTTAATGGAGAAAATGAAATTGATGCTCAGAAACATCTTGAGACTTTCTGCTCTTTTGCAGAAAACTTAAATGTTGAACATTTGGATGTGGTCTTAAGATTATTTGTTCAATCTTTGGAATTGGGAAATCGTTCTGTGACCACCTGGGACGAGATGGAGAATAATTTCCTCAGAAAGTGGGGAGAGAATAAAGATTATGGTCAGTGTCTTACTGAATTTAATACTTTAAAGAAGAAGCAAAATGAAGGAGTATCAGAGTTTATTAAAAGATTCAACAAGTTATATTTAAGATTGCCTCCTGAAATGAAGCCCCACTAAGCAGCTGCTAAGATAGTTTTTATAGAAGCCTTTGATTTTGATTTTGGATTCTCATTGAGAGAAAGAAAACCTGCCACTTTAGATGATGCTCAGTCGGATGCTCTGGAGCTGGAAGCAAACTTTGCCTCCACTGGGAAGCTGAAGGGAAAAATTGAACAAGATACTAGGAGGAGATGCTCTGGAATTAGAAGCGAACTTTGCCTCCACCAGGAAACTAAAGGGAAAAACTGAACAAGATACTAGGAGGAGAGGCAAAGAAGAGGTTTCCGCCTCAAGTCAAGAAAAAGATCCAGAGAAACTGGATGAAATAAGTAAGATGATAAAGAAGATGGTCAAGCTTGAACTGGAAGCAAAAAATGCAGCTCCCAAGAATTTCTATAATGCTCCAAACAGAGGATATAATCCCTAGTATAGAAGGCCACCTCTCCATATATTGCCGAGAGAGACAAAGGAACAACAAGATCAGGTACCTCATCCCTTGTACCTGGAAGGACCAGCATATGACTCCACTGGAGATGCAGCTTATGGATTAGAGGATTCCAATCTGGCCTTTTCAAATAATGATGATATGGAGTGCCCCCTGCAAGAAGAAGACGAAGAAGCGGAGATTGACCATTACTGTAAGAAATTTTCTGATTTCATGGAAGCACAATTCAACATAAAATATGATCTCAGATCCTCAAGGAAGAGGACTAGAACTCAGGAGCAAGAAGAAGAACCACCTCAAGAGGAAACATCTGCTCAGAAGAAATCATCAACAAAGAAGAATGCGGAAAAAGGTAAGGATATTCTGAATACCCCCTTGCAGTCTAATGATCAGATTCCTTCTTCTTCTAAAATAGTCGGTCCTCCTAATGCTGAGCCGGTGTCAAAAGAAGTTAAGTCTTTAGTTGAGAATAAGGAGTCAAAATAAATTGTGATAGAAAAGCCCTCATCTGCTTTTAATTTGCAAAAGGAACTCGAGAAAATCAAGATTCCTGTCCCATTGATTGAATTATTGAAGCAGCCTGTATATCAGTCTCAAGTTACTTCCTTTATGCTTCCTCCTGGAATACCAACCGCACCTGATAGTTTAAATCTTCAAGAAGAAAGACCCATGGTACTCTTTGGCCCACATGTCGAGGAGATAGACCCTTCTACTCCTCCCTTTTATGTATCCTTAGTTATACATGACCTGCTGTTACATAATTGTATGTTAGATTTTGGGGCTTCCCATAATCTTATGCCTTTGTCTGTCATGGAGAAACTAGGGCTGCAAATTACAAGACCATATAAAGATTTATATTCATTTGATTCCAAAAGAGTTAAATGCTTGGGAATGATTAAAGACTTAGTGGTCAATTTGGCCCAAATTCCAGCAGAGAGTGTGGTCATGGACATTGTGGTCGCTGATATCCCAGCCCGCTTTGGCATGCTCTTGTCAAGGTCATGGGGTACCAAGATTGGGGGGTCAATTAAACTGGATTTAACATATGCTACTGTCCCAGTCTTTGGAGGTCAAGAAAGGAGGTTATACAGGGAGACTAGATTTGTTAAAATGGTAACTAAGGCTGAATGCTCAGAGAATTCTCCATTTTATAATAACAAAGAGGGAGACTTTTCATGTTTGATGTTAGAAGAAAATCAAAATTATGCACATGAGCCCCTTTTTGGTCAGACCCAAGCTGAGCAGCCTAAGGGTGATCAGGAATCAGAAATTTGGACTTTGCATTTTGATGGGGCAAACTCAAGGGAAGGTAATGGAGCTGGGGTATTTTTGATCTCCCCTACCGGAAAATGGGTGCCCTTGTCTTTTAAGTTGGAGTATGAGGCTACAAACAATGTGGCCGAATATGAAGCACTATTATTGGGACTGCAAACAGCTAGAAACATGGGCATCCAGTGTCTGAAAGTGTTCAGAGATTCTGAGCTGGTAGTGAGGCAGATCAAAAATGAATGTCAAACTAAACACCCTCAGCTCAGAGCATATAGAAATGAAGTATGGGACATGATAGAAAACTTCTTCTCAGTGTTTAACATACAGTTCATGCCCCGGGAGCAAAACAGAGCAGCAGACTCTCTTGTTGTAGCTGCCAGTACTTTCCGTCCTCCTCAGAATCCGCTTCTAAGATATGAAGTGGAGGTACGGTACAAACCATCCATTCCAGATAATATAAATCATTGGCAGGTATTCGAAGATGATGAACAAATGAAAAGATTTATGGAGACTGTGGGAGAATTCTCCAATATGGAGATTGATGATAATGAAGAGGAAGAAGCTGAAAATATTGCTGAAAACAAATGGGAAGAAAAGATAGCAGGGAATAGAGTGCTGCAGTTGAAAGGAAATGTTATACCTAGGGGTCTAGTGCCCCTAGAAAGATTATTTAATAAAAATGATATTCCATTGCAGCCAAATAAAGTAACAGAGGAAGATCAAGTGGAAGACTTGAATCTGGGTACTTATGCAGATCCTAAAATTATCAAATTATCTAAGAAAGTCCTAGAAGATTATAAAGAAAAATATTTGAAGTTATTTCAATCTTACAAAGATGTTTTTGCATGGTCCTATCAAGACCTAAAAACTTTTGATGTAAATATAATGCAGCATAAGATTCCATTGAGGGAAGATGCGAAGCTATACAAGCAAAAGCTCAGACAAATAAACCCCTTGCTGCTTCCCTCAATTGAAAAAGAAATCAAAAAATTACTGAAGGCCAAAATAATTATGCCTTTGAGGTACTCAGAGTGGATAGCAAATCTTGTTCCTGTGCGAAAGAAGAATGGAGAAATAAGGCTGTGTGTAGACTTCAGGAATTTAAACAGAGCATCATTAAAAGATAATTATCCACTGCCTAAGATGGACCACATCCTGCAGAAAGTGGTAGGAGCATCCAGAATTTCAATGATGGATGGATTTTCTGGTTATAATCAGGTAGCTGTATTCCCAGAAGACCAGAAGAAGACTGCATTCACTACACCATGGGGAACATTTATGTATGCTAGGATGCCATTTGGATTAATTAATGCAGGATCTACTTTTCAGAGGGCAATGGACATAGCCTTTGTCGGAGAACAAGACAAGTTCTTGGTGGTGTATCTTGATGATATCACAGTGTTCTCAAAGAATGATGATGAGCATATTGAGCATTTGAGAAGAACTTTTGAGAAATGCAGAAGGTATGGCCTGTCCCTCAATCCTCAAAAATCTTTATTTACATTAGATGAGGGAAAAATTTTAGGGCACATTGTAACAAAATAAGGTGTGAAAATTGACCCTAAAAGACTTGAAGTAATAAACAACATTCCTTTGCCAAGGAATAAGAAAGAAGTACAGGTGTTCTTAGGCCGAATTAATTTTCTAAGAAGGTTTATTCCTAACTATGCTGAAATAGTTAGGCATATAACTAATATGCTGAAAAAGGAGAATGAAGTAAAATGGTCCCAGGAGTCTAGAGATGCATTCACAAGAATAAAATAGGCATTTTCTGAAGCTCCTGTGCTAGCAGGACCAGATTACAAAAATCCATTTATGATATTCTCATTTGCTTCCCCTCACACAATTGTTGGAGTGTTATTGCAGAAAAATGAAGACGGATATGAACAACCTATAGCTTTCTTTAGTCAAGTACTTTATGACGCAGAATTGAAATATAATATATTGGAGAAGCAGGCATATGCCCTGGTAAAGTCCCTTAAAGCTTTTAGAGTTTATATTTTGCAATCTCACATTACTGCTTATGTTCCCACAGCAGCTGTAAAAGACATTCTAGTTCAGGAGACAACGAAGGTAAAAGAGGAAGATGGATTGCAAAAATCCAAGAGTATGATTTGGATATAAGGCCTACTAAGTTAATCAAAGGACAGGGACTTGCTAAGATGCTATATGAATCCAATCATCAAGCCTTGGGCATTAATTTATCTATGATAGCAAATGAAGAATCCGAGAGAGAAGAAGAGCAGCAAGTACTGGAGATAGCTACCCAAAAGATACATGTGAAATATCTAACTAGTCCTTGGTATAAAGAAATAGCTGAATATCTTTTAACGCTTAGCTGTCCTACAGGTTGTGATAAGGTAAAATACATAGCTGTAAGGATGAAATCTCAGAAATATGTAATTTCCAATGGACAGCTTTATTGGAGAGACCCTCTAGGTATATTACTGTTGTGCCTCACAGAAAATGAAGTGCAGAACGTAATGACAGAATTTCACGAAGGAATATGTGGGGGACATTACAGCTGGAGGGCTACAACACATAAAATCTTGAAGGCTGTTTTTTACTGGCCAAAGCTATACTCTGATACTTTTGCTAAGGTTAGGGCATGTGATAAGTGCCAAAGGTTTGCAGAAAGACAGAAACTAGCAGCCATGCCCTTGATTCCCATCCATGTAAATGAATCGTTTCATAAATGGGGACTAGATTTTATAGGAGAAATACATCCTCCATCAAGTGGCCAGCATAGATGGATACTAACAGCCACAGACTACTTCACAAAATGGGTGGAAGCAATACCTACAAGAAACGCTACAGATGCTGTGATCATGAAGTTTATAGAGGAAAATATCATATCCAGGTTTGGCTGTCTAGCCCGAATTGTAACTAACAATGCGCAGGCTTTCAAGTCTGCCAGGTTTGTAAAGTTTTGTCAAAGGTATAATATTACATTGACTCACTCCACATCATACTATCCACAAGGGAATGGTTTAGCAGAGTCCTCTAATAAAACCCTGGTTAGGGCCTTGAAGAAAACGATAGCTGAAAATCAGAAAAACTGGGACTCTCAATTGAAGTTTGCTTTATGGGCAAATAGGATAACTAGCAAAAGAGCAACAGGAAAGTCACCCTATGAGCTGGTGTATGGTCGAGCTGTTGTGTTTCCTCTACAATTAGCATTGTCGGTGGCACGTTTCATGCAAGAGAATCAGGAAGAACCAGATGACATGATCAGAAGAATTAATCAGCTGGTAGAATTGGAACAAACGCGCAACCAGGTAAATGAGAGACTGATAGAATACCAGGAAAAAATGAAGGATATTTTTGATTGCCATGCCAAGGATAGGAATTTCCAGATAGGAGACATGGTTCTCAAATGGGATGTTCGCAGAGCAGAAAAAGGCAAGCATGCCAAATTTGACCCACTGTGGTTCGGTCCATTTAAAATAGTGAACCTAGGGAGAAATAATACTTTCATGTTAGAAAATCTACAGGGTGATCTGTTGGACGCTCCCGTGAATGGACAATTCCTTAAACACTACTTTCAATACTGACTCAGGCGGATCAGGCCTGGTATATTTATGTATATAATATAAGCAAGTGTGATTTCAATTTTGAAATGTAAATAATGTAAATAAGCTAATAAGTTTTGAAGAAAATGCAAAGGGGTCTGAGGTCTGCGAGTTCTCGGAATGCCCGAGGACGAACATGCCGTCCCCAGTTGGAGCCGATGTTGTACAAATCAGCCCCTCCATTTGAATCTTGGCCATAGTCTCTTTTTCCCTTCACCGCTGCCCCTTCCTGCATTGGAAATACATTTGAAAAAGGGGCTAAAGTCCACTTTGAAAGATTACATAAGGTTTAGCCCCTTTTCCTCCTAGCTCCGCACCTCCTTTTGCATATAACCAAGCGCTGCCCCTTTGAGAGTTTATCGTAGATCTCATAATCGTGCCATCGCATGTCCGCCTCATCGCAAAAGAGCAGTTTCTCGCGTGCGCTATCCCCCACCATCGCATTTTTCACTTTTGCGATCTGCGCTTGACTGACCACGCCCATTGCATAGCGCAGAGTGCGGAATTTTGGTTATCCCCTTCTTCTTCCATCGCATTTTCTCCTCTTGCGATTTTGCGAAATGCGCTCCGGGTCCCACTTCTAAAACCTTTGGTTCATCGTTTTTTTATGTTTTACCTTTGTAACTTCCTAAAAGTCAATTTTCAAAGTCCTTATACCGCCAGCATTCCTCCACCACGTCTCGTCATTTGCCTACGTGTCACCCACTTCTCCTCCATTAGTCTTATACTTCGGTTATGTTTCGCGTCACTGTGTTTTGTTTGAAGGCTTCGCCCTGCGTCGTTCCATCATCCTCTCAAATCCATTCCACCACTTCTGTTAATTCCGTTTTGTCCACCATCTCTGTCATCAGTTTTATTCAGCAGGCTTTTGGTTTTGCAGGGACTCCTGATGGGAGAAAAATTGGCAGAAAGGATCCCGGAGTCACTATGATGTGACCGCCATTAAACAAGGGTACTTCGATCTACAGAACTCTCCAGAGAAAATCAAGAAGGCACATTTGAGGCGGATGAAAACATTAACGCAGCTACAGATCATTAATGAAGAAGCAATAAATTCAGTGTCCAACTTGATAAATATTTCAAGTTTAAATTCAAAAACAGAAGATCGAAAGTACCATGCACAGGAGCAGGCGCCTCAAGGTTTTATTGCCGCAGATCTTCTCCCTCCAGAGAAGAGCCAACTATCTACATATTTTATTATTTATATCTTGTATATAAGCGGATTTCCATTTCTAGCTTTCATTTCCAGAAATAAATTGTGAAGTACAATCATTTATGTTCAGTCATTCATAAGTATAGGCGCGAATGTTTTCCGCCATCCAATTCAAAATAAGTCATTAAATGTTCTCCATCTACCTCCTCCTCTAGAATTCTCTATCTCTTCTATAAAAGCAAAAAAGAAAGATAGGATAAGGGTTCCAGATTTCTATCAGCAAACTGTGCAGCGAGAAGACTTCTGTATACATTTTTGTAATACTTCTGTATGAAGCTTCAGAGCCTGTAGGGTCTCAGTGAGGAGGGGTTATGACTGTAATGAGGATTCTGGTCTCTGGTATCTAACAATATGTAATTTCTCTTATGTGTTAATACAATATCTCTTTCATGCTATTTGTCTTCTTGTATCATGTTCTAGAATGCGAATGGCTCACTAGTTTGCATTAAGGATTCATCCTCGTTGATGCCCTTTCTGGAATTAGTCAAGTGCTTTAAATAGGCCTAGTCATGGTATACTGTTCCATGTTCACTCTTTCCATATTTTCTGCTATATTAGTTGCTTGAGGAGGGTGCTTTTAAAACACCATTGTCATATAAGGATTCGTAAATTGGTGCGCCCTTATGTGGTTCTGTTGTGTATCTGGGTATCAGTCTCATGCCAGCTAATATCTTCTTATGTTTCCTCACTGCACTCATCATCCGATATTTAATTTCTGTGATATATTATCTGAACTGGCCCTCTTTACAGTAAGCGGTCTCTTAACTGTCTGATGCCTTTGTATTGGAGTTTTACTTGATGTTCCTACATTGTTCTTGTCTTTGTACTAGCTTCTGAGAGAGATTGGTCCCATTCAAAACTAATTTCCTTGTTTAGAACAAGAGATAGTAAGCGAGTTCTTGGACTGACAACCCAAATTAAAAGGGCTCCTTGCTATATTAAGATGTCCTAGGCACTGGTCTATGGCAACTCTAGGCTGTCTCTAGGGGGGGTGACAAAATCATCCACAACAAGTAGAACAGATTATGATAGAAGAAAGAAAGGTTCAAAAATGTTGAAATTCTGAACCTAGAATCATAGGAATATATGGCTCTAATTCTCTCAAACCTAAGCCAAAGAAAAGAAGAGAACTGGTTCTAAAATGGTCAAAACTTGAACTAGCAAAGAAAGAGAAAACAACTCTAACAAGATCAAAACCAGAGCTGAAATGAAGAAAAAGTGTGACTCTAAAAAGCTCAAAATCTGAGTCACAACAAGAGGGAAGGATGCTTATTTTTTTCAGATCTCAAGCCTTCCAAATTTTGTGCTAAAAATTTTGCAAATAATACCTATGTGTAGTTTGTTTCTATGCCACAGACCACAGCAAGTCAGGCTGCTTAATCCTGACTTGGCTTCTTTTAAATTGTTGTTTTAGAATGTAGAGAATAAAATCTATCAGACAGTCTAATCCTGACAGATAATAGTGAGGTAGAGAAACTTATGAGTTCAACTACTTAATTTGAACTCATGGAGAAATGAGGGTAGCATTAGGAAGTTTTATTTTTCTGTTTTCAAAATAAAATGTTGGAAAAAGAATTTTCCAATCCAAGTGCACTCTAAGAAGAAAACAATGCTAGGAAAAATAGTTTGGGGTAGGTACAAGTGTTGTTCAAATGGATTTTCTTCTGCAAGACAGTGAAAGGTTGTCAAATGAAGAATTTTGCCCAATGGAATGGCACTAGTCTGCTAAGCCAGAGATTTACAACTCAGGTTCTGGACACCTGGAGAGCTAGCTGTCCTCCCCAAGTGGAGCCACTGTTAGCCATCAATAATAGTTTTTCAAAGAAAAATGTGGCTAGATTATGTCCTCAAGCCTTCAAGAGATAGTTTCATTTGAAAATCTATCATATTTTGAAGTCTTATAATGTTCTTTATCCTTTGAATTAATCTTCACTGATGTTTCACTATAAGCCCTCAAGGACCTGTTGTTCACCAAGAGAAAACTGCTTATAACACTTCATTTCTCACCATTCACCTCTCCACTTTCACTCCCACAAACTCTCCATTTTCATCCTTGCTTCCCTCACAAAATCCTCCACAAACCCTCATTTTAAACTCTAAATCATCCTAACCCTCTTTAAACCTCATATCTTACCTTTATCTGGTTTAAAAACCCTTTCTTCCTTCTATCAGAACCCTTACTTAGCCTTGAAAAATCCTTATTTTGGCCTAAAAAGCAGTCTTCTACACTCTATAGGTCTTAAGCCCCAAGGGCTTATATCCTTTAGCCCCTTTCCTCAAATGACCTCACCCCACGACCATGAGCTAATCCCCATCGTGCAATCGCAATCGGGGTTTCCTGTTTCTTTGTTACCCTTTACTTTAAAAACTCCGATGCGATAAGCCCTTTATTTTTGACCCTAGTCTCCTTACCTTTTTCATGGGACCACACATGACAAAACAAATGTCGTTCCCACCATACATCATCCACATATCTTATGGCCGATCACATGACACCCGCACCGTTAGATCAATTGTCGATCATCCAATGGCCAAGAATCCATATCGCATGATTTTCACCCCTACTTCCCAGTGTGCTACATCCACGTGATAAAAGTGGTTTTGAGAATCCACGTGTCGACTGATGAGTCATATCGCGTTCCCCTCGGCTAAAATAGCCTATCCCCCAATTACCACACGAAAACCGCTGTCGGTTTTCCCAAAACCACCATTCCTCAATTCGTGCCATATTTTAAATTTGAAACCTTGGTTCTATGTTTACCATAGAAACCCATCCTCCGCTACAAATTCCTCCATCCTCATAGCTCCAAAACACTTACATAAAACCTCCTAAGCAGTAAAACCAATAATTCATAGGATTTTAATTAACTTTTTGTGTTCTATGTAGGTTTAATAAAGTTCAAAGGTTAAAACCCTCCCGCAAATACTTACAGTGACATGGGCCAAGGATGACGATCCTTATAGACCTGAATACAAATTAAAGAGATCAGGGGTTTAAATTTCATGGTTTGTGTTAGCTCCCTATAATTTGCAAGATTGGAAAATACAAACTGTAGAGAGAACACTTGAACCACTTTGGGATTCTAGGATCTAGCCCTCTTGAATCCAGAGAGGGATCTCTCTATAAGTGCAATGATATATTTATATTTAAGGCTTTTATGTGTGATGATATTAGGCTAGTTATTAAGAACAAGAGTTTTTTTTTTTTTTTGGATGGTTGAGCATGATTTTTAGTTGAGTGGAAAGTCCTAAATGAAAGAGCTCCAAAGGTGTGATGTTGCAAGCAAACAGAACAAGCTTTGGCTGATAAGATAGATATAACACTGGGTTTTAGTCCATTGGGCTATGGAGTCATAAAAGGGCTTTAATTGTGCAACAATTTCAAGAGTGGTCCAAGGGGAAAGTAATCTATATCACAAGATCTTTGAGATTAAATGATGGGATGGAAACAATAAGAGTGTTGAAGGGGTGGAAACAGACAATAATTTCAATTAGGATTTATCAGTCTGTCCAAACAAGAAAAGCCTGTTAAGTAGCTGTTTAAAACTAACCAAAGGACAGGGCTAACCATAGACTTCTTTGGACAAGTTCGTATTAAAGCTAACTCAATAGACAAACAATCCAGTAATCCTCATAATTACTTTCAGAAAGGATGAAAACAGATAAGAAAAACAAAGTGTAGCTTAAGATCAGATAAGATACTTTTAAATCTAGACTGCTTTCAGCATACTCTTAGGGAAACTTTCAGAACTACATTTGGAGAAAGAAGCTAGAAAACAGGGCAAGCCATCACTTCTCTAGTCTTACTTTACTAAGAAAATAATGAAAATAACATTCAAGAACAATGTTTAAAGTAAACAGTAGGATGAGGTAACGCCAGCATTCCTAACTGCTTGAACTGTATTGAATCATTCTTAAACACACAATTTGGAGGAAAACATTGAGATAAAGCTTATCAGTCAGAGAAGGGTACTGTAAACAGTAAATCCTAACTCTGTTCTTGTTGTTCTTTATCATATAATAATGGACAAAATGGCATACATGAAAGGAAAACAATAACACAGAAAGAAGCACTTCACCAGTGATATAGACCAGGATCCCAAGAATCAGCTTGTATATTGATGTCAATCCAGTTACATTCTTCAAGTCCAATGTTTCAGTTCAGCAATCATCTTCACTTCTCAGCCTAAGTTATTTGATTACAAACAGAGCTTCAAGAGCCTCTGCAGACTATTTACATGTAGAAGTTTCGAGCACAAGTATATTTCAAAGTTCTATAACCAACCCTTTACAATGAGCTCCTCAAGAAGATTTTATAGAAAATTGAGGAGGTCGAATGAGATAAAAGGTCTTCTAAGTTCAATTAATATAGTTAATGCTTCTTTGCCTTTGAGGGGTTCAATGGAGAATATTTTAGATATTTCTCTGTATTAATTTGTTTACATTAAATTTTAAGCTTGCTAGGAAGCTTTTGTTGACTTTAAGGCTCTGTGTCGCATTTGTAATAACTCTGCTGATATTTTGCAATAAGTTCTTTGATTGAAATAACTGTTGGGTTGTATTAAGGCAGATATGCTCTGTTCTAGTAATAACTTGGCCTCTTTTGAATGCTTTGACACTACAAGTGGCCTTTGGTAGCTGGTGAGGAATCAATTAGCCTCTGATGTGGCGATGGAGGCTTCTCGGATTGTTGAATTGCTTTGTCCTTCTATAATCACTGTTAAATTTTCTTTAACTCTATGTGTTAGGCTTAATTTGGCCTAATTCTGTCTTCTGTTCTTCAACTATGTTTAATTTAGTGGATTAGGCTTTTAATTGTTGACTTTAGCCGTAATCCACCCAAAATGTGTAAGCCAGCTTTAATTCTTCATCTATGCTGTGACTGAATCTTTAACACTAATACTCTCTGTTTATTTAAGCTTTAATGTGTCTTGTTGATGTGCAGGTGCTACAGGGCTTTATAGTGGCATCAATGCTCACGAGGCACTGATAAAACATGGTGTTGAACCCTGTAGATGGATACTCTTTAATGAATGAAAGCCTGGAGGATCATCATCCTCAAATTTTATTTTTCCTTTAAAAGCATTTGAAAAACCTTTAAAACCTGCAAAAACACAATTTTTTTAGAAAATACTGCATAATTTGGGTTTAAATGCTTTGGAGGCTTAGGTTTAGAGTGTGGCTATTGGATGAAAGCATCCAACGGTGGAGATCACGCGCTGAGGTTCAAAGGAAGGCACTCGACGAAACAGTGGGGAGATTTAAGTTAGGTCCGTTGATCTACAGAGATCAACGGTCGAGATTAATCCTGAATATATAATGTGGAGGGGGCCACACTATATCGAAATGAGGAAATTACAAAGGAAATAGGTTTAAATCTGCGTGAAAATGCACGTTAGCCGTCAAATCAGGGGTCTTAGATCGGACGGCTATGAGGGAGCGCGATATTGGCAAGATGCGCGAGTGGAACAAGGTGGGGGCAGGAGAAGGTGGTTTCAATCTGGGCCGTCGGATCAAGGAATGAACGACAGAGTTTAAATCTGGAGGAGGGCAAGACCCAAAAGAGTTGGGCCTGTCGGGATGAATTTGGGTCGTTAGATCTTCAATATGGACAGTTAAGATCGATCGTTAGTGTTAATGAAATAATATATCAGGTGGAGAATGGGTTAGTATGGGCTGTTGATCTGCAGAGATCAATGGCTTAGATTTCCCCAAACAAAATTACACAACGGGGTTCATGAATTTAACCAAGGTGGCGAGAAAAGATCTGGACCATCGAATCTTATTGTAGGGACGACCCAGATGCAATCGGAGGTCTCGCGATCAGAGGAGGAGAGAGGAAAGGGTGCTGAAGTGATTGAACATGGGTCGTCGATCTGAGGATCAGATCGACGATGGAGATTGAATCAAAGGAGTTCACAGTGGGGGAAAGGTCTTTGGGATGGAGCGATAATGGCCGTCAGATCTGAGAAGGCGGGGAGGAGATCAACGATTGATATTCCATCGAGAGGTAGCCAATCGAAGGGTTTTAAGTCCCTATATTAATAGTGTAGCCCCTTATTATGTTAGTGTAGCTCCCCTTATTTTTATTATTGTACCCCTATAACCCCCATATTGTTATTATTGTGCCCTTACATTATTATTGTTAGGTCGGCTAGGATTACATTGTGGCCCCATGGACTCCTATATATAGAAGGAGGTTTTGTTCATTTGTATCATCCAAGAATTGTGCATTTATGTAATGTATTGGAGGTTTCCCCCTCGAAGTGGCTTATTTCTAAGGTGTTGATATCTCTTTTCTTCTATTTTTGAAGCTGGTTACACAACATTTGGTATGAGAGCTTTGGATTCTAGGGTTTCACTGCTCCAAACAGGTCATCGTGGAATTTTCGCTATAAATTTTTTTCTACGAAGTTTTAGAAGCTGAAATTTTTAGGGTGCGAATCTGAAAGCCTGAGGAAGATTTTCTAAACATTTCAGAGCCTGGTTCGCAATATTTTCGGAGATATGATCTGTGGAAGTTAGGTCTTTTTTCAGGATCCTAAACAGGTCATCGTGGAATTTGCGCTATAACGTTTTTTCTATGAAGGTTCAGAATCTAAAATTCATATGGTGCGAAGCTAAAATCCTGAGGAAATTTGTCAAAGAATTTCAGAGCTTGGTTCGCAATATTTTTGGAGATATGATCTGTGGAAGGTAGTGCTTTTTCAGGCTCCTGAATTGCATCTCAAAGAGGTGATCGTGGGAAAAGTTCAATAACTCTCTCTCCGGGCATCGGATTGGAGTGCCGTAAAAATTGGTTGCAAGTATACAGACTGTAGTTTCTTGGATATCAATTTTAGAGACAAAGGACGAAACAGTGACACGTGGAAAGTCATACAAGTTCACCCTACTGAACCAATCCATAATTAGGTCATTGTGGGAGATTGGACACAACTTTGTCTTGGAGAATCCAAATTAGGTCAGACCTGTGGAATTCGAAAGATAATTCATAGGGCTATGTTAGTACTAAAATTCAGATATTGAAGTGCTGGAATCACATAGGTAATCCAATTTCAATATCAAGCTCCTCAAAATCAAGAAAAATGTGTGTATTTTTTTTTAAAAATTGCATAACGTTTGTTTGAAAAAGCAGTTTGAAGTGATTCCAAGGGCATATTGAAGAATATTTATCAGAATTTGGTTATATAATGCCTCCAAAAAATAATTCCATACCCATTAAGCCCTCAGAAATCTATACCATGATGCATGAAGAGGAAGAATTGCAGTATGAGATATCAAAATCACGGTACCAAGTGCAACAAGTTTCGATCTTACGAAGAGCAATCGAAGATGAAATAGATGGTTTAAAAGAAGAAATGGAGGCTAAGTTGGATGGTTTGAAGGATCAAATAATAGCTAATATAGATGATAAATTAGTGGAAGATCACAGCGAGCATCAACAACAAGTTCTCCAACTCTCAAAGGATAACCCAACTTTGGTGCAGAATCTAATGAAACAACAGGAAGATCAACATCACATCAAAAGAAGTTATGAAGCAGTCATAGAAACAAGAACTCGACAAGTACGATCAATTTCAGAGTATCTCAGCAAGTGGAAGAAATTTCCTGTAGAAGATTTCACATGGGAGGATGAGAATTTTATACAGAAGCATCAAGAAATAATCAAGCGTTGAGGACAACACTTGTTTGAAGGAGAGGGGCATGTTAAGTCCCTATATTAATAGTGTAGTCCCTTATTATGTTAGTGTAGCCCCCCTTATTGTTATTGTTGTACCCCTATAACCCCATATTGTTATTATTGTGCCCTTACATTATTATTGTTAGGTCGGCTAGGATTACATTGTGGCCCCACTAGGATTATATTGTGGCCCCATGGACTCCTATATATAGAAGGAGGTTTTGTTCATTTGTATCATCCAAGAATTGTGCATTTATTTAATGTATTGGAGGTTGCCCTTTCGAAGTGGCTTATTTCTAAGGTGTTGATATCTCTTTTCTTCTTCTATTTGCATTGATATTCCATCGGGAGGTAGCCAATCGAAGGGGAAACAATAAAAAATTTAATCACATCCAATGAAATCTCTGATGCGAGATATAGCCGATCATTTATTGGTTTAAGATCAACAGTCAGGATTCGTTTAAACCATGAACCGGTGAAACACTTTATAACATATGAAAATCGAAATTTTTATGAAATACAAAGGATTTTTGTATTAGGGAGGGGTTTTATTTAAGGTTTAGCGCCCGATTGCGGGGCCTCAGGGTATATGAAAAGAAGCAGAGGGATCGGGGGTTATATGCACAAGAGGGGCCAATCAGAATGTCCAATGCGAGACTATATTAACCGTCGATCGGGGAAAAGATCAATAGTCCTTTTCCTTCAAAACAATGAAATGGCAGGTTTTCATATAAAACATAGGAAAAGTAGGTTTTAACAAAATACAAAGGGGAATTTGGTTTTTTGGCCTAGTCTTTTTTTGTTTTAGTGCTCGATTGTGGGCTCTTGGTTCTACAACGGAAATAAAGGATCGGGGCTTACATACAAAGGAGCCAATCAACATCGAGGGTTTTTATAAAACCAAATACTTGCACCCATCGAAAGTTTCCGATGTGATAAGCGCTCGAGACTATTAATGCTTGCTTCCAGCGCCAGGGTATATGGTGGGGAAGTAGTTTAGGGCTTAGCCCAAAGGGGCTTAGGCCTGTAATGAAAAAGGCTATTTTTTATGAATTTTCAAGACTTTTCAAAGGATTTTGAGGGTTTTGGATAAGGTAAAAAAGGATTTTTTAACCTTATAAAGGGGTTTTGTGAAGGGAAGAAGGGAATAAAGGAAAAACAAAGGAATTTTATGGGAGTAAAGGGGATAAAAATGAAGGGATTTCTGACTGAAAAGGGGAGGTAAAATGAGGGAAAAATGGATTTTTTGCTGCAGTCTTTTGTTTAGGAAAACAACAGATTTTCAAAATTTGAAAGGGAAACAGTAGTGAATATTAATCAGAGGATAAGATATCTTCATAATACTTCAAGAGATAATAATTTTGCAATAAAAATTGTTTCTTGAAGGCTTAAAAAATGATTTATCCACCATTTTATATGACAAATTTTATAGGTGGCTAACAGTGGCTCCATATGGGGATGGTGCCTTCTTGAAGGCATCAATAACTTTAGACTTGTATTCTCTAGGAGGCTGATCAGTGCCTTATCCATTGGGCTGCACTTTCCTCACTTGGATGATCTTCTTTTGCTTTGAAAATGTTAGCAGCCATGAAATAAAATGGAATAACATCAAACCAAGCTTTCTACCTACCCAATCCTACTGATCTAACATTTTTTATTCTTTCAGAGTGCATTTGGATTGGAAAACTTATTTACACCATTTCATTCTTTTGAAAGAAAAAAATAATCTAAGTCTACTTATTATTTTTCCATGAACTCAGATTTAACAGTTGAGTACATAAGCTTCTCTACCTAATCTACTATCCGTTAGGATTAAACAGTCTAACAGATTTTCATTCACTAATTTCTAAAACAGAAATTTAAAAGCATGCAAATCAGGATTGAACAGTCTAACTTGTTGCTGATCTATGGCATAAAACAAGTTGCACATAGATAATTTTTTTGTAGAAAATTAAATCAAAATGGTGAAGTCTTAAGATCTAAAAGTTTTAGGAACAACCTTCTCTTTTCTTCAACTCTACTTTTGATTTTGTTTGAGTTGTTTTTCCTTGTTATCTGGTTCAGATTTTGGACTTATTAGAACCAGTTTTCCTCTGTTTTTGACTTAAGATTAAAACTGATGGGAGTCATTCTTCTTTTGGAATCTAAGGTTCAGATTTTGAGCTTGTTTGAACCTTTATTTTTCTATCCTAATCTACCTAACTGATAAGCCAAGATTAAGTTGTTTGGAAATTCTGATTCACTAACATATTAGCAGTCAATTTAAAAATAATTAGTCATGATTAGGTTGTATGACTAACTAGGAGTGTGTTTTTCAAGAGTGGCATTTGAGCTTGCACACTTTCAGACTTTGTTTCTCTTTTTTGGTATGGGGTTGTACCTTTATTGTTTTTACAATCTACCCACTTTTCTTTCTTTTACTGTTTTTGTATTTTTATTTTTATAACTTTGAATGGAATGATGGATGAAATATTTATAACGAGAAAAAATATAAAAAGGCTTTCAAACATGCCATGGTCAAGAGAAGTAATGCTTGAGCATCCTGCCATTAACAGGGCCCCCAAAAAGTTCAGCTCCATTCAATTCCTGCAAGAAATAAGCATTGTTACCAGCAGTAGAATGAATGAGATTAGGGCCAAGCCATAAGTTATCAAATTTCCCATGCTTGCCCTTGTCTTCTCTCCTTGAATCCCACTTTAACAATTTGTCCCCAACATTGAAATTGTTGGCCTTTGTTCTTCTGTCAAAAAGCTTCTTGATGCTCTCCTGCTTTTGTAATGCTTTGTTGTTGACCTCCTCTCTGGTTTTCTGAAGGTGAATGGTGTGATTTATCCTTCTGATCATGTCATTGTCTTCAGACTACACTTCTTGAATAAATTTCATAACTGGTACACCAAGGCTGGTTGGAAAAATTGCATCTGTACTATACACAAGCTGGTAGGGTGACATTCCAATGGATTTTTTAAGTGTTAATCTATCAGCCCAAAGTGAATGTACTAGCTTTGTGTGCCAATACTTCTTGTTGTCCTCCAACAACTTCTTGATTATGTTCACCAAACTCTTGTTTGAGGATTCTGCCAGCCCATTACCTTGAGGGTAATAAGCAGTAGAATGACCCAAAGTTATCTGATACTTGTGACAGAATTCAACCATATTCTTGGATCCAAATGTTGCTACATTATCCGTGATGATATTCCTAGGATAGCCAAATCTAGAGAGGATATGAGTCTCAATGAATTTTATGATGACAGAGTCATTGGATTGCCTAGAAGGGATGGCTTCTATCCATTTGGTAAAGTAGTCTGTTGCAGGGACAATCCATCTATGTTACACAGATGATGGTGGGTGGATTTCTCCTATGAAGTCAAGTCCCCACTGTTGAAAATGAGCTTCAACAGTGATTGGATGTAGAGGTAAGGGTAGAAAATTTATTTTGCCTTCAAAAATTTGGCATTTATGACAGGAAATTATCATCTTGTGTACATCTAGAAAGAGGGCGGGCCAATAGTAACCAGCTCTAAGGATTTTGTTGGCTTTTGTCTTCCAGTAGAGGTGGCCTCCACATTCTCCTTCATGGAACTATTGCTTAACCTTCTCTACATCATTCTCAGGCAAACATTTAAGCAATATACCACTTGCATTTTTCCAATAAAGACATTTATCTATACTGCAATAGTTTACAGCTTTTAACTTTAAAAACCTTGCCTTTGTTTTTGATAAACCAGGAGGTGTATTCAGATTTAGCAAAACATGTAGAATATCAACATAACAAGAGGAATTCATAAAATTATCTTCAACAATGGGAGTTGATATTTCCTCTTGTTCTCTAAATAATTTATCATATTAATATCAATAACTTCAAAATTGGATTCAGCCATTAATCTAGCTAGACCTTGGCCTTTAATGAGTTTAGTGGGCTTGATCTCTATATCATATTCAAGTATCACATCTATCCACTTACCTCTATTACCATCCGGGTCCTGTGTTAGAATGTTTTTCACAACTGAATTTGGGACAAAGGCAATGATGTGGGAGTGCAAAATATAAACTCTGAAGTATTTTAAAGCTTTGACCAAAGCAAAAGCTTGCTTTTCCATAATGTTATACTTCAAAGGAGCATCTCTCAATGCCTTGCTAAATAATTCAATAGGTTGCTCTTGTCCCTATGGGTTTTTCTGCAATAGGACAACAACTATTATATGTTCTGATGCAAATGAAAAAATATAAAAATATTTTGAAAAATCTGGACTTATTAGAACTGGTGTTTTGGTTAATGCTTGTTTAACCAGTTCAAACGACTTCTTTGCTTCCAAGGTCCATTTAACTCCTTGCTCCTTTTTCACCATGTTTGTAATGTTTTTAAGGAGCTCAGCCAAGTTGGGAATGAACCTTCTCAAGAAATTAATCTTTGCAATGAAATATTGAAGTTCCTTGATGTTTCAAGGATGAGAGATTTGCAATATAGCCTCGATCCTTTCTGGGTCTATCTTTATCCCCTCTTCTGAAATAATGTGCCCAATAAGTTTACCTTCTTGGAGCCCAAACAATGTTTTCTTAGGATTTAAAGATATCCAAAACTTTCTGCAATTCTCGAATACTTTTCTCAAATGTTCTAAGTGCTCTTCATCTGTCTTGGTAAATACAGTCACATAATCAAGGTCTATAATTATGAAGTAGCCTAGTTCCTCTGAGAATTCAATGTCCATGGCTCTCTAAAAAGTAGCACCAAAATTCATTAAACCAAAGGGAATTTTCACTTACGTGAAAGTGCCCCAAGGTGTAGTAAAGGCTCTCTTTAATTGATCATCAGGTTGTACTAAAATCTGATTGTATCCTGAGTAGCCATCCAGCAAAGAAATTCTTTTAGAACCAACTACCCTTTGTAAAATATGGTCCATCTTAGGTAAAAGGTAGTTGTCCTTGAATGAAGCTTTGTTTAAGTCTATAAAGTCTATACAAAGCCTAATATCTCCTGTTTTCTTCCTAACTGACACCAGATTAGATACCCACTCAGAATATCTAATAGGGACAATAATACCAGCTTCATACATTTTCTTGATTTCCTTCTCAACCAAAGGTAACTGAACAGGGTTTATTCTGTGAAGTTTTTCTTTAAATGGCTTTTGGTTTTCCTTGAGAGGTATCTTGTGCTGAATTATTTTAGTGTCATAGGATTTCAGATCCTCATAACTCCACACAAAACCATCTAGAAAATTCTTTAAACATTTCTATGTATTTTAGTTTAATATGAGATGGTAAAGTCTTAGATAGTTTGATCATCATTGGTTTTAGTTCACTGTCTATATTACACTCTTCAACTTCAGTTTCCATAGGCTCCAGCTTTGGCTTCTTGGCCACATCGTTGAAATCAAATAACTCTTCTAGAGGGGCCAGACCTTTTGGCCAAATTTGATTTTTAGACTGCAGAGTTTCTAAGTCTTTTGTTTCTAACGCTGCAACCATTTCAGTTGTATTTTCAAGTTTGTTAGATAGCAGATTTATATCAGCTATCTCAGGATACTGTTCTTCTTCATCAAGTAAATTTTCTTTACTAGGATAGTCTGTTTCATAGTCTGAATCTGAGCTTGGTAGTTCAAATTCATTTATGAACTACATGAATTCTTCTATTTGTTTGTCTCTGTCAAACACTTGCCAATACTTCTCGTTATCAGGAACAACTAGTCTGAATTTAATCTGAGTTGTACATTTTTTGGTTTCATAAGGCGTTAAGCATGTTCTAGTAGCAAAAGCTAAGCTGTGGGCCATGACATTCCTTTTTCTTGGGACAATAATCAATTGGGATTCCTTAAAAGTTTTTAATAAATCCATGACTTCGTTCCTATAGGCTCTAAGTCGGGGGTGTTTGGCACTGTAGTCCCCGTTTACTTGCGTAATGATTAACTTTGAATCCCCGTGAACTTTAATTCTCTTGGCTCCTAATTTCTTCAACAAATGTAAGCCTAAAAGAAGGGATTCATACTCCGCTATGTTATTCGAGCAATGAAAGTTTAATCTATAGGAATGGATTTTTGTGTGATTATTTTTATTGTTGCGTATCTAGACCCCTGCACCAGCATTTCTCCTAGTGTAAGACCCATTGAAGTTCATACTCCATAGTGGACTAGTTTCAGGTTCAACATTTTGGTTACTATTCTCTTCAACAAGCATGCTTTCGGATTGTTCTTGAATGTTAGCACTTAGTTGAATTTGTTTTAATTCCTCAGGTTTTTCATTGTGTTGAGGAATTGTTTCTTGAATCTCAAGGTTTAAAAGCAATGGATGCATGATTTGTAGCTCTAGACCTGTGTTTAGTTTTCTATAGTTTTCAAGTTTAGAAAACTATTTTGACAGTGCTCTGTTGTTTTCCTCCTCCTGTCTATCGGCCATTAATTCAGTTAAAGTCACCTGTTCAGTGAATGTTTCATCATTAACAAGGATAAATGACTCAAGGTCTATGTTTACAAAATAAAGAGGAGAGTTCTGTGGTCTCTCTTGGCTAGTAACCATGTATTGCATATGGGACTCCCTGTAAATTCTTCTAGTCTGATTGAAAACAGGGATGGTCGCATATGTCATGTCCATCTACATAGTTCCTTGTAAATTAGCTCCCCAATATCTTGATAAAAAAATTCCATACTTTGGGGGTACATCAGCCACAACAATATCCATTACTAAACATTTGGCTGGGATTTGTGCTAAGTTTACATAGAGGTCTTTTATTAATCCTAAACATTTTACTCTTCTTGAGTCAAACGAGTAGAGATATTTGTAAGCTCAAGTGATCTCAAGGCCTAAGCTCTCCATTACATCTTTGGGGATTAAATTATGAGAGGCCCCTAAATCATGCATAGCATTGTGCAAAATTTTGTCATGAAAATTTAAACTAACATAAAAATGAGGAATCAGTCCCTCTTGACATCTGCCTTCAATCTTAGGACCGAATATGAGCTCTGGTTGGTCATCGTTAAGATTGACAGTGTCATTATTCTCTTCTATGTTTAAAGACTTCAAAATTTGGGATCTATATGCATTTTGGGCAGCTAATTCAGTGAGAGGAATAGAGATTTTGATTCTCAAAATTTTCTTCTCCAAACTAAAAGGCATCTGATTCTTTGAAGTGCTTGTTTCAGCCTTATTAACTGCCACTCTGTCAGCAAAATCAGTTTGCTGATTTCCTCTATTTACATTTGACAAAATTGTTTTAACAGGAGCACTAGCTGAGGTGCTAGTACTGCTAAGATCTGCACTCTATTTTTCAGTACTTTGAGTGCCTTTTTCCTTGTCTCTATTAAAATTTATAGCCACTGTCTTGTCCTTTTGTTTTACAATTTTGGGTTTATTCATAGTACTTTTTTATGAATATTTTCAAAGGTTTTGTTGTTGGGGGTTTCATGTTTGCTTTTACTTCTAAGGTCATATTCCTTTATGGTTTCTATGATGACATTTTCCATTTCTTGATAGTAATATTCATCCTCTAGCCTCTTGTCATCATAGGGTGTATAAACCTTGTTTTCTATTGTAATGGACTTCAAAGTCATCATTATCTACTCCCAACATATTGATGTCATCTTCCTCTGTTTGTTCTAATGTTTCTTCAACCTCACCTACATAGTTTTGATGAAAAGGAGGGGTGATCTGTTGATCATCCTCCCTTGGTCTGTTTTGAGGCTAGTTTCTCCTAAAATTTTGATTTTGGTTTTGATTTCTGTTTTGAGGAGCTATTTGGTTTTGACTAGCTTGATATTTCTCAAGTATGGTCATCTTTTTCATCATCTCCTCCATAATTTTGTCCATCTTTGAGCTGGATGTGGAAGGTGTAGATTCCTCTCTAAAGGACACTCTCTTCTCATTTTTCATTCTTTCTCTTTTCTCCATTAAGTAAACTTTCACAGCAAGAGATCCCTTTTTCATATTTTCAAGAGTTAAAGGATCTCTTTCTCTCAGCTGATAGGCCATCTTGGGATCAAATCCTTCGGGAAACTTGTTTAAAGCTGAGCTTTGTGGAGGTTTCAGGTCTGGCGGAAGGGCATTGTAAACGTTGTTAAACCTAGTGTAATAGGCTTGTACACTTTCCCCAGTGTTGCTTTGGAGATTCTTATAATCAGAAAGTATTCAAAGAGGTTTTTTTCTGACTTCCCATTTGTTTAAGAATGTCTGATGGAAGGCTTGGAGACCATTAATACTGTGGGGGGTTAAGCCTTTAAACCATTTTCTTACTTCTCCCCCTAAACTCTGAGCAAATAGTCTAGGTTTGACAGTTTCATCATCAATTTCATTTCTGTCAAAGTAGTCATTCATCTTATCCACGTGTTGTGAAGCAGTAGTAGTATTACTGGCATCATACAATGGTATCTTGGACTGATAGTCTTGTGGAAGATTGACTAAGGGCAAAGGAAGGACTAAGGGAGCATACCATGTTGCCATGATAGGGGGTGGAGGTGGATTTACAAGAGGTGGATTAACAAGAGGGAAAGTGGGCTAGAATGAAATGGTTTGGACAATGGGTGTATGAAGAACAGATGTTGATGGACCAGGAATAAATTGCTGAGCTGATCTTGGATGAGAGACACCTAAATTGTAAAGGAAATGTAAATCAGGTGGTGTTGTTTCTCTACTACCAGGATGTTCACTTTTTTCTAGGGATGAAAATTAATACTCTGAATCTAGCTAATCTAAATGATCAAGCGACCTAGTTCTAAATGGATTTCTTAAGTCAACTTGTGATTGTTGTAGAGATACAAGGTTCTTAAGAACAGAATTAGCTCTAAAGGGTGATCTAAAAACAGTTGAATATTTAATCTCAGGAGACTTCCTAATAATTCTTTCAGTGTTATCAACTATCTTAGGAGGGTTTGGGTCAGGAAAGGCTCTAGTATGAATCTTTCTAGGAGCCACTATGCTGTGTTTTCTAGACCCTACTAAACAAGAAAATTTTAACCAGATATGACAATATTGAAGAGGTTAACTGATCTTTTAAACAATAAAACTTTAATCCTAAAGTCCTCTAACTAATTTTAAATGATGTTATGATAATAATGGGTCTTCCTAATGGAGTCTTAAGGTCTATTTAGGATTGTTGAGTCACCAGGTGGAAATTTTTAGCTCTGTTGGAGGTAAAAGGTTTTATGGTCCACCACCATGTTTATTGAATACCAATATGAAATATTTTTGGGTTTTCTGAGTTGTTTTTAAATCCTATGGGTTCTAAGAGTGTGCTAAATATGTTTCAACACTTATCTATGGTGATGAGACAAAGACAGTCTACTCTTATGGCTAAGCTAGCTGATCCTTCAAGGTTTGATAAGATTTTATGAGAATCCTAAGGTTTCCTTAGCTTGTCACTGATTCAAATAAGTTTCATTATGATTACCATTTGGTTGGTAGTGCTTGAAGAGGCCTACTTATACTCACTGAACATTTCACGTTTGGCCAGGAATTTTATGCCTGGTGGGTTAACTGGCTAATGTATCAAATGTTCTTGTTCAAAGGGTAATCTGAGATCTTAAAGGTCTCTAGGATAAAAATACTCAAATTCCCCAGTGGGGTCACCAGAAATGTTAGCTCCCTGTAATTTTCAAGATTGGAAAATACAAACTATAGAGAGAACACTTGAAACACTTTAGGATTCTAGGATCTAGTCCTCCTGAATCCAGAGAGGGATCTCTCTATAAGTGCAAAGATAGATTTATCTTTAAGGATTTTATTTGTGATGATATTAGGCTAGTTATTAAGAACAAGGGTTTTTTTTTGTTTTTGGATGGTTGAGCATAATTTTTAGTTGAGTGGAAAGTCCTAGATGAAAGAGCTCCAAAGGTGTGAAGTTGCAAGCAAACAGAACAAGCTTTGGCTGATAAGATAGATATAATGTTGGTTTTTAGTCCATTGGGCTATGGAGTCATAAAAGGGCTTTAATTGTGCAACAATTTCAAGAATGGTCCAAGGGGCAAGTCATCTATATCACAAGATCTTTGTGTTTAAATGATGGGATGGAAACAATAAGAGTCTTGAAGGGGTGGAAACAGACAATAATTTCAACTAGGATTTATCAGTCTGTCCAAAGAAGAAAAGCCTTTTAAGTAACTGTTTAAAATTGAGCAAAGAACAGGGCTAACCATAGACTTCTTTGGAAAGGTTCATATTAAAGTTAACTCAATAGAAAAAAAATCCAGTAATCCTCATAATTACTTTCAGAAAGGATGAAAATATATAATAAAAACAAAGTATAGCTTAAGGTCAGATAAGATACTTTTAAATCTATACTGCTTTCAGCATACTCTTAGGGAAACTTTCAGAACTACCTTTGGAGAAAGAAGTTATAAAACAGGGCAAACCATCACTTTTATAGTATAACTTTACTAAGAAAATAATGAAAATAACATCCAAGAACAATTTTTAAAGTAAATAGTAGGACGAGGGAATGCCAGCATTCCTAACTGCTTGAACTGCATTGAATCATTCTTAAACACACAATTTGGAGGGAAACATTAAGATAAATCTTATCAGTCAGAGAAGGGTATTGTAAACAGTAAATCCTAAATCTATGCTTACTTTTATTTATCATAGAATAATGGACAAAATGACATACATGAAAGGAAAACAATAACACAGAAAGAAGCACTTCACCAGTGATATAGACCAGGATCCCAAGAATCATCTTGTATATTGATGTCAATCCAGTTACATTCTTCAAGTCCAACATTTCAGTTCAGAAATAATCTTCACTTCTCAGCCTAACTTATTTGATTACAAATAGAGCTTCAAGAGCCTCTGAACACTGTTTACATGTAGAAGTTTTGAACAAAAGTATATTTCAAAGTTCTACAACCAACCCTTTACATTGAACTCCTCAAGAATATTTTACAGAAAAATGAGGAGGACGAATGAGATAAAATATCTTCTAAGTTCAATTAATACAGTTAATGCTTCTCAGCCTTTGAGGGGCTCAATGGAGAAGATTTCAGATATTTCTCTGTATTAATTTGTTTACATTAAATTTTAAGCTTGCTGGGAAGCATTTGTTGACTTTAAGGCTTTGTGTCACGTTTGTAATAACTCTGCTGATATTTTGCAATAAGTTATTTGAATGAAATAACTATTGGGTTGTATTAATGCAGATATGCTCTGTTCTGGTAATAACTCGGCCTCTTTTGAATGCTTTGAGGCTACAGGTGGCCTTTCGTAGCTGGTGAGGAATCAATTAGCCTCTGATGTGGCGATGGAGGCTTCTCAGATTGTTGAATTGCTCTATCATTCTTTCATCACTGTTAAATTTGCTTTAATTCTGTGTGTTAGGCTTAATTCAGCCTAATTCTATCTTCTATTATTCAACTGTGTTTAATTTAGTGGATTAGGCTTTTAGTTGTCAATTTTAGCCGTAATCCACCCAAACTGTGTAAGCCAGCTTTAATTTTTCATCTCTGTTGTGACTGAATCTTTTACACTAATACTCTATGTTTATTTAAGATTTACTGTGTCTTGTTGATGTGCACGTGTTACAGGGGCTTTATAGTGGTGTCAGCACTCATGAGGCACCGATAAAACATTGTTTTGAACCCTGTAGGTGGATACTCTTTAATGAATGAAAGCCTGGAGGATCGTCATCCTTGACTTTTATTTTTCCTTTAAAAACATTTGAAAAACCTTTAAAACCTTCACAAACAAAAAAAATTTAGAAAATCCTGCGTAATTTGGGTCAGACTTCTTTGGAGGCTTAGGTTTAGAGTGTGGCCGTTGGATGAAAGCATCCAACGGTGGAGATCGCGCGTTGAGGTTCAAGGGAAGGCGATTGATGAAACAGTGGGGAGATTTAAGTTAGGGCCGTTGATCTGCAGAGATCAATGGTCAGGATTAATCCTGAATATATAATGTGAAGGGGGCCACACTATATCGAAATGAGGAAATTACAAAGGAAATAGGTTTAAAACCTTTGGCAGAGGAGATATGCATTGGAAGGAAATTCGGGGTTTCTGAACGATCTTGGGCCGTTCGATCAGATTAACCCAAGGAGATAAATGGAAAGGTTGATCTACGAAGTCCCTTGGAATATTGCGGAGGGTGATAATGTAATGGCCAGATTGAATGTGATTCGTTGATCTACAAAGATCAACGGCAGAGAATGAACACGATGTCATACAGTGGAAATAGGGAAAAGCGGTTTTGGATGAGAAAACCACGGGTTTCGCGCAAGAAAATGGAGGAAGGGTGGTTTTCACTTTTTGAATGCGATATGCATTTTAGGCCGACACGTGGCTTTTCAATACTGTCTATATCATGTGATTTTTAGGAATTATCGTTCAAGCTTAAATCTGCACAAAAATGCGCACCAGTCGTCAGATCAGGGGTCTTAGATCGAATGACTATGAGGGAGCACAATATCGGCAAGATGCTCAAGTGGAACGACGTGGGGGCAGGAGAAGGCTATTTCAATCTAGGCTGTCGGATCAAGGAATGAATGGAAGAGATTAAATCTGGAGGAGGGCAGGACCCAAAGAGTTGGGCCTGTAGGGATGAATCTAGGCCGTCAGGTCTTCAATATGGACGGTCAAGATCGATATTTGGGGTTAATGAAATAATATATGAGGTGGAAAATGGGTTATTATGGGTCATTGATCTGCAGATATCAATGGCAGAGATTTCCCCAAACAACATTACACAGCGGGGTTCATGAATTTAACCAAGGTGGCAAGAAAAGATCTAGACCATCAGATCTTATTGCAGGGACGGCCCAGATGCAATCGGAGGTCTCGCGATCAAAGGAGGAGAGAGGAAAGGGTGACAGTGGAGAATGAATCAGAGGAGTTCACAATAGGGGAAAGGGCTTTGGGATGGAGTGTTAAGGGCCGTCAGATCTGGGAAGGTGGGGAGGAGATCAACGGCTGATATTCCATCGAGAGGTAGCCAATCAGAGGGGAAACAATAAAAAATTTAATCATATCCAATGAAATCTATGATGAGAGATCTGGCTAATATTTGATTGGTTTAAGATCAATGGTCAGGATTTGTTTAAACCATGAACCGGCGGAACCCTTTATAACATAGGAAAATCGAATTTTTTATGAAATACAAAGGATTTTTGTGTCAGGGAAGGGTTTTATTTAAGGTTTAGTGCCCGATTGCGGGGCCTCAAGGTATATGAAAAGAAGCGGAGGGATCGGGGGTTTTATACACAAGAGGGGCCAATAGGAATTGGGACAAAGGAGGGGGCTTCCAAATGTGCCCGATCAAAATCTCTTATGCGAGACTCTATTGACCATCGATCGGGGAAAAGATCAACGGTCCTTTTCCTTCAAAACAATGAAACGGAGGGTTTTCATATAAAACATAGGAAAAGTGACTTTTAACAAAATACAAAGGGGAATTTTATTTTTTGGCCAAGTCTTTTTGTGTTTTGGCGCCCGATTGCGGGCTCTTGGTTCTACAACAGAAATAAAGGATCGAGGCTTACATACAAAGGAGCTAATCGGCATTGGGGGTTTTTATAAAACAAAAGACTTGCGCCCATCGAAAGTTTCCGATGCGATAAACACTCAAGACTATTAGCACTTGGTTCCAGCGCCATGATATATGGAGGGGAAGTGGTTTAGGGCTTAGCCCAAAGGGGCTTAGGCCTGTAATGAAAAATGTCGTTTTTTATGAATTTTCAAGACTTTTCAAGGATTTTAAGGGTTTCAGATAAGGTAAAAAAGGATTTTTTAACCTTATAAAGGGGTTTTATGAAGGGAAGAATGGAATAAAGGAAAAATAGAGGAATTTTATGGGAGTAAAGGGGATAAAAATGAAGGGATTTCGGAGTGAAAAGGGGAGGTAAAATGAGGGAAAAATGGATTTTTTGCTGCAGTATTTTATTCAGGAAAACAACAGATTTTCAAAATTTGAAAGGGAAACAGTAGTGAAGATTAATCAGAGGATAAGATATCTTCATAAGACTTCAAGAGATAATAATTTTGAAATAAAATTTGTTTCTTGAAGGCTTCAAAAATGATTTAGCCACCATTTGATATGACAAATTTTATAGGTGGCTAACAGTTTGGAAGGGTCGATGAGTCATGATCATCAAATTTTCAGACAAATTCTTTAACAAACCCTCTGCGCACCTGCAAACAACAAACACAGTCAACATTAATTAATGAAATAATATCAGTGTCAAATATGAAGATCAAAGGATAATTTAAGGATTAAGGGTTCTAGACAGAGTTTAGAGGGATCAAGGCACAAATTAAATATCAAAGGCCTAATCCAAAAATGAAGACAGATCCAGAAGAACCTCGAATGCCACATATAAGGGGCTAATTGAATCACCAGCTACCATATTGCCACTTGTAACCTCTCCGCCTCAAAGGAATACCCAGATCAAATCTCAGTCCAAAACATTAAGGCCAAAGACAGCTGAACAGTTATTACAAGCAAAAAAAATATCCCAAACTGTCAGTAGAAGTTTTTGTAAAGATAAGAAAGTGCCTTAAATTCAATATTTTTTCCCACTAATCCTAAAAAGGAGAAATAGAATAAATGAAACAGAGTTATAATTCAATGCTTTCCTGCCTTATGCCTTGCATGGTTTTCAAGGCTAGGAGTTGCATTTAGTATAGAATTAATTACGCTTCAACCCTAAGAACTCTTCCACCTCCTCATTTTCTTATAAAATCTTCTGAAATAATACATAGTCTTTTGAAGTTGAAGAAGAAATTGAAGTCTTGGAAGCTGGATTATGTTTTGACATGCTTGTTCTTGA
Source organism: Pinus albicaulis (assembly GCA_034641835.2). Classification (NCBI taxonomy): domain Eukaryota; kingdom Viridiplantae; phylum Streptophyta; class Pinopsida; order Pinales; family Pinaceae; genus Pinus; species Pinus albicaulis. The sequence continues at coordinate 500,162,679 of CM076577.1, forward strand.
GAAGGCTCTATCATTGGGTCCCTGAGCTTGGCTGCTGGTGATGTATTCTGAACTGTGTGTTGTTTTCCTGTTTTTCGTAATGTTTCATAAATTCTTACTACAATAGGATGAAAATTTTAGGCTAAGAAATGACTCCTGGATGCACCTTAAACCTGTTTATCCTTCCCTATTTTATGTTTTCTTCTGTTGAGGTATTTTAGAGTCTTTAATATTTCTCTTTAGTCCTCATGCGTGTTTATTTCTCTAATAGTTCAAATAGTTGGTTCCAGCATGATTTATGGTTTTCCTTGCTTGTCTGCTGCCACTTGAAAATTGTTTTTGAAGTCTCCCTTTGAAGTACCATTGTTTATAGTTAGCCAAGGAGGTCTGTTTCGATCATACCCTTTGTCCCTGCTTGAATAATTGTTTTAAAGGTCTTTATAGTTGTGATCATAGATGTGTTAGTTCCCTCTTCTATGACTGCAATTATCAGTGACTCTTTTATGTTTTCTAAATCCTTTGAAATAAAGTCTTTAAGGAAATAGGGTGTTCCCTATGTTAGCTCCCAAATCCACCTCAGGCTGAAATAAGGCAGAAGAAGGACAACACCAAACCACGCTCGGCCTCGTAGCTAGCCCTACGAGGAAAGGAGAGGGCTCTCTCTGGGTCAATCTAGATGAAAATATTCAAAGGAGCTTGAGATGACTAAAACAAAAATTTATCTTAGGCTAGATAAAAAAATAGGAGGGTTTGATTTTTATTTTTAGGGGTTTTTGTTGGGAGAAGGGAAAAACAATTTTTGGGCTTGGGAATGAGGCCAAATTCTTACAGAGTTCAAGTTGGGGCGAGGTAGGCAACGGCTTTGATGTCTGAGATAAAATGAATGGATTGAAAAAACTGCTGAGGAGCTGAAGAGGGCAAGAGAGTGCAAGCATCCTTTTCAAACTGACGAAGAACATAAAAAACTAAACAAAAGCTTAAGGCAGAGCACCGGCAAATCAATGAATTCTACCTCAATTACTCATTTGTTTAATTCAGAAGCATAGAGAAGGGAAATGGTATACGTATAACATTAATGAAACTTAAAATAACATGAGAGGAACATCATCAAAACTCAGAAGCCACAAGGATCCCAACAAGTGCTGCAAAACTCTGGTCTTTCCTTTGCCAAAAATCTGAAATGAAGGTACAATGAGGTGCCAAACTTTTCCCAAGTATCCAACCCTGAAAATGTCTCAGAAAATACAATATATAGACCATCCTAACCCCTTCCCATGCATCTAGGGGTCGAGCTCCTCCTTCTAGGAGTTGTTTCAACCAATTCTAAACATGGAGCTAAAATCTAGGCAGCCAAACAACTTGCCTCTATATGCTAGGAAACTTATCCATTCACTTAATTTTCACTTTTTAGTGAATGAATCCTCTAGAACAATTAAAACATGCCAAATTTACATCATGGTTACCAAATTACATCAAGAGAGATCAATCATCACATGAAAAAGTAAAACTAGTCAAAACTGGGCGAATTTATGAGCTGAACAGTGAAATTTAGGCAAAATTCCTCTATGTGTCGCGCCGAAATTATCTATGCATCACGCCACTTTGAGCCTGTTTTTGGGGCACTTCCCGAAGTCCCAATTGAGCTCATAATAGCTCGTTGGAAATCCCTGGATGTCTGCTATCCAACCCAAGTGGAATTTTTCAATTTTGATGTCATTTGCCCCTCCAAAGCTGCAATCTCCCAAGACTGGTTCCTGCTGGTGCAAAAAGTGGCAGAAAGGCCATTTTCAAGGTGTTTTTGGCCCTTTAGGCAGCCCAGAATTTGATTAAATTCTTCATCCATTCCTGAACATACATAATATATCATGACAAACCCAAAAATGCAAGGTTTTCCTCCAGAAGATGTCCCAAACGTAAGCGTGCATCGGGTGGCGCGACGCGTCGGGCGGAAAAACCTGTTTGCAACCAAAATTTTCAAAATGAAAAAATCTTCTCCACATTTTCTGAAATTGGATTGAAGATCTCCCATTATGTCTCATGCTCAGCCAAAGAATCTTTGGCCAAGATTCGGAGCGGATCTGGCCTTCTCCGACGTTTTAGTGCTTTTCTCAACCTCGCCTTCAGGATCTTCATTTTTGCTCTGCAAACGTGTGTGCGGGCCCAATAGTGCTTTTTCATATGACTGAGCATATATTTGTCCCTATTGGCCTTCGCCAACAACTTCTCTAGATGAATGTTGACGTGCGTAAGGTAAGTCTCTCGCTCAAATGGTGTCATGTCACCTGGTCTCTTTCGGGCCAATTCATGGTCTTCACGGACTTGCCGCAACTCTATGAGTGTCTACTGATCCTCCAGTTTTTTATTCCGCTGCTCCAAGTAATCTATAACCCACTGAACTCTCTACAATTTCTCAATCAGCCTGCCAATCTCAGCTTTCTTCTCCTGGATTATCTCTTTCAGTTTTGAGCTAGGAGAGCTCGCATCAACATCGATGAGTATAAAATCAGTGTCTTGGCCTCCTGAAGGACCCTCATCGTGCATAGGCTTCTTGCCTTTGTCCTGAACCTGTACCTGTGCTGATGTCGAAGGCGAGACCCCTTCCACGCTATGTGGAGATAGTACTCGCGTTGCTGATGAAGATAACGAGACCCCTTCCACCCCTGGTGGAGATAGTACTCGTCATGCTGCTACAAATAAGGCTCTGTGGCCTCTCTGATATGTCACATACACTGGAGCACTGATAGGCTCAGTCTCAAGAACCTCAAAATGATGTGAAGGATCTACCTCATCATGAACAATATTGGGAGGAGGCTAAGGGGCTGCAAAGAAGTCACGAGAGATGAACTCCTCCCATGTGATGCCCTGCAAACGAAGCTGATGTACCCCAATGTTTTTGATGAGCGCATAATGATAGATGTTGTTGTGCTGCTACTCCGGAGTCTTCTTCTGCACAAGGGTAGTCATATGCTCTATGTTTCAGCACATGAAGTATGGAATATTCATCATTCGCACTCTCGTGAAATGCATCAAAAGTCTGATATGATATGCATAAAGGCACGAAAATCTACCCTCGCAGCTGAAATATCTAATGATGAGCTTAATTAATGGCACATAGGACTCCTTCAGAAACCGGAACGGGAAAAATATGCTCAACTGCCTCAAATATCCTGGCTTGATGTAAGGCTCATAATATGCTCTATCCAACTACTGTCTCTTATTCCACTCCTCACCAATGTTCGGTATCCCAGTCACATCAGAAATGGTCCCTGGTGTCAAAGTGAAGTTCACTCCAGCGAGAATTACATGACCATCCCACAAATGTAGGAAAAATAAGTGAACCAACTCCAGATGGTGTTGAATCTGAGATATCATCTCGTAATACCGAAAACATGAATGTTGCTGAAAGCATGTCATTGCAAGCGAACAGGCCTGCAATTGAGCCAAAGAAGTGGGCTCCTCCCTGACGTGCCTACCACTTTTATGAGAGCTCCTCGGTACATTTAATTCTGCGGTTGAATCACTGTCCTGCTCATACCCTTGCTCATATGATGAATTTGTCTCTGACATGATACTGAAGACAAGGTGTTTGACAAATATATGCTGATATATGTATAGTGAAAATAAGAGTTAGGTGTATGTTTGAAAATGATGAATTGGTGCTTTCCTTTCAATACCAAATATGCCAAATGTATCAAGAATGAAATGAGAGACCGTGGGAAGTATAAAAAGTGGGCTAAAGGACTGTCAAATGAGAATTAAGTGTGAGGACAGTCACTATTTGGGGACTTAGGAATTTAGGGATTTATAAGCAATGAGAATGAGTACTAGTGATGGAGGTATAATTAGGAAATAGAGACAGCCTCTGAATGCTTCGGAAATTTAGGATTTCACCAGTGATAGGAAGGGAACGAGATGATGGCAAATGTTAGGGTTTGAGGATTCAATGACATGGGAATAAAAGAGAATAAGGAACATGGGACAGCAGGAAATAGGAGTATGGTAGGCATAATAGTATGACAGTGATAGAAGTGAAAAAAATGATAACCATAAGAAGAGCACGAATTTCAATGGAACGAGAGTTTAAACACCAAAGTTTCAAGTTTTAACCACCTCTTTCAAAACCCTATGGAGTAGGTTGCAATGTGGGTATAGGGTTTATCCTTGCACCATTTAAATAATTGAATTTCTCCTTCAAACAACACCCAACAAGAATTAAACTCAAATATCAAGTGTTCACACTTACTTGGTAACAAAAGAACTGAATCAAACTGAGCTTTTGATGAAGCAAGACGAGTTTCGGCCTTTGGGGTTATGTGCGCCGCACGCAAGCCAAATGCGCCGCGCTCAGTGGGTGCACTGCGCTCGTAGAAAAACACACGGTGAAAAACTCCTCTATGTGTCATGTCACGCCTATGCGCCATGCCTATGCCCAGTGCACCGCGCGCAACTTAACACACAGTCAGCGTTCCTCAAAACACAGTTTTTCTCTTCCACTTCAAAACTCGACTTCTCTCTGAGATTTTTTGAATGTCTCTTAATGAAAATGAATAAATAAATTTGAGAAATATCTTGAAAAGAGATGGTTTTGATTTTTTCTTCTCACAACCCATTTTGTAATGTTTTTTACCTTTGGCACTTTTCATTTAACACAACTTTTTTCCTTTGTTTCCTCACTGATTTTCTGAAGCTAGAATGATGAAATTGGTTGATTTTTTGCAAGGAAGTTGGAGTTTGATCCTTGGAAAAGGAGGACCAGAGTCTACTTTGAAGTCTTCATGGTGGAAAAATACATATTTATTACAAAAATAAATTCGACAATTTCTTATTCAAAACATAGTTTTGAACAAGAAATGTCCTCGAGCATGTTTGATAGTAAAAATTTTGAACTGAAAACTTATGGAAAACCTCCTCATGGCCTGCAGGAATTATTTAACATTTCAGAAGACTAAACCCTAGACTCAGAAACTAAAAGACTCTTTTTGACCAAAATAACCATTTATGACTGTAAATGACATGAACTGAACTTTGATAAAGTTTGAGGAAATTTTGACCAACCCAGCAGGTACAAACATGAGGGAAACAAGAAAACCAAGCCCTTTCGTCAGTCAATGGCATGCCCCTAACAGAATGCAGATGAATGAGCGGAATGAGACACCTAAACAATGAAATGCAATAAAATAAATGATCTCTGACGGAGGGCTGTAAAGACCGACTCTAACACCCCGAATCTTAGATTTCATTTTAAAATTTTTCCTGAAATCATTATTTGCTTAAAAGTGTGGTTTGTAGAATTCATGGTTAGCCATGTCTATCAAATACCTCTTTCTATTCAAATTATGTTTTTAAGTTCCCTTTGTTGAGAATTCAATTTCTATTTCCAAATCATTGATGTCCATCTCATTCACAAAAACTAAAGGATCCTGTGGCCAAGTTAGATTTTCCCTTTGACATCCCATATACCTTAATGAGCTTGTCATAAACCTCTTCTTGACTCCATTTCCCAATGACTGTAACACTTCTTATTTCTATCTATACTACTTAGACCTTTCATGTCTTGTTGTACCAATTCAACCAAACAAACAAAAAAGCAAACCAAACAAACACCTGCACTTAATAACTAGTCTAAAATCAATACTTAAAAGCAAACAAGACATATCTTTGCAAAAAAATTTGAGAGATCCCTCTCTTAGAATAGGAGGACTAGATCCTATGACTCTAAACATGGGTTCTAATGGTGTCTTGTCTTTTGGTTAACCAATCTATCAAAACTCAGGAACCCCAAAAATCATCATAAAACTTCAAAAGATGATAAGTTTTCAAGGGGAACTATCTCTTGAAGGTTTAAGAGACAAGCTTAGCCACCATTAAGTATGATAGAAATTATAGGTGGCTAATAGTGGCTCCACTTGGGGAGGACAACTGGTTCTTTTAGGTGTCCATAACCTCAGCTATTGATCTCTGGCTTTTCAGTAAACCAGTGCCTTCATCCATTGGGCAACAACTTTCTTTTCCTTTAGCTAACCTTTCTTTGATTTGATAATCTCTGCAACAATCTGAAACAATGGAATTCTATCAAAACAACATCTCTACCTACCCATTCCTAATGATCCTAACATTTTTTCTTCTTTCAGAGTGCATTTGGACTAGCAAACTCTCTTCATCAACATTTTATTCTTTTGAAAAATAGGAAACTAATTTATTTATACTCTTATTTCACCATGAACTCAATTTAAACAGTTGAGTTCATAAATTATCTACGTAACTATTATTTGTCAGGATTAGACTGTCTGACAGACCTTTATTCTCTAAATTCTAAAACAGGTAATTTAAAAGCAACCAGCCTAGGATTAAACAATTTGACTTGTTGCAGATCTATGGCATAAAAACAAGCTGCACATAGATTTTATTTGTAGAAAAGCAAAACAAAATTGGGAAGGCTTAAGATCTGAAAACTAAAACATCCTTCATTATTTCTTCAGCTTTGTTTTGAATGTGTTTGAGCTATGTTTTCTCTCTCATCTGGTTCAAGTTTTGAGCATATTGGAACCAATTTGTTTTCTATCTTTGGCTCAAGATTTAATCTAATTAGAGCCATTCTTCTTTTGAGATTCATAGGTTCATATATTGAATTTGTTTGAACCTTTGTTTCCTGCATCCTAATCTACCTTACTGATAAGCCAATATTGTGTTGTTTGGCTGATCTAATTCACTAGCCTATCAATAGTAAATTGAAAAGCTAATTAGTCATGATTAGGCTGTATGACTAACTAGAAGTGTGTTTTTAGGAGTGGCATTTGAGCTTGCACACTTTCAGACTTTGTCTCTCTTTTTTGGTATGGGGTTGTAGCTTTCTTGTTTTTATCTACCCTCTTTTCTTTTCTATTGTTTTTGTATTTTTATTTTTCTAACTTTGAATGCAATGTTCAGACCATGATAATTTAAAATGGAAAGTAAAAATATTTGAAACTCATGACTCTTGACAGAAGTAACGCTTGAGCATCCTGCCATTGACAGGACCTCCATATAAGTCTTCTCCATTCAATTCTTTCAGGAAAAATGCATAATGACCCCTCTCAGTATGAATAATATAGGGTCCTTTCCATAGGTTTCCAAACTTGCTATGTTTTCCCTACTCTTCCCTTCTTGAATCCCATTTAAGAACCAAATTTCCAATTTGGAAATTATTTTCCTTAGTCCATTTGTCAAATAGCTTCTTGATATTTTCTTGGACTAGCTGTGTTCTTTCATAGACTTCTTCTCTGGACTATTGTAAATGAATTGTTTGGTTGATTCTTCTCTACATATAATTCTCTTCATTTTGCACTTCTTGGAGGAGTTTCATGACTGGAACTCCTAATGATGTTGGAAAGACTGCATCCATGCCATAAACCAGCTGATAGGGGGACATATTTATTGACTTCTTAATAGTTAATCTATCAACCCATAAGGCATGAACCAACTTACCATGCCATGATTTCTGATTCTTCTCCAACAATGTTTTGATGAGGTTGATAAGGCTCTTATTGGAAGATTCGGCTAATCCATTTCCTTGGGGGTAGTAGGCAGTAGAGTGGCCTAAGGTGATGTGGTATTTTTAACAGAAATTAACCATTATTTTGGACCTAAAGGCAACAACATTATCTGTGATGATTTTTCTAGGACAACCAAATCTGGATATGATTTTTGTTTCCAGGAACTTGATAATGACAGAGTTAGTAGCATTCCTAGAGGGTATGGCTTCTATCCACTTGGTAAAATAATCAGTGGTAGTGAGGATCCACTTAGTCTGGGTTGATGAAGATGGGTGAATTTCTCCAATTAATTCTAAGCCCCATTGTTGAAAGTGAGCCTCAACATAGATAGGACGTAAAGGTAAGGGAAGGATTTTTTTTTTGCCATAAAAAATTTGACACTTATGTCAAGACATGAATAACTTCTGAGTATCTGAGAAAAGGGTGGGCCAATAGTGGCCAGACCTGAGGATTTTATTGGCTATGGTCTTTCAGTAGAGGTGTCCCCGACATTCTCCTTCATGCAGCTCATACATGATTTTTCCTGCATCATCCTCAAGTAAACATTTAAGAAAAATTCCAACAACATTTTTCCAATACAATACCCCATCTAATATGCAATAATTTAAAGCCTTCTGTTTCAAAAATATAGCTTTAGTTTTAGAAAAATAAGGAGGGGCATTGAAATATAAAAGTACATATATGATATCAGCATACCAAGGTGAATTCAGAAATGTTTCTTCAATGAAGGGAGCAGTGAATTCTTATATTTCTTCCAATACATCCACCATATTTATATCTAGTGCTTGGAAGTTTGACTCAGCCATGAATTTTTCTAATCCCTGCCCTTTAATCAGTTTGGTGGGCCTGATTTCTAAGTCATATTCAAGAATAGTAGCAATCCATTTTCCCCTTTTACCATCAGGGTCTTGACTTAGAATATCCTTGACAACAGTATGTGGTACAAAAGCAATGATGTGAGAGTGTAAAATGTAGACTCTAAAGTCCTTTAATGCTTTCACCAATAATAAGGCTTGTTTCTCCATGATGTTATATTTGAGAGGAGCATCTCTTAAGGCCCTACCAAAAAATGATATTGGTTTTTCTTGCCCCAAGTCATTCTTTTGAAGTAATACTACATCTATTGTATGTTTAGATGCAAAAGAAAAGATATAAAAATATTTGGTGAAAGATGGACTAATCAGGACTGGTGTTTGAGTGAGAGCTTGTTTAACCTGTTCAAATGATTGTTTAGCTTGTATTTTCCATTTAACACCTACCTATTTTTTAAGAATGTTTGTAATTTTTCTTAATAGCTCAGCAATGTTGGGGATAAATCTCCTCAAAAAAATAATCTTTCCAATGAAATATTGTAATTATTTGAGGCTTCTTGGATGGTTGATTTTCAATATGCCATCAATCCTATTAGGGTCTATTTTTATTCCCTCTTCTGAAATTATGTGAACAAGAAGCTTGCCTTCTTGGAGACCAAATAGTGTCTTCTTGGGATTCAAAGATAAGCCAAATTTCCTTCATTTCTCAAAAAAAATTCTTAAATGAATCAAGTGTTCTTCATCAGTTTTAGAGAAAACAGTTATGTCATTAAGGTAAATGACTATAAAATAGCCAATATCTTCTGAGAAGGCTATTTCCATGGCCCTTTGGAAGGTGGCCCCTGCATTCATCAAACCAAATGGAATTTTGAAATACATAAAGGTGCCCCAAGGTGTGGTAGAAGCAGTTTTGTGTAGATCACTTGGGAGCACTAACACCTGATTGTACCCTGAGAACCCATCCAACAGTGATATTATTTTCGACCCAGCTACCCTTTGAAGTATATGTTCCATCTTGGGCAAGGGGTAGTTTTATCTCAACGAGGCTCTATTTAGATCTCTAAAGTCAATACAGAGCCTGATTTCCCCTATCTTCTTCCTAACAGAAACTAGGTTTGACACCCATTCTGAATATCTAAGGGATACTAAAATCCCAGCATCATACATATTTTCAATTTCTTTCTTGACTAAAGGTAATAAAACAGGGTTTATCCTTCTTAGTTTTTGTTTGAAAGGTTTCTGATTTTCCTTAAGAGGAATTTTGTGTTGAATGATGCCAGTGTCATAAGATTTTAGATCTTTGTATCCCCAAGCAAACACATCTCTAAATTCTTTGAACAGCTCTATGTATTGCAATTTTATATGAGCTGGGAGAGTGCTGGACAGTTTGATCATCTTGGGTTTTGCTAGGCTGCCTATGTTATGTTCTTCTACATCTATTTCCATAGGCTCCCTTCTTGTTTCTTTGGCTACATTATTAAAGTCAAAAAGGCATTCTAAAGGTGTGAGACCTCTTAGAATTGTATCATTCTTGCATTGTAAAAATTCCAAGTATTTCTGGTCTACGTTTTCAATTAATTATGCTTCAAAAATATTTTCATAGTGATTTATATCAATAGAATATGTCATTTTTGTTTCTGGGATTTGTTCATTATCCAAACAGTTTTCATCATGGCTGGTTTCTAATGTTGGTATGGAAAAATCATTCTCTAATTTTAGGAAATCATCTATGTGTTTGTCAGTGTCAAACATTTTCCAGTGATCCTCATTGTCAGGCACAACAAGATTTTTTTTTACCTTTACATTGAGTTGTTCATTTATCTGAGGTACTTGGCAATTGCTAGCATTGAAGGCAAGTTCATTTGCTAGATGATTTTGGGCTCTTGGTATGAAAATGAGTTCATATTTTTCAAAGGTTTTTAGTAAATCCAGTGCAACATTTCGATATTCTCTAAGTCTTGGGTTCTTGGCTGAATATTCTCCTTTAATTTGTCTTATGATAAGTTTAGAGTCTCCTAAGACTAATATTTTCTGGGCTTCTAATTTTTTAAGCAACTGTAAGCCAAGGAGAAGGGCTTCATATTTAGCAATATTATTGGTGCATGGAAAATCCAATTTGTAAGAGTATCCCTGATTTGTGTTATGGATCCATACACCTAACCCTACACTTGTTTTATTACAAGAGCCATCAAATTTTATAGTCCAAAGTATCTCTTTCTCATTTTCATATTCTTCTTGCTGCTGATTACTACTATTTTGTATCTGAGTTCATGGTAGCTTAGGTTGTTCTGGTGAATAGATCTCTTCTTTTTTTTCCTTCTCTTGTTGAGTGATTTCACCTGTGTTGAAAAAGATAAAGGAATCTAAGCTTGATTGAATGGAGTATATTGGAGAGTTTCTTGGTTTATCGATGTTGCTCACCATGTATTTCATGTGGGATTCCCTATATAATCTTTTATTCTGGTTGAATATTGGGATGGTGGCATAGGACATGTCCATTTGAAGGCTCCCATGAAGTTTGGCTCCCCATGATCTTGATAAAATCATGCCATATTTTGGGGGAATGTCAGCCACTACTATGTCCATTACTAGACTCTTAGCAGGAATTTGAGATAATTTAACACATAAATCTTTGATTAAACCTAAGCATTTGACTCTGCTTGAATCGAAGGAATACATATCTTTGTATGGTTTAGTAATTTCTAAGCCTAAAATTTCCATTACTACTTTAGGCATAAGATTATGTGAAGCTCCAGAGTCTAACATGGCATTGTGTAATATTCTATCGTGTATATTCAAACTGACATATAAGGGAGGGATAGCTCCTTCTTGGTATTTTCCTTCAACTTTGGGACCAAACAACAACTCTAGTTTATCATCTATCAAGTTCAATGTGTCAGTGTCACTTCCTAAATTTAAAGCTTTTAAAACCTGGTTTTCGTACACTTCTTGGGTTACTATTTCAACTAGAGGTATAGTAATTTTTATTTTTGCAATCTCTCCCTCAAGGCTTAAAGGAACTATTGATTTTTTCATATTTACATCTATTTTTTCAATTGAATTCCTTTCAGCAATTCTAATTTGCTGAACTTTGTTTGGACATTCATTTGGGATAGTTTTACTAGGGCCACTAGCTGAGGTGCTAGGGATGCTTTGCTCAACATTTGGCTGGTTTCTTTTCTTTTTGTTTGAATCTTTTTTCTTAGCCAAAGTGTTGGTTTTCTCTATTGTTTTCTTAGGCGAATTTCTGTATTTTTCCTAACAGCGGTGCTAGTGTTTTTATCTTTTGAATTATCTAGGTTCCCTTTGCTTCTAATATCATACTATTTGTGTACCTCCATGGTTGAATTTTCAAACCCCAACCTATAATCTTCAGAATCCTCATAAGTGCTTTCATTTTGATTTGAGGAGAAGAAACCTTGTTCTTCTTCAGTGAGGAAGACACCATCCCCACTGTTTGATCCAATCGAGTTTACATGATTTTCTCGTACTCTTTCAATCTCCCTTTCTTCCTCGTCTTGATCTACATATTTTTGTTGGAAGGGAGGTCTAATTCATTGGTCATTGTCCCTTTTTCTATCTTGGTTGTTTTCTCTTCTATAATTCTGGTTCCTATTTCTGTTTTGGGGGTCGTTCTGATTGTCTCTTGGTGGCACTCTATCATTTAAGTTTATATTTTCAAGCATTCTCTCCATCACTTTCACTAGGTTGTAAATTTTGGTGTCAGAAGATGAGGATGAGGGTGCAGTGTCATATTTATAAGTTACCCTCTTTTCTTATCTTACCCTTACTCTTTTCTCAATTAAATTTTTCTCTACACTTACAGCCCCCTTCTGCATGTCTTCTAGAGTTAAGTAATCTCTCTCCCTTAGTTGATAGGACATTTCAACATCAAAGCCTTCAGGATATTTTACTAAGGCCAGGCCTTGGGGAGGTTTCATGTGAGGTGGAAGAACATTGTAAACACTGTTAAACCTAGTAGAGTAGTCATGAACGCTCTCCCCTTGATTTATTTTAAGATTGTTATATTCTGCTAATATTTGGGGAGGATTATTTTTTATTTCCCATTTTTTTATGAATGTTTGATGCAAAGAAGGGAGATCATTGATGCTGTTGGGAGTTAAGCTTTTAAACCACTTTTTTACTTCTCCTCCTAAAATTTGGGCAAATATTATCATTTTAATGGTCTCATCATATATCTCCATGTAATCAAATGCATCTTCCATCCTGTATACATGTCGTTGACATGTGGTAGATTCTATTCCGATGAAATGGGGAGTTTCAGATTGATAGTCATTTGGTAAGGGAACCATAGGTTGTGCCCATTCTAGTGGGGCATACCCTGCTGCCATGGCTGGAAAGAAAGGTGGATTTATAGGAGGTGGATGGATAGGAGGGAAAGCGGGCTAAAATGGGATGTTTTGGACAATGGTGGTATGGAATGGAGTGGAAGAAACACTTGGGCCAACAAACTAGTTTTGATCAGATTTGTTAGGGAAGAGGCTGAAGTGGTGAAGAAGTTGGGAATCAGGAGGAGTAGAAGGTGAAGCTTCTCTAATAAAGCTCTGCTGCAAATGTATAGTTTCAAAATCATCTTGGTTTAAATCAATTTGAGACCTGGTTATAAATATCTTATTGTTATGATGTAAGTCAAAGTGTAAATCCTCTAAGACAACAAGGTTTTCAGGGATAGATTTTATTCTTAAGAGGCTCCTATCAGCAGCAGATTTTCTAGACTTAGAATTATACCAAAAAATATTCTCTGGATTGTCAACTATTGTAGGAGGATTAGGGTCTGGATGAGATATAGTGTTGATCCTATGTGAAGCCAGGCTGCTTTTCCAAAAATGAGAGAGGTTGAAGTTTTAAGGGATTGTTTTGAAAGTTTTTTCCTCTCACAATGAATATTCTAGTATGAGACTAGGTTTCTAAACTTCCTCAAGGATTGTTAACATAGTCCTAAAGAGATTTGGAGACCTAGATGAGTAATAGGCCTACTGGGGCTAGTGGAGTTGCTAGGTGGAAACGTTTTAGTTTTTGTGAAGGTAAAATGTTCTATGGTTCCACCACCATGTTTATTATGAAGCCAATCTGAAATGTTTTTGGATTTTTATATATTTACATGGTTATGGGAGTGTGCTATATCTGATTTTAACACTTAGCTAAGGTGTTGAAACAAACAGGGTCTACTCTTTGGCTTACTAACTGATTTTTCTTAGATATTTTGAAGGATTTAAAGAGTCTACAATAGTTTGCTAGACCATTATGTACTCAATAAGCAGATAAAGTGATCAAATAGTATCAGTCTAGGGTATGTGGGCCTTCTAAGGGATGTTTTAAGTGTGTTTAGGTTTAAAAGGTCGCACCGTGATCGCCATTATGTTGGGGCTCCTGATTTTTGATAGATTGGCTAACCAAAAGACAAGACAATGTCGGAACCAATCTTTAGAGTTCCAGGATCTAGTCCTCCTGTTCTCATAGAGGGATCTCTCACATTTACTTGTTTTGCAAAGATTTATCTTCTTTGCTTTTAAGTATTGATTTTAGACTAGTTATTAAGTGCAGGTGTTTGTTTGGTTGGTTGGATTGGCACAACAGAACAGGAAAGGTCTAGGAAAGATAGGTAGAAATAAAAGGTGTCAGATTCATTGGGAAATGGAGTCAAGAAGAAGTTTATGACAAGATCATCAAAGGATATGGGATATCAAAGGGCAAATCTAACTTGGCCATAGGATCCTTTAGTTTTTGTGAATGAGATGGACATTAATGATTTAAAAGAGAGTTTGAATTCTCAAAAAAGGGAACTTGAAAACATAACTTGAACAATAAAGAGGTATTTGATAGACAGGGATAACCACGAATTCTACAAACCACACTTTAAGTAAATAATGATTTCAAGAAAACTTTCAAAATGAAATTTAAGATTCGGGAGCACATCCTATTTCCTCAAATATTTTATTTCAAAGGACTTAGAAAACATAAAAGATTCACTGATAATTGCAGTCATAGAAGAGGGAACAAATAACACATCTATGAACACAAATATAAAGACCTTTAAAACAATTATTCAAGCAGGGACAAAGCGTATGATCGAAATAGACCTCCTTGGCTAACTATAAACAATGGTACTTCAAAGCGAGACTTCAAAAACAGTTTTCACGTGGCATCAGACAAGCAGGGAAAACCATGAATCATGCTTGAACCAACTATTTGAACTATTTGAGAAATAAATGAGCATAAGGGTTCAAGAGAATGACTAAAGACTCTAAAATTCCTCAGTAGAAGAAAACATGAAACAGTGAAGGATAAACAGGTCTAAGGTGCTTCCAGGAGTCATTTCTTAGCCTAAACATTTCACCCTACTGTAGTAAGAATTTATGGAACAAAATGAAAACAGGAAAAACAACAGACAGTTCAGAATACATCACCAACAGCCAAGCTCAGGGATACAATGATAGAGCCTTCTCAATAATAAGCATGTCACAACATCATCAAGCTTCCAAGACTTCAATTTCTTCCTCAAATTCAGATAGACTATGTATTATTTCAACGAGTTCCAATGTTACAACTAGTGACCAACAAACAACCAACAAGGTACTCTACAAGAAGATTTTATAAGAAAATGAGGAGGTGGAAGAGTTCCTAGGGTTGGAGTGTAATTAATTCTATACTAAATGCAACTCCTAGCCTTCAACACCATGCAAGGAATAAGGCAGGAATGCATTGAATTACAACTCTGTTTCATTTATTCTATTTCTTCTTTTTAGGCTCAGTGGGCAAAAATATGGACTTTAAGGCACTTTCTTATCTTTACAATAACTTCTACTGATAGTTTGAGATATTTGTCTTGCGTGTAATAACAGTTTAGCTATCTTCGCCTTGATGTTCTTGACTGATATTTGATCTCGTATTCCTTTGAGGCAGAAGGCTGGAAGGTGGCATTTTTGGTAGGTTGGGGATTCAATTAGCCATTGTGATGTGGCATTCGAGGATTTTCTGGAGATCTTTCTTCATTCTGTGGATTAGGCCTTTGATATTCAATTTGTGCCTTGATCCTTTCAAGATTTGATTATATCTTTAAACCTTTTATTATGCTCTAATATTCATCTTTAAATTGATATTCCTTCATTTAATTAACTCTTACTGTGTTTGTAGTTTGTAGGTGCGCAGAGGGTTTGTTGGAATTTTGTTTAGAAAGTTGATAATCATGACTTATCGATCTTCTAAAAACGTGTAATTATCACTTTAAAACCCTTTAATTTGTATCAAAGGCCATGAGGATCGTCATCCTCAGCCAATAACATTGTAATTATTTGTTGGAGGGTTTTTAATTTGAATTTCATTAAACCTGCATAAAACAAACAAACATTATTTAAATCTTGCGAAAATTGGCTTAGAACTGCTTAGGAGGGTTTGTGGAAGTGTTTCAGAGCAGTGAGGATGGAGGAATTTGTAGCGGAGAATGAGTTTCTATGCCAAAACGGAGACCCAGGGTTACATTTAAAATATGGCGCGAATTGGGAAGAAGCGGTTTCAGGAAAACCATCAGTGGTTTTCGCGCAACATTTGGGGGGGTAGGTGGTATTAACCTTTAGAACGTGATACGACTCATCGCTCGACACGTGGCAAATTAAAACCGATTTTATCATGCGGAAGTAGCGCAATGTGGAGGAGGGGTGAAAATCGTGTGATATTGATTTTCGATCGTTGGATTGGAGGCTCCAGATCCAATGGTGCGGGTTGAGCATGATGGATGAAGAGCTGTAGGGTAAAAGTGTATGAGGGGTCCATGGTGACGTAACACTTTTTTCGCGTAGTGGACGGGTGTATAGGCTATCAGGTTAAGTCACGATTGTCAGATCTGTTTGATGGATGGTTAGGATTTAAAGAAGGGGAAAATATATGGATGGAGGAAAAGGTAAGGCGGGATGGATGGGCGGAAGAATGGAGCCCGTTGGCCATTGATCTGCAGAGATCAACGGTCTAGATTTGTTTAAATCATAACATCAAGGTAATGGAAAAATAAAGGAAAGTAAGGGTTTGGGAAAAATTTTCAAGTCTTTTAGCGCCCGATTGCAGGGCTTTAGGATGCATGGAGGAAAGGGCTTAAGGTAATAAGCCCTCAGAGGCTTAATTCCTTTGTAATGTAAAAAGATTGTTTTTAAGGCCAAAAACAGGGTTTTTAAGTTTAAATGGAGGTTCTGATAGGCTAAATCAGGGATTTAAAAGCCAAATCAAGGGGAGACATAAGGTTTAACAAAGGGTTTAAAATGATTTGGAGGTTATATGAATGTGTTTATGGACAAAAAATGGAGAATGAAATAGAGAAGTGTAATGATGAAAAAATGGAGTTTTAAGCAGTCTTTCTCTTGGTAAATCAGTAGGTACTTTAGGGCTAATAGTGAAACAGCAGTGAAGATTAACTCAAAGGGTAATAATCATCATAAAACTTCAAAATATGATAATTTTTCGAAGGGAACTATCTCTTGAAGGTTTAAAATACAAGCTTAGCCACCACTAAGTATGACAGAATTTATAGGTGGCTAACATCTAGACCTTAACCTTACCCTAAAATTATCGTTAAAGTTCACCTTAACCTTCCCCTAACCTTAACCCTAACCTTAACCATAACCTTGACCTTAACTTTACCCTTAACATAACCTTAAAAAAACCCTTAACCTTAACCTAACCCTAACCTTGACCAAACCCTTAACCTTAACCTTAACCTGACTAAACCCTTAAGGTTAAGGTGAGGTTAAGGTTAAGGTTAAGTTCAAGGTCAAGTTTAAGGTTAAGTTAGGTTAAGGTAAGGTTAATTATACAGTTAAGGTTAAGGTTAAGGTTAAGTTAAGGGTAAATTCAAGGTTAAGGTTAAGGGTTTGGTTAAGGTTAAGGTTAAGAGTTTGGTCAAGGTTAGGGTTAGGTTATAGTGAAGGTAAAGGTTAAGGATAAGTTTAAGTTTAAGGTTAAGGTTACGAGTTGACTTTACCCTTAACTTAACCTTAACCTAAACTTAACCTTAACCTTAACCCTAAACTTTACTTTAACCTTAACCTTAACCTTATTCTTATCTTAACCTTAACCTAACCCCAACCTTAACCCTAACCTTAACCTTAACCTTAACCTTATCCTTATCTTAACATTAACTTGACCCTAACCTTAACCTCAAGCTTAACCTTAACCATAACCCTAACCTCCTTGACCAAACCTTTAACATAAACGTTCACCTTAACCTTAACCGTAACGTTAACCTAATCTTAACCTTAACCTTACCCTTTACCTAACCTTAATCTTGACCTTAACCTTAACCTTAACCTAACCCTAACCTTGACCAAATCCTTGACCTTAAACTTAACCTTAACCTTAACCTTGACCTTGACCTTGACCTTGACCTTAACCTAACCTTAACCTTAACCTTAACCTTACCCTTACCATTAACCTTAAATTTACCCTTAACCTAACCTTACCCTTAATGTTAACCTTAACCTTAACCTGAACTTTTACCCTAACCTTAAGCTACACTATAACCTACCCTTAACCTTGACCTTAACCTTAACCTTAACCTTAACCTGACTAAACCCTTAAGGTTAGGGTAAAGTTAAAGTTAAGGTTAAGGTCAAGGTCAAGGTTAAGGTTAAGTAAGGCTAAGGTAAGGTTATAGTTAGGATAAGCTTAAGGTTAAGGTTAGGTTAAGGTTAAGGTTAAGGTTAAGATTAGGGTTAGGTTAAGGGTAAAGTCAAGGTTAAGGTAAATTTAAGGTTAAGGTTAGGTTAAGGTTAAGGTTAGGTTAAGGGTAAAGTCAAGGTTAAGGTTAGGTTAAGGTTAAGGGTTTGGTTAGGGTTAGGGTTAGGTTTTAGTTCAGGTTAAGGTTAGGTTAAGGTTAAGGTTAAGGGGGTAAGGTTAAGTTTAGGTTAAGATTAAGGTTAGGTTAAGGGTAAATTAAAAGTTAAGGTTAGGTTAAGGCTAACGTTAAGGTTAAGGTTAACAGTTTTTTTAAGGTTAGGGTTAGGTTTTAGTTAAGGTTAAAGTTAGGTTAAGGTTACGGTTAAGGGGGTAAGGTTAAGGTTAAGGTTAAGGGTAGGGTTAAAGTGACAAGTTTAGTGAGGTTATGGTTAAGGTTAAGGTGAAGGTGAAAGTGAAGGTTAAGGGTAAGGTTAAGTTTAAGGTTAAGGTCAAGGTCAAGGTCAAGGTTAAGGTTAAGGTTAAGTTAGGTTAAGGGTAAGGTTATAGATAGGTTAAGGTTAATTTTAAAGTTAGGTTAAGGTAAAGATTAAGGTCACGGGTTTAGTCAGGTTAAGGGTTTGGTCAAGTTTAGGTTTATGGTTAAGGTTAAAGTTAGGTTAAGGTAAGGTTAAGGTTACTGGTTTAGTCAAGTTAAGGTTAAGGTTATTGTGAAGGTTAAGGTTAGGGTTAGGTTATATTTAAGGTTAAGGTTAGGTCAAGGTTAAGGTTAAGGATAAGTTAAGGTTAAGGGTAAGATAAGGTTAAGGTTAAGGTTAAGGTCAAGGTTAAGGTTAAAATTATGGTTAAGGTTAAGGTTAAGGTTAGATAAAGGTTAAGGTTAGCGTTAGGTTATAGTTGAGGTCAAGGTTAATGTTAGGTTAAGGCGAAAGTTAAGGGTAAGGTTAAGGTTAAGGTAAGTGTCAAGGTTAAGATTAAGTTAGGTTAAGGTTATAGGTTTTTTCAAGTTAAGGTTAAGGTTAAGGTTAAGCGTTTGGTCAAGATTAGGGTTAGGTTATAGTTAAGGTTAAGGTTAAGTAAAGATTAAGGTTAAGGTTAAGGTTATGTGTCTTAACCTTAACCTTCACAATAACCTAACCTTAACCTTGACCTTAACTATAACCTAACCCTAACCTTGACCAAACCCTTAACATTAACCTTAACCTTAACCTAGCCTTAACCTTAACTAAACCCTTAACCTTAACATTAACCTTAACCTAACCTTAACATAGCTTAACCTTAACCTTAACCTTAACTTAACCTCTACCTTAACCTAACTTTAACCTTACCCTTAACCTAATATTAAACTTAAACTTGACCTTAACCTTAACCTTAACCTTAACCTTACCCTTAACCTTAAACTTAACCTTGACCTTAACTATAACCTAACCTAACCTTAACCAAACCCTTAACCTTAACCTAACCTTAAGCATAACCTTAACATTAGCCTTCCCATAACCATAACCTTAACCTCAACCTTGACATTACCCTTAACCTTAACCTTAACCTTAACTTGACTAAACCTGTAAAATTAACCTTAAAATTAACCTGACTAGACCCGTAACCTTAACCTTAGTGTTACCTTAAGGTTAAGGTTAAGGTTATGTTACTTAATGTTAAGTTTAGGGTTAAGGTTAAGGTCAAGGTGAATCTTAGGTTAAGGAACGTTAAGTTTAACCTTAATGCTACCTTAAGGTTAAGGTTAAGGTTATGTTAGTTAATGTTAAGTTTAAGGTTAAGGTTAAGGTCAAGGTTAAGGTTAGGTTAATGTAACATTAAGGCAAGGTGAATCTTAGGTTAAGGAACGTTAAGTTTAACCTTAATGCTACCTTAAGGTTAAGGTTAAGGTTATGTTAGTTAATGTTAAGTTTAAGGTTAAGGTTAAGGTCAAGGTTAAGGTTAGGTTAAGGAACATTAAGGTTAACCTTAATGTTACATTAAGGTTATGGTTAAGGTTAGGTTAAGCTTAAGGGTTTATTTAAGGATAGGTTAATCGTAATGTTAACCTTTACCTTAACCCTAACCTTACTTTAACCTTACCTTTACCTTAACCTTAACCTTAACATTAACCTTACCCTTAACCTTAACATAACGTTACCCTTAGCCTTAACCTTAACCTTAACCTTAACCTAAACTTAACCTAAACTTAACCTTTACCTTAACCTTAACCTAAACCTTAAGGTAACACTAATATTAACCTTAACGTTAACCTTAACCTTAACCTTATCCTTAACCTTAACATTAAACTGATCCTAAGGTTAAGGTTAAGGTTAAGTATAGGCTAAGGTTAAGGTTAGGTTAAGGTTAGGTTAGGCTAAGGTTAAGGTTATGTCAAGGTTAAGGTTACATTAGGTTAGGGTTAGGTTAGGTTAGGTTAAGTTTAGGTTAGGTTAGGTTAGGTTAAGGTTAGGTTAGGTTATGTTTGGTCAAGGTTAAGGTTAGGTTAGGTTAATTTTAGGTTAGGTTAAGGGTAGGTGAAGGTTAAAGTTAAGGTTAAAGGTAAGATTAAGATTAGGGTTAGGTGAAGGTTAAGATTAAGGTTAAGTGAAGGCTAAAGTTAAGGTTTAAGGTTAAGGTTAGGTGAAGGTTAAGGTTAAGGTTAAGGGTAAGGTTAGTTAACATTAACCTTAACCTTAACCTAACCTTAAACCTTAACCCTTAAACTTAACCTTAACATTAACTAATAGCCCTTAACCTTAACATTAACATTAACCTATCCTTAACCCAACCTAACCTTAACCTTGACCTTAACCTTAACCTAAAATTAAACTAACCTTAACCTTAGCTTAACCTTACCTTTAACCTTAACCTTAAACTTAACCTTACCCTTAACCTTAACCTTAACCTTGACCCTAACCTAACATTAACCTTATGTTAAACTTACCCTTAACCTTAACATTAACCATAGGTTTAAACTTACCCTAACCTTAACCTTAAAGTTACCCTAACCCTAATCCTAACCTTAACCTTAACATTAAGGTTATCGTTAGTGTTACCTTAAGGTTAGGTTAGGTTAGGTTAGGGTTAAGGTTAAGGTTAACATTGAGGTTAGGGTAAGGTTAGGGTTAGGTTAAGGTTAAGGTTAGGGTAACGTTGAGGCTAAGAATAAGGTTAAGGTTAGCGTTAACCTTAACCTTAACCTTAAGGTTAATGTTAAGGTTAAGGTCAGGTTAAGGTTAAGTTAAGGGTTAAGGTTAAGGGTTTAGTTAGGATTAAGGTTTGTGTTAAGTTAGATTAGTGTTAAGGTTAAGGTTAAGGGTAAGGTTAAGGTCAGGTGAAGGTTAAGGTTAAGTTAGGTTAGTGTTAAGGGTTAGGTTAAGGTAAGGTTAAGGTTAAGGTTAATGTTGAGGTTAAGTTTAAGTCAGGTTAGTGTTAAGGTTAAGGTTAAGGGTAAGGTTAAGTTCAGGTTAAGGTTAATGTTAATGTTAAGGTTGAGGTTAATTTTAGTGTTAAGCTTAATGTTAAGGGTAAGGTTAAGGTTAGGTTAGAGTTAAGGTTAAGGTTAGGTTAGGCTAGGGTTAAGGTTAAGTTTAGGTTAAGGTTAATGTTAAGGTTAAGATTAAGTTAGGTTAGGGTTAAGTTAGGCTAGTGTTAAGGGTTAAGGTTCAGGTTAAGGTTAAGGTTAGGTTAAGGTTAAGGTTAAGGTTAAGGTTAGGATCAGTTTAATGTTAAGGTTAAGGTTAGGTTAGGGTTAAGGGTAAGTTTAAGGTTAGGTTAAGTTAAGGTTAAGTTTAAGGGTATAGATAAGGTTAAGGTTAGGGTTAGTGTAAGGTTAGGGTAAGGTAAGGTTAAGGTCAGGTTAGGGTAAGGTTAAGGGTAAGGTTAATGCATATGGTTTAGTTAAGGTGTAGGTTAAGGTTAGGTTAGGGTTAAGGTTAAGCTTAAGCTTACGTTAAGGTGAAGGCTAAGGATAAGTTAAGGTTAAATTTAAGGTTAAGGTTAGGTTAAGGTCAAGGTTACCCTAAACCCTAACCTTAACCATAACCCTAACTTTACCCTTAACCTTAACCATAACTTAACCCTAACCTTAACCATAACCTAACCTTAACATTAACCCTAAATTAACCTTAACCTTCCCCTAACCTTAACCTTAACTTTAACCTTAACCTTAACCTAAGCTTAACCTTACCTTAATCTAACCTTAACCTAACCTTCACCTTAACCTAACCTAACCTAACCTAACCTTAACCAAACCTAACCTTAACCTTCCCTTAACCTTAACCTTAAAATTAACCTTAACCTTAACCTAACCTTAATGTTAACATTAACCTAACCCTAACCTCAATGTTAACCTTAAACTTAACCTTACCTTAATCTTAACCTAACCCTAACCTCATTGTTAACCTGAACCTTAACACAACCTTAACACAACCTTGACCTTAACCTTAACCTTAACTAAACCCTTAACCTTAACCTTAATCCTAACCTTAAATAAACCCTTAACCTTAACCTTAACACAACCTTTACCTTAACCTTGACCTTAACTATACCTTAACCTTAACCTTACCCTTAACCTTGAAATTAACCTTAACCTTAACCTTACCTTAACCCTAACCTTACCCTTAACCTTAACCTTAACCCTAACCATAACCTTAAACCTAATCGTTACACAACCTTAACCTTAACCTTAACCTAACCTTTCCTTAACATAACCTTAACCTTAACATAACCCTAACCTAACCATAACCTTAACCAAACCTTTAACCTTAACATTAACCTTCACCTTACGCTTCAACTTAACCTTAACTACACCCTTAACCTTAACCTAACCTTAACATTAGTGTTAACCTTACCCTTAATCTTAACATTAACCTTAACCTTAAACTTAGAACAACCTTAACCTTTACCTTGACCTTAATGTTAACTAAAACCTTAACCTAACCTTAATCCAAGCGTTAATCTTACCCTTAAGCATAACACTAACCATAACCTTAACCTAACCTTAACCTTAACCTAACTTAACCTTAACCTTGACCTTGACCTTGACCTTAACCTTATTCTTAACCTTAATCTTAACCTTGAACTTGAACTTAACCTTAACCTTAACCTTACCTTAACCTTACCCTTAACCTTTACCTAACTTAACCTTAACCTTAAGTTTAACCTTAACCTTAAAATTAACCTTAACTTAGCCTTAACCTTAACCTTAACCATAACCTTAACCTTAAACTTACCCTAACCTTACCCTAACCTTCACCTTAACCTTAACCTTAACTTTACCCTTAACCTAACCTTAACCTTAACCTTAACCTTACCCTAACCTAACTTTAACCTTAACCTAACCTTAAAATTAACTTTACCCTTAATATTGACCTTAATCTTAACCTAACATTAACCTTAGTATTAACCTTCACTTAACCTTAACCTAGCCTTGCCCTTGACCTTAACTATAACCTAACACTAATCTTGACCAAACCCTTAACCTTAACCTTAACCTTAACCTTACCCTTAACCTTCAACTTATCCTTGACCTTATCTTTGACCTTAACCTTAACCTTAACCTTAACCCTAACCTTAACCTTACCCCCTTAATCCTTACCTTAACCCAACCTTAACATCAACATTAACCTAATCTTAAATTAAACTTGACCTTAATCTTAACTTTAACCTTAACCTTAACTAAACCCTTAACCTTAAACTTAACCTAACCTTAACCCTACCCTTAATCTTAACATTAACCTTAAATTTAACCTAACCTTAACTAAAGCTTAACCATACCTTTTCCTTAACCTAACTAAACTTGTTAACCTTAACCTCAACCTTAACCTTAACCATAACCTTAACCGTAACCTTAACCTTAACTTTGATATTAACTTAACCTTATCCTTCACCTTAACTTAACCCTAACCTTGACCTTAACCTAACCTTAACCTTAACTGTACCCTAACCTTATCCTAACCTTAACCCTGACCTAACCTTAACCTTAACTTTACCCTTAACCTAACCTTAACCTTAACTTTACACTAACCTAACATGATCCTGAATCTAACCTTAACCTTAACTTTACCCTTAACCATGACCTTAATCTTAACCTAACCTTAACCTTAACCTTAACCTTAACCTAACCTTAACCTTGACCTTAACCATAACGTAACCCTAACCTTGAAAAACCCTTAACCTTAACCTTACGCTAACATCAACCTTAACCTTAACCCCAACCTTAACCTTACCCCATTAATATTAACCTTAACCTAACATTAATCTTAACATTAACCTAACCCTAACTTAACCCTTACCTTAATCTTAACTGTAACCTTAACCTTAACTAAACCCTTAACATTAACACTAACCTAAGCTTAACCTTACCCTTAACCTTAACATTAACCTTAACCTTAACCTAACCTTAACCTTAATATTAACAATAACATAACCTAACCTTAACTAAATTTTAGACATACCTTAACCTTAACCTTACTAATCCTATTAACCTTAACCTAAACCTTAACCTTAACCTAACCTAACCGTAACCTTAGCCTTAGCCTTAACCTTAACCTAACCTTAGCATTAACCTTACTTTAACCATAACCTAACCCTACCCTCAATGTAAACCTTAACCTTAACCTAACCTTAACCTTAACCTTATCCTTAACCTTACCCTTAATCTTAAACTTAACCTTAACCTTAAGTTTAACCTTAACCTTAACCCTAACCTTAACTAATGTAATATTCCTAATTAGCCCAAGCTAATAGGAATATTTCATTTTGTTCTAATTCTATTTATTGATGAATAAAATGTAAAGGAGGACATGAAAAAATCCTAAAACATGAAAATAAATCAATGCCCAATGTGAACAGAGACAAATCAGGGTTGTCTTAATAAAAGACACTTGTGTGTGAATAGGATTGAGCCACTTGATTGGGTCAATAGGACCAAATCACTAAGTAGTCCAGATACATTGAACCACTTTGAAGACCCAACGCAGTTCTAGAAGGAGGATCCCATGTGAAAGGGGTTAATACTTTTGAGGTGGTTTAGGGTTTTTCACATCCTCATCTTATAAAAGGAAGAAGAAGGCTCAAGAGAAGGTTGTTGAAGATATTCAGAAATCAGTCTCCTTAGACTAATTCTAATTCTCTGGCTTGTTTAGCAAGAGAATAGTGAGGGTTTCCTGTTTAGGAATCCTCCCTCATTCTTTGAGGATTATTGGAGGAGATTGTGCTCCATTGATCCACTATCTGGAATTTTGGCCAAGCTTCACCTTACATTACAGCACTACTCATGCTGAGGGTTGAGTGTCTTGTGAGTTGGAGCAAGTGGAATCAGATCTATTTAGATCTAAATATTTCTATTGCATATTTTTAGAGGTGGAGTCATCTAAATCACTGTTAGGAGTGAAGTAGTTGTTTGGAGCTGAAAATTAAAATTTGGGCATCAAGCCAAAGGGTTCTTCAATTCATCTGCATAGTTCCTTGAGGAAACTTCATCCTTTTAGCTGGCAGAGTTGCAGTGTTCACTTGACATCCATTTGGAGGAGATATCTATGGTGAAAGGGCTCTTTTCCTTCATTGTGGTGATCCATAGATTGGCCAACCACTCTATGTTCCATTTCAGATATGATATACCGTGCATCACATTCTTCAGAAATTTCTGAGGTTTACTACAGATTTGTGACTTAGATCTCAGATCTACTCACAACTGCTCATATTTTGCAGAGATCCCCAACGGGAATGTAATAAAGAGTTCATTTTATATTCAGATCTGTAATATATCTATAATTTTATACTTAGATCTGGTCTAGATCTAAAAATTGATGAAACACTGCTTCAACCATTAAAAATTACGTTGTGTAACTTATTCTACATTTCCTTATGTTGCAGCCCCTCTATTTTGAGGCATTCTTTATGTAAAATCTCTATCTTTCTCATGTAAAATGTATGACCCATTTAATTGATCTGATTTATCAATGATCAAACCCTATTGTAGCTAAAACTTTCAGTAAATTTCTGCATGCTTTAAGTGTTGAGGAATCACGGTTTTTAAGCCTTGTTGGGGAAGGAGGAGTTGTTTAACATAGCTAGAATGCTTTTTTGAGCTAAAATTTGGAGTGTAGGTCCCTCATGACCTAAGATATAATATCCAACCATCCTTACTCTCTGTTTTTACGCAGATCTCTGATATTGAGTGTTTTAGTGCATAAATTGCTGCTTTTCCCCATCCATTGTGAGTGGAATGAATCGCTTTCCTTGTTGCTGCATATATTAATGATAGTACAGTGTTTATGAACATATAGAAAGTGTTATTATTCTTCTAATACTCCAATACAGTGCTTATATATTGTTGCAGTCCCTCATTGGGCAGTTTCAAAGCATAACTGGGTGTGGGAGACCTATTTAACCCACCTAATTTAATTTGTTTCTGATATTCTCTTGGATGTGGGTCTTAGATTACCATATCTAAGGGATACAAGGGCTGATATTGGTTGCTGAAGCATACATTCCTGAAAAATGTGTTTTTCAGGCATGTCTTGCTGAGCAATCCCCTTTTGGGATATTACAGTGGTATCGAAGCATGATCTCTGGCACTGCCTGTGAGATCAAGCTTTCAGAAAATTAAAGAGAAGCAGAGATCAGAATCATGGAGAGGATGAGATTACTATCATCAATATTTATATCTAAGAAGATCCTCTCCAAGGAGGATGAGCAGACAAAGGAGGAAAGTTGCAACAAAAATCTAAGAGGGTTTCGAGGAATAGAAAGTTGCAGCGGGACTTTTATGAGGTTTCAAGAGAAAGGAGAAGACATGGGGATTCCTCCTGTTATCACTCAGGTTTTCCTTGAAGTTGTGGAAAAGGAAAGTATACTCGAGGTAACCACAAACCAACCTTCGGATACAAAATCTAGCCAATCTGCATCCAGAGAGGGCTCTCTCTTTATGATTTAACTTTATTCTTAGAAAATTTTAGGCTAGTTATAAGTCCAAGAGTTTGTTTAAAAATGGTGGAATTTTCCAACTAAGGGAAAGGTTGAATATTTTCAGGCCATTGGGCTATGGAGTCAAAAGGATGGCTTTACTGGATTAATCTTCTACACATAAGATGGCTTTGCAGGGCAAGATAGCCAAACAGAGAACAATTTTTAGAAATTAAAGTAGATGGAATGGATTTTGAAGGGATGAAAGGAAATCAAGAATATTTCAACATATTCAAAGAAATAAAATGAATGATTACAATTAAAGAGCAGTTAAGAATTCTTTATTATAGTAATCAAAATGTTCAAACCAGCGAAACAAGAGCAATTAAGAATTCGTTGCTTATAACCAGTTTGGAAGAAAACATTTGGAATAACCGCAATTGAAACTCAGAGTACACTTAAGTAAGTTATGATTTATTCTTTTATGTCAATTATTCAGAAATGGAACATAATGATATTATAAACAGATATAAAACTTGAAACATAGGATAGAAAGGACTTATTGAACTGTAGTCGGACACATGAATCCTGCAAAAAGTCTTGAGCTTCAAATCATCATCCAGCAAGCCACAAATAAATTTCTCCAAAACAATTTCATTCCAAAAAAATCAATTTCATAGCAAAGTAGTAGAATCCACCCTCAATACTCCAATTGAGGGAGTATTTATACAAATTCTAA
This sequence comes from Pinus albicaulis, assembly GCA_034641835.2. Lineage (NCBI taxonomy): Eukaryota > Viridiplantae > Streptophyta > Pinopsida > Pinales > Pinaceae > Pinus > Pinus albicaulis. The sequence continues at coordinate 500,190,311 of CM076577.1, forward strand.
ACTAAAATATCCTGAAAAATAATATCAAAATTAGTTCACAAATCTCTCCAACTATTTTACATAAATAGAACTTAAGTAAAGGACACTCAAAATAATGCATATATTTGGCACTATTTTGTATGGATAGGTGATGACAAAGAAGAGAATTTGATTTTGATACAACTCTTAGTTGATGATGAGGCATCCAAGTCACTAACTGCTTCCTTTCTTTGTACAATTCTGCTCCAACAATTCTGCAAATTGTGGGTCCAATGAGACCTTTTTATTTCTAAATCCGTAATATATATGTAAAAAGTGAAAGAGGTTATTGTATATTAATATGTTTTTGAGATAAACCTCTTTCATTTTTGCCAAATTCCTCTCCCGTTGTGAAAAAAAGGCTCTGTACAATATATGTGTAAAACAGAGTTTTACAGAGTCTAAAAAATAGATTGTAAAGATGTGCATGTATATCTCATTCTGAAATCACTAGGAGAAAAGTGAGATAGGTTTTTGTAGATATGTTGCTTAGGAACAAAAGACTCCTTTCGTTTTGTATGATTTATTTTGAATTTACCCCAATATTCTCTGTAAAATGATGACTTAACTGGTATTTTCTGCAAAAAGTGCTTTCCATCATTGTTTAATATTTCCAAAACCATAATAGATGTTAGAAAAGTGAGAGAGGTATTTGTAGATGGTCCTCTTAAGAACATAAACCTCCTTTAGTTTTGAAAAATTCATCTTTTATTGATCAAAATAGTTTCTTTGACTGCTCTGTAACTTCATTTTAACTTTCACTCTGACTTTTACCTGATACACTTTAACCACTGATACTCTTTAACTGTTTTTTACTGTGTCCTTTTACCTTCAATGTGTAGTTTAGGTTTTTACTGTCTGTTTCAACAGTAAATTTTTCAATATCCTATTTCCTTTGCTTGTCTTTCAACTGTATGTTTTATCTTCCATCTCTGTTTGAATAGATTTGATAACACTCTTAGAGTAAACAAGTCTTATGACTAGTATTAAGACTGTTTATCCAAGGATGTGGTCTTCTGATCACCTATAAAACAAAAAAAACTGTTAAGAAAGCATTGGTTTTCAGGGGAGGTCGAAAATGTTTCATTTGATTTTGAGAGGTCTGGCAGTGGTCTTCAGCAAAATTCAATTAATGGCACTTGACAGTTGATTTTTGAAATTTATTTGCATGGAGGGTGTAGTCGTTTATTGTGGAGGAAAAAATGAGAAGACGTGGGTTGTTTGGTTTTATTCGCAAAGTCAACAGGGTGACGAGATTTTTTATTAATTCATGAGATGACATCAACACGTACAGGAGATGAGTTAGGGGGGAAGGTGGTAAGCGGTTTTTTCCGCACCGCTTTTGAGGGTAGGCGGTATTAATCGGATGGGCAGTGATTCCACAGAATGAATGACGCATGGCCATGGTACTGTTTGAAAACCACCATCATTTCGCACGTTAACTTTCAGATAAGGGATAGCCAGCGGAATCAACGACAGTCGTCGATATTGGAGCGGGAGATCGCATGGTGGACGGGACAGGGAGTTGATAGGGTTTTAGTGGCGTGGGCCCGACGTGATTTATTACGAATTAATAATTTCGGAAGGCGTTTGATTGGAGGGTTCAGTTATTAATTAATCATATGGATTAATTAATCCCTTTTTTATGGTCGGAAATGAAAAATGCGTGGGGATGGATTATTTCCAAGTTTGATTTTAATTAAACTTTGGGTTTTTTTGTTTTTGTTTTAAACATATATACATATGTTTAAACCTTTTTCATATATTTTTAATATATGGTAATTAAACCAATGTGATTTATTACCATAGGGGGCCGGAATAGTTTTAATGTTATATTTTAGCCAAAAGGGAACATATTATGGGTTTTTTATTTGAATAAGTTGGAATAAAATACTTTTGGCTAAAGTAGCTATAATACATGGGTTTTGGGAATATTATTACAAAAGGATTTATATATAATAGGAAAAGGTGATTTTCATAGGGAGTTAATAGATAAATTAGAGTTAATATGACAAGGGACAATGTAAACTCAAAATACTTAAATATAACCAAGAAAGTGAGAATTCAAAAGTAAATATCATTATTATAATTTCATCACTTAGACTTAGAATAAAAAGTGATTTTGAGGGCTTTTCATGAAAAATTGAAGGATTTTCCTAAGTAAAATGGGATTTTACTTAGGAAAAGATTTTGAGAGGTGAATGAATGTGATAATGGATGATTTCAATCACTTAGGTTATTCAATTATCGGGCCGAGGGTCCGGTCCCTCCAAAAGTCAAGCAAATGCCTTGAGCCCCTCTAATCTTCAAATTCCTTAGCACTTAGGGGAAATTAGTAAAATCTTTAGGGAAAAATGAAAGGGAAGTTAATAATCTTGACATTGCTTTGCTGTGAAATTTTCCCAATGTAGTATCTGCCTATGCACTTTGTGATGAAAGTAAAATTGAACACATTTAGAACCATCATTCATCACATGTAATTCTACAATAACATCTACCTTCCCTACTTACTTACTCTACCATTTTCTTTTCTTTATTAGGGTGCACTTAGACTGGAAAACCCTTATCAATATTATTTTTGTTTTACATGGAAAATCTATCTATTTCTACACTTATTACATCCAAGGGCTCATATTAAACTTTTGAGCACCTTTTTATTAACTCTACCTATCTACTTATCTGCCCAGATTAAACTGTTTGGTTAGATATTTATTCTCTATTCTACAACATGAAATTGAAAAATGAATGAATCAAGTTTAAACAGTTTGAATCTTCATAAATTGTGGCAAAAGTTTGACAAGCTGCACACAATTTTGCTTATTACAAAAAATGAAATAGTAGTGGCATTTAGAGTTGCACACTTTCCTTGGCTTTTCTTTTGGTGGGGTTCATTTTCTTTTACTTTTTTGGCTAATTTTATTTTTTCACCCTTTGATTTTTCTTTTATGGTATACCCTCTTTACATTTTTTTTATTTTTGATTTTGATTTTGATTTTTTTAAGAATATGGAACACCTTTGCACAAGAAAAAGGTTTGAACATATTGCATAGTTCAATAAGTCAATCATGAAAAATGACACCTATTGGTATAGGAGTCTAACACTGGCTCCACTTGGGGATGAATTTTCCTGGTGAAAAGTCAAGAACAACAGTTCAGTTGTCCTCATCCATTGACCTTGGTGAACCTGTAAATGTCTTCTGTCTTCTGAAAACTGAAATCTGATCTGAAACTAAAACAACACACAAAATTTTTCAAACCAACTTAATGAAAAACTAGCTTAAAATTGAAAACTAAAAAAAATGCTCAAAATTCTGAGCTTATTGGCACTCATCTACCTACTCAATCTACTAAAATTTTTATTGAATTAGGTAATACAAAAATGCCAATGAAGCCAATCAAGTAGCTGTAAAAATAAATGGATAACTTGATTGCTTGTGATCAAAATTGGAAGTATGTTATGGTCATGTGCCTTTATAATCAATGATAAGATGTGAAATGGCAATTGCTGATATATTTGATCCTCATAGATAAAACATGTTTGTAGATTTGAGGTAAAAATATTCCCCATATAATTTTCTATAGGATCATTAAAAGCATAATGTATGATTTGTGTTTCTAGGCCTTCAATGACTAGTTGCTCAGTTGTATTTTGAATATTAATCCTTGAAACTATTTCTTCAGTCTTGTGTTTGAAAGAATAGTCATCCTCAATATGCAAGTCAAAAGATAGTACAATTTCCTCTTGCTTAGGAGAAGGAAGATTTTCAAAGAATTCTTTAGGATTTCGGAAATTGTATGATTGAATTTGAGAATGCAAAAGTTTGATTTCATTTTCATAATTTTCAGGAATGATCTTGAGAACACATATTTTCAGTTTAGGAGAATATTTTCTTGATTTCAAAATAAGAAAGAAAGCTCTTAGAAAATCCTCATCAAACCGAAGTTCTAATATCTCATCCCTCAAAATAGCTAGTGATTGTTCTGGGAAATTATCTTGAATTGGGAGAACATAATTATCATCATACTGATCATATTTAGGAAAATTTTCAGAAGAAGGAATGTCATCAATTATAAACAATGGATCAGTAGATTTCTCTTCCAACAATCCTAATATATCTTGATTAGATTGGTTGCATTCTGTTTGAAAATCATTGTTTTGTTCAATAGGCATGATATCAAGAAATGGGCCTTTTTGGGAAGGTAGAATAACATGAGCATCAACTTGTTCTTCTGTCCCTTCATGGATAAAAAATTTTGTACATTCATCAACATTAGAAGAAGTAGAAACAATTTCTTCATTATGTAAATATTTTGAGGATGGTTGCATGTTCAGAAGCAAATTGATTTCTTCTTCGGTGAGGGGGGTGGGAATCTTTGAATTCTTATATTGAAATGACAATTGTTTTCTCTCTTATCTAAAAGTTGATCATGAGGTTGAATATTTTCCTTAACTTCATTCAAAACATTAAATGAAACATCATTTGTTAATACAGAGGGGCTTTGTGGATCTTGATTTATCTCCTGATTTATTTCATCTTTGTTTAACTCCTCTTGATTATTATGACATTTAACTTGAGAATGAAAATTCTGGACTTCTTTTAATAAATCTTCAAGAAACCAATTTCCAAAATCTTCATCAATATTTTTAAGGTAATTTATAAGATCTTCAGCTTGATCACAACAATTTTTAGCTAATGATAAAGATGGAAAATCTTCTTTGTAATGCTCATAAAATACCTTATGAAAATCTTTTAGAGAAAACAAACTTGCAGGTTTGAGAGCTTCGTACCATTCCCTTGCTTTTCCTTCTAAGGTTCCCATGAATATTTTCATGAGGAAATCCTCATGCCAATCACCCTTCAATCTTGATGAGTGTATGAAGTTTAATGAGATGTAGTAAAGGATCATCAATATTCTCATCTTGAAACATGGGCATATTTTCACCCCAATTTACCTTCGGTAGTTTGTGTGGAAATCCAGGTATGTGATCTCTGCTCATGGGAGCATATATTCGTTTTATTCTTGGATCATCTTGAAAATTAGCCATAATGAAAGGCCACGATATCTGTAAAACCAAGTTAGATCCTTAAATAAAATACAATACATATTGAAAACCGTTCTTAACGTGAAAGAACATAATGTCTTGGATTAAAATCCAAGTTGAAAGCATGATATTTCCATATTGTTCCTCCAGGTTCATTCCTCCAGTGGAGTCTTGATTGTGAAATGGATTTTGGAGTCGCCAGGTGGATGATTTTAACCTTTGTGTGTATGATCACTTTCCACCATCATAGATCAGATCTGAACCTGTAAAGTATTTCTGAAGAAAAAGGTTAGTCTTCCCCAGTCAGTTTTCTAGATAATTGTTTTTTGGTTTTTAAATGGAATGTGTTGGTCCCCTGTGTTTTGACAGTTTGGAAAATCAAAAGATAAGGCAACATCAGAACCAATCTTTAGAGTTCCAGGATCTAGTCCTCCTGTTCTCAGAGAGGGATCTCTCAAAATGTTTGATCGCAAAGGTTTATCTTGTGTGCTTTGAGTATGATTTTAGACTAGTTATTAAGTGCAGGTTTTTGTTTATTTGGTTGGATTGAGTTGATACAGCAGAACATGGAAGGTCTAGGAAAGATAGATAGAAAGAGGAAATATTTGGTTCATTAGGCGATGGAGTCAAAATAAGGTTATGACAAACTCATCAATGGATATGGGATATCAAAGGGCAAATCTAACTTGACCACAGGATCCTTTTGTTTTTGGAATGAGATGAACATTAATGATTTGGAAAGAGAAGTTTAATTCTCAACAAAGGGAACTTGAAGAGCATAACTCAACAATAAAGAGATATTTTATAGACAGGGCTAACCATAAATTCTACAAACATTCTTTAAGCAAATAATGACTTCAAGACAACTTTTAAAATGAAACCTAAGATTCGGGGAACTCCCTATTTCCTCAAAGATTTTATTTTAAAGGATTTAGAAAACATAAAAGATTCACTGATAATTGCAGTCATAGAAGAGGGAACACCTAAATAACATCTATGCTTACAACCATAATGACCTTCAAAACAATTGTTCAAGAAATGGCAAAGGGCAAGATCAAAACCGACCTCTTTGATTAACTCAAAACAATGGTGCTTCAAAGGGAGACTTCAATAACAGCTTTCAAGTGATAGTAGACAAGCAGGGAAAACCATAAATCATGCTAAAACCAACTATTTGAGCTATTAAGGAAATAAACAAGCATGAAGACTAAAGAGAAGGTTAAAAGCCTCTAAAATACTTCAGCAGAAGAAAACATAAAACAGTGAAGGGTGAACAGGTCTAAGGTGCTTCCAGGAGTCATTTCTTAGCCTAAAAATTTCAGCCTATTGTAGTAAGAAATTATGGAACATAATGAAAACAAGAGAAAACATTAAACAGTTAGAATACTTCACCAGCAACCAAGCTCACGAATCCAATGATAGAGACTTCTTAGGAACGGGTATGCAACAGCATCATCAAGACATCCAAGACTTCAATTTGTTCTTCAACTTCAACAGACTATGTATTTATTTCAAAGAGTTTCAGTATTACAGCTTGTGATCAACAACAACCAAAAACTTCTCATATTATGCAGAAGTACTTATAGGAAGATGAGGAGGTGAGATTTTAACAAAATATCTCAAAGACAATTAATGCAGAGTTAAAAATTCTCGGCCCTTTGAGAGGCTCGAAGGAGAAATTTACAGGTGGATCACTACATTAACTATTTCACAATAAATATCAAAGCTCGGTGGAAGCTTTGTTTGACTTTCAGGCTCTGTGTATGTTTTGGAGTAACTCTGCAGATATTTATGCATTGGTTTCCTTGCAGAAATAACTTCTTGGTAATGTTGGAGGCAGATATTTCTTGGAGCAATAACTTCGGCCTCTGTTCTGAATGGTTTGAGGCGATAGGTGGCTCTTTGTAGTAGCTGAGGAATTAATTCGCCTCAGTTGAAGCGGTGGAAACCTTTCTGTCAGTGAAACACTTATGATGTTCTTTAAACTGTGTTTTGAGTCAGGGATTAGGCTTTTGATAATCGTCTTAGTCGTAATCCCCGTAATATTGTCTTCAATCTTCGTTCTGCTGTGCTCTGTCTTCAAACTTATACTCTTTAACTGTGTTTGAAAAACAGTGTCTTGTCGATGTGCAGGGCCGCACAGGGCTCTTTAGGTTATCAATGCTCATGAAACATTGATAAATCATTTGATACAGAGCTCGTGAATGGTTCTTTTAGATAGCTCGAAGGCACAGGAAACGTCTTTCCCAACCCTCGGCTCTCCTTCATTCTATAATGGAAAACCATTAAAACACCTGAAAAACACAAAAATAGTTAAGAAATCCTGCGGAAATAGGTTTAAACTGTTTCAGATGGCGGGGGAGGAGCGTATCCGTCGGATAAAAATATCTAACGGTGGAGATCGGCGCAGAACAGGCAAAGGAGAGCAGGGAGAAGAAATAAGGTGGGGTGGTTTTGGACCATCCAATCATGGACACGTGGACGGTCCAGATCTAATCGGAGGAGCGCAATCGGGGGTAAAACAAAAACGCATGCGATTGAAACATTGCGATGTGATTTTGCGCGGACCGTTGGATCAAGGATTAGATCAACGGTCGGGATTGAATCGGGGATCAGCAATCGGGGGTGAAACATTGTGATTGCGATTAAAACATTGCGATGCGATTTAGCGATAACCGTTGATTCAAGAACGAAATCAATGGTGGAGAAACAATCGGGGAAGTCGTGATCGGGGGCGAAACAAAACGCATGCGATTGAGCGCAGGTCGTCTATCTAAGAACGAGATCAACGGTGGAGAAAGGATCGGGGATGGCTGATTGTGGGAACAAAACAAATGCATCGAAAGAAAAAACTCCGATGCGATTTTGCGCGGACCGTTGGATTTGGCATACGATCAATGGTGGAGATGAGTCGGGGGAAAAACCCTTGTATATTTTTATGAAACCCAAACTTTTGGAATAATCAAAGGTTTTTATGGATCGGGCGGAAGAATATATATATAAAGCGGACAGGCGCCCAACTGCGGGGCCTTTGGATATATGGAATGTAATATGCTCGGGGCGCATTTAAAACAAAGGGGTCAATCGCAATCAGGCCATCGGGCCTGGTCATTCCGATCAACCTATTTGAAACGTTGTGATGCGATTGGCACCTGGGGTCCTTAACACTTGGTCCCGGGGGAAGTCATATGAGACAGGGGTGGGGGAAAATTTTAACATACGAGACCCAATCGCATCGGAAATTTGATGCGGGTCTTTTTGATCTACCCATTTGATTTCTCCGATTGCGATTGTGCGATCGGTCTTTCAATCAACCTATTAAAATATTAAACACGTGACTTCATGTTTTTAAGTTGAAAGTTTGGATAAGCGGGTTTTGGGTTTTATAAAGAAAAATGGGTTTGGGAATGAAATATTCACAAGGTCTAAGCGCTGAGGGCGGACTCTATGGTTATATGAGAAATAATATGATCGGGGGTTTTATATGCAAAGGCTAATTGCAATTGGAGTTTTGTAATGGTTCAAAGACATGCACCCTTGGATATTTGCGATGCAATTAGCGCCGAAAAGATTTGGCATTTGGTTTTGACGCATGGGCATGTGGGGGGAAGTGGTTTAGGACTTAGCCCAAGGGGCTTAGGTCCATAGCAATAAAAATTTGTTTTTTATGAAAAATTTCAAGGTTTTAAAAGGATTTCGGGGTTTCAGCACAGCTCAAAAAGAAGTTTTAAACCATGTCAGGAGTATTTTCACGAATGGAGGGAGAAACTTATGAAAAGTAGGGAAATAATATGGAGAAAAGGGGGAGTAAATGAAGGTTAGTTATGAGTGGGAGAAAGGGGAAAAAAGATGGTTTCTATAGCAGTTTCTTACAGGAAATCAGCAGAATTAATAGGAACAGTAATGAGGATTTTGGACAGAGGCATGAGGCCTACAAGGAGTCTTCAAGAGCCAACAAATTTTCAGTGATAAAATTTGTTCCTTGGAGGCTCAAAAAGTCTTAGCCACCTTTTGGTATAACAAAATATTATAGGTGGCTAACAGTGGCTCCACTTGGGGATGGTGCCTTCTTGAAGGCATCAAGAACTTCAGACTTGCATCTTCTGGGAGGTTGATTAGTTGCCTCATCCATTGGGCTGCCTTCCTGTGATTTGAATGATATTCTCTAAAAACATATTTGGCAGCCATGAAAATGAGGGACCTTCATCAACAAGCTTTCTACCTACCCAATCCTAGAGATCTAACATTTTTTCTTCTTAGAGTGCACTTAGATTGGCAAACTCTCTTACAACATTTTATTCTTTTGAAAGCATAAAAAATAATCTAATTCTACTCCTTGTTTCTCCCTGAGCTCAGATTAAATAGTTGAGCTTAGATATTTCTCTACCTAATCTACTGTCTGTTGGGATTTAGCTGTCCAACAAACTTTCATTCTCTAAATTCTGCAACAGAAATTTAAAAACAACCAAGTCAAGATTAAGTTGTTTGACTTGCTGTGATCTATGGCATAAAACAAGCTGCACATAGATTATTATTTGCAGAAAATTAAAATCAAAATGGAAGGCTTAGGATCTGAAATTTTCTCATCACGGCCTTCTCTCTTCTTCACAGCTCTGTTTTTGCTTTTGTTTGAGCTGTTCTTTCTTTTTCTCTGGTTCAAATTTTGAGTTAATTAGAACCATATTTTTACATCTTCTTGACTCAGAAAATAAAACAAGTGTGAGTCATTTATCTTTGGGAAACTCAAGTTCAGATTTTGAGTTTGTTTGAACTTTCAATTTCTATCCTAATCTATCTACTGATAAGCCAAGATTGAACAATTTGGCAAATCGAATTCACTATCCTATCAGCAAAAAAATTTAAAAGCTAATTAGTCAAGATTAGGCAGTTTGACTAACTAGAAGTGTGATAATCAGGAGTGGCATTTAAGCTTGCACACTTTCAGATTTGTTTCTCTTTTTTTGCATGGGGCTCTGCCTTTATTGTTTTCAATTTGCCCTCTTTTCTTTCTTTTTATTGTTTTTTTCATTTTTTATTTTTGTAACTTTGAATGCAATGATTAGACTATGATATTTACAATGGTAAAACAAAAATTCTTTGAAACTTAAGATTCTTGGCAGAAGTAATGCTTGAGCATCCTACCATTAACAGGACCTCCATATAGGTCTTCTCCATTCAATTCTTTCAAGAAAAATGTATTATGACCCCTCTCAGCGTGAATAATACATGGCCCTTTCAATAAGTTCTCAAACTTGCCATGTTTCCCCTTTTCTTCTCTCCTTGAATCCCATTTAAGAACAACACTTCCAACCTGGAAGTTATTTGCCTTAGTCCTTTTATCAAATTGCTTCTTCATATTTTCTTGGACTAACTGTGTTCTTTCATAAACTTCTTCTCGGGTCTGCTGCAAATGAATTGTTTGGTTGACCCTCCTCTGCATATCATTTTCTTCAACCTGTACTTCTTGAAGGAGCTTCATGACTGGAACTCCTAATGAGGTAGGGAAGACTGCATCCATGCCATAAAATAACTGATAGGGGGACATATTTATTGATTTCTTTGTGGTTAATCTGTCAGCCCATAAGGCATGGACCAGCTTGCTGTGCCATGATTTTTTATTTTCTTCCAACAACTTTTTAATGATATTAATGAGACTCTTGTTGGAGGATTCAGCTAATCCATTCCCTTGGGGATAATAAGCAGTGGAATGGCCCAAGGTTATATGGTATTTGTGACAGAAATCAACCATCTTTTTAGATTTGAAAGCAGCAGCATTGTCTGTTATGATTTTTCTGGGACAACCAAATATGGATAGGATATGGGTTTCAAGAAACTTGATAATGACAGAGTCATTAGCATTCCTGGTAGGTATAGCTTCTATCCATTTGGTGAAGAAGTCAGTGGCTGTGAGGATCCACTTATGTTGAGCCGAGGAAGATGGGTGAATTTCTCCAATGAAGTCCAGCCCCCATTGTTGAAAAGGTGCCTCAACTCTGATAGGATGTAGGGGTAAGGGAAGGAGCTTTCTCTTGCCATCAAAGATTTGACACTTATGGCAAGACATGACCAGTTTCTGAGTGTCTGAAAAAAGGGTAGGCCAATAGTAACCTGATCTGAGAATTTTATTTGCTGTGGCCTTCCAGTAGAGGTGTCCTCCACATTCACCATCATGCAACTCATGCATGATTTTTCCTGCATCATCTTCAAGCAAACATTTAAGAAAGATTCCAACAGTATTTTTCCAATATAATACTCCATCTAATATGCAAAAATTCAAAGCCTTTTGTTTCAAGAATCTGGCTTTAGTCTTAGTCAAAGAAGGAGGGGTATTTAAAAATAAGAGCACATAAACAATGTCAGCATACCAAGGAGAGTTTAGAAATGTTTCTTCAATAAAAGGAGCATCAGACTCCTCTATTTCTTCCAACACATCTACCATATTCATGTCTAGTGCTTGGAAGTTAGACTCAGCCATAAGTTTTGCTAGTCCTTGCCCCTTTACTAGTTTGGTGGGCCTAATTTCTAAGTCATATTCAAGAATAGTTGCAATCCATTTTCCCCTTTTACCATCAGGGTCCTGACTTAGAATATCCTTGACAACAGTATGTGGAACAAAAGCAATTATGTGAGAGTGTAAAATATAGACCCTAAAGTCCTTTAATGCTTTCACTAATGCTAAGGCTTGTTTCTCCATGATAGTATATTTGAGAGGAGCATCTCTTAAGGCCCTACTAAAGAAAGATACTGGCTATTCTTTCCCTAAATCATTCTTTTGAAGTAAAACTGCAGCTATTGTATGGTCAGATGCAAAAGAAAAAACATAAAAATCTTTGGTGAAATCTGGGCTAATCAGGACTGGTGTTTGGGTAAGAGCCTGCTTGACCAGTTCAAATGATTGTTTAGCTGGTAAATTCCATTTGACACCCACATATTTCTTGAGCATGTTTGTAATGTTCTTTAATAGCTCAGCAAGGTTGGGAATAAACCTTCTCAAAAAATTTATCTTTCCAATGAAAGATTGCAATTCTTTGAGGCTTCTAGGATGGCTGATTTGCAATATGCCATCTATCCTTGTAGGGTCTATTTTGATTCCCTTTTCTGAAATTATGTGACCAAGGAGTTTCCCTTCTTGGAGACCAAAGAGGGTCTTCTTGGGATTCAGTGAGAAGCCAAATTTCCTACATTTCTCAAAAACCTTTCTTAGGTGGATCAAATGCTCTTCATCAGTTTTTGAGAAAACCGTTATGTCATCAAGGTAAATAATTATAAAATAGCCAATATCTTCAGAGAAGGCTATGTCCATGGACCTTTGGAAAGTGGCCCTTGCATTCATTAATCCGAAAGGCATTTTGACATACATAAAGGTGCCCCAAGGTGTGGTAAAAGCGGTTTTGATTTGATCACTTGGGAACACTAACACCTTATTGTAACCTGAGAACCCATCTAATAGGGATATTCTTCTTGACCCAACTACCCCTTGAAGTATATGGTCCATTTTAGGCAAGGGGTAGTTGTCTTTTAAAGAGGCTCTGTTTAAATTTCTGAAGTCAATACAGAGCCTAATCTCCCCTGTTTTCTTTCTAACAGAAACTAAGTTTGATACCCATTCTGAAAATCTAATGGGTACTATGATCCCAGCATTATACATTTTCTCAATTTCTGCCTTAACCAAAGTTAGTAAAAGAGGATTTATTCTCCTTATTTTTTGCTTGAAAGGCTTTTGATTTTCCTTCAAGGGGATTTTATGATGGATGATGCTGGTATCATATGATTTCAAGTCTTTGTATTCCCAGGCAAACACATCTCTAAATTCTTTGAAAAGCTCTATGTATTGCAATTTTATGTGGGCCGGGAGGGTGCTGGATAGTTTGATCATCCTGGGTTCTGCTAGACTGCCTATGTTATGTTCTTCTACATTTTTTTCCACAGGTTCCATTCTCGGTTCTTTAGCTACATCGTTGAGATCGAATAGGTGTTCTAAAGGTGTGAGACCTCTTGGGATCTTATCATTTTTGCATTGTAATACTTCCAAGTCCTCTTGGTCTTCATTGTTCGCTACCTCTGCTTCAAATGGATTTTCGCAATGATTTATATTAGTAGGATACGTTATTTCAGCCTCTGGGATTTGTTCAATATACAAACAATTTTCTTCATGGCTAGTGTATGATGTTGGTATGCTGAAATCATTCTCTAATTTCAAGAAATCATCTATGTGTTTATCGGATTCAAACACCTGCCAGTGATCTTCATTATCAGGCACAGCAGGTATATATTTCACCTTTATACTGAGTTTTTCATTTATCTAAGGTACCTGTCAATTGCTGGCAGCGAAGGCAAGTTCATTCGCTAGATGATTGAGTGCTCTGGGGATAAAAATGAGTTCATATTTTTCGAAAGTTTTTAGTAGGTCGAGGGCAGCGTTTCGATATTCCCTAAGTCTTGGATTTTTGGCTGAGTATTCTCCTTTGATTTGTTTGATGATAAGTTCAGAATCCCCCAAAATAGATATTCTTTGGGCTTCTAATCCTTTAAGCAATTGTAAACCTAGGAGAAGTGCTTCATACTCGGCAATATTGTTATTGCATGGGAAATCTAATTTGTATGAAAAACTTTGATTTGTGTTTTGAATCCAGACACCCGCCCCGGCACTAGTTTTATTACAGGATCCATCGAAATTCACTGTCCAAAGTATATTTGACTCATTCTCATTTTCATTTTGTTGTTGCTGTTGATTGTCAATGTTTTGAAGTTGATTCGAGGTAAGATTTGTGTGTTTTGGTGAACTGATTGGGTCCATGTTTTCTTTATCTTGTTGAGTAATTTCATCTTCGTTACACAAGATAAAGGAATCTAAACTTGATTGAATAGAATATATTGGAGTGTTGTTTGGCCTGTCCATGTTACTCACCATGTATTTCATGTGTGATTCTCTGTATAGTCTTCTGTTTTGGTTAAAAACAGGGATGGTGGCATAAGACATATCCATTTGAAGGCTTCCTTGAAGTTTGGCTCCCCATGATCTTGATAAGAGCATGCCATACTTAGGGGGAATGTCAGCTACAACTATATCCATTACTAGATTCTTGGCGGGGATCTGAGCTAAGTTAACACATAAATATTTGATTAAACCCAAACATTTGACTCTGCTTGAGTCAAAAGAATACAAATCTTTGTATGGTTTAGTAATCTCTAAGCCTAGACTTTCCATTACTACTTTGGGCATTAGATTGTGTGAAGCTCCAGAATCTAACATGGCGTTATGTAAAATTTTATCGTGTATGTTCAAGCTGACATAGAAGGGAGGGACTGGTCCTTCTTGATATTTTCCTTCAACCTCTGGTCCAAACAAGAGCTCAGGTTTGTCATCTGTCAAGTTTAAGGTGTCAGTATCATTTCTTAAGTTTAAGGCTTTCAACACTTGGTTTTTGTACACTTCTTGGGTTACTAGTTCAGCTAGGGGGATGGTAATTTTTATCTTAGAAATCTCTCCCTCAAGGCTGAAAGGAATAATTGACTTGTTAATATTTACATCTGTTTTTTCAATTGAATTCTTTTCAGCGGCTCTGATTTGCTGAACCTTTCCTGAACTAGTGATAGGAATAGTTTTACTAGGACCAATAGCTGAAGTGCTAGGGGTGCTTTGTTCAACATTTGGCTGGATCCCCTTGTCTTTATTTAAATCTGGTTTTTTGGCCGAAATGTTGGTTTTTTCTGCTGTCTTCTTGGGCTGGTTTTCTGTGTTTTTCTTGACAGCAGTGCTAGTATTCTTATCCTTTGAATTCTCTATACTTCCCTTGCTCCTAAGGTCATACTGCTTGTGTATCTCCATGATTGCATTTTCAAAACCCAATCTATAGTCATCATAATCTTCATAGGTGTTTGTATTTTGATCATTAGAGAAGAAACCGTGTTCTTCCTCAATGAGGAAAACATCATCCCCACTGTCTGATCCAATCAAGTTTACATGTGATTCTTCCAACCTTTCCAGCTCCCTGTCTTCCTCATATTGATCTACGTAGTTCTGTTGAAAGGGAGGCCTAATTTGCTGGTCACTTTCCTTTTGCTTATCTTGATTGTTATCTCTTCTATAATTCTGATTTCTACTTCTGTTTTGATTGTTTTGAAGTGCAGTCTAGTTTTGATTTGCTTGTGCTTTCTTAATTATGTTCATCTCTTTCATCATTTCTTCCAACATTCTCTCCATTTTTGAGCTTGAAGTAGAGGGAGGGGATTCCTCTCTGAAAGATACTCTCTTCTCAGTTTTCATTCTTGCTCTCTTTTCAATTAAGTTGACTTCCACAGAAAGAGCACCTCTTTGCATATCTTCAAGAGTTGCAAAATCTCTTTCTCTTAGTGAATAAGTCATGTCCGAGTCAAATCCTTTAGGAAATTTGTTTAAGGCTGAGCCTTGTGGAGGTTTTAGTTCTGGGGAGAGTGCATTATACACACTGTTAAATCTAGTACAATATGCTTGTACACTTTCCCCAGGATTCCTACGAAGATTGTTGTAATCAGCAAGAACTTGGAGAGGATTCTTCTTCACTTCCCATTTGTTCAGGAAAGTTTGATGAAAGGCCTGAAGATCATTTATAGTATGGGGGGCCAAACCTTTAAACCATTTTCTTACTTCTCCCCCTAAGCTTTGAGCAAATAATCTAAGTTTTACAGAATCATCATCAATTTAATTTCGGTCAAAATAGTCATTCATCTTATCCACATGCTGTGATGCAGTTGTAGCATTGTTAGCATCATACAATGGAATCTTGGACTGGTAGTCTTGTGGGAGATTGAATAATGGTGCGGGAAGAACTAGGGGAGCATACCATGCAGCCATGGCAGGAGGTGGAGGTGGATTTACAGAAGGGAAAGTGGGCTGAGGTGTAGTGGTTTGAACAGTGGATGTAGGGTGAGTAGAAGTGGATGGACCAGGAGTAGAATGTTGAGATGATCTTGGATGAGAGACACCTAAATTGAGAAGGAAATGTAAATCAGGAGGTGTTGTTTCTCTGCCACCAGGATGTTCACTTGTTTCGGGAGATGAAAGTGAAGATTCAGAGTCTAACTGGATTATATCATCAAATGACCTGGTTCTAAATGGGTTAACTAGGTCAGCTTGTGAGTGTTGTAGAGCTGAAAGATTTTCAGGGACTGAATTAGCTCTCAAGGGTGATCTGAAAACAGTTGATAATTTAATCCTAGGAGACTTCCAAAGGATACTTTCTGGGTTATCAACTATCTCAAGTGGGTTAGGGTCTGGATGGGCTCTAGTGTGAATCTTTTTAGAAGCCACTATGCTATGATTCTAGACCCAAATAAAAAGAAAAGTTTAACCAAGTATAACAATCTTTGAGAGGTTAACTAATCTGTTTACATAAATTTTAATCCTACAGTCCTCTAACTGAGTTTGAATGATATTATAATGATAAAGGTTATTCCCAGTGGAGTGTTAAGGTCTGCTAAGGATTGTGGAGTCACCAAGTGGAAGTTTTTAGCTCCTATGGAGGTAAAAGGTTTTATGGTCCACTACCAATGCTTATTATGCAGCCAAACTTGGAATGTTTTTTGGGTTTTTCTGAGTTATTTTGGTTTTATAGGTTAAGAGAGTGTTCTAAGTCTGATTTTTCACTTAGCTAAGGTGTTCAAATAAACAGAGTTGCTCTTATGGCTTGGTAACTGGTTCCTTCGAGGTTTGGTAAGACTTTTCAAGAATCCTAAAGGTTTCTTAGTTTGTCACTGATTCAATCAAGTCCTATCATGATTTCCATTTGTGAGGCAGTGCTTAAAGAAAGTTACTTATGTTAAACTGGACCTAACATTTTAAAGAAAGGTTTTGAAACCTCTAATTCTCAGCAGGTCCCACCATGATCGCCATTATGTTGGTCCCCCGTGTTTTGACAGTTTGGAAAATCAAAAGACAAGGCAACATCAGAACCAATCTTTAGAGTTCCAGGATCTAGTCCTCCTGTTCTCAGAGAGGGATCTCTCAAAATTTTTGATCGCAAAGGTTTATCTTGTGTGCTTTGAGTATGATTTTAGACTAGTTATTAAGTGTAGGTTTTTGTTTATTTGGTTGGATTGAGTTGATACAGCAGAACATGGAAGGTCTAGGAAAGATAGACAGAAAGAGGAAATATCTGGTTCATTGGGCGATGGAGTCAAAATAAGGTTATGAAAAACTCATCAATGGATATGGGATATCAAAGGGAAAATCTAACTTGACCACAGGATCCTTTTGTTTTTGGAATGAGATGAACATTAATGATTTGGAAAGAGAATTTTAATTCTAAACAAATGGAACTTGAAGAGCATAACTCAACAATAAAGATATATTTGATAGACAGCGCTAACCATAAATTCTACAAACATTCTTTAAGAAAATAATGACTTCAAGACAACTTTTAAAATGAAACCTAAGATTCGGGGAACTCCCTATTTCCTCAAAGATTTTATTTTAAAGGATTTAGAAAACATAAAAGATTCACTGATAATTGCAGTCATAGAAGAGGGAACACCTAAATAACATCTATGCTTACAACTATAACGACCTTCAAGACAACTGTTCAAGCAATGGCAAAGGGCAAGATCAAAACCGACCTCTTTGATTAACTCAAAAAAATGGTACTTCAAAGGGAGACTTCAATAACATCTTTCAAGTGATAGTAGACAAGCAGGGAAAACCATAAATCATGCTAAGACCAACTATTTGAGCTATTAAGGAAATAAACAAGCATGAAGACTAAAGATAAGGTTTAAAGCCTCTTAAATACTTCAGCAGAAGAAAACATAAAACAATGAAGGGTGAACAGGTCTAAGGTGCTTCCAGGAGTCATTTCTTAGCCTAAAACTTTCAGCCTACTGTAGTAAGAAATTATGGAACATAATGAAAACAGGAGAAAACATTTAACAGTTAGAATACTTCACCAACAACCAAGCTCATGAATCCAATGATAGAGCCTTCTTAGGAACGGGCATGCAACAACATCATCAAGACATCCAAGACTTCAATTTGTTCTTCAACTTCAACAGACTATGTATTTATTTCAAAGAGTTTCAGTATTACAGCTTGTGATCAACAACAACCAACAACTTCTCATCTTATGCAGAAGTACTTATAGGAAGATGAGGAGGTGAGATTTTAATAAAATATCTCAAAGACAATTAATGCAGAGTGAAGACTTCTCGGCCCTTTGAGAGGCTCGAGGGAGAAATTTACAGGTGGATCACTACATTAACTGTTTCACAATAAATATCAAAGCTCGGTGGAAGCTTTGTTTGACTTTGAGGCTCTGTGTATGTTTTGGAGTAACTCTGCAGATATTTATGCATTGGTTTGCTTGCAAAAATAACTTCTTGGCAATGCTAGAGGCAGATATTTCTTGGAGCAATAACTTCGGCCTCTGTTCTGAATGGTTTGAGGTGACAGGTGGCTCTTTGTAGTAGCTAAGGAATCAATGCGCCTCAGTTGAAGCGGTGGAAACCTTTCTGTCAGCGACACACATATGATGTTCTTTAAACTGTGTTTTGAGTCGGGGATTAGGCTTTTGATAACCGTCTTAGCCGTAATCCCCGTAATATTGTCTTCAATCTTCGTTCTGCTGTGCTCTGTCTTCAAACTTATACTCTTTAACTGTGTTTGAAAAACAGTGTCTTGTCGATGTGCAGGGCCGCGCAGGGCTCTTTAGGTTATCAATGCTCATGAAACATCGATAAATCATTTGATATAGAGCCCGTGAATGGTTCTTTTAGATAGCTCGAAGGCACAGGAAACGTCTTTCCCAACCCTCGGCTCTCCTTCATTCTATAATGGAAAACATTAAAACACCTACAAAACACAAAAATGGTTAAGAAATCCTGCGGAAATAGGTTTAAACTACTTCAGATGGCGGGGGAGGAGCGTAGCCATCGGATAAAAATATCTAACGGTGGAGATCAACGCAGAATAGGCAAAGGAGAGCATGGAGAAGAAATAAGGTGCGGTGGTTTTGGACCGTCCGATCATGGACACGTGGACGGTCCAGATATAATCAGAGGAGCGCAATCGGGGGTAAAACAAAAACGCATGCGATTGAAACATTGCGATGCGATTTTGCGTGGACCGTTGGATCAAGGATTAGATCAACGGTCAGGATTGAATCAGGGATCGGCAGTCGGGGGTGAAACATTGCGATTGCGATTAAAACATTGCGATGTGATTTAGCGATAACCGTTGATTCAAGAACGAGATCAACGGTGGAGAAACAATCGGGGAAGTCACGATCGGGGGCGAAACAAAACACATGCGATTGAGCACAGGCCGTTGATATAAGAACGAGATCAATAGTGGAGAAAGGATCGGGGATGGCCGATTGGGGGAACAAAACAAATGCATCGAAAGAAAAAACTCCGATGCGATTTTGCGCAGACCGTTGGATTTGGCATACGATCAATGGTGGAGATGAGCCGGGGGAAAAACCCTTGTATATTTTTATGAAACCCAAACTTTTAGAATAATCAAAGGTTTTTATGGAGTGGGCGGAAGAATATATATATAAAGTGGACAGGCGCCCGACTGCAGGGCCTTCGGATATATGGAATGTAATATGCCCGGGGCGTATTTAAAACAATGGGGTCAATCGCAATCGGGCCATCGGGCCTGGTCATTCCGATCAACCTATTTGAAACGTTGCGATGCGATTGGCACCCGGGGTCCTTAACACTTGGTCCCGGGGGAAGTCATATGAGACAGGGGCGGGGGAAAATTTTAACATACGAGACCCAATCGCATCGGAACTTTGATGCGGGTATTTTTGATCTACCCATTTGATTTCTCCGATTGTGATTGCGCGATCAGTCTTTCAATCAACCTATTAAAATATTAAACACGTGACTTCAATTTTTTAAGTTGAAAGTTTGGATAAGTGGGTTTTGGGTTTTATAAAGAAAAATGAGTTTGGGAATGAAATATTCACAAGATCTAAGCGCCGAGGGCGAGCTCTATGGTTATATGAGAAATAATATGATCAAGGGTTTTATATGCAAAGGCTAATCGCAATCAGAGTTTTGTAATGGTTCAAAGACATGCACCCTTGGATATTTGCGATGCAATTAGCACCGACAAGCTTTGGCATTTGGTTTTGACGCATGGGCATGTGGGGGGAAGTGGTTTAGGACTTAGCCCAAGGGGCTTAGGTCCATAGCAATAAAACTTTGTTTTTTATGAAAAATTTCAAGGTTTTAAAAGGATTTGGGGGTTTCGGCACAGCTCAAAAAGAAGTTTTAGACCATGTTAGGAGGATTTTCACGAATGAAGGGAGAAACTTATGAAAATTAGGGAAATAATATGGAGAAAAGGGGGAGTAAATGAAGGTTAGTTATGAGTGGGAGAAAGGGGAAAAATGATGGTTTCTACAGCAGTTTCTTACAGGAAATCAACATAATTAATAGGAACAGTAATGAGGATTTTGGACAGAGGCATGAGGCCTACAAGGAGTCTTCAAGAGCCAACAAATTTTCAATGATAAAATTTGTTCCTTGGAGGCTCAAAAATTCTTAGCCACCTTTTGGTATAACAAAATATTATAGGTGGCTAACAGAATGAAAAATACAACTTCGACAATTTTCTTCAAGAAGTTTTAGATTTTTAATTAAAATTTTCTCAAAGATTTATTGAACTAGAGAGTCTGATTGAATGTTTGAAACTAAAGTTCATTTATTAAGCTAAACCAGAGATAGAATGAAGCAACATTTATTTACTATGCAATTGCAGAACAAAAGCATTTCAAAGGCTACTTGGCTGATCTTCAGACTCTGTCCGTAGCTTATAAGCAAACAATATTGACAATAAAGATATTCAGGTCCGCAGTGGAGTCGCCACTATGTTATCACTCAGGTTTTCCTTGAATTTGTGGAAAAGGAAAGTATACCCGAGGTAACCACAAACCAACCTTCGGATACAGAATCTAGCCAATCTGCATCCAGAGAGGGCTCTCTCTTTATGATTTAACTTTATTCTTAGAAAATTTTAGGCTAGTTATAAGTCCAAGAGTTTGTTTAAAAATGGTGTAATTCGCCAACTAAGGGCAAGGTTGAATATTTTCAGGCCATTGGGCTATGGAGTCAAAAGGATTGCTTTACTGCATTAATCTTCTACACACAAGATGGCTTTGCAGGGCAAGATAGCCAAACAGAGAACAATTTTTAGAAATTAAAGTAGATGGAATGGATTTTGAAGGGATGAAAGGCAATCAAGAATCTTTCAACATATTCAAAGAAATAAAATGAATGATTAAAAATAAAGAGCAGTTAATAATTATTTATTATAGTAATCAAAATGTTCAAACCAGCGAAACAAGAGCAATTAAGAATTCGTTGCTTATAACCAGTTTGGAAGAAAACATTTGGAATAACCGCAATTGAAAATCAGAGTACACTTAAGTAAGTTTTGATTTATTCTTTTATGTCAATTATTCAGAAATGGAACATAATGATATTATAAACAGATATAAAACTTGAAACATAGGATAGAAAGGACTTACTGAACTATAGTCGGACACATGAATCCTGCAAAAAGTCTTGAACTTCAAATCATCATCCAGCAAGCCACAAATAAATTTCTCCAAAACACTTTTATTCCAAAAAAATAAATGTCATAGAAAAGTAGTAGAATCCACCCTCAATACTCCAATTGAGGGAGTATTTATACAAATTCTAAACTAAAATATCTTGAAAAAAAATATCAAAATTAGTTCACAAATCTCTCCAACTATTTTACATAAATAGAACTTAAGTAAAGGAAACTAAAAATAATATATATATTTGGCACTATTTTGTATGGATAGGTGATGAAAAAGAGGATAATTCGAATTTTATCCAACTCTTAGTTGATGATGAGGAATCCAAGTCACTAACTGCTTCATTTCTTTGTGCAATTCTGCTCCAACAATTCTGCAAATTTGGGGTCCAATGAGACCTTTTATTTATCAATCCGTAATAGATATGTAAAAATTGAAAGTGGTTATTTTATATTAATATGTTGGTGAGATAAACCTCTTTCAGTTTCACCAAATTCCTCTCCAGTTTTGCACAAAAGGCTCTGTAAAAAATATGTGTAAAACAGAGTTTTACAGAGTCTGAAAAATAGCCTATAAAGATGTGCATGTATCTCTCATTCTGAAATCACTGTGAAAAAAGTGAGATAGGTTTTTGTAGATATTTCTCTTAGGAACAAAAGCCTCCTTCAATTTTGTATGATGTATTGTTTATTTACCCCAATCTTCTCTGCAAAACGATGACTTAACTGGTATTTTATGCAAAAAGTGCTTTCCATCATTATTTAATATTTCCAAAACCATAATAGATGTTAGAAAAGTGAGAGAGGTATTTGTAGATGGTCCTCTTAAGAACATAAACCTCCTTTAGTTTTGAAAAATTCATCTTGGATTGATCACAATAGTTTCTTTGACTTCTCTTTAACTTCATTTTAACTTTCACTCTGACTTTTACCTGATACACTTTAACCACTGATACTCTTTAACTGTTCTTTACTGTGTCCTTTTACCTTCAATGTGTAGTTTAGGTTTTTACTGTCTATTTCAACAGTAAATTGTTTAATATCCTATTTCCTTTTCTTGTCTTTCAACTATATGTTTTATCTTCCATCTCTGTTTGAATAGATTTGATAACACTCTTAGAGTAAACAAGTCTTATGACTAGTATTAAGACTGTTTATCCAAGGATGTGGTCTTCTGATCACCTGTAAAACAAAAAAAATTGTTAAGAAAGAATTTGTTTTCATGGGAGGTCGAAAAGGTTTCATTTTATTTTGAGAGGTTTGGCAGTGGTCTTCAGAAAAATTCAGTTAATGGCACTTGACAGTTGATTTTTGAAATTTCTTTGCATGGAGGGTGTAGTCGTTTATTGTGGAGGAAAAAATGAGAAGACGTGGGTTGTTTGGTTTTATTCGCAAAGTCAACAGGGTGACAGGATTTTTATTAATTCATGAGATGACATCAGCACGTACAGGAGATGAGTCAGGGGGGAAGGTGGTAAGCGGTTTTTTCCGCACCGCTTTTGAGGGCAGGCGATATTAAGCGGATGGGCAGCGATTCCACAGAATGAATGACGCATGTCCATGGTACTGTTTGAAAACCACCAGCATTTCGTGCGTTAACTTTTGGATCAGGAATAGCCAGCGGAATCAACGACAGCCGTCGATATTGGAGCGGGAGATCGCACGGTGGACGGGACGGGGAGTTGATAGGGTTTTTATTGGCGTGGGCCCGACGTGATTTATTATGAATTAATCATTTCGAGAGGCGTTTGATTGAAGGGTTCGGTTATTAATTAATCATATGGATTAATTAATTCCTTTTGTATGGTCGGAAATGAAAAATGCGAGGGGATGGATTGTTTCCAAGTTTGATTTTAATTAAACTTTGGGTTTGTTTTTTGTTTTAAACATATATACATATGTTTAAACCTTTTTCGTATATTTTTAATATATGGTAATTAAACCAATGTGATTTATTACCATAGGGGGCGGGAATAGTTTTAATGTTATATTTTAGCCAAAAGGGAACATATTGTGGGTTTTTTATTTGAATAAGTTGGAATAAAATACTTTTGGCTAAAATAGCTATAATACATGGGTTTTGGGAATATTATTACAAAAGGATTTATATATAATAGGAAAAGGTGATTTTCATAGGGATTTAATAGATAAATTAGAGTTAATATGACAAGGGACAATGTAAACTCAAAATACTTAAATATAACCAAGAAAGTGAGAATTCAAAAGTAAATATCATTATTATAATTTCATCACTTAGACTTAGAATAAAAAGTGATTTTGAGGGCTTTTCATGAAAAATTGAAGGATTTTCCTAAGTAAAATGGGATTTTACTTAGGAAAAGATTTTGAGAGGTGAATGAATGTGATAATGGATGATTTAAAGCACTTAGGTTATTCAATTATCAGGCCGAGGGTCTGGTCCCTCCAAAAGTCAAGGAAATGCCTTGAGCCCCTCTAATCTTCAAATTCCTTAGCACTTAGGGGAAATTAGTAAAATATTTAGGGAAAAATGAAAGGGAAGTTAATAATCTTGACTTTGCTTTGTTGTGAAATTTTCCCAATGTAGTATCTGCCTATGCACTTTGTGATGAAAGTAAAATTGAACACATTTAGAACCATCATTCATCACATGTAATTCTGCAACAACATCTACCTACCCTACTTACTTACTCTACCATTTTATTTTCTTTATTTGGGTGCACTTAGACTGGAAAACCCTTATCAATATTCTTTTTCTTTTACATGGAAAATCTATCTGTTTCTACACTTATTACATCCAAGGGCTCAGATTAAACTGTTGAGCACCTTTTTATTAACTCTACCTATCTACTTATCTACCCATATTAAACTGTTTGGTCAGATATTTATTCTCTATTCTACAACATGAAATTGAAAAATGAATGAATCAAGTTTAAACAGTTTGACTCTTCATAAATTGTGGCAAAATTTTGACAAGCTGCACACAATTATGTTTATTACAAAAAATGAAATAGTAGTGGCATTTAGACTTGCACACTTTCTTTGGCTTTTCTTTTGGTGGGGTTCATTTTCTTTTACCTTTTTGGCCAATTTTATTTTTTCACCCTTTGATTTTTCTTTTAGGGTATACCCTCTTTACATTTTTTAAATTTTTTGATTTTTTTTTATTTTTTTAAGAATATGGAACACCTTTGCACAAAAAAAAGGTTTGAACATATTACATAGTTCAATAAGTCAATCATGAAAAATGACACCTATTGGTATATGAGTCTAAAACCTCCTTCAAGAGAAGACCAATATCTCAAGTCTCCTATTGAGGATGAGGCATTTTCCATCTTTAAATAAAGAGGAATGTTCCATCTTTAAAGAAAAGGCTAGGGGTGACAGCGCAGTCATAACAAAGGCACCTCCAGCATCTCATGACGAAGAAGAATTAAGGGCAGTTGCTCCAAGAAGAGAAGCTCTTGTACTTGTGCAAGGAGTTTCAAATAATCTCATGTATAGAGATTGTGGCACAACCCATGTGCAGTTTGTGCTAACATTATCAAATGGTGAGATCTTGAATATTGCAGAATATAAAGGGGAGACCGAGTTTCATAGGGTAAGAATAATATACCCCTCTTTATCTCAGAAAAATGATACACAAAGGAGGCAGGAAGATCTATGCAAGGAAATAAAGATCACACTGGTTCATCCATCTCTCTATTATGATCTATGCCTTGATGTCTCCTTATTTAAAAAAGGTCCATTAGGGAAACCCCCTGATGTAAGAAAGAGCAAAGTGTTCTTTCAACATGATACATTGAAGACACATGGGGTCAAGGGAGACACTGTCACAGCGCTGGAGACTATGGGTAAGAAGAATGCTTATGTAAATCACATTTTATTTTATGATTGCATGTACTCTCTTACCTTATAATTGCAGGCCATAACTCCTAAAGGGAGTGTTTTACCTTACAAGCTTAATGGCCAACTATGGACCAAGATCATTTTCAAATATGGCCACTCCCTTGATGATCTAAGGGAGGTGATGCAATATGATGGGTGCTTCCCTAAAGCCCCAAATATACATCTCACTTTCAGCCATGGTGAAATGAGAAAGGCAGCAAGTAAGTGGCATGTAAACCACTTACCACATCTTGATCTGAAGCAGGAAGGAGATGACCTGCGTTGGTTTCTGTTGGATGAGTGTGGGTACTCCCCAAAATTTCTGATTTTCTTGTCTCATGCCTTGTATTGAAATAAAATGTTGCATAATGAGAAGGCATGGTTGCTTGGGCTGAGAAGAAGGAGGTATGGACATCCCATGATTAATTCTGTGTCCATGCATTTACTTTTTCCTAAAATGTATGTACATATATTTCTATTTAGAGTGCATTTCATAAACATGTATGTACTTGGGCTTGAGAGAGATTGTGACCTTCTCATGGGTTGGCATAAGGAGACTTGTTCATATCATGCCATTCATGCTCCAACCATTGTTGTAAACATGATAGGAGGGATGAAACACTGGCTGAATGTTTTCATGGGGAAATAAATCTCCCATATCTATTCATACTTCAAGAAGAGGGTAAAACACTACATGGTTACTACATCGTATATCTTGTATCTTTCCACAAAGGGCCATGTATTGAATTTATGTCATGAAGGAAAGTCTTTCATATGGGGAAATTTGGAGCATGAAATGTGTTGTTTGATTCATACTAGCCAAAACCTGTTATCCTACACTATTCTCAAGGTTTGAAGAAGCTTATTGCAGCAAATAGGTGGTGGGATGGCCACTTATTACACCATGACTTGAAGCAGCATGGGAAGGGAAACCTTCCAACATACACACTGCAGAGCTATTATTGGGAGGGCTTTGGAAAGGCGCCACTTTAGCATTTCCAAAGATGTATGAGAGTTATAGAGATGGATCAGCCACATGACTCTTTGGAAGAGTTAAATCAGCCCACTCATTCTTCTTTTGAAGAAGAGAATAGATCCATACTCCTCTCCCTTAATAGGAGAAAGATTATTGGTGAAGAACATGATCATGTTGAACATGCTTTTATTTTTTATTTCATGTATACTTACACCATGTTTTTGCAGGTCATGACTCCAAGGAAGAGTGTTATATCATGTGAGACTCTTGGCCAATATTGGGCCCAAAACAAAATTTCTGAATTGGGCCACTCCGTCGAGAGGAAAGGCAGTTTTTTCAAAATGATGGGTGCTTCCCCAAAGAACCAAACATATATCACTGTTTCAGCCATGGTGATATGGCATGGGCAGCAAGTAAGTGGTGGGAAAACCACTTACCATATCTACATTTGATGCAAGCAGGGGATGCCTTGCGTTGGTTCCACATGTGGGACTATGACCCACCTCCATATGTGCAATTTTCTGTTCCCATGTACATTGTTTTAATTTCCTATCGTAATAATGTACTTTTATTTTTATGGGGATGTATGGAGAAAGAAGGAAGGATCGCATGTACCTCATGGGATGGCTACTCTGCATGTACTTTATGTTTTCTTGTTTCAAGGAGAGCATGGGGGCAAACCATGTTTGTTTCATATGATCTATTGTCTCCTTATGGGATGAGCTATTTGCATCTTATGAGAACTTTGAAGGAGCAAGAAATGGATGGATGGATTGGTGAGCACTTGGCTTATAGAGGGAGCTTATCTTGTGTTAGTGTCACCAAGGAGGAGATTTTGCAGCACTCATGTTGCAGTTTCTTGAGGACAAGCAACAGTTTTGGAGGGGAGGACTGTAATATTCCTAATTAGCCCAGGCTAATAGGAATATTTCATTTTGTTTTAATTTTATTTATTGATGAATAAAATGTAAAGGAGGACATGAAAAACTCCTAAAACATGAAAATAAATCAATGCCCAATGTAAACAGAGACAAATCAGGGCTTTCTTAATAAAATCCACTTGTGTGTGAACATGATTGAGCCACTTGACTGGGTCAACAGGACCAAATCACTAAGCAGTCCAGATACATTGAACCACTTTGAAGACCCATCGGAGTTCTAGAAGGAGGATCCCATGTGAAAGGGATTAATTCTTTTGAGGTGTTTTAGGGTTTTGCACATCCTCATCTTATAAAAGGAAGGAGAAGGCTCAAGAGAAGGTTGTTGAAGATATTCAGAAATTAGTCTCTGTTGGGCTCCAAAAATGTCATACAAATGTCACTCATTACCATAAATTTTTCACCTAAGCTTCCATTACATCACTTATTATTCACTACCATGTCACTTCATTTTCCCTATTATTTACCATTAATGGGTCTCATTTATATTTTCCAAATATTATTTATTTTCAAGCATTTTTAAGAGAAATTATTGATTAAAAATTATAAAATAATATATTTTACTTCATATATGGAAAGTGGATTGTTTTTGTGACATGTGTAGGTGCCAAGGAAGCTTCCAAGACACCTTTATGTGGCCTTGAATGATCAAATTCGAATTTGATAAGATAAACCTCATGGAGAAGAGCATGATCTCATGGATAAGATCAAGGACAAAAGGGGGTTATGTGTCTAGATGGTTGAGAGATGTATGGAACTAAAGAGAGATTAGTGGATCATCATTATGAGTTTGTTACTCGTCCCATTGTATAAATAGGAGTACAATCTCCTCCATTTGTAAGTTTTGTAATCTTAGAATTTTGGAGTATGTAATCTTAGAAGCTTAGAGTTGGTTTGTAATGGAGATTTTGAAATAAAGAATCATACTTCGATTTTGCTTCTACATTTGAGTCTCCTTTGAAGTGGTGTGCTTGTGGAGTTATGGAGGGCCCCCATGGCCTCACTTGCATGATTTTTTGCTTACTTTAGGTATAATTTAATTTATTTTTTTGTTTTATTTCAACTTTTAAGTTTTGTTAGATGTTCTAATATTGGAAGGATCTTATTTGAAAGTGTTTTTGTAAGAGAACCATAAGATCTCAGAAAATTATTAGATTTAGGTTTGTTTCATTTTAGCTTTTAAGTTCTGTTAAATGTTCTAATATTGGAGGAGATCCTAAAATTTAGGTGTTCTTGCAAGAGAACTTTAAGATCTTGGAAAAATTAGGAATATTTATAGATCTATATATTTTAGATAAGCACTTCTAAGTTTACCTTCACGGGTTGACATTAAATTGAATTCTAATTGACATCATCAATTAGAACCAAACAATCTCCTTATACTAATTCTAATTCTCTGGGTTGATTAGCAAGAGAATAGTGAGGGTTTCCTGTTTAGGAATCCCCCCACCTTATTTAAGGATTATTGGAGGAGATTTTGCTGCATTTATCCACTATCTGACATTTTAGCCAAGCTTCACCTTAAATTACAATGCTACTCATGCTAACGGTTGAGCTGTCTAGTGAGTTGCAGCAAGTGGAATCAGATCTATTTAGATCTGAATATTTCTATTGAATCTTTTCAGTGGTGGAGTCATCTAAATCACTGGCAGGAGTGCAATAGCTATTTGGAGCTAAAAATTTAGATCTGGGCATCAGGCCAAATGGTTCTTCACTTCATCTACACATTTCCTTGAGGAAATTTTTTCCTTTTTGCTGGAAAAGTTGCAGTGTTCACTTGACATCCATTTGGAGGAGAGATTTCCGGTGAAAGGGATCTTTTCCTTCACTGTGGTGATCCATAGATTGGCCAACCAATCTATGTTCCATTTTAGATATGATATGCTATGCATGAAATTCTTCAGAAATTTCTGAATTTTACCGCAGATCAGTGACTTGGATCTCAGATCTACTTACAACTGCTCATATTTTGCAGAGATCCCCAAGGGGAATGTAATAAAGAGCTCATTTGCTATTTATATCTATAATAGATCTATAATTTTATACTCCTATCTGCTATAGATATAAAAATTAATGAAACAATGCTTCAACCATTAAAAATTACACTGTCTAACTTATTCTGCATTTTCTTGTGTTGCAGCCCCTCTATTTTGAGGCATTATTTATGTAAAATATCTGTATTTATCATGTAAAATGTATGACCCATGCCACTTATCTGATTTATAAATGTTCAAACCCTATTTTAGCTAAAATATTCAGTAAATTATTCTCTTGTGCTTTAGTAAATTTTTGCATGCTTTAAGTGTTGGGGAATCAGGGTTTTTAAGCCTAGTTGGGGAAGGAGGAGTTGTTTAACATAGATAGAATGTTCATTTGAGCTGAAATTTGGAGCATAGGTCCCTCATGAAATAAGATATTGGATTCAACCATCCTTACCCTTTTTTTTTATGCATATATCTGATATTGAGCATTTTAGTGCATAAATCACTGTGTTTTCCCATCCTTTGTGAGTGGAATGAGTCACTTTCCTTGGTGATGAATATATTAATGATAGTATAGTGTTTATGAACATATAAAAAGTGTTTTTATTCTACTTCTACTCCAATACAGTGTTTATATATTGCTACAGTCCCTCATTGGGAAATTTCAAAGCATAACTGGGTGTGGGAGACCTATTTAACCCACCTAGTTTAATTTGTTTCTGATCTCCTCTTGGATGTGGGTCTTAGATTACCAGATCTAAGGGATCCAAGGGATGATCTTGGTTTTTGAAGCATACATTCCTGAAAAATTCATTTTTCAGGCATGTCTTGCTTAGTAATCCCCTTTTGGGATATTAC
The DNA here is from genome assembly GCA_034641835.2 of Pinus albicaulis. Classification (NCBI taxonomy): domain Eukaryota; kingdom Viridiplantae; phylum Streptophyta; class Pinopsida; order Pinales; family Pinaceae; genus Pinus; species Pinus albicaulis. The sequence goes on from CM076577.1 coordinate 500,220,543, forward strand.
AGTGGTATCGAAGCATGATCTCTGACACTGCCTGTGAGATCAAGCTTTCAGAAAATTAAAGAGAAGAAGTAGAGATCAGAATCATGGAGAGGGTGATATTACTGTTGTGTAACCAGCTCCAAAAAGAGAAGAAAAGAGATATCAACACCTTATAAATGAGCCACTTCGAGGGGGAAACCTCCAATACATTACATAAATGAACAATTCTTGGATGATACAAATGAAAAAACCTCCTTTCTATATATAGGAGTCCATGGGGCCACAATGTAATCCTAGTGGGCCACAATGTAATCCTAGCCGACCTAACAATAATAATGTAAGGGCACAATAATAACAATATGGGGGTTAGGCTAACATAATAAGGGACTACACTATTAATATAGGGGCTTAACATGCCCCTCTCCTTCAAACAAGTGTTGTCCTCAATGCTTGATTATTTCTTGAAGCTTCTGTATAAAATTCTCATCGTCCCATGTGGAATATTCTACAGTAAATTTCTTCCACTTGCAGAGATAATTTGAAATTGATTGTACTTGTCGAGTTCTTGTTTCTGTGACTGCTTCAGAACTTCTTTCGATGTGATATTGATCTTCTGGTTGTTTCATTTGACTTTGCACCAAATTTAGGTTATCCTTTGAGAGTTGGAGAACTTGTTGTTGATGCTCATTGTGATATTCCACTACTTTATCATCCATAATAGATTTTATTTGATCCTTCAAACCATACAAATTAGCCTCTATTTTTTCTTTTAAACCATCTATATCATCTTCGGTTGCTCTTCGTAAGATCAAAATTTGTAGCACTCGGTACCGTAATTTTGATATCTCATATTGCAATTCTTCCTCCTCATGCGTCATAGTATAGCTTTCTAAGGGCTTAATGGGTATGGAATTATTTTTTGGAGGCATAATAGAACCCATTACTGACAAAAATTCTTCAATATGCCCTTGGAATCAATTCAACTTGATTTTTCAAACAAGAGTTATGCAATTCAGAAAAAACAATACACACATTTTTCTTTCTTTTGAGGAGCTCGATATTGAAATTGGATTATCTATGTGATTGCGACCCTTAAATATTTGAAATTTAGCACTGAAATATCCCTTTGAATTCTCATTTGAATGCCATAGGTCTGACCTGATTTGGATTCTCCAAGACAAAGTTGTGTCCAATCTCCCAGAGTGACCTAATTCTGGACTGGTTCAGTAGAGTGAACTTGTAGGACTTGCCATGTGTCACTGTTTCTTTCTTTGTCTCTGAAATTGAGAGCAAAGAAACTACAGTCCGTGTACCTATGACTAATTTTTACGGCACTCCAATCCAATTCCCAGAGAGAGAGTTATTGAACGTTTCCCACGATCACCTCTTTGAGATGAAATTCAGGAGCCTGAAAAAGCACTACCTTCCACATATCATATCTCCAAAAATATTGTGAACCAAGCTCTGAAAGTTTTTGAAAAATTTCCTCAGGATTTCAGCTTCGTACCATATGAATTTCAGATTCTGACCCTTCGTAGAAAAACAATTATAGCGCAGGTTCCACAATTACATGTTTAGGAGATTGAAACAAATACCTAACTCCCACAAATTATATCTCCACAAATATGGTGAACCAAGCTCTAAAATGTTTAGACAATCTTCCTCAGGATTTTGGCTTCACACCCTAAAAATTTCAGCTTCTGAAACTTCGTAGAAAAAAAGTTATAGCGAAAATTCCATGATGACTTGTTTAGAGCAATGAAACCCTAGAATCCAAAGCTCTGATACCAAATGTTGTGTAACCAGCTCCAAAAAGAGAAGAAAAGAGATATCAACGCCTTAGAAATGAGCCACTTCGAGGGGGCAACCCCCAATACATTACATAAATGAAAAATTCATGGATGATACAAATGAAAAAACCTCCTTTCTATATATAGGAGTCCATGGGGCCACAATGTAATCCCAGTGGGCCACAATGTAATCCTAGCCGACCTAACAATAATAATGTAAGGGCACAATAATGTTAGGTCCCTATATTACTAGTATAGTCCCTTATTTTTGTTAGTGTAACCCCCTTATTGTTATTATTTTACCCTTGTAACCCCCATTTTGTTATTATTGTGCCCTTAAATTATTATTGTTAGTTGGGATGCATTGTGGCCCACTAGGATTACATTATGGCCCCATGGACTCCTATGTAAAAAGGAGGTTTTGTCATTGTATCATCCAAGAATTTTCATTTATGTAATGTATTGGGTTCCCCTCGAAGTGGCTCATTTCTAAGGCGTTGATATCTCTTTTCTTCTATTTTTGGAGCTGGTTACACAACATTTGGTATCAGAGCTTTGGATTCTAGGGTTTCACTGCTCCAAACAAGTCATCGTGGAATTTTCGCTACAAATTTTTTTCCACAATGTTTCAAAAGCTAAATTTTTGAGGGTGTGAAGCCGAAATCCTGAGGAATATTGTCTAAAAATTCAGAGCTTGGTTCGCAATATTTTTAGAGATATTATCTGTGGAAGTTAGGTCTTTTTTCAGGCTGCAAAACAGGTCATCGTGGAATTTGCACTATAACGTTTTTTCTATGAAGTTTCAGAATCTGAAATTCGTATGGTGTGAAGTTGAAATCCTGAAGAAATTCATCAAAACATTTCAGAGCTTGGTTCGCAATATTTTTGGAGATATGATTTGTGGAAGGTAGTGCTTCTTCAAGCTCCTGAATTTCATCTCAAAGAGGTGATCGTGGGAAAATTTCAATAACTCTCTCTCTGGGCATCGGATTGGAGTGTCGTAAAAATTGGTTGCAAGTACAAAAACTGTAATTTATTTGATATCAATTTCAGAGATGAAGGATGAAACCGTGACACGTGGCAAGTCATACAAGTTCGCTCTATTGAACCAGTCCATAATTAGGTCATTGTGGGAGATTGGACACAACTTTGTCTTGGAGAATCCAAATCAGGTCAGACCTGTGGCATTAGAAAGATAATTTAGAGGGCCACGTTGGTACCAAAAATAAAATATTTAAGTGCTGAAATCACAAATATAATCCAATTTCAATACAAGCTCCTCAAAATAAAGAAAAAGGTGTGTATTTTTTTCCAAATTGCATAAGTCTCGTTTGAAGAATCAATTTGAATTGATTCCAAGGGCATATTGTAGAATAGATATCAGTATTGGGTTATAAAATATGCCCCATAAAAATAATTCAACATCCATTAAGCCTTCAGAAGGCTCTACTATGACTCATGAAGATGAAGAATTGCAACATGATCTATCAAAATTACAAGAGCAAGTGCAACAAATTTCACTCTCGCAAAGAGCAACAAAAAATGAAATGGAAGTTTTGAAGAAAGGCATGGAAGCTAAGATTGATGGCGTGGAAGCTAAGATGGATGGCATGGAAGCTGGCATGGAAGCTAAGATGGAAAACATGAAGAATGATCTAAAAATAGACATCGAAGGTTTGACAAAGTTGATACAAGAAATGTTTCCTAATGGTGAAAATATAGTAGAAGAACCTCATGATGAGAACAAAATCAACGTTAATCATGATTTCATAAACTATAATGTTGGCGGGAAGAACCACCATATTCCAAAAATGGATATGAGGAAGTTTGATGGAAAGGATCCTGTAACATGGATACTACAGATGGAGCAATATTTTGATCTCCATAACGTGCAAAACACATAAAAGGTACGCATTGCAACTTTACATTTAGAACAAAATACATTTGTATGGTATCGATGGCTTTGCTCCCGTAAAAAAATTGTCACTTGGTCAATTTTTACGGAAGAAATGATAGCACATTATGAGGATACAGAGAGCAACACCTTCTTTAGCCAATTGATAAATCTCAAACAAAAGGGTTTAGTGGGACAGCACATTGAGGAATTCCAAAAATTGAATATAAGGGTAACTGATATTCCAGAGGAACACAGAATCGATCTCTTCATAGGCACTTTAAAGGATAATATCCAACATGAAGTTAGCATTTTGGAACCAGATTCATTGGAGAAGGCATTCAGGTTGGCAAGAAAACTTGAATGTAAAATAATGGCAACAAGGAAGCCTACCACTCAATTCTATAAAGAAGTAAGTGTTGCTATGCCTAGATTTCCACAACCTACAAGGTTGACATCACAACAATTGGAAGAAAAAAGGGAAAAAGGGATTTTCTACATTTGTGATAGAAAATACAGAGAAGGTCATAAGTGTGCTGAGAAGAAATTATTTTACATAGATTGTGAAGAGGAAGAAGAAAATGAACAAGAAGAGGATATACACTAGGAACCAGCCCTAGAAAAGGAAGAAATGAATCCGACCATATCATGTAAAGCAATGGCAGGAATTACCACTCCTCAAACTCTCAAGATAGAAGGACAAATCAAGAAGAAAAAGGTAATAGTGTTGATTGATTCAGGTAGCACCCATAATTTTATTCATTGTAAGGTAGCCAAGGAATTAAATTGTTTCTTATACCCAGCACCAGAATTTCAAGTGATGGTTGCAAATGGAGGAAATATAAATTTCTTTGGAAAATGCCATAATATCAAGCTAACCATGGGGGAATATGTATTGACTAGTCCAATGCTTTCCATTCCTATGGGAGGTGCTGATGTTGTACTAGGAGTACAATGGTTACAATCTTTGGGGATGGTAGCTTTTAATTTTCAAGAAATTTTCTTGAAATTTTTTTCGGAAGGAAAGGAAGTCGAATTACGGGGTATTGAAGGGAAGTCGGGAAGGATAATAAGCTCTAATGGCATGACAAAGCTTCTAAAGAAAGAACAACGAGGCGTAATTGCACAATTATGCTCACTAGAAGTTCCAACATCAAAATCATCTATTTCTGCAGATCTCCAACAAGTCTTGGAGAATCATTCCAAGGTGTTTGAAACTCCCAAAGGACTCCCACCTATTCGTGATCATGATCATGCTATTCATTTGATTCCAGGAAGTGTTCCTCCAAACATCAGGCCTTATAGATATCCTTACTTCCAAAGAGCGAAATTGAACGTATGATTGCAGAAATGTTAGAGGCGGGTATAATTCAACCTAGTCAAAGTTCTTTCTCTGCTCCTGTAGTATTAGTACACAAGAAGGATGGCTCATGGCGAATGTGTCCAGATTATAGGGAGCTCAATAAGCTCACCATTAAAGACAAATTTCCCATTCCTGTGATTGATGAATTATTGGATGAATTACATGGAGCAATTTATTTTACGAAGTTGGATCTTCGTTCAGGATATCATCAAATTAGAATGAAGACTGAAGATATTCCAAAAACAGCATTTCGAACTCATGAGGGTCATTATGAATTTTTGGTCATGCCTTTTGGACTTACCAATGCACCTTCTACATTTCAAGGGTTGATGAATTACATTTTCAAACCCTTCCTTAGAAAATTTGTGCTAGTATTTTTTGATGATATACTAATCTACAGCAGGTCTTGGAAGGATCATGTTGAACATGTTGACGGGGTGCTCAAACTATTGCAGGAGAAACAATTATATGCAAAAACATCCAAATGTTTCTTTGGAGTACAAGAGGTGGAATATCTGGGTCATATTACATCTCACGAGGGTGTTAAAGTAGACCCTAACAAAATTAAAGCCATTAAGGAATGGAAAGTCCCCACGACCATAAAGTAGTTGCGAGGATTTCTCGGGTTAACAGGGTATTATCGCAAGTTTGTTAAGAATTATGGGAGAATAGCAGCACCTCTAACAACATGATTGAAGAAAGATGCATTTTCATGGACTCCTGAAGCAACTAAGGCCTTTGAACATATTAAAGAGACAATGTGCCTAGCACCGGTCTTAGCTATGCCAGACTTCACAAAAACATTTATGGTGGAATATGATGCCTCAGGAAATGGAATTGGTGCTATTTTAATGCAAGAAGGAAGACCCATTGCTTTTGAAAGTCATCAAATCAGAGGAAAGTATTTACAGAAACCTATTTGTGAGAAGGAAATGTTAGCAATACTGCATGCACTAAAGAAATGGCGAACTTACCTAATGGGAAGACACTTCAAGGTAAAAACTGATCATGATAGTCTTAAACACTTTTTGGAACAAAGACTATCTTCAGAAGAGCAGCAAAAATGGGTAACAAAGATGTTGGGTTATGACTTTGAAATAATCTACAAAAAAGGAAAGCTTAATGTTGTTGCAGATGCACTCTCAAGAAAGAATGAAGAGGTGGAAGCATTGCTTTGTACCATTTCTATTATCCAACCAGATTGGATAACCGAAGCAAGAGATGAATGGAAGAAGGACAAAGATGTATGGACACTCATTCAAAAGTTGCAGCAAGATCCTAGTACATCTGATACATTTAGTTGGAAAAATGATTCCTTATGGTACAAAGATCGCTTATATCTTTGTAATAATTCCCAACTAAAACAAAATATTTTTCTGGAATTGAACACTTATCCTTTAGGAGGACACTCAAGATTTTTAAAAACTTACCACAGGGTGAAGAATGATTTTTTTTGGGATGGCCTTAAATCTGATATTCAAAATTTTGTGGCGGAATGTTTGGTTTGCCAGCAGAATACAGTGGAGAAAATTAAGACCCCGGGACTTCTACAACCTTTATCCATTCCAAGTCAACGTTGGGAGGAGATTTCAATGGATTTTATCACAGGTTTACCTAAGTCCAAAGGAAATAATGTCATCATGGTGGTAGTTGATAGACTTACCAAGTATGCACACTTTTGTGCATTATCTCATCCATTTAAAGAAAGTATAGTTGCTACTACATTTATGGACAAAATTCAAAAGCTACATGGAAGCCCAAGGGTTATTGTGAGTGACAGAGATCCCATTTTTACTGGAAATGTTTGGACGGAGTTATTTTCTTGTTTCGGTACTCAATTAGCTCATAGCTCATCTTATCATCCTCAATCTGATGGTCAAACTGAGATAGTAAATAAATGTTTGGAAGGATATCTTCGTTGTTTTGTATCTGATAAACAAACACAATGGGTCAAGTGGTTACCTCTCGCTGAATGGTGGTATACCACTTCCTTCCATACTGTAGCAAAAATGACCCCATTTATGGCACTTTATGGATATCATCCACCATAGATCACATCATCTTTAAGGTAAAATTTTAAGGTTCAAGCAGTGGAAGATCACATCGAGCATCAGCAAGAAGTTCTCCAACTCTTAAAGGATAACCTGAATTTGGCACAAAATCGAATGAAACAACATGCAGATCAACATCGTAGCGAGAGAAGTTTTGATGCAGGAGATTGGGTATTTTTACGGCTACAACCATACAAACAAATGTCCCTCAAGAAAGCTAAGAAGGATAATAAATCATCGCCAAAGTATTATGGTCCTTACAATGTGTTGCAAAAGATTGGTACTACGGCATACAAATTGGAGCTTCTTGCTTCTTCGCGAGTACATCCAGTTTTCCATGTTTCATGCTTAAAGAAGGTTATAGGTGAAAATCTTCCAGTTCAAACAATATTTCCAGAACTTGATGAGGAAGGAAAAATCATATTGGAACCTGAAGCGGTCATGGAAACAAGAACTCGACAGCTACGAAATCGATCAATTTCGGAGTATCTCATCAAGTGGAAGAACTTACCCACTGAAGATTCTACATGGGAGGATGAGAATTTTATACAGAAGCACCCAGAGCTACTCAAGCATTGAGGACAACACTTTTTTGAAGGAGAGGGGCATGTTAGGTCCCTATATTACTAATATAGTCCCTTATTGTTGTTAGTGTAACCCCCTTATTGTTATTATTGTACCCTTGTAACCCCCATTTTGTTATTATTGTGCCCTTAAATTATTATTGTTAGGTTGGCTAGGATTACATTGTGGCCCACTAGAATTACATTATGGCCCCATGGACTCCTATATATAGAAAGGAGGTTTTGTGAATTGTATCATCCAAGAATTGTTCATTTATGTAATGTATTGGAGGTTGCCCCCTCGAAGTGGCTCATTTCTAAGGCGTTGATATCTCTTTTCTTCTATTTTTGGAGCTGGTTACACAACAAATAATAATAATATGGGGGTTATACTAACATAATAAGGGACTACACTATTAATATAGGGGCTTAAAAATTACTCTCATCAACATTAAGATCTAAGAAGAGCCTCTCCAAGGAGGAGGAGAATACAAAGAAGAAAATTTGCAATAAAACTCTAAGAGCGTTTCGAGGAATAGAAAGCTACAGTGCGACCTTTATGAGGTTTCAAGAGAAAGGAGAAGACACGGGGATTCCTCCTTCAAGAGAAGACTAACATCTCAGGTCTCCTATTGAGGATGAGGCATTTTCCATCTTTAAAGAAAAGGCTAGGGGTGACAGCGCAGCCATAACAAAGGCAACTCTAACATCTCATGAAGAAGAAGAAGTAAGGGAAGTTGCTCCAAGAAGAGAAGCTCTTGCACTTTTGCAAGGAGTTTCAAAGAATCTCACATATAGATATTGTGGCACAACCCATGTGCAGTGTGCGCTAACATTATCAAATGGTGAGATCTTGAATGTTGCAGAATGTAAAGGGGAGACCAAGTTTTATAAGGTAACCAATATGTACCCCTCTTTATCTCAGAAAAATGATACACAAAGGAGGCAGGAAGATCTATGCAAGGAAAGCAAGAGAACATTGGTTCATCCATATCTCTATTATGATCTATGCCTTTATGTCTCCTTATTTAAAAAAGGTCCATTAGGGAAACCCCCTGATGTAAGAAAGAGCAAATTGTTCTCTCAACATGATACATTGAAGACAACTGGGTTCAAGGGAGACACTGTCACAACGCTGGAGACTATGGTTAAGAAGCATGCTTATGTAAATCACATTTTATTTTATGATTGCATGTACTCTCTTACCTTATACTTGCAGGCCATAACTCCTAAAGGGAGTGTTTTACCTTACAAGATTCATGGCCAACTATGGGCCAATATCATTTTCAAATATGGCCACTCCCTTGATGAGCTAAGGGAGGTGATGCAATATGATGGGTGCTTCCCTAAAGCCCAAAATATACATTTCACTTTTAGCCATGGTGAAATGAGAAGAGAAGAAATTAAGTCGCATGCAAATCACTTACCACATCTTGATCTGAAGCAGGAAGGAGATGACCTACTCTGGTTTCTATTGGGTGAGTGTGGGTACTCCCCAAAATTTTTGATTTTCTTGTCTCATGCCTTGTATTCCAAGAAAAGGCTGCATAATGGGAAGGCATGGTTGCTTGGGTTGAAAAGAAGGAGGTATGGACATCCCATGATTAATTTCGTGTCCATTCATTTACTTTTTCCTACAATTGTTGGAAATATGATGCAGAGTGTTGTCCTTGATGGCAACCCACTAATGGAGATGAAGACATGCGTCTATTGACATGTGTTGTCCTTGATGGCAAACCACCTGATGAAGTTATGCTTGACTTGATGGACTTAGTAAATAATGTAAATCTGATATGAAGTAGTAACGATAGCAATATGATGCTGAGTGTTGTCCTTGAAAGGCAACCCACTTGATAAAGATGATGGCAACTTCTTGATGAAGTTGTGCTTGCTAGAATATGTTCTTGATGAAGAAAATATGATGTATCTACAGTGTGCAATGAAGAAAGGAATTCAGAATGTGCTCAAAGTATGATGAAAAAATTATGTCTCTATGAATACGCGGATATGTCTAAAAAAAACGTGATAAGTCGCGTATGGGAAAAAGCGCTCAAAAAGTGCAAATCCAGGGGCCCGTGGTATTGAAGGCTCATGGTATTGATGACTCGTGGTATTGAAGACTCATGGTATTGAAGACTCGTGGTATTGAAGGCTCATGGTATTGATGACTCGTGGTATTGAAGACTCATGGTATTGAAGACTCATGGTATTGAAGGCTCATGGTATTGGTTTGACTCGTGGTATTGAAGGCTCATGGTATTGGTTTGGCTCGTGGTATTGAAGGCTCATGGTATTGTTTTGGCCCATGGTATTGAAAAATATAAACCTATATAAGGAGAAGAAATTCATTGTGCAAATCACAAGTGTGGGTGCAAGATGTCTGAGCTTGAATGAATACTTCTCTTTGAAGTAGATCTGAATGGAAAGGGTTACACTAGAAGATAAATCTGAATGTATGATGCACCAATGATGAAGAAGGGGATCTAGATCTGAAATGCATTTGTATTTGCTAGATCTGATTATGGAAGGCTTAGATCTGTGATGAGGCGAACATCTAGGCGAACATCTATCTGAAGTGAAAGGGTATGAAATATCTGATCTGTTCTGTTGTGTTTCTGATATCTGATCTGTGTTGATAAGTATCTGTTGGTGATGTATGTTTGTGCTAAAAAGTATGGAAAGGGTCCAGTGTGAAAATTGATGAAACGTGGTCCAAGGTGGTGCTGAGGGTTGTAGCCTTCAGTCAGGGGGTCGTAGCTCCCTTCCAGGTGAGGCTGGTAAACGAGATCGGGGGGTCGTAGCTCCCTTCCAGGTGAGGCTGGTAAACGAGTCAGGGGGTTGGAGCTCCCTTCCAGGAGAGGCTGGTAAACGAGCGCAGGTGGGTGCCTGCGTGCTGGTCAAGTCTGCGCCAGCACATATGTTGTAAGATGTTTTCTCTATAATAAAATATTGAAGGCTGAGCAACTGCGGCGGTGGTTTTCTCCCGACTTGGGTTTCCACCTAAAAATCCTGGTGTTCATGTGTGATGCTTTGTGTCATGATTTATTCTGTTCTTACTGCACATGTTTACTGCTTATTGAATATCTGATGAATAAATGAAGGACTGATTTGAGTGATGAATTAATGACATATATAGATATTTGTGTATACGCTAGTTTCGTAAAGGGTATCCGCGTATATACGCAAGTCTGGTTCAGGAAAGTAGCGTATGCATTTTAGAAGCAGAAAAAGTGAAAGTTTTGAATATGCAGTAAATACTGATTCACCCCCCCCTCTCAGTATTTTTCCCAACAATTGGTATCAGAGCAAGTTCCTTCTACAGAAGCTTGATCGCTTGAAGGAGATCCATCACAATGGGAAGTATACATACAAAAGCCTTGTTGAATTTTGGTGCAAAAGTATGGGCTCTCGCAAAAGAATGTGATGAAGAAAAGGGTACCTTTGTGGATTCTTTAGAAGACAATAATCTTCTTGAAGAAAACATTCAACTCAAGGTAAGCCTAGAAGAAAAGAACATAATCATTGAGACTTTTAAAAATCAGCTTGAAGCAAGAGAAAAACGCATGGAGGATCTAGAATGTGAAGTAGTAATTCTAAGGAAGGATAATGAGAAATTGAATTCTCTCAATCTCAGATTTGCTAAAAGTTCAGAAACCTTGGATGAGATTATCAAGGTACAACGGTCTCCTTTTATAGAAACAGGTCTTGGATATACTGGGGAATCTTCTCAGAAATCAGCACCAAATTCTCTAAAAGCAGCCACTGCTGGTTCTCTACATTCAGCCACTCAGCAAGAGAACAAAGGATCTTTACAGGTAAAGCAAGATCACCTCAATTCAAGAAACACTAACAGGGAGATCTTTCAAAATGGCTACAACCAAAAGGTAAAGTCTAATAGAAGATTTCATGATCACAGAAATTTCTACTTCAATGGTCAATGTTTCACATGTCACAACTTTGGTCATAAAGCTATTCAATGTGTTGCATATAAAACCATCATGACCAGAGAAGCAAGAAAGATCAGGATGAATGATGAACCAAAGAAGAACACCTTTAACAATTTTTCTCCTCTCCAAAATGAAGTTGAATGTACTTATTGCAATAACTTTGGTCATGAAGAATCTGAATGCAGGAGCAAGGTCCAGCCAAAAGAGCATGTTCCCTCAAGCTCTAAAGTATGGAAAAAGAAAGAATTACAGGTTGAAAATTGTGGGATAGCGTTATTTGCAGAGGGTGAAGAGAATCAATGGTATATTGATAGCGGGTGTTCAAGACACATGACAGGTGACAAAAGCAAACTTCATACTTATAATGCTCTTGAGAAGGAAAAGAAAGTTACTTTTGGAAATGATACTCCTGCTGTTATTAAAGGAAAAGGGTCAGTATTTCTAAAAGAAAAGGTGAAGGCTAAAGATGTCATGTATGTGGGTGGATTAAGGCATAACCTATTGAGTGTTAGTCAAATGTGTGATCAAGGAGCAGAAGTGGTCTTCAGTTCCAAAGAATGTGTGGTTCGTGATCTTGATACAGGTAAAATCATTATAAAAGGAAAAAGAAATCCAAGCAACCTGTATGTACTCAACAGCATAGAACAATGTTACTTAAGCAAATCTTCAGAAAATTGGCTATGGCATCGAAGACTGGGACATCTGAGTTTCTCTCAAATCAAGAAAGCAAGCAAACTTCAAGCTGTTCGTGATCTTCCCAAGATCAATCTTCCAGAAAGTACCATATGCAAATCTTGTCAATTTGGTAAGCAGACCAGAGTCCGATTTAATGCCAAAGAAGGTTCATCAAGTAAGCCTCTTGAACTCATTCATAATGACATCTGTGGACCTATGAGGAAAAAGTCATTACGTGGGGAAGAATACTATATCCTATTTATTGATGACTACTCCAGAATGTGTGAGATCGCGTTTATTAAACACACAGATGAAGCCTTTGAAAAATTTCAGAAGTACAAAGCACTGGTAGAAAATGAATTGGATTCAAAAATCAAGTGTCTTAGATCTGATCGAGGAGGAGAATATTCATCAAATGAATTCTTTGAATTTTGTGAACGACATGGCATTAAAAGACAGTTCTCTGTAGCAGGCACTCCACAACAAAATGGTGTAGCAGAAAGAATGAATAGAACAATTGTTCAAATGGCCAGAGCTATGCTTACTGACTCTAATGTTCCTAACATGTTTTGGAGTGACGCAGCTCGTGCAGCAGTTAACATTCTCAACAAGGCTCATGTTCGGGTAAACAGTGATAAAACTCCATATGAACTCTGGTATGGCAAATCTCCCACTGTAAAGCATTTTAAAGTTTTTGGAAGTTGATGCTTTATCAAAAATAATGATGAAAAACTTGGCAAGTTTGACCCTAGATCAGATGAAGGGATACTTCTTGGCTACTCATCTTCAAGCAAAGCATTCACCTGTTACAATAAAAGGCTTCAAAAGGTTGTTGAATGTATTGATGTTGTTATTGACGAGTCTCCTGCAGCTCCTAAAGAAGAAAAACAAACAACAGAAGAAGGTGATGATGACATATGGCCTTCTACATCAGATGGAAATGATATAGACAGTGAATCAAATGAAGAACCTGAAAATGATTTATCTGAAAAAGCTCCATCCAGATATGTTCAAAAGAATCATCCTGAATCTCAAATTTTGGGAGACAAGGAATCAGGTGTACGAACAAGGAGAACTCTTGCGGGATCTTCTAGCAATTTGGCACTTCTATCCACAATTGAACCACACAATGTCAATGAAGCTAGCAAATATGAATGTTGGAATAATGCCATGGATGAAGAAATTGAGCAAATTGAAAAGAATGACACTTGGGATTTGGTACCAAGACCTCATGATAAAAATGTCATTGGAACTAAATGGATCTTCAAGAACAAGTTAAATGAGAATGGGGATGTTGTAAGAAACAAAGCTAGACTGGTTTGCAAAGGGTATACTCAACAAGAAGGTATAGACTTTGAAGAAACGTTTGCTCCTGTAGCTAGAATTGAAGCCATAAGAATGTTTCTTGCTTTCTCAAGCTATCAACGAATCAAAGTTTATCAAATGGATGTTAAGTCTGCTTTTCTTAATGGTGATCTAGAAGAAGAAGTTTATATAGAACAACCGGAAGGATACATTTTGGGAAATAATGCAAATCTTGTTTGTAGACTTAAAAAGGCTCTGTATGGACTCAAACAAGCTCCAAGGGCTTGGTATTATCGTCTTGACAAATATCTTCATCAACAAGGATTTTCAAAGTGGTCTGCTGATAGCAACTTATACACAAAAGTTGAAAATGATAAACTATTGATTGTAGTTGTATATGTTAATGATATCATTTTTGGGAGCAACGAAGAATCTATGAGTCAAAAATTTGCTTCTGTCATGCAGCAAGAATTTGAAATGTCTTTACTTGGGGAACTAACATTCTTTCTTGGCTTGCAAGTGCATCAATCTGCAGATGGTATATTTCTATCACAAGCAAAATATCTTAAGCAAATTATGAAGAAGTATGGCATGGAAGAATTCAAAACTGTAAGTACACCAATGATAACCGGATGCAGTCTCAGTTCTAATGATGATTCTCCCACTGTGAATCAACCAGAATACAGATCGATGATTGGAAGTCTACTTTATCTCACTGGGACCAGACCAGACATTATGCATGCTGTTGGGATTGTTGGACGATTCGAAGCTAATCCAAAAGAGTCTCACCTTCAGGCTGTCAAAAGGATATTCAAATATCTACAAGGAACTCAAGACTTTGGTCTATGGTATCCAAAGGATGCTGATCTTACTCTTCATGCTTACACTGATGCAGATTGGGCTGGAAGTGTTGATGATCGAAAAAGCACTAGTGGTGGTGCATTTTACATGGGGCCTCGGTTAGTATCTTGGTTCAGCAAGAAGCAAAATTCTATTGCCTTATCAACAGCTGAAGCAGAGTATGTAGCTGCCGCATCTTGTTGCACTCAACTCCTATGGATGATGCAAACCTTGCAAGATTTTCAAATCAAATGTGCCACTCCTATCTCCATTATGTGTGATAATACAAGTGCCATCAGTATCTCAAAGAATCCTGTCATGCATTCAAAAACCAAGCACATTCCCATCAAATATCATTTCCTACGTGAACAAGTGCTTGAGCAAAAAGTGAAGTTGGAGTATGTTACCTCCAAAGAACAAGCTGCGGATATCTTTACCAAACCTCTGCCCAGGGAAGTGTTCGAGTATCAAAGACAGAAGCTGGGAGTGGTCTCTGCCAGTCAAAAGAAAAAATCTGCATAATTTTTAGAAGATGGCTTGGGATACGCGGGTTTCCTGAAACACAGTCGCGTATGTACGCGAGTTCTTGCACATAAAACCGCGTATGTTTGGTTGCTGACAATTTTTGGTTGGATCAGCTCTCTTCAGCACAGCTGCAGTGCTGTTTGGTATCTCTGATACTGTTTGGTAGCTCTGGTGGTGTTCCAGTTCTCATAATTCTGTTTCTATTGTTTTGATGAAGATGCCTTGATGATTTGTTGGTGGAAGTTTTCAGGATGCACAAACTAAGGGGGAGCCTTAGGCTTTTGGAAAAATTGCTTGGTTGCACAGATTCAGGGGGAGCATTAGTATTGCTGAGTATAATGCATTGTTGGCATTATGATGGTTCTGTTATATGATCTCTCTTGAGGTCTTCTTGGTATTGGTCATGAAAAGTCATATTTGTATTTTTGATGAAAAGGTCATGTTGAGACCCTTGATGTAAAATCTGCAATATTCAATCATGTATGTCAAATTTGTAAACCCACTTGGTTGGGTAGCTGAGTCAATTTTTGTAAACCCACTTGGTTGGGTAGCTGAATTGAAATTTGTAAACCCACTTGGTTGGGTACTTGAGTCTCATATGTAAATCCACTTGGTTGGATATTTGATGTAAGTATGAGTCTTTGGTGATAGGAAGAGTCATGTACTTTATTGAAAAATATGTTTGAAGATTCAGCATGAACTAAGGGGGAGCTTGGCCACTTCAGCATATATCAGTTCTACAGAATGTTTCTTCCACATGAGGAGAAAAGGGGGAGAATGTTGGTTTTCATCCGCTGGTTTTACCCTTTGCCCTTGATGTCAAAGGGGGAGAGTGACCAAACACCATCATGGTTGCCATCAAGTCCAAAGGGGGAGATTGTTGGAAATATGATGCAGAGTGTTGTCCTTGATGGCAACCCACTAATGGAGATGAAGACATGCGTCTATTGACATGTGTTGTCCTTGATGGCAAACCACCTGATGAAGTTATGTTTGACTTGATGGACTTAGTAAATAATGTAAATCTGATATGAAATGATGTTTGATAGCAATATGATGCTGAGTGTTGTCCTTGAAAGGCAACCCACTTGATAAAGATGATGGCAACTTCTTGATGAAGTTGTGCTTGCTAGAATATGTTCTTGATGAAGAAAATATGATGTATCTACAGTGTGCAATGAAGAAAGGAATTTAGAATGTGCTCAAAGTATGATGAAAAAATTATGTCTCTATGAATACGCGGATATGTCTAAAAAGAACGTGATAAGTCGCGTATGGGAAAAAGCGCTCAAAAAGTGCAAATCCAGGGGCCCGTGGTATTGAAGGCTCACGGTATTGATGACTCGTGGTATTGAAGACTCATGGTATTGAAGACTCGTGGTATTGAAGGCTCATGGTATTGATGACTCGTGGTATTGAAGACTCATGGTATTGAAGACTCATGGTATTGAAGGCTCATGGTATTGGTTTGACTCGTGGTATTGAAGGCTCAGGGTATTGGTTTGGATCGTGGTATTGAAGGCTCATGGTATTGTTTTGGCCCTTGGTATTGAAAAATATAAACCTATATAAGGAGAAGAAATTCATTGTGCAAATCATAAGTGTGGGTGCAAGATGTCTGAGCTTGAATGAATACTTCTCTTTGAAGTAGATCTGAATGGAAAGGGTTACACTTGAAGATAAATCTGAATGTATGATGCACCAATGATGAAGAAAGGGATCTAGATCTGAAATGCATTTGTATTTGCTAGATCTGATTATGGAAGACTTAGATCTGTGATGAGGCGAACATCTAGGCGAACATCTGTCTGAAGTGAAAGGGTACGAAATATCTGATCTGTTCTGCTGTGTTTCTGATATCTGATCTGTGTTGATAAGTATCTGTTGGTGATGTATGTTTGTGCTAAAAAGTATGGAAAGGGTCCAGTGTGAAAATTGATGAAACGTGGTCCAAGGTGGTGCTGAGGGTTGTAGCCTTCAGTCAGGGGGTTGTAGCTCCCTTCCAGGTGAGGCTGGTAAACGAGATCGGGGGGTCGTAGCTCCCTTCCAGGAGAGGCTGGTAAACGAGTCGGGGGGTTGGAGCTCCCTTCCAGGAGAGGCTGGTAAACGAGCGCAGGTGGGTGCCTGCGTGCTGGTCAAGTCTGCGCCAGCACATATGTTGTAAGATGTTTTCTCTATAGTAAAATATTGAAGGCTGAGCAACTGCAGCGGTGGTTTTCTCCCGACTTGGGTTTCCACCTAAAAATCCTGGTGTTCATGTGTGATGCTTTGTGTCATGATTTATTCTGTTCTTACTGCACATGTTTCCTGCTTATTGAATATCTGATGAATAAATGAAGGAATGATTTGAGTGATGAATTAATGACATATATAGATATTTGTGTATACGCTAGTTTCGTAAAGGGTATCCGCGTATATACGCAAGTCTGGTTCAGGAAAGTAGCGTATGCATTTTAGAAGCAGAAAAAGTGAAAGTTTTGAATATGCAGTAAATACTGATTCACCCCCCCCCTCTCAGTATTTTTCCCAACAACAATATATGTACATATATTTATATTTAGAGTGCATTTCATAAACATGTATGTACTTGGGCTTGAGAGAGATTGTGATCTTCTCATTAGTTGGCATAAGGAGAATTGTTCATATCATGCCATTGATGCTCCAACCCTTGTTGTAAACATGAGAGGAGGGATGACACATTGGGTGAATGTGTTCATGGGGAAACAAATCTCACATATCTATTCATACTTCAAGAAGAGGGTAAAACACTACGTTGTATATCTTGTATCTTTCCACAAAGGGCCATGTATTGAATTTATGTCATGAAGTAAAGTATTTCATATGGGGAAATTTGGAGCATGAAATGTGTTGTTTGATTCATAATCAGACAAAACCTATTATCCTACACTATTCTCAAGCTTTGAAGAAGCTTGTTGCAGCAAATAGGTGGTGGGATGGCCACTTATTACACCATAACTTGAAGCAGCCTGGGAAGGGAAACCTTCCAACATACACACTGCAGAGCTATTATTGGGAGGGATTTGGAAAGGAGCCACTTCAGAATTTCCAAAGATGTATGAGAGTTGTAGATATGGATCAGCCACATGACTCTTTGGAAGAGTTAAATCAACCCACTCATTCTTCTTTTGAAGAAGAGAATAGATCCATACTCCTCTCACTTAATAGGAGAAAGATGATTACTAAAGAACATGATCATGCTGCGCATGCTCTTATTTCTAATTTCATGTATCCTTATACCATGTTTTTTTAGGTCATAACTCCAAGGAAGAGTTTTATATCATGTGAGCCTCTTGGCCAATATTGAGCCCCAAGCAAAAATTCAGAATTGGGCCACTCCCTTGAGAGGAAAAGGGAGATTTTTCAAAATGATGGGTGCTTCCCCAAACCACCAAACATATATCACACTTTCAGCCATGGTGATATGGCATGGGCAGCACGTAAGTGGTGGGAAAACCACTTGCCATATCTACATTTGATGCAAGCAGGGGATGCCTTGTGTTGGTTCCACATGTGGGACTATGACCCACCTCCATATGTACAATTTTTTGTTCCCATGTACATTGTTTTAATTTCCTATCCTGATAATGTACTTGTATTTTTATGGGGATGTATGGGGAAAGAAGAAAGGATGGCATGTACCTCATGGGATGGCTACTCTCCATGTACTTTATGTTTTATTGTTTCAAGGAGAGCATCGGGGAAAACCATGTTTGTTTCATATGATCTATTGTCTCCTTATGGGATGAGCTATTTGCATCTTATGAGAACTTTGGAGGAGCAAGAAATGGATGGATGGATTGGTGAGCACTTGGCTTATAGAGGGAGCTTATCTTGTGTTGGTGTCACCAAGGAGGAGATTTTGCAGCACTCACGCTGCAGTTTCTTGAGGACAAGCAACAGTTTTGGAGGGGAGGACTGTAATATTCCTAATTAGCCCAAGCTAATAGGAATATTTCATTTTGTTTTAATTTTATTATTGATGAATAAAATGTAAAGGAGGACATGAAAAACTCCTAAAACATGAAAATAAATCAATGCCCAATGTGAACAGAGACAAATCAGGGCTTTCTTAATAAAATCCACTTGTGTGTGAACATGATTGAGCCACTTGACTGGGTCAACGGGACCAAATCACTAAGCAGTCCAGATACATTGAACCACTTTGAAGACCCATCGGAGTTCTAGAAGGAGGATCCCATGTGAAAGGGATTAATTCTTTTGAGGTGTTTTAGGGTTTTGCACATCCTCATCTTATAAAAGGAAGGAGAAGGCTCAAGAGAAGGTTGTTGAAGATATTCAGAAATTAGACTCCATAGACTAATTATAATTCTCTGGGTTGTTTAGCAAGATAATAGTGAGGGTTTCCTGTTTAGGAAACCTTCCTCTTTCTTTGAGGATTATTGGAGGAGATTGTGCTGCATTGATCCACTATCCAGAATTTTGGCCAAGCTTCACCTTATATTACAGTGCTTCTCATGTTGAGGGTTGAGCTGTCTTGTGAGCTGCAGCAAGTGGAATCAGATCTATTTAGATTTTAATATTTCTACTGCATATTTTTAGTGGTGGAGTCATCTAAATCACTGGTAGGAGTGCAATAGCTATTTGGAGCTGCAAATTCAGATCTGGGCATTAGGCCAAAGGGTTCTTAGCTTCATCTGCACATTTCCTTGAGGAAAATACATCCTTTTTGCTGGCATAGTTGCAGTTTTCACTTGACATCTGTTTGGAGGAGAGATCTTTGATGAAAGGGATCCTTTCCTTCACAGTGGTGATCCATAGATTGGAAAACCAATATATGTTCCATTTGAAATCTGATATGTTGTGCATCACATTCTTCATAAATTTCTGAATTTTACTGCAGATCTGTGACTTAGATCTCAGATCTACTCACAACTGCTCATATTTTGCAGAGATCCCCAAGGGGAATGTGATAAAGAGCTCATTTGCTATTCAAATCTATAATAGATCTATAATTTTATACTCATATCTATTCTAGATCTAAAAACTAATGAAACACTACTTCAGCCATTAAAAATTACGCTATCTAACTTATTCTACATTTTTTTGTGTTGCAGGCCTCTATTTTGAGGCATTCTTTATGTAAAATCTCTCTATTTCTCATGTAAAATGTATGACCCATGTCACTGATCTTATTTATCAATTTTCAGACCCTATTTCAGCAAAACCCTTTAGTAAATTACGCTCTTGTGCTTCAATAAATTTCTGCATGCTTTAAGTGTTGGGGAATGAGGGTTTTGAAGCCTAGTTGGGGAAGGAGGAGTTGTTTGACATAGCTAGAATGCTTTTTTGAGCTAAAATTCATAGTGTAGGTCCCTCATGACCTAAGATCTCATATCCAACCATCCTTACCCTCTTTTTTTATGCAAATATCTGATATTGAGAGTTTTAGTGCATAAATTGTTGCTTTTCCCCATCCTTTGTGAGTGGAATGAATCAATTTCCTTGCTACTGCATATATTAATGATGGTAAAATGTTTACAAACAAATAACAAGTGTTATTATTCTACTGCTACTCCAATACAATGTTTATATATTGTTGCAGTCCCTCATTGGGTAGTTTCAAAGAATAACTGGGTGTGGGAGACCTATTTAACCCACCTAGTTTAATTTGTTTCTGATCTCCTCTTGGATGTGGGTCTTAGATTACCAGATATAAGGGATCCAATGGCATATCTTGGTTTTTGAAGAATAAATTCTTGAAAAATGTGTTTTTCAGGCATGTCTTGCTGAGCAATCCCCTTTTGGGATATTACAGTGGTATTGAAGCATGATCTCTGGGACTGCCTGTGAGACCAGGCTTTCATAAAATTAAAGAGAAGAAGTAGAGATCAGAATCATGGAGAGGATGAGATTACTCTCATCAATATTTATATCTAAGAAGATCCTCTCCAAGGAGGAGGAGCAGAAAAAGGAGGAAAGTTGCAATAAAACTCTAAGAGGGTTTCGAGGAATAGAAAGCTGCAATGAGACCTTTATGATGTTTCAAGAGAAATGAGAAGACACGGGGATTCCTTATTAAAGATAATACCAACATATTAGGTCTCCTATTGAGGATGAGGCATTTTCCATCTTTAAAGAAAAGGCTGGGGGTGACAGTGTAGTCATAACAAAGGCACCTCTAGCATCTCATGAAGAAGAAGAAGTAAGGGCAGTTGCTCCAAGAAGAGAAGCTCTTGCACTTTTTCAAGGAGTTTCAAAGAATCTCACATATAGAGATTATGGCACAACCAATGTGAAGTGTATGCTAACATTATCAAATGGTGAGATCTTGAATATTGCATAATATAAAGGGGAGACCAAGTTTCATAGGGTAAGCAATATCTACCCCTCTTTATCTCAGAAAAATGATACAAAAAGGAGGTAGGAATATCTATGCAAGGAAAGCAAGAGCACATTGGTTCATCCATCTCTCTATTATGATCTATGCCTTGATGTCTCCTTATTTAAAAAGGGTCCATTAGGGAAACCTCCAGATGTAAGAAAGAGCAAAGTGTTCTCTCAACACGATACATTGAAGACACCTGGGGTCAAGGGAGACACTATCACAGCGTTGGAGACTATGGGTAAGAAGCATGCTTATGTAAATCACATTTTATTTTATGATTGCATGTACTCTCTTACCTTATACTTGCAGGCCATAACTCCTAAAGGGAGTGTTTTACCTTACAAGCTTCATGGCCAACTATGGGCCAAGATCATTTTCAAATATGACCACTCCCTTGATGAGCTAAGGGAGGTGATGCAATATGATGGGTGCTTCCCTAGAGCCCCAAATATATATTTCACTTTCAGGCATGGTGAAATGAGAAGAGAAGAAATTAAGTGGCATGCAAACCACTTACCACATCTTGATCTGAAGTAGGAAGGAGATGACCTGCGTTGGTTTCTATTGGGTGAGTGTGGGTACTCCCCAAAATTTCTGATTTTCTTGTCTCATGCCTTATATTCCAAGAAAAGGCTGCATAATGGGAATGCATGGTTGCTTTGGTTGACAAGAAGGAGGTATGGAAATCCCATGATTAATTCCATGTCCATGCATTTACTTTTTCCTACAATGTACGTACATATATTTATGTTTAGAGTGCATTTCATAAACATGTATGTACTTGGGCTTGAGAGAGATTGTGACCTTCTCATGGGTTGGCATAAGGAGACTTGTTCATATCATGCCATTGATGCTCCAACCCTTGTTGTAAACATTAGAGGAGGGATGAAACATTGGGTGAATGTGTTCATGGGGAAACAAATCTCCCATATCTATTCATACTTCAAGAAGAGGTTAAAACACTACATGGTTACTGCATTGTATATCTTGTATCTTTCCACAAAGGGCCATGTATTGAATTTATGTCATGAAGACTTACATATGGGGAAATTTGGAGCATGAAATGTGTTGTTTGATTCATACTCATCCAAAACCTATTATCCTACACTATTCTCAAGCTTTGAAGAAGCTTATTGCAGCAAATAGGTGGTGGGATGGCGACTTATTACACCATGACTTGAAGAAGTATGGGAAGGTAAACCTTCCAACATACACACTGTAGAGCTATTATTGGGAGGGCTTTGGAAAGGATCAAATTCAGCATTTCCAAAGATGTATGGGAATTTTAGAGATGGATCAGCCACATGACTCTTTGGAAGAGTTAAATCAGCCCACTCATTCTTTTTTTGAAGAAGAGAATAGATCCATACTCCTCTCCCTTAATAAGAGAAAGATTATTGGTGAAGAACATGATCATGTTGCACATGCTCTTATTTCTGATTTCATGTATCCTTACACCATGTTTTTACAGATCATGACTCCAAGGAAGAGTGTTATATCATGTGAGCCTCTTGGCCAATATTGGGCCCCAAACGAAATTTCAGAATTGGGCCACTGCCTTGAGAGGAAAAGGGAGATTTTCAAAATGATGGGTGCTTCCCAAAAGCACCAAACACATATCACAATTTCATCCATGGTGATATGGCATGCAAAGGAAGTAAATGGTCGAAAAACCACTTACCATATCTACATTTGATGCAAGCAGGGGATTCCTTGCATTGGTTCCACATGTGGGACTATGACCCACCTCCATATGTGCAATTTTATGTTCCCATGTACATTGTTTTAATTTCCTATCCTGATAATGTACTTGTATTTTTATGGGGATGTATGGGGAAATAAGGAAGGATGGCATGTACCTCACAGGATGGCTACCCTCCATGTACTTTATGTTTTCTTGTTTCAAGGAGAGCATGGGGGCAAACCATGTTTGTTTCATATGATCTATTGTCTCCTTATGGGATGAGCTATTTTCATCTTATGAGATATTTGGAGGAGCAAGACATGGATGGATGGATTGGTGAGCACTTGGCTTGTAGAGGAAGATTATATTGTGTTGGTGTCACCAAGGAGGAGATTTTGCAGCACTCACCTTGCATTTTCTTGAGGACAAGCAACAATTTTGGAGGGAAGGACTGTAATATTCCTAATTAGCCCAAGCTAATAGGAATATTTAATTTTGTTCTAATTTTATTTATTGATGAATAAAATGTAAAGAAGGACATGAAAAACTACTAAAACATGAAAATAAATCAATGCCCAATGTGAAGAGAGACAAATCAGGGATTTCTTAATAAAAGCCACTTATGTGTGAACAAGATTGAGCCACTTGACTGGGTCAACAAGACCAAATCACTAAGAAGTCCAGATACATTGAAGTACTTTGAAGACCCAGCGTAGTTCTAGAAGGAGGATCCCATGTGAAAGGAATTAATTCTTTTGAGGTGGTTTAGGGTTTTTCACATGCTCATCTTATAAACGGAAGGAGAAGGCTCAAGAGAAGGTTGTTGAAGATATTCAGATATTAGTCTCCTTAGAATAATTCTAATTCTCTGGGTTTTTTAGCAAGAGAATAGTGAGGGTTTCCTGTTTAGGAATCCTCCCTCCTTCTTTGAGGATTATTGGAGGAGATTGTGCTGCATTGATCCACTATCCGGTATTTTGGCCAAGCTTCACCTTACATTACAGCGCTGCTCATGTTGAGGGTTGAGCTGTCTTGTGAGCTGTAGCAAGTGGAATCAGAGCTATTTATATCTGAATATTTATATTGCATATTTTCAGTGATGGGGTCATCTAAATCACTGGAAGGAGTACAATAGCTATTTGGAGCTGCAAATTCATATCTGGGCATTAGGCCAAAGAGTTGTTCACTTCATCTGTGTAGTCCCTTTAGGAAACTACATCCTTTTTGCTGGCAGAGTTGCAGTGTTCACTTGACATAAGTTTGGAGGAGAGATCTCCAGTGAAAGGGATCTTTTCCTTCACTATGGTGATCCATAGATTGGCCAACCAATCTATGTTCCATTTCATATCCGATATGTTGTGCATCAAATTCTTCATAAATTTCTGAATTTTACTACAGATCTGTGACTTAGATCTTAGATCTACTCACACCTGCTCATATTTTGCAGAGATCCATAATGGGAATGTAATAAAGAGATCATTTTCTATTCATATCTATAATAGATATAAAATTTTATACTCAGATCTATTCTATATATAAAAATTAATGAAACACTACTTCAGCCATTAAAAATTACGCTGTCTAACTTATTCTGCATTTTCTTGTGTTGCAACCCCTCTATTTTGAGGCATTATTTATGTAAAATATTTGTCTTTCTCATGTAAAATGTATGACCCATGTCACTGATATGATTTATCAATGTTCAGACCCTATTGCAGCTAAACCCTTCAGTAAATTACGCTCTTGTGCATCAGTAAATTTCTGCATGCTTTAAGTGTTAGGGAATCAGGGTTTTTAAGCCTAATTGGGGAAGGAGGAGTTGTTTAACATAGCTAGAATTCTTGTTTGAGATGAAATTCAAACAGTAGGTCCCTCATGACCTAAGCTATCAGATCCAACCATAATTACCCTCTGTTTTCATGTAGATCTCTGATATTGAGCGTTTTAGTGCATAAGTTTATGCTTTTCCCCATCCTTTGTGAGTGGAATCAATCATTTTCCTTGATAATGGATATATTAATGACAGTAAAGTGTTTATGAACATATACTAAGTGTTATTATTCTTCTTCTACTCCAATACATTTTTTATATATTGCGGCAGTCCCTCATTGGGAAATTTCAAAACATAACTGGGTGTGGGAGACCTATTTAACCCACCTAGTTTAATTTGTTTCTGATATCCTCTTTGATGTGGGTCTTATATTACCAGATCTAAGGGATCTGAGGGCTTCTCTTGGTTTCTGAAGCATACATTCCTAAAAAATTCATTTTTTAGGCATGTCTTTCTGAGAAATCCCCTTTTGGGATATTACAATGGTATCGAAGCATGATCTTTGGCACTGCCTGTGAGATCAAGCTTTCAAAAAATTAAAGAGAAGAATTAGAGATCAAAATCATGGAGAGGATGAGATTACTCTCATCAATATTCAGATCTAAGAGGAGCCTCTCCAAGGAGGAGGAGCACACAAAGGAGGAAAGTTGCAATAAAACTCTAAGAGGGTTTCAAGGAATAGAAAGCTGCAGTGAGACCTTTATGAGGTTTAAAGAGAAAGGAGAAGACATGGGGATTCCTCCTTCAAGAGAATACCAAGATCTCAGGTCTCCTATTGAGTATGAGGCATTTTCCATCTTTAAATAAAAGGCTAGGGGTGACAGTACAGTCATAACAAAGGCACCTGTAACATCTCATGAAGAAGAAGAAGTAAGGGTGGTTGCTCCAAGAAGAGAAGCTCTTGCACTTTTGCAAGGATTTTCAAAGAATCTCACATATAGATATTGTGGCACAATCCATGTGCAGTGTGCACTAACATCATCAAATGGTGAGATCTTGAATATTACAGAATATAAAGGGGAGACCAAGTTTCATAGGGTAAGCAATATCTACCCCTCTTTATCTTAGAAAAATGATACACAAAGGAGGCAAGAAGATCTATGCAAGGAAAGCAAGAGAAAATTTGTTCATCCATATCTATATTATGATCTATGCCTTGATGTCTCCTTATTTAAAAAAGGACCAGGGAAACCCCCTGATGTAAGAAAGAGCAAAGTGTTCTCTCAACATGATACATTGAGGACACCTGGGGTCAAGGGAGACACTGTCACAGTGCTGGAGACCATGGCTAAGAAGCATGCTTATGTAAATCACATTTTATTTTATCATTGCATGTACTTTCTTACCTTATACTTGTAGGCCATAACTCCTAAAGGGAGTGTTTTACCTTACAAGCTTCATGGCTAGCTATGGGCCAAGATCATTTTCAAATATGACCACTCCCTTGATGAGCTAAGGGAGGTGATGCAATATGATGGGTGCTTCCCTAAAGCCCCAAATATACATTTCACTTTCAGCCATGGTCAAATGAGAAGAGAAGCAATTAAGTGCCATGCAAACCACTTACCACATCCTCATCTGAAGCAAGAAGGAGATGACCATCGTTGGTTTCTATTGTGTGAGTGTGGGTACTCCCCAAAATTTCTGATTTTCTTGTATCGTGCCTTTTATTCCAAGAAAAGGCTGCATAATGGGAAGGCATGGTTTCTTGGGTTGGCAAGAAGGAGGTATGGACATCCCATGATTAATTCTGTGTCCATGCATTTACTTTTTCGTAGAATGTATGTACATATATTTATGTTTAGAGTGCATTTCATGAACATGTATGTACTTGGGCTTGAGAGAGATTGTGACCTTCTCATGGGTTGGCATAAGGAGACTTGTTCATATCATTCCATTGATTCTCTAACCCTAGTTATAAACATGAGAGGAGGGATGACACATTGGGTGAATGTGTTCATGGGGAAAGAAATATCCCATATCTATTCATACTTCAAGAAGAGGGTAAGACACTACATGGTTACTGCATTGTATATCTTGTATCTTTCCACAAAGGGCCATGTATTGAATTTATGTCATGAAGGAAAGTCTTTCATATGGGGAAATTTGGAGCATGACATGTGTTGTTTGATTCATACAAAGCCAAAACCTATTATCCTACACTATTCTCAAGCTTTGAAGAAGCTTATTGTAGCAAATAGGTGGTGGTATGGCCACTTATTACATCATGACTTGAAGCAGCATGGGAAGGGAAACCTTCCAACATACACATTGCAGAGCTATTATTGGGACGACTTTGGAAAGGAGCCACTTCAACATTGCCAAATATGTATGAGCATTGTAGAGATGGATTAGCCACATGACTCTTTGGAAGAGTTAAATCATCCCACTCATTCTTCTTTTGAAGAAAAGAATAGATCCATACTCCTCTCCCTTAATAGGAGAAAGATTATTGGTGAAGAACATGATCATGTTGCACATGCTCTTATTTTTTATTCCATATATCCTTACGCCATGTTTTTGCAGATCATGACTCCAAGGAAAAGTGTTATATCATGTGAGCCTCTTGGCCAATATTGGGCCCCAAACAAAATTTCTAAATTGGGCCACCCCCTTGAGAGGAAAAGGGAGATTTTGCAAAATGATGGGTGCTTCCCCAAAGCACCAAACATATATCACACTTTCAGCCATGGTGATATGGCATGGGCAGAAAGTAAGTGCTGTGAAAACCACTTAACATATCTACATTTGATGCAAGCAGGGGATGCCTTACGTTTGTTCCACATGTGGGACTATGAAAAACATCCATATGTGCAATTTTCTGTTCCTATGTACATTGTTTTAATTTCCTATCCCGATAATGTACTTTTATTTTTATGGGGATGTATGGGGAAATAAGGAAGGATGGCATGTACCTCATGGGATGGCTACTCTCCATGTAATTTATATTATCTTGTTTCAAGGAGAGCATGGGGAAAAACCATTTTTGTTTCATATGAATTATTGTCTCCTTATGGGATGAGCTATTTGCATCTTATGAGAACTTTGGAGGAGCAAGACATGGATGGATGGATTGGTGAGCACTTGGCTTGTAGAGGGAGCTTATCTTGTGTTGGTGTCACCAAGGAGGAGATTTTACAACACTCACCTTGGATTTGCTTGAGGACAAGAAACAATTTTGGAGGGGAGGACTGTAATATTCCTAATTAGCCCAAGCTAATAGGAATATTTCATTTTGTTCTAATTTTATTTATTGATGAATAAAATGTAAAGGAGGACATGAAAAACTCCTAAAACATGAAAATAAATCAATGCCCAATGTGAACAGAGACAAATCAGGGCTTTCTTAATAAAATCCACTTGTGTGTGAACAGGATTGAGCCACTTGACTGGGTCAACAGGACCAAATCACTAAGCAGTCTAGATACATTGAACCACTTTGAAGACCTAACGCAGTTCTAGAACAAGGATCCCATATGAAAGGGGTTAATTCTTTTGAGGTGGTTTAAGGTTTTGCACATCCTCATCTTATAAAATGAAGGAGAAGGCTCAAGAAAAGGTTGTTGAAGATATTCAGAAATTAGTCTCCTTAGAATAACTCTAATTCTCTGGGTTTTTTAGTAAGAGAATAGTGAGGGTTTCCTGTTTAGGAATCCTCCCTCCTTATTTGAGGATTATTGGAGGAGATTGTGCTACATTTATCCACTATCTGGAATTTCAGCCAAGCTTCACCTTACATTACATTGTTGCTCATGCTGAGGGTTGAGCTGTCTTGTGAGCTGCAGCAAGTGGAATCAGATCTATTTAGATCTGAATATTTATATTGCATCTTTTCAGTGGTGGAGTCATCTAAATCACTGGCAGGAGTGCAATAGTTTTTTGGTGCTGAAAATTTAGATCTGGGCATCAGGCCAAAGGGTTCTTCACTTCGTCTACGTAGTTCCTTGAAGAAAATGCGTCCTTTTTTCCGGAAGAGTTGCAATGTTCACTTGACATCCGTTTGGAGGAGAGATCTCCAGTGAAACAACTCTTTTCCTTCACTGTGGTGATCCATAGATTGACCAACCAATCTATGTTCAATTTCAGATCTGATATGTTGTGCATCACATTCTTCAGAAATTTCTGAAGTTTGCTACAGATCTGTGACTTAGATCTCAGATCTACTCACAGTTGCTCATATTTTGCAGAGATCCCCAAAGGGAATGTAATAAAGAGCTCATTTTCTATTCAGAACTGTAATATATATAAAATTTTATACTCAGATCTGTTTTAGATTTAAAAATTAATGAAACACTGCTTCAACCATTAAAAATTGTGTTGTCTAACTTATTCTACATTTTCTTATGTTGCAACCCCTCTATTTTGAGGCATTCTTTATGTAAAATCTCTGTCTCTCTCATGTAAAATGTATGAGCCATGTCACTGATCTAATTTATCAATGTTCGGACCCTATTGCAACTAAACCCTTTTGTAAATTACACTCTTGTGCTTAAGTAAATTTCTGCATGCTCTAAGTTTTGCGGAATGAGGGTTTTTAAGCCTAGTTGGGGAGGGAGGAGTTGTCTAACATAGCTAGAATGCTTGTTTGAGCTGAAATTCAGAGCGTAGGTCCCTCATGACCTAAGATACTAGATCCAACCATTCTTACCCTCTATTTTTATGCAGATATCTGATATTTTTCCCCATCCTTTGTGAGTGGAATGAATCACTTTCCTTGATGTTGCATATATTAATGATAATATAGTGTTTATGAACATATACCAAGTGTTATTATTTTTCTGCTACTCCAATACATTGTTTATATATTGCTACAGTCTCTCATTGGGCAATTTCAAAGCATAACTAGGTGTGGGAGACCTACTTAACCCACCTAGTTTAATTTGTTTCTGATCTCCTCTTGGATGTGGGTCTTAGATTACCAGATCTAAGGGATCTAAGGGCTAATCTTGGTTGTTGAAGCATACATTCCTGAAAATTGTGTTTTTCAGGCATGTCTTGCTTAGCAATCCCCTTTTGGGATATTACAACTAAATTGTTAACCTTAACCTTACCCTTAACATTAACCATACCTTAACCTAACCTTAACTTTAACCTTAACCTTAATTTTAACCTAACCTTAACTTTTACCTTAACATTAACTTTTACCTTAACAATAACCTTAACCTAACCTTAACCTTAACCTTAACCCTAGCCTAACCTAACCTTAACCTAACGTTAAACTTAACCTTAATCCAAAGCTAACCTTAACCTTGAACTTAACCTAACCTAAACCCTAACCTAACCTTAACCTTACCTTAACCTGAACTTAAGGCTAAGGTAAGGGTAAGGTTAAGGCTAAGGTAAGGGTAAGGTTAACTGTAACCTAACCTTAACCTTAACCTTAACCTTACCTGAACTTAAACTTAACCCTGACCTAATCTAACCTTAATCATACCTTAACCTTAACCTAACCTTAAAATTAACCTTAACCCTAACCTAACCTTAACCTTGAATTTAATCTTAACATTAACCTTAACCTTAGCCCTAACCTTAACCTTGAAATTAGCCTTAACCCTAACCTATCCTTATCCTTGACCTTAACCTTAAACTTAACCCTACCCTAACCTAACCTTAACCTAACTTTAACCTTAACCTTAACCTTAACCCTAACCTGACCATAACCTTTACCTTAACCTAACCTAACCTTAACCTAACCTAAACTCTAACCTAACCTTAACCTTACCTTAACCTGAACTTAACCTTAACCTTAACCTTAACCTTGCCTGAACTTAAACTTAACCTTGACCTAATCTAACCTTAATCATACCTTAACCTTAGCCTAACCTTAACATTAACCTTAACCCTAACTTTACCTTAGCCTGGAACTTAATATTAATATTAACCTTAACCTTGGCCCTAACCTTAACCTTGAAATTAACCTTAACCCTAACCTATCCTTATCCTTGACCTTAACCTTAAACTTAACCCTACACTAACCTAACCTTAACCTAACTTTAACCTTAACCTTAACCTTAACCCTAACTTGACCTTAACCTTGACCTTAACCTAACCTAACCTTAACCTGACCTTAACCTTGACCTTAACCTTAAAATTACCTTAACCTAACCTTAACACTAACCTAACCTAACCTTAACCTTTACCTAACCTTACCCCCTTAACCATAACCTTAACCTAACTATAGCCTTACCCTTAACCTTAACCTTGACCTCAAAAATAACCTAACCCTAACCTTGACCAAACCCTTAAAATTAACCTTAACCTTAACCTTCACCTTCACCTTCACCTTAACCGTAAACTTAAACTTACCTTAAGCTAATCTAATGTAAACCTTAACCTTAACATTAACCTTAAACTTAAGGTTAAGGTTAAGGTTAAGTTAAGGTTAATGTTAAGGTTTTTTCAAGGTTAGTGTTAGGTTATAGTTAAATTTAAGGTTAAGGTCAAGGTTAAGGGTAAGGTTAAGGTTAGGTTAAGGTTAAGATTAGGTTAAGGGTAAAGCTAAGGTTACGGTTAGGGTAAATTTAGGGTTAAGGTTAGGGGAAGGTCAAGGTTAAGGTTAGGTTAAGGGTAAACGCAAGGTCAAGGTTAAGGTTATGGTTATGGGAAGGTTAAGGTTAAGGTTAGGTTAAGGTTAGGGTTAGTTTGGTCAAGGTTAGCATTATGTTAAGGTTAAGGTTAAGGTTAGGTTAAGGGTAAAGTGAAGGTTAAGGTTATGGTTATGGGAAGGTTAAGGTTAAGGTAAATGTAAGGTTAAGGTTACGGTCAAGGTCAAGGTTAAGGGTAAGGTTATGGTTAAGGTTAAGGTTACGGTTAGGTTAGGTTAAGGTAAGGCTAAGGTTACGGTTAGGTCAAGGTTAAGTTAGGTTAAGGTAAGGTTAAGGTTATGTTAGGTCATAGTTAAAGTTAAAGTTAAGGTTAGGTTAAGGGTAAAGTTAAGGTTAAGGTTAAGGTTAAGGTTAAGGTTAAGGTTAAGGTTACGTTCAGGTTAAGGTAAGGTTAATATAAGGTTAAGGGTTAATATAAGGTTAAGGGTTATGAGTTTAGTTAGGTTCAGGTTCAGCTTAAGGTTACAGTTTTAGTTAGGTTAAGGTTAGGTTAAGTTTAAGGTTAAGGTTAAGGGTAAGGTCAAGGTTAAGGTTAAGGTTATGGTAATGGGAAGGTTAAGGTTAAGGTTATGGTTAAGGTTGAGGTTGAGAGTTTGGTTAAGGTTAGGGTTAGGTTATAGTTAACGTCAAGGTTAAGTTTAAGGTTAAGGTTTAGATAGGGTTAAGGGTAGGGTCCTTAAAATTAACCTTAACATTAACGTTAACCTTATCTTAGCCTTAACCTAACCTTAACCAACCTTAACCTTAACGTTAACCTTAACCTTAACTATAACCTAACCCTAACCTTACCCTAACCTTAACCTTAACTATACCCTTAACCTAACCTTAACCTTAACCTTAACATTAACCTTAACCTTAACCTTTAATCTTAACCTTACCCTTAACCTTAACCTTAACCTTAACCTTAACCCTAACCTTGACCTGAACCTTAACCCTAACCTAACCTTAACCTTGAACTTAATGTTAACCTTAACTAAACCCTTAACCTTCACCTAACCTTAACCTTAACCTTAAATTTAACCTCAACCTTAACCTTAACATTAAGCATAACCTTAAACTTAACCTTGACCTTAATCTTAACCTAATCTTACCCTTAACCTTAACCTTACCATAACCTAACTTTAACCCTGACATTAACCTAAACTTAACCTTAAACTTACCTTAACCTGAACTTAACCTTAACCTTAACCTTACCCTATCCTTAACTTTAACCTTAACCTTAACCCTAACCTAACTTAACCTTGACCTTAGCCTTAAGGTAATGCTAAGTTTAACCTTAACGTTAACCTTGACCTTAACTATAACCTAACTACACCCTTAACCTTAAACTTAACCTTAACCTTAACATTAACCTTAACCTTAATGTTAACGTAAACCTTAACCTTACCCCCTTAATCTTAACCTTAACCATAACCCTAACCTTAATCATAACCTTAACCTCAACCTTAACCTTAACTAAACACTTAACCTTAAACTTGACCTTAACCTTACACTTAACCTTAACCTTAACCTAACCTTAACCTTAACCCAAACCTTCATCTTACCTCTAACCTTAACCTGACCTAACCTTACCCTTAACCTGGACCTGGACCTTAACCTAACCTTAACCTTAACCTTATCTCTAACCTAACCTAATTTTAACCTTAACCTTAACCCTAACCTTAACCTTAACCTTACCCTAACCTTAACCTTGACATTAACCTTACCCTTAAGTTAAACCTAAACTTAACCTTAACCTTATCTTAACCATAACCCTAACCTAGCCTTAACCTAACCCTAACACTAAGTTTAACCTTAACATTAACCTTAAACTAAACCAAACACTAACACTAAGGTTAACCTTAACCTTAACATTAATGTTAACCTTCCCCTTAACCCAAACCTTATCATTAACCCTTAAGTTAAACCCTTAACCTTAGGATAAGTTTAATGTTAAGGTTAAGATTAAGGTTAATGTTAACCTTAGCGTCACCTTAAACTTAACCTTAACCTTGACCTTAACATTATCCTTAACCTTTAATATTAACCTTAACCTTAACCTTGACATTAACCTTACCCTTAAATTAAACCTAACTTTAACGTTAACCTTACCTTAACTTGATCTTAACTTAACCCTAACCTAACCTTAACGTTGAAATTGACCTTAAACTTAACCTTAACCTTAACCTTAACCTCCACCTCCACCTCCACCTTCACCTTCACCTTAACATTAACCTTAACTTTGACCTTATCCTTAACCCTAAAAATTAACCTTAACCTTAGGCTAAGGTTAAGGTTAAGGTTAAGGTTAAGGTTAAGGTTGAGGTTAAGGATATGTTAAGGTTAATGTTAAGGTTAGGTTAAGATTAAGGTCAAGGTTAAGGTTAAATTTAAGGTTAAGGTTAGGTTAAGGTTAAGGCTAGGTAAGGGTAAGGGTAAGGTTAAGGTTAAGGGTAAATTTAAGGTTATGGTTAGGGTAATGTTAGGGTAACGTTAAGGTTAAGGTTAAGGTTAAGGTTAAGGATATGTTAAGGTTAAGGTTAAGGTTAAACTTAAGGTTAAGTTTAAGTTTAAGGTTAGGTTAGGTTAAGGTTAAGGGTAAGGTTAAAATAAGGTTAAGGGTAAGGTTAAGGTTAAGGTCAAGGTCAAGGTCAAGGTTAAGTTATGTTAAGTTAATCTTAAGGTTAGGTTAAGGTTAAGGTTAAACGTAAGGTTAAGTTTAAGGTTAAGGTTAGGTTAACGTTATCCTAAACATAACCTTAACCTTAACATAACCTTACCCCCTTAACCTTAACCTTAACCTAACTAAACCCTTAACCTTAGCCTTAACTATAACCTAACTAAACCTAAACCTTAACCATAACCTTAACCCTGACCTAGCCGAACATAAACCTTAACCTTATCCTAACCCTAACCTTAACCGTAACCGTAACCATAACCTTAACCTTTACCTTAACTTAACCTTAACCTTAACCTTAACCTTAACCTAACCTAACCTTAACCTTAACCTTGCCTTAACTTGACCTTAACCTTAACCTTAACCTAACATTAAACTTAACCTTAACCTTAACCTTAGGATAAGTTTAATGTTAATGTTAAGATTCAGGTTAAGGTTAACGTTAAGGTTAACCTTAGTGTTACATTAACCTTAACCTTAACCTTAACCTTAACATTAACCTTAACCTTTAATCTTAAACTTACCCTTAACCTTAACACTAACCTAAACTTAACCTTGACCTTAACTTTAACCTTAACTAACCTTTAACCTTATCCTTAGCCTTAACCCTAACCTAAACTTGACCTTAAATAAATCCTTAATCTTAAGCTAACCTTAACCTTAATCTTAAACACAACCTTAACCTTAACCTTACCTTAACCTATCCTTAACATTGACCTTAACCTTAACCTTAACCTTAACCTTACCCCCTTAATATTAATCGTAACCTTAACCCTAACCTTAATAGTAACCTTAGCCTTAACCTTAACCGTAACCTTAAATACACCCTTAACCTTAACTTTGACCTTAACCTTACACTTAAGCTTAAGCTTAAGCTTAAGCTTAACCTTACCTCTAACCTTAACCTAACATTAACCTTAACATTAACCTAATCTTAACATTAACCTTACCCTTAACCTTAACCTGGACCTTAACCTAACCTTAACCTAACCGTAACCTTAACCTTAACCCTAACCATAACCTTAACCTTACCCTAACCTTAACCTTGACATTAACCTTACCCTTAAGTTAAACCTAACATTGGCCTTAACCTTACCTTAACCTAACCTTAACCTTAACCTAACCTTAACATTAACCTTGACCTTAACCTTAACCTTAACCTTAACCTTAACCCTGACCTTCACCTTAACCTTGACCTTAACATTAACCTTAACCTTAGCCTTAACATTAACCTTACACTTAACCTTAACATTAACCTTAACCTTCAACCTTGACCTTAGCCTTAACCTTAGCATTAACCTAACCTAAACTTAACCTTAATCTTAAGGTAACACTAAGGTTAACCTTAACGATAACCTTAACCTGAGCCTAACATTAACGCTGACCTTAACCTAAACATTAACGCTAACCTTAACCTTAACCTTAACCTTAAGTTTAACCTTGCCCCCTAAACATTAACCTTAACATAACCTTAACCATAGCATTAACCTTGACCTTGATCTTAACCTTAACGTTAACCTTAACCTTAACCCTAACCTAACCTTAACCTTGACCTTAACTTTAACCTTAACATTAGCCTCAGTGTTACCCTTAACCTTAACATTTACCTTAAATTAACCTCAGTGTTACCCTTAACCTTAAAATTAACCTTAACCTAAAATTAACCTTAACCTAAGATTAACCTTAACCTTAATATTAACCTATCTAAACCTAACCTTAACCTAACCTTAACCTTAACCCTAACCCTAACCGAACCCTAACCTTAACCTTAACCTTAACCTTAAGGTAAGACTAAGGTTAAGGTTAAGTTTATGTTAGTTAATATTAAGGTATAGTTAACGTTAAGGTTAAGGGTCAAGTTAATGTTAAGTGTAAGGTTAAGGTTAAGGGTCAAGTTAATGTTAAGTGTAAGGTTAAGGGTAAGGTTAAGGTTAAGGTTAAGGGTATGGTTAGGTTAGGTTAGGTTAGGTTAGGGTTAAGGTTTAGGTTAAGGTTAATGTTAAGGGTAAGGTTAAGGTTAGGTTAAGATTAAGGTTAGGGTAAGGTTGAGGTAAAGGTTAAGGGTAAGGTTAAGGTTAAGGTTAAGGTTAGGTTAAGGTTAAGATTAAGGTTAAGGTTAGGTTAAGGTTACGTTAATGTAAAGGTTAAGGATAGGTCAGAGTTAAGGTTAAGGTTAAGGTTAGTTAAGGTCAAGGTCAAGGTTAAGGGTAAGGTTAATGTTAAGGTAAGGTTAATTTTAATGTTAAGGTTAAGGTCAAGGTTAAGGTTAGGTTAAGGTTAATAACCTTAACCTTACCCTTAACCTTAACATTACCCTTAACATTAACCTTCTATATAAACTTAAAATTAACCCTAACCTTAACCTTAAACTTGACCTTAACCTTAACCTTACCCAAACCTTAAACTTAAACTTAAACTTAACCTTACTATTAACCTTAAAATTACCCTTAACCTAAACCTAATCTTAACCTTAACTTTCATCTTAACATTAACCTTACCTTAACCTAAGCTTAACCCTTACCTCCGTGTTTACCTTTACCTTAACATTAACCTTACCCTTAACCTTATCCATAACCTGACCCTGACCTTAACCATAACCTAATCCTAAACTTAACCTTAACCCTAACCTAACCTTAACCTTCCCTTAACCTTAACCTTAACATTAACCTTAACCTTAATTTTAACCTTACCTCAACCTAACTTTAAGGTAAGGTTAACCTAATCTTAACATTAACCTTAACCTTAACATTAACTTTAACCTAACCCTAAACTCAGTCTTAACCTTAAACTTAACCTTACTTCAACCTAACCCTAACCTCAGATTTAACCTTAACCTTAACCTTAACCAAACCTTAACCTTAACACAACCTTAACCTTAACCTTAACTAAACCCTTTAGCTTAACCTTAACGCAACCTTAACCTTAACACAACCTTAACCTTAACCATAACCTTAACCTTGACCTTAACCTTAACCTTAGCCTAACCTTAACATTAACCTTACCTTAACAACAAACTAACACTAAACATAGTGTGAACCTTAACCTTAACCTAACCTTAACCTTAACCTTATCCTTAACCTTACCCTTACCCTTACCCTTATCCTTAACCTTAACCTTACCCTTACCCTGAACCTTAACCTTAAGTTTAACCTTAACCTTAACATTAACCTTAACTAAACCATTAACCTTAACCTTACCCTTAACCTTAACCATACCTTAACCTCAACCTTAACCTCAACCTTAACCTGAAACTTAACCTTAACCTAACCTTAACTTTGAGCTTAACTTTAACCTTAACCCTAACCTAACCTAACCTTAATGTATGGTTAAGAATAAGGTTTAGTTAAATTTAAGGTTAAGGTCAAGGTTAAGGTTAGGGTTAACCTTAACCTTAACATTAACCTTAGCCTTTCCTTAAGGTAACACTAAGGTAAAGGTTAAGGTAAAGGTTAATGTTAAGGTTAAAGTTAAGGTGAAGGTCGGGATTAAGGTTAAGGTTAAGGTCAAGGTCAAGGTCATGGTTAAGTTAGGCCTAAGGTTAAGCTCACGATAAGGTAAGGTTAAGGTTAAGGTTAGGTTTAACTTAAGGGTAAGGTTAATGTCAAGGTTAAGGTCAAGGTCAAGGTCAAGTTTAAGGTTACAGAGGTAAGGTTAAGGTTAAGGTTAGGGTTAGGTTACCCTTACCTAACCTTAGCATTAAACTTAATCTAAACCTTAACATTAACATTAACCTTAACCTAACCTAACCTAACCTTAACCTTAACCTTAACCTTAACATTAACCTTAACCTTACCTTAACCTAAGGTTAAGGTTAGGGTTAGGGTTAGGGTTAAGGTTAAGGGTAGGGTTAGGATTAGGTAAAGGTTAAGGATAAGGGGTTTAAGGTTAAGGTTAAGGTTAGGGTTAGGTCAAGTTTAAGGATAAGGGGTAAGGCTAAGGTTAAGGTTAGGGTTAAGGTTAAAGTTAAGGTTAGTGTTAAGGTTAAGGTTAAGGGTAAGGTTAAGGTTAACATTAGGGTTACATTACCCTTAAGGTTAAGGTTAAGGTTAAGGTCAAGGTTAAGGTAAAGGTTATGGGGTTAAGGATAAGGGTAAGGTTAATGTTAAGGTTAGGGTATAGTTGAGGTCAAGGTTAAGGGTAAGGTTAAGGTTAGGCTAATTGTGTATATATATATATATATATATATATTTTATCTAGGGCAGTGCCCATAACTATACTTGATGGAAATGCATGAGGTCTTATCACACAAAAAAATGTTGCAATTTCTCAAGTAGAGACCATTTCCAAGTTAAGGTTAGGGTTAGGGTTAAGGTTAAGATTAGGTTAAGGTTAAGGTTAAGGTTATGTTAATATTAAGGTCAAGGTTAAGGTAAACTTAAGGTTAAGGTTAGGTTAAGGTTAAGGTTAGGTTAGG
This sequence comes from Pinus albicaulis, assembly GCA_034641835.2. NCBI lineage: Eukaryota > Viridiplantae > Streptophyta > Pinopsida > Pinales > Pinaceae > Pinus > Pinus albicaulis. Next base: position 500,259,032 of record CM076577.1, read on the forward strand.
GTTAAGTTTAAGGTTAGGTTAAGATTAAGGTCAAGGTTAAGGGTAAAGTTAAGGTTAAGGTTAGGTTAAGGTTAGGTAAGGGTAAGGGTAAGGGTAAGGTTAAGGTTAAGGGTAAAGTTAAGGATATGGTTAGGGTAAGGTTAGGTTAAGGTTAAGGATACGTTAAGCTTAAGGTTAAGGTTAAGGTTACGTTTAAGGTTAAGGCTAGGTTAGGTCAAGGTTAAGGGTAATATTAAGATAAGGTTAAGGGTAAGGTTAAGGTTAAGGTCAAGGTCAAGGTTAAGTTAGGTTAAGGTAAGCTTAAGGTTAGGTTAAGGTTAAGGTTAAACTTAAGGTTAATTTTAAGGTTAAGGTTAGGTTAGGTTAAGGTTAACGGTAAGGTTAAGATAAGGTTAAGGGTAAGGTTAAGGTTTAGTTTAAGTTTAATATTAAGGAGGTAAAGTTAAGGTTAGGTTAAGATTAAGTTCAAGGTTAAGGGTAAATTTAAGCTTAAGGTTAGGTTAAGGTTAAGGTTACATAAGGGTAAGGTTAAAGTTAAGGTTAAGGTTAAGGTTAAGGTTAGGGTTAAGGTTAAGGTTAAGGTTAGGTTAAGGTTAAAATTAAGGGGGTAAGGTTAAGGTAAGGGTTAAGGTTAGTGGAAGGTTAAGGTTAAAGTCAAGGTTAAGGTGAAGGTGAAGGGTAAGGTTAAGGTTAAGGTTAGGTTAATGTAAAGGTTAAGGTCAAGGTTAATTTTAACGTTAAGGGGTTAACCTAAAATTAACCTTAACATTAACCTAACCTTAAATTAACCTGGAACTTAATCTTAACATTAACCTTAGCCTTCACTATAACCTAACCCTAACCTTGACCAAACCCTTAACCTTAACCTTACCCTAACCTTATCCTAACCATAACCTTAACATTACCCTTTACCTAACCTTAACCTTAACCTTAACCTAACCTTAAACTTAACCTTAACTTATCCTCAACCTTAACCTTAACCATAAGCTTAACCTTAACCTTAATCTTAACCTTCACTTATCCTTAACCTTAACCTTAACCATAACCTTAACCTTAACCTTAACCTAACCTTAAACTTAACCTAACATTAACCTTAACTATACCCTTAAACTAACCTTAACCTTAACTATAACCTAAACCTAACCTTAACCTTGACCTTAACCTTATCTTAACCTTAATCTTCACTATAACCTAACCTTAACCTTGACTTTAATTATAACCTAACCCTTAAGCTTCACTATAACCTAACCTTAACCTTGACCTTAACCTTAACCTCAACCTAACCTTAACCTTAACATTAACTATAACCTAACCCTAACCTTGACCAAGCCCTTAACGTTAACCTTAACTTGACTAAACCTGTAACCTTAACCTTAACCTTAACCTTCCCCTTAACCTTCACCTTCACCTTAATCTAACCTTAAACTTAACCTTAAACTTAACCTTCCAATAACCGTAACCTTAATCTTAACCATAACCTTCACAGTAACATTAGCTTTACCCTTAACCTTCACCTTAACCTTAACCTTACCTTAACCTTAACTATAACCTAAACCTAACCTTGACCAAACCCTTAACCTTAACCTTAACCTGAACCTTTACCCTAACCTTACCCTAACCTTACCCTTAACCTTCACCTTAACCTTGACTTTAACCTTAACCTTCCCCTAACCTTTAGCCTAACCATACCCTAACCTTTCCCTCAACCTTCACCTTAACCTTGACTTCAACCTTAAACTTCCCGTAACCTTAACCATAACCTAACTTAACCTAACCTTCCCTTAACCTTACCTTAACATAACTTAACCTTAAATTTAACTATAACCTAACCCTAACCTTGAAAAAACCTTTAACCTTAACCTTAACCTGAATAAACCCCTAACCTTAACCCTAACCTTAACCTTAACCTTAACCTTCCCTTAACCTTAACCATAAACTTAACCCTAACCTTTACCCTGAACCTTAACCTTAAACTTAACCTTCCCCTAACCGTAAGCCTAACATTAGCCTTAACCTTAACCTTAACCTTTAACCTTAACCTAACCTTAACCTTAACCTTAACCTAACATTAACCTTAACCTTAACTTTACCCTTAGCCATGACCTTACCCTTAACCTTCAATATAACCTAACCTTAACCTTGACAAAACCCTTAACGTAACCTTAACCTTGACTTTACCCTTAATGTAACCTTAGCCTTCACCTTAACACTAACCTTAACCTTAAATTTACCCTTAACCTTAACATTAACCTTAACCTGGACCTTAACCTTAACCTTAACCTTAATTTAATCTAACCCTAACCTTCACCTTAACCCTAACCTAACCTTAACCATAACCTTAACTTTACCCTTAACCTAAATGTAACCTTAATCTTAACAATAACCTTACCCTTAACCTTGAACTTAACCTTAACCTTAACCTTAACTTAACTATAACCTTAACCTTTACCTTCACCATAACCTTAACCTTGACTTTACCCTTAACTTAACCTTGACCTTAACCCTAACCTTATCCTTAATCTTCACCTTAACCCTAACCCTTAACCTTCACCTTAACCTTAACCTTAACCTTAACCTTAAGGTTAAGGTTAAGGTTAAAATTAGGTTTAGGTTATAGTTAAAGTCAAGGTTAGGTTAAGGTTACGGGTCTTAACCTTAACCTTCACTATAACCGTAACCTTAACATAACCTTAACCTTACCCTAACCTTTACCCTAACCTTACCCGTAACCTTAACCTTGACCAAACCCTTAACCTTAACCTTAACCTAACCTTAACCTTGACCTTAACTATAACCTAAGCCTAACCTTGACCAAACCTTAACCTTAACCTTAACTTTACCCTTAACCTTAGCCTTAACCTTAACTTTACCCTTAACCTTGACCTTGCCCTTAACCTTCACTATAACCTAACCTTAACCTTAAGGTTAGGGTAAACTTAAAGTTAAGGTTAAGATTAGGTTAAGGTTAAGGTTAAGGTTTGGTCAAGGTTAGGGTTAGGTTATAGTTAAGGTAAAGGTTAAGGTTAGGTTAAGGTTAAGGTTAAGGGTTTGGTCAAGGTTAAGGTTAAGGGTAAGGTTAGGGAAAGGTTACGGTTAGGTTATAGTTAAGGTCAAGGTTAAGGTTAGGTTAAGGTTAAGGTTAAGGTTAAGGGTTTGGTCAAGATTGAGGTTAAGGGTACGGTTAGGGTATAGGTTAGGGTATGGATAAGGTTATGTTAAGGTTATAGTTATAGTGAAGGTTAAGGTTAAGACCCGTAACCTTAACCTAACCTTGATCTTAACTATAACCTAAACCTAACCTTAAACTTAACCTTAACCTTATCTTAACCTTAACCTCTTCTATAACCTAACCTTAACCTTGACCCTAACCTAAACCATAACCCTAACCTTGACCAAACCCTTAACCTTAACCTTAATCTGAACCTTTACCCTAACCTAAACCTTAACCTTGACTTTACCCTTAACCTAACCTTAACCTTGACCTTAACTATAACCTAACCCTAACCTTGAACAAACCCTTAACCTTAACCTAATCTTAACCTTGACCTTATCTTTAAGCTTATCTTACCCTTAACCTAACCTTAACCTTAACTATAACCTTAACCCTAAGGTTATGTTTAAGGTAAGGTTAAGACAAGGTTAAGGGTAAGTGCAAGGTTAAGGTTAGGTTAAGGCTATGGTTAAGGTTAAGGTTAAGGTTAAGATAAGGTTAGGTTAAGATAAGATTAAGACTATGGTTAAGGTTAAAGTTAAGGTTAAGGTTAAGGTTAGGTTAAGGTTGTTGGTGTCCTGTGGTTTGATAGATTGGCTTGCCAAAAGACAAGGCAACATCATAACCAATCTTTAGAGTTCCAAGATCTAGTCCTCCTGTTCTCAGAGAGGGATCTCTCAAATTGTTTGCAAAGATATTTCCTGTTTGCTTTTAAGTATTGATTTTAGACTATTTATTAAGTGCAGGTGTTTTTTTGGTTTGTTTTTTTTTTTGGTTGAATTGGTACAACAGAATATGAAAGGTCTAGGTAGTATAGATAGAAAGAAGAAGTGTCAATTTCAATGGGCATGTTAGCCACCTATAAAATTTGTCATATCAAATAGTGGATAAATCATTTTTTAAGCGTTCAAGAAACAAGTTTTATTGCAAAATTGTTAGTTCTTGAAGTCTTATGAAGACATTTTATCTTTTTATTAATCTTCAGTGTTGTTTCCCTCTCAATTATGAAAATCTACTATTTTCATGAAGAAAAGATTACTGCAAAAATCCATGTTTTCCTTCATTTTTTCCCCTTCTTCCACTCAACATTAACCTTAATTTTATTCCCTTTTTTCCCCATTAATTCCTCTATTTTTCCATTATTTCCCTTCTTCCCTTCATAAAACCCCTTTATAAGGTTAAAAAATCCATTTTTTACCTTATCCGAAACCCTCAAAATCCTTTGAAAACCTTGTAAAATTCATAAAAAAGATCCTTTTTGTGTTAAAGCTTTAGCCCCCTTTGGCTAAGCCCCAAAACCACTTCCCCACCATGTGACTTGGTGCTGGAACCAAGCGCTAAACCCATATGGCGCTTATCGCATCGGAACTTTCAACGGGTGCAAGTATTTTTGTTACATAAAACTCCCGATGGATTGGCCCCTTTTTTATAAACCCCCGATCCCTTTACCTCTTCGAAAAACTGAAAGCCTCGCAATCGAGTGCTAAAACCTTAAATAAAACCCTCCCCGATACAAAATATCCTTTGTATTTCATAAAAAAATTTATTTTCTTATGTTTCAAAGGGTTTTGCCGGTTCATGATCTTAAGCATTCCCAACCGTTGATCTTAAACCAATCAACGGCTTGCGCAATCCGCATCGGAGATTTCATTGGGCGCGTTTGTATATTTTATTGCCTCCTCCTGATTGGTGATCTCCCGATGGCTTCTCAGCTGTCAATCTATTCCGCCAGGTCCAGATCCGACGGCCCTTATTGCTCCGTTCATAAGCCCTTTCCCTCGCTTGCGACCTTCTCCGATTCATTCTCTATTGTCGATCTGATCCGCAAATCGACGGTCTACGTTCAATCACATCAGAGATTTCCATTTGCGCCTTTCCTCTCTCCTCCGCCAATCGCAATCCTTCGACTACATCTGGCTTGTCCATCACATACATCCGATGGTCCAGATTGAACCCCTCAACCTTTGTTAAATTTTATGAACCCCGCTGTATAATGTCTTTTTGGCAAACCTTTGCTGTTGATCTCTGTAGATCAACAGCCCATACTGGCCCATTCTCCGCCTCATATTTTATTTTATTAAACCTCGAGATTTCATCTGGACTGTTATTTTCTCTCACCCAACGGTCCATATTCAACCCGATATGCCCAACTCTCTTGGGTCCTACCCGTCCTAGATTTAATCTACGTCGTTCATTTCTTGATACAACGGTCCAAGTTAATACTGCCTTGGCTCTGCCCCACCTATTACTGCCCACACATCTGTTCTTTATCGCGCTCTCTCCACAACCATCCAATCTAATGCCCCAGATCTAATGGCCGGCGCGCAGTTTCACGTAGATTTAAGCCTGAACATTAATGATCCAAATTCACACGATATAGGTGGTTTTGAAATGCCACGTGTCGGGCTCTAACGCATATCATGTTCAAAAAGGTGAAACCACCTTTCCTCCATTTTCTTGTGTGAAATTGCTGGTTTCTTTAACCGAGACCACCCTTTCCATTTACACTGCATTCCATCATGCTTAATCTCCATCGTTGATCTACCCACATTCAATCTCGCTTTTGAACTATCGCCCTCTGCCATCCTCCAAGGGATTTCAAGATCAACCTCAGCCGTTGATCTCTGTCACCAATCTCATCCAATGGCCTAGAACCCTTTCCAAAACCCCAAATTTCATCCTTCCTGTTTCACTGTTGATTAAGGTTTTTTAGCCCATTTTCCTTTGTATTTTCCGTCGTTTCATTATAAAGTGACCCCTCTGCTTTATATGTTTACAATTTCTCCCGACTGTTGATCTCTTCAGATCAACGACCCTAACTTAATCTCTCCACCGTTTAAGTTGACCGCCTTTATTTTTAAAACTCGGCAACGTAATCCTCGCTGTTGGATGCTTTCATCCAACGGCTGCGATCTAACCCCAACTTCCAAAGTAGTCAAAACCAAAAATACACAGGATTTTCTAACTATTTCTTGGTTTATGCAGGTTTTAAGGCTTCTTCAAATGTTTTAAAGGAAAATTGAAAGCCGAGGGTGACGATGCTCTAGGCCTTCATTCATCAAAGAATATCAGTCTACAGGGTTCGACACCATGTTTTATCAGTGCCTCATGAGCACTGACACTATTATAAATCCCCTATAACATCTGCACATCAACAAGACACAACAAAATTCAATCAAGTAAAGAGTATCTGTGTGAAAGGATCCAACCATAGCAGAGATGAAGAAATGAAGGTTGATTACATAGTTTTGAGGGATTACGGCCTAAATCAACCATCTGAGACCTAATCCATCCAATTAAACACAGTTGAAGAATAGAAGATAGGAAATTAGGCCAAATTAAGCCTAAAACATAGAATTAAAGAAAATTAACAGTGTTTAAAAGAAAAAAGAAAATATCTATCAGTCTGAGAAAGCCTCCACTACCACCTCAGAGGCTAATTGAATCCTCTCAACTACCAAAAGCCACTTGTAGCCTCAAAGCATTCAAATGAGGCCAAGTTATGATTAGAATAGTGGATATATTCCTTAATACAACTAAACAATTATTCCAAGCCAAAGAGACTTATTGCAAAAATATTAGCAGAGTTATTACAAAGATGACATAAAGCCTTAAAGTCAACAAAATCTCCCAAGCAAGCTTAATACTTAATGTAAGCCAATTAATATAGAGAAATATCAATAATATTCTTCATTGATCCCCTCAAAGGCTGAGAAGCACTAAAATGTATTAATTGAACCTGTAGATCTTTTCTCTCATTTCACCTCCTCATTTTCCTATAAAATCTTCTTGAGGAGCTCATTGTAAAGGGTTGGTTGCAGAACTTTGAAATATACTTGTGCTCGAAATTTTCTACATGTAAATAGTGTTTAGAGGCTCTTGAAGCTTTTTTTGTGATCAAATAAGTTAGGATGAGAAGTGAAGATGATTTCTAAACTGAAACATTGGACTTGAAGAATTTAACTGGATTGACATCAATATACAAGTTGATTCTTGGGATCCTGGTCTATATCATTGGTGAAGTGCTTCTTTCTGTGTTATTGTTTTCCTTTCATGTATGCCATTTGGTCCATTATTCTCTGATAAATAACAACAAGCATAGAGTTAGGATTTTCTGTTTACAGTACCCTTCTCTGACTGATAAGATTTATCTCAATGTTTTCCTCCAAATCATGTATTTAAGAATGATTCAATACGGTCCAAACAGTTAGGAATGTTGGCATTCCCTCGTCCTACTGCCTAAACTAAACATTGTTCTTGAATGTTATTTTCATTACGTACTCAGTAAAGTTAGACTAGAGAAGGTTATGGTTTGCTCTGTCTTCTAGTTCTTTCTTCAAAGGTAATTCTAAAAGTTTCCCTAAGAGTATGCTTAAAGCATTTTAGATTTAAAAGTATCTTATCTGATCTTAGGTTGCACTTTGTTTTTCTTATCTGTTTTCATCCCTTCTGAAAGTAATTATGTGGATTATTGGATTTTTTTTCTATTGAATTAGCTTTAATACGAACTTGTCCAAATAAGTCTATGGTTAGCCATGTCCTTTGGTTGGTTTTAAATAGTTACTTAAAATGATTTTCTTGTTTGGACAGACCGATAAATCCTAGTTGAAATTATTGTCTATTTCCACCCCTTCAACACTTTTATTGTTCCATTCCATCATTTTGTCTCAAATATCTTGTCATATAGATGACTTGCCCCTTGGATCACTCTTGAAATTGTTGCACAATTAAACCCTTTTATGACTCCATAGCGCAATGGACTAAAAACCAGCATCATTTCTATCCTATCAGCCAAAGCTTGCTCTGATTTCTTGCAACTTCACAGCTTTGAAACTCTTTCATTTTAGGACTTTCCACTCAACTGAAATCATGCTCAACCATCCAAAACAAACAAAAATCCTCGTTCTTCATAACTAGCCTAATATCATACCCAAAAGCCTTAAAGATAAATCAATCTTTGCACTTATAGAGAGATCCCTCTCTGGATCCAGGAGGGCTAGATCCTAGAATCCCAAAGTGGTTCAAGTGTTCTCTCTGCAGTTTGTAATTTCCAATCTTGAAAATTATAGGGAGCTAACATTTCTGGCGAATTCGTTGGGGATTTTCTGAGCAAACTCCATCCTACATACTTTTGGGACCTCAGGAAACCTCTCGATTTAATGACATTTGTTCTGTTAGCTAATTGAGCCATGAGGCATAACATTTCTGGTGACTCCACTGGGGACTGAGTCAATATTCATTCTAAAAACCCCTTGAGTACAAGTAGCGCTCTTCAAACACTACCAAGCAAATGGTAATCATGATGAAACTTGTTTGAATCAGTGAAAAACTAAGGAAACCTTAGGATTCTCATAAGAAGCTTATCAAACCTTGAAGGATCAGCTAGCTTAGCCATAATAATAGACTGTCTTTGTCTCATCACCATAGCTAAGTTTTGAAATAGATTTAGGACAATATTAGAACCCATAGGATTGAAATAAACTCAGAAAACCCAAAAATATTTCAAATTGGTATTCAAATAAATGTGGTGGTGGACCTTAAAACCTTTTACCTCCAGAAGAGATAAAAATTTCCACCTGGTGACTCCAAAATCCTAAACATACCTTAAGACTCCATCGGGAAGACCCATTATCATCATAACATCATTTAAAATCAGTTAGAGGACTTTAGGATTAAAGTTTTCTTGTTCAAAGATCAACTAGCCTCTTAAAGATTTTCATATTTGGTTGAACTTTTCTTGTTTACTTGGGTCTGAAAAACACAGCATAGTGGCTCCTAGAAAGATTTATACTAGAGCCTACCCTGACCCAAACCCTCCTGAGATAGTTGAAAACCCTGCAAGAATCCTTACGAAGTCTCCTGAGGTTAAATCTTCGACTATTTTTAGATCACCCCTTAGAGCTAATTCTGTTCCAAAAAATATTGAAGCTCTACAACAATCACAAGTTGACTTAAGAAATCCATTTAAAAATTGATCACTTGATGATTTAGATCAGTTAGATTCATATTCTTCACTTTCATCCCTAGACATAAGTGAGCATCCTAGTAGTAGAGAAACTACACCACCTGATTTACATTTCCTTCACTATTTAGTCGTCTCTCATCCAAGATCAGCTCAATAATCTATTCCTTGTCCATCCACATTTTTTCTTCATACATCCACTGTTCAAACCACTCCACTTCAGCCCACTTTCCCTCTTGTTAATCCACCACTTGTAAATCCATCTCCACCCCCTATCATGGCAACATGGTATGCCCCGTTTCTCCTTCCTTTACCTTTAGTCAATCTTCGACAGGACTATCAGTTTGTTGTAGCCGCTACAACAGCACCCAAAATTTTGGGGTATATTTAAAATTTCGAGTTCCCCCCTCTACTTGCTTAGCCATTAAGGTATTTCACCCGATGTGTAGTCAGTGACATCCCAGTGACCTATCCATAGACCCTCATGAGCTATCTCACCATCATGATCATATGTTGTTGCTACAATCACGCCATGTGTGAAGGGATCGCCATGCATGTATTCGAATGAAATTTTTTTGTATTTACATTAAAAGCTCTTGCACCATGGATTGTTTAGGCACTCATTTTGGGTACTTAGCCAAGCTCATAATATGATGTTAATCATTTGGGGGCATCGTTCTCTAAAGGGTAACTTTGAACTAATTAATGTTATAATGTTTCATGCAGGTAAATCCCATAGATGAAAACTCATTAATGTCATCACCATACTGAGGGAAATGCACTGAAACTGAACAACAATGTCACAGCTGCAAGACAATACAGTTTCATACCCTGCACACCGGGGGATAAGAACTAAGGCTACAATGGAAAACCTCATCGAGGTAGATGACAAGGACAAATATGGTTCGAGATGGAATATAAGAAGGAGAAAATATGCATCACATGTATGCAGGGAGCAAGAGCGCACCGGTTGAGGAAATTTTCGGTCATGATTAAGTCACAACTTCATTCCTAGACAAAGTGGGGTACCTTATTAGAATAAGTTATATGATTAAACAAAGGATTGAATTAGCAACACCAATTTTCCATGTGGTAGTTGTAGCAAGGCTTCGTAAGGCAACCATTGACATTCCAATTTCTCACGTTCACAACATGTGGTGGAACCCTAGTAAGTTAAGAAAACATGCAGCAAAGATCAATTTGTTAATTTGTGTTACCATGACGTGAAGATTGATTGAAAAGTCGCTCAAAGTCACAATTAAAGGGTTCAACAAAAATATGGGTGATACTTTCAACTTCTGCATTATAATTTGGTCTCCATGTTTACTTGAGGCTGATATAAAACGTATTCAACTTTCCTATCAGCGCTAATTATGACCATTGCCAATTGTCCCTATTATTTACGTGTCTTTCTGTTATGGAAGGCATACAAAGCCTCTTCTGCTCTTGTTAAATACCCACATGAAGGGTGGTTTCCTTATGTAGTTTCCATCACGCTGGGTGTTTATTTGGATCCATGGAGCACAGAAGAAGATCCACTAAGAAATGGCTTGCTGATATCTCTCCACTAGGTTTGAAAAACATATCGTTAACCAAGCATGAACGTGAGCATTACACAGCCAGGCTAGGGTTTGTTTGTGTGAAAAGAATAAGCTTCGAATGCCAAACACGACAGTTAGTAGTCTTATCATGATTGGTCGGTAACCATTTCCTCCAAGCTCGAGGCTATGTGGCTTGAACTCAATGTTGCCATCATCGATAAAACCCTGCCCAAGCATGTTGCTAAAAGTATGTCAGCCGATTAGCGATACTCGCTGATGCAATGCAATTAGAAATTACTATTGACGTTGACAACCCACAGCAGTGCGTCGGATTAAGAATAGTTGTCTGTTACAGTTCATGTGTCCTTGTAATGCATGTAGGACATAATTCAGGGTGGTCATGGGCATTGGTTCTCTGTTCTATGAATGGTAAGTCAGATCAGAAGTGAAGGCATAGTTCAAATCCCTAAGAGTCACCCTCTGGTTACATGCCGATCACGTTTGCCTGGATTTGGTTACAAAGGGTGGAAAGATTGATTTGGAATAGTTTATTTGTTCGATGGAGAGAGAAAGGTGTTTGTTGTTGTTTCACATGCTTTGTAACTAAGTGCGGATGAAACAGTCGATGAGTCGCAACATTCCGAAACAAGAAATCTGCACGACTACCTGACCACGCGACCTGGTAGTGGGTCGCAGTTGATCACCAGTCGCTGAGTCGCAAGTCTGGGGCATGAACGCAAAACGTGACCTAGTAGGATCTGCAACCATGCGACCCCATGGTCGCCAAGTCGAAAGGTCGAACACCATAAAATCCGGGACCAGGCATGACTCTCTGACCATGCGACCTCCATGCTGGGTCGCACCCTTATTAATTGCGCGATGATGGATGTGTGTGAAGCCATCAGGTGATTGCCTTGAAATGTGTAATAAATTGTTTTAGAAAGAATGTGGATATATTACACCCAGCACATCACAGAATCGAATAGCATACCTCAACGGATGCTTTACTTTCGGAAACTTCTAGAAAGAAGTGTGAGGATATATCAGCATGCCCCTAACGTAGGTGTTACCTTTGGAAAATTCCAGAAAGTAATGCGAGGATATAGTGATAAATCAGGCATCATCGCATAAAATTATATATTTCTAATGGGAGTATGGGATCTTCCTAAATCAATTGATAAACATGTCATTTTCTTCCATGTACTTCCGAGGGATTGATATTCCTTTCAGCTGAAACTCTTAGAGAAAAAATCCATGGGATTCGAGTGAACGATGAAAATATGATTTGGCTGTGACAGTCATCTACTATTGAATATAGTAAATCTCAGAAGCTTTATCGCTTATTATGATTCGATTGAAAGGGATTCGAACCCGTCAATTTGTATTTCAAAGGTGATAGATGGGCAGCAAAGTGTGTTTCTAAAAATAACAGCCCATCGAATGTAGCACGCATGTGTTCTCATTGCCGCTCTGCAAACAAGTAAAATTTAAAAGAGGTGTTACAGTGGAGGAGACCAGGTAAAGGAATGGCTCTTCCTTGGAACAAGAAGAGTTTTCCATCCATAAACTTTCATGAATTGCCTAGGAGGAATATTCTTGAGGAGCAAGTTTGGTACAAGCGTACACGGGTTTCTCATTCATATTTATGCAAGACAGGGCTATGGAGGGGTCCAAAATTCTCATTTTTACTTGTGTAATTAAGTAAATGCGCACCTTAACATTATTACTCAATCAATGAAGGCATGTAACCTAAGTTATGAGACTGCAGGTGGGAGCTGTTGGTTTGCATGATGAGCTTTCTCCAGCAAGCAAAAGGTCCTATTTTCAAAGCAGGAATGTGAGATAAGGAATACTGCTATAACTCCAGAGATCACCAAAAGAAGGCTGCAAGTCGCAGATCTTCTTGAGGTCACAAGTCGTGGATTTTTCTAGGTCGCAATTCGCGAAATCGGTAAAGTCACAGATCCTGGCAGGTCACAGGTCGTAGATATTGGCAATTTGCAGGTCGCAGATTGTTCGAGGTCACAAGTCGCAACAGTGGCCAAGGTCACAGGTCGCATATTTTTCTAGTTCGCAAGCCTCAAAATCAGTGAATTCGTAGATCCTGAAAGGACGCAGGTCGCGGACTGTTGGCAAGTCGCAAGTCGCAGAATCCTTCAAGTCGCAAGGGAAACCAACAGATAGGAAGGTGAAAAGCCAAGGAAGCCTAAAGGGAAAATTTTTATTATAAATACTCCTTCGAGAACTTGTAATAGGATATTTTGTTTGGGACTCGAGCTGAGTACACTATATTACAAGGATTATACATTTGAGCATGAATACAAGAATTTTGAAAAATCCCTTTGTGGATCTGGTGTTGCCATATGTATGAGCGTTATTGAGTATTATATTTTCAGTTTTTGAATATCTTTGGATTAAGGGAACTGTATCTTCAATTAATATCACAATGGAATAACAGTTTACTGAGTATGTTAATGGTGGTTGAGTTCATTTCACTTTCTTAACGAATGTTGATGAATTGATTTATTAGCATTTGTGTTATCATTTAAAACTTTTAGGAAGTGAAGGGTGTTCTTTCCATCAGGAATTGTTTCTTTTTTGGTCAGAACAGTTTACAAGCATGACCCTAATGATGTGTTGTTAACAACACTTCCTTCGGTGCTTATGCTTTATTATTTCCTCTTGCTACTCATAGTGTTATATGTACATTTAATGCATCAATCATATGTCTTGTATCATTTGATTAAGTGTGTATCCAGTGGTTTATAGAGTCTAAGCGAGACCCAAAGAAAGGTGAAATCAGCGATAGCTGGACCCACACCCCGGACAGGATCCCTATTCCAAATGGTTCAAGGTATAATTGGGACTTTCTACCGGGGAGATCCCCTACTGTTGGCCGGACAGATTTTCCAATCAACAGAATTGGCACTAGAAGAAGGGCCGAATGGCATCCTCCCAGCACACAAGCAATATTCTGTCACAAACTCCCCAAGGGGAGGTCATAAACGATGATACTATTCCTCCCCCTTTGGAAGATGTTCAAGGGGAGGAGACTCCATATTATGAAATCACCAGAGCGCAGTTGAGAGCCCTATGCCCAGTTGCCTGCAATCTCATCAGGGATTTGCGACATGCCCCAATCATGAATTTCTTCACCCACACTAGGACCCCTGCTGATAACCTAACTCATAACAGTTCTCTGGTGAGTTCCATACCTCAGTTGGTAAATTTAATGGTTGAAGACCTCGCCACTACTGTCCAGACTAACGAACCAATTCCTGAGCTCCAAGCAGGCGAAGAGGAGGAACCTGGCATGAGTGAACCCCACCCTGACCCTCAGCCTAACCCAATCCAACATAAAAACAACCAATTCCACCCTCCACTTGGGGGAGGTGAGGGAAATAGAGGCTAAGGGAATGAAGGCGAGGGAAATAGAGCCCGCAGAAATGAAGGCGAGGGAAATAGAGCCCGTAGAAATGAAGGTGAGGGAAACAGAGGCCGAGGGAATGGAGGTAGGGGAGATAGAGGTCATGGCCAAAGACACCATGCCTCCCACCACCGTCAAAACCAAAATAGGCCACCTCTCTATGATTGGGGATATCTCAGAAATATGGCCAACCATGAGGGATATCAAGATGAACACTCTCGCCATGGGGGAGAAGTATCTGCGTCAGGTGTGGGGAGTGAATCTGAACCTAAGATCAGGCACCACGAGCATGAAAGGAGAGTGCAACCACTTGCCTAGATGGCCCAGTCCCCATTAAATCTTTTGGGTCCCCTCCATGACATGCTTAAGAACCCTAAGAAGCATCTCCCCAAGTTTGACCCCGAGAAAGGCACGTTGGCCAAGGATCATATAAGCAACTTCTATCTTTCTCTGCAAATTATGAGAGTTCAAAAATATGACGTTGCTTGTCGCCTTTTTCTGCACACTCTTGAAAACAAAGCAGCCACCTGGTACCGCTCCCTCCAAAGTTCCTCCATAACTTCATGGCACCAATTCCATCGCGTGTTTTTGCAGAAATTTTCAGAGGACAAAACCCCTTCCATGCTCCTCACGAAGTTAAGCACCATTAAATGCCATAAGAAAGAAAAGGTCAGGGATTTCAATCAGCACTTTGCTACCATTCTACAAAATTTTCCCCCAAACTTGGCATTGGATGACTCCATTACCATAGACTACTATACAAAATCTCTCCCCAGGGATATTGCCATATTCGTAAAATGCAAAGTTCGGGCCACCCTTGCGGAAAATTACGCAGCCGCCCTCGCTTTAGAGAGGGAAATGATTTGTATAGGAGCCATCAATCATGAAGGGAGAGATGACCACAAACCAACCGTGAAGAAAAATCAGTCCTCCACACCTAAGACCGTGGATAAGGATAAGGATGCTTTTGACTTTGAGAGTATAGCAAAGACCCTTAAGCTATTTAAAAATGAAGTCTCTGACCTAAAGAGAAAGGGCATAGAATCTACAACTGGCACTAAGGCACAAAAGCCCTTTTTCAGAAAGATTAACCCCAACACTAGCCAACCTCCGTCTAACCCAAACACTGTTCTCAATGTGGAAGAAATAGGAAATGATAACTTTTTTTCTTTCCACCAGGCTGCCCACTCTGAAAAAAATTTCCCACAATGGATTGGTAGCATGACCGCAGTAGTAAATCAGCTTCTGGATGATCAAACCCCAGGGGATGTAGGGGAGGATGATGTTTCTGACCATGAAGAAGATTTCCCCCATGATGAAGAACCGAGGTCCTCTGTTCTTGCGTTTGACATAATCCGCGGGGAGAAAAATCTTACCATCATTGATATCAATATGGAAGGTGATCCTAAGGTCAAAACCACACAAAATTATAGCCTTAGAAGCAAAGGAACAGTCCCTGAATAGTCCTTTGAAGAGAATAAAAGGGCGTTCTTAAGGAAAATTATTCCCCCCTGGGAATGAACAACAGGTTGTTCCTGAGAAGTCCACGCATAACAACACCCATGTGGCACAATACTTTCGATCATTATTCCCCGATTTATTTCATGAGTCTGCCACACCAGTAAATTATCCGAGACATTCAAATTTTCCTTATATTGGTATTGGCGACAATCATAAGCACGCAGATGCTGTTTCACAATCACAATCCAAAATCGATGAATCTTTTAGATATGATCTTTCTCACTCGAAATCATTGGACAGCCATAGGAGCGATTTCTTGTCAGGGCAACCTCAAGATGTCCCCTCTATTGATCCATCCCAATTGGTAAACCCTGGGGAGCCTAACATGCCAAGTACCCAACTTGATCAAATCGATGGTTACAATGATCACTACTTCTCTGAAAACATATTCACTAATACCGCTGAGGACTGTCACTCGTATCTCGTTGCTGACCATATGGAGACACCAGAATTCGATAATTCGCTCTATGAAGATTCGAGTACCCATGAGGGAATAGAAGCACTTCCACCATTGTCGGCTGTCATCCCTAGTTCTCCTGACCCTAACGAGATCTCTCTAGCAACTCCAACCAGGGTTCCTCGGATTAGGGTTTCTGAAACGAAAATTCCCGAGTACCATGCTCCTCCCAGCATAACCATGTCAGATATCATTTCATCTGGGAGTATTTTTCATTCTAATGAGGTTTCCTTGAGCACATATTCCTGTCCCCCAATAGCTGGTATGCAACGACCGATATACCCCAATTTATTCACTGGTAAGAAAACACCGCCCATTGTCCCTAATATTTCTGGTTGTTGCCCAGCCAGTACCAGTTGCAATCAGGCATGAACATGTGACTTTTGGAAAATCCCTCAACTGCCTGAAAACCTTACGGTAAATCCACCCCATCCTGGCAAATCTAAAGAATCTGATACATCGATTTATCAATCTGTCAGCGCGCAAATATTTGACCGAATTGATACAAAGCCCACTGACATTTTGCAACTCACCACAATCCATGATCACATCCATTCGCCTGTTGATCTCACCAAACTGTCAAAGTTGGGAAACCCCTCGCTCGAAGGTCCGGAGTTTGTTCAAGACGGTGAGGAATTGCAGCCTCCACTAAAAGTGGATTCGGATCCTCATATCCTTGACAGATTCCAGGAACAACTCCGAACTAGGGTTTTCAAAATTAGGGTTTATGATCTCAAATTCACAAGTATCTATAATTCGCCTGGCACATGCTTGTTGTTTCCACCCTATAAAATCAATCATCCTCACCACCAAAATGAGCTTGCTAGTTGGCTCGACCAACCCTATCCGTTGGATGTGCCTGCAAATAGGAAATGGCTTACCCAACGCCCATCAGACCTAGGATTGTGGATGAATGGATGTGTGTCATTTATAAGTGTTGAGTTTCAAGAAAATTTTGTTGTGTATCAGGATGAGAGTGGAATTCAGCTTGCACAATCAATTATGGCGTGTTCTTTGGTAAGTATCCATGATCTTCTTGCCATTGTACCTACTCTTTAGGTAATTTTTGTTGTTGCTACACTTTTTGGGATACTAGCTCTGATCCCGAGCATTTTTGTTGTTGCAGGATGGGAACTAATGCAGTGGCTGCACTGGAAAGCTGATTTCACATAACCTGACTGCCTCATTGATTAAGCTATGGTTTTAGGTGTAGGCTAGCTAGGACCTATTAATAAAAATTTGTTAGTTCAAAGTTTTTAATTAGGTTTAAATTGCCAAATTTTTACTTCATAATTTAAAAGTGTGTTTATTATATTTGTTTATGATTAATATCTTAGGCACCATGATGTTACAATTGTTTTGCACTCATTTCTTCTCAGTTTTCTTCTTGCTACATAAATAATCACTTCTTGTATCGTGCCTCTTTTTCGCCTACAACTGGTTGATCATTCTCGCACATGGCGTTGCATTGCATCATGAGCTTCTTTGATTACATTGCGTTGAACACTTTATTCATATATATTTGAAAATTTTGACATGCTGCCTATCATCACATGAGCCCTCATTGAAACCCTACCACCTTGCGGACTTGTTTTGCCCCGATTGTTGAAACAGTAACCCCATTGTTTGCGTGAGGTTGTGGTGGCTATCTCAAGAGGCATCTTCCTCACAGGATAAGTGATTGACGTCACATTCTCAACAAGATGCCTATGATTCTAAATTTATTAGCCAGGGAGATACGATCCGGTTGCTTATGGGAGACCTAATGAATTTGAATGGGCCATACCTATAGCCTAAGACTTGTGCCCAACATAGTCTTGGACATATTAATGATATGTTTTTCACGATTCACCTATTGTGGTAGATGGCATGTGAAGGTTTTGGCACAAGGAAAAACCCAAATCAGGATATCTTTCAGTTTCTGTAAAACAAGAAACAACCTCTCTTTCTCGTAAAATAAGTTGGGATCTCTCATCCGCCCATTAAAAATAAGTGCCACGAGCACATGAAAATAAGTTCTACAAGCACATGAAACAAATAAGGGTAAAGGATCGAGAAATGCTTCCTACACAGAGAGGTGATGCAACGACTCCGCCGGGGTACTGACCAGGCTCGCTGGCAGCAGAGAAATGCTTGTGATTTCTTGAAGTGACTCCGCCGGGGTACTGTCCAGGCCTGCTGGTAGTGGAGAAACACTAAAAAATTACTTTAAAAATCCTGAAAATAATAAACCCACTGCCTTTATCCTCACATCATCAACAACTCACTGGCATCTGTGAGCTTCCACTTTGATGTGTTTTGATGAACGAGAACTAGCTGAGGCACAAGGACTGGGCATATATATAAAGGCCAAAGTAATACAAAGGGTACCCGCAACACTTGTTAAATATTCCCTTACATCACTATTTGGACTCAGAATATTGTTGTGATATTGACAGAGATACTGGATTCTACCAGTGGTTCACCATTTTTTGTAGTCGCTACAACAGCACACAAAATTTTGGGGTATATTTAAAATTTCGGATTCCCCCCTCTGCTCGCTTAGCCATTAAGTTCTTTCACCCGATGTGTAGTCATTGACATCCTAGTGACCTATCCATAGACCCTCATGAGCTATCTCACCATCATGATCAGATTTTGTTGCTGCAATCGCGCCATGTGTGAAGGGATCACCATGCATGTATTCAAATAATTTTTTTTTGTATTTACATTAAAAGCTCTTGCACCATGGATTGTTTATGCACTCGTTTTGGGTACTTCGCCAAGCTCATAATCTGATGTTAATAATTTGGGGGCATCTTTATCTAAAGGGTAACTGTGAACTAATTAATTTTATAATGTTTCATGTAGGTAAATTCCACGGATGACATACTCATTAATGTCATCACCATACTGAGGCAAATGCACTGACACTGAACAACAATGTCACAGCTGCAAGACAAGACACTTTCATACCCTGCCCACCGAGAGATAATAACTAAGGCTATAACGGAAAACCTCATCGAGGTATATGACAAGGACAAATATGGTTCGAGCTGGAATATAAGAAGGAGAAAATATGCAGCACATGTATGCAGGGAGCAAGAGCGCACCAGTTGAGGAAATTTTTGGTCATGATTAAGTCACAACTTCATTCCTAAACAAAGTGGGGTACCTTATTCGAATAAGTTATATGATTAAATGAAGGATTGGATTAGCAACACCGATTTTCCATGTGGTAGTTGTAGCAAGGCTTCTTAAGGCAACCTTTGACATTCTAATTTCTCACATTCACAACACGTGGTGGAATCCTAGTAACTTAAGAAAACATGTAGCAAAGATCACTTTGTTAATTCGTGTTACCATGACGTGAAGATTGATTGAAAAGTCACTCAAAGTCATGATTAAAGGGTTCAACAACAATATGGGTGATACTTTCAACTTCTGTGTTATAATTTGGTCTCCATGTTTACTTGAGGCTGATATAAAACGTATTCAACTTTCCTATCAGTGCTAATTATGACCATTTCCAGTTGTCCCTATTCTTTACGTGTCTTTGTGTTATGGAAGACATACAAAGCCTCTTCCGCTCTTGTTAAAGACCTGCATGAAGGGTGGTTTCCTTATGCAGTTTCCATCATGCTGGCCATTAGAATTCTTATTTGGAACCATGGAGCACAGAAGAAGATCCACTATGAAATGGCTCACTGATATCTCTCCACCAGGTTTGAAAAATATATCGTTAACCAAGCATGAACGTGAGAATTACGTTGCCAGGCTAGGGTTTGTTTGTGTGAAAAGAACAAGCTTCGAATGCCAAACGTGATAGTTAGTAGTCTTATCATGATTGGTCGATAACTGTTTTCTCCAAGCTCAAGGCTACGTGGCTTGAACTCAATGTTGCCATCATTGATAAAACCCTGCCCAAGCATGCTGCTAAATGTATGTCAGCTGATTAGTGATACTCGCTGATGCAATGCAATTAGAAATTACTATCGATGTTGGCAACCCACAACGGTGCATTGGATTAAGAATAGTTGTCTGTTACAGTTCATGTGTCCTTGTAATGCATGTAGGACATAATTCAGGGTGGTCATGGGCATTGGTTCTCTATTCTGTGAACGGCAAGTTAGATCAGAAGTAGAGGCATAGTTCAAATCCCTAAGAGTCACCCTCTGGTTACATGCCGATCACGTTTACGTGGATTTGGTTACAAAGGGTGGAAAGATCGATTTTGAATAGTTTATTTGTTCAATGGAGAGATAAAGGTGTTTTCTTTTGTTTCACACGCTTTGTAACTAAGTGCAGAAGAAACAGTCGCTAAGTCACAACATTCCAAAACAAGCAATCTGCACGACTACCCAACCACGCGACCTAGTATTGGGTCGAAGGTTATCACCAATTGCTGAGTCGCAAGTCCGGGGCTTGAACACAAAACGCGACCTAGTAGGATCTGTGACCATGTGACCCCGTGGTCGCCAAGTCGCAAGGTTGAACACCATCAAATCTGGAACCAGGCATGACTCTCTGACCATGCGACCTCCATGCTGGGTCACGCCCTCATTACTTGCGTGAGGATGGATGTGTGTGAAGCCATCGGGTGATTTCCTTGAAAGATGTAATAAATTATTTTAGAAAGAACGTGGATATATTACACCCAGCGCATCACAAAATCGAATAACATACCTCAACGGATGCTTTACTTTCGACAACTTCCAGAAAGAAGTGTGAGGATATATCGGCATGCCCCTAACATAGGCATTACGTTTGGAAAATTCCAGAAATCAATGCGAGGATATAGTGATAAATCAGGCATCATCGCATAAAATTATATATTTCTAATGGGAGTATGGGATCTTCCTAAATCAAATAATAGACATGTCATTTTCTTCCATGTACTTCCGAGGGATTGAGATTCCTTTCAGATGAAACTCTTAGAAAAACAATCCATGGGATTCGAGTGAATGATGAAAATATGATCTGGCGGTAATAGCCATCTACTATTGAAGATATTAAATCTCAGAAGCTTTATCGCTTATTATGATTCGATTGCAAGGGATTCGAACCCGTCAATTTGTATTTCAAAGGTGATAGATGGGCAGCAAAGTTTGTTTCTAAAAAGAACAACCCATCGAAGGTAGCACACATGTGTTCTCATAGCCACTCTGCAAGCAAGTAAAATTGAAAAGAGGTGTTATGGTGGAGGAGACCAGGTAAAGGAATGGATATTCCTTGGAACAAGAATAGTTTGCCATACATAAACTTTCATGAATTCCCCAAGAGGAATCTTCATGAGGAGCAAGTTTGGTACAAGCGTACATGATTTGCTCATTCATATTTATGCAAGACAGGGCTATGCAAGGGTCCAAAGTTCTAATTTTTACTTCTGTAATTAAGTAAATGCACACCTTAACATTATTACCCAATCAATGAAGGCATGTAACCTAAGTTATGTGACTGCAGGTGGGAGCTGTTGGTTTGCACAATGAGATTTCTCCAGCAAGAAGAAGGGCCTATTTTCGAAGAAAGGAATGTGATATAAGAAATAATGCTATAAATCCAGAGATCACCAAAATAAGGCTGCAAGTCGCAAATCTGCTTGAGGTCGCAAGTCGTGGATTGTTCTAGGTCGCAAGTCCCGAAATCGGTAAAGTCGCAGATCCTGGCAGGTCACAGGTCACAGATATTGGCAAGTCGTAGGTCGCAGATTGGTCGAGGTCGCAGGTTGCAAAAGTGGCCAAGGTCACAGGTTGCAGATTGTCCTAGGTCGCAAGCCTCGAAATCAGTGAAGTTGCAGATCCTGAAAGGTCGCAAGTCACAAACTGTTGGCAAGTCGTAGGTCGCAGAATCCTTCAAGTCACAAGGGCAACCAATAGACAGGAAGGTGAAAATCCAGGGAAGCCCAAAGGGGAATTTTTTATTATAAATACTCCGGGAACTTGTAATAGGATATTTTGTTTGGGACTTGAGTTGAGGACATCGTATCACCAGGATTATACATTTGAGCATGAATACAAGCATTTTGAAAAATCCCTTTTTGGATATGGTGTTTCCATATGTATGAGCACTATTGAGTATTATATTTTCAGTTTCTGAACATCTTTAGATTAAGGGAACTGTGTCTTCAATTCATATCACAATGGCATAACAGTTTGCTGAGTATGTTAATGGTGGTTGAGTTCATTTCACTTTCTTAACGAATGTTGATGACTTGGTTTATTAGCATTTGTGTTATCATTTAAAACTTTTAGGAAGTGAAGGGTGTTCTTTCCATAAGGATTTTTTTCTTTTTTGGTTAGAACATTTTACAAGCATGACCCTAATGATGTGTTGTTAACAACACTTCCTTCGGTGCTTATGCTTTATTATTTCATCTTGCTACTCATAGTGTTACATGTACATTTAATGCATCAATCACATGTCTTGTATCATTTGATTAAGTGTGTATCCAGTGGTTTATAGAGTCTAAGCGAGACCCAAAGAAAGGGTAAATCAGCGGTAGCCGGACCCACACCCCGGACGGGATCCCTATTCCAAACGGTTCAAGGTCTAATTGGGACTTTCTACCGGGGAGATACCCTGTTGTTGGCCAGACAAATTTTCCCGTCAACACAGTCCAAGATACCATTGTATGATGCCAATAATGCTATTACTGCTTCACAACATGTGGATAAGATGAATGAATACTTTGACAGAAATGAGATTGACGATGGATCTATCAAACTTAGACTATTTTCTCAGAGTTTAGGGGGAGAAGTAAGAAAATGGTTCAAAGGATTAACCCCTCACAGTATTAATGATCTCCAATCCTTCCATCAGTTATTCTTAAACAAATGGTAAGTGATGAAAAACCCTCTCCAAATACTTTCGGACTATAAGAATCTCCAAAGAAACACTGGGGAAAGTGTACAAGCTTATTGCACTAGGTTTAACAGTGTGTATAATGCACTTCCCCCAGATTTAAAACCTCCACAAGGCTCAGCTTTAAACAAGTTTCCTGAAGGATTTGATCCTGAAATGTCATATTAGCTGAGAGAGAGAGATCCTTTAACTCTTGAAGATATGCAAAAAGGAGCTCTTTTTGTGGAAGTTAATTTAATGGAGAAAAGAGCAAGAATGAAGAATGAAAAGAGAGTGTCCTTTAGAGAGGAATCCACAGCTTCCACATATAGTTAAAAGATGGAGAGAATGATGGAGGAGATGATGAAAAAGATGAGCATACTTGAGAGAGCACAAGCCAGTCAAAACCAAACAGCTCCTCAAAACAAAAATCAAAACCAAAATCAGAATTTTAGGAGAAACCAACCTTAAAATAGGCCAAGGGAGGATGATCAATAGATCACTCCTCCTTTTCATCAAAATTATATAATTGAGGTTGAAGAAACATTAGAACAAATAGAGGAATATGATATCAACATGTTGGGAGTAGAAAATGATGATTTTGAAGTTCATTATGATAGAAAACAAGGTCTATACACACCCTATGATGATAAAAGAGATGAGGATGAATATTACTATCAAGAAATGGAAAATGTCATCATAGAGTCTCAAAAGGAGTATGACCTTAGGAATAAAAGCAATCAAGAAACTCCCAAGAATAAAACCTCTGAAAAATTTGTGTAACACAACACTGTAAATAAACCCAAAGTTATAACATAGAAAGACAAAATAGTGGCTTTAAATTATGATAAAAACAAAGAGAAAAGCACTCAAAACAATGGAAAACAAAGTGCCAGACTTCGGTAGTGTTAGCACCTCAGCTAGTGCTCCTGTTAAAACAATTTTGACAAATGTAAATAGAGGAAATCAACAATCTAATTTTGCTGATAGAGTGGCAGTTAATAAGGCTGAAACAAGCAATTAAAGGAATCATATGCCTTTCAGTTTGGAGCAGGAAATTTCCAGAATTAAAATCTTTGTTCCCCTTATTGAATTATCTGCCTAGAATGTATATAGATCTTAAATTTTGAATGATTTTAACATATAAGAGAATAATGATATTGTCAATATTAACGATGACCAGCCAGAGCTCATATTTGGTCCTAATATTGAAGGTAGATATCAAGAGGGACTAGTTCCTCCTTTTTACATTAGTTTAAATGTTCATGACAAGATTTTACACAACGCTATGCACGATTCAGGGGCCTCTCACAATTTAATGCCCAAACATGTAATGGAGACCCAAGGCCTTGAAATCACTCAACCTTACAAATATCTCTACTCCTTTGACTCAAGTAGAGTAAAATGTTTAGGTTTAATCAAAGACCTCTGTGTTAACTTAGCACAAATCCCAGCCAAATGTTTAGTCATGGATATTGTTGTGGTTGATGTGCCCCCAAGTATGGTATTCTATTCTCAAGATCTTGGGGAGCTAAGTTACAAGGAACTATGCAGATGGACATGACATATGTGACCATCCCTGTTTTCAATCAGACTACAAGACTTTACAGGGAGTCCCATATGCAATACATGGTTACTAGCCAAGAGAGACAACAAAACTCTCCTCTTTATTCGGTAAATATAGGCCTTGAATCATTTATCCTATTCAATGATGAAACATTCAGTGAACAAGTGACCTTAACTGAATTAATGGCAGATAGAGAGGAGGAAGAAGACAACATGGAAGTGTCGAAACAATCTTCTAAACCCAAAAACTCCGGTAGAAAAAACACAGGTCTTGAGCTACAAATCATTCATCCATTGATTTTAAACCTTAAGAGTAAAAAAAATAGCCCTCAACATAATGAAAAACCTGAGGAATTCAAACAAATTCAACAAAGTGCTGACCTTCAAGAACAATTCGAAAGCACACTAGTTGAAGAGGATAGTAACCAAACCGATGAACCTGAGACTAGTCCTCTTTGGAGTATGAATTTTGACGGATCCTGCACTAGGATGAATGCTGTTGTAGGCGTATGGATACGTAACACTGAGAACAACCACACGGAAGGCCATTCCTATAGATTAAATTTTCAGTGTTCGAATAACATAACGGAATACGAATCCCTTATTTTAGGCCTACACTTGTTGAGGAAATTAGGAGCCAAGAGAATTAAAGTGCATGGGGATTCAGAGTTAATCATTAGGAAAGTGAATGGGGAATACAGTGCCAAAAATCCCAGACTTAGAGCCTCTCAAAACAATTTCATGGATTTATTGAAAACTTTTGAGGAATCCCAACTTTTTTTTGTCCCAAGACAAAAAAATATCAAGGCCCACAGTTTAGCTTTTGCTGCTAGAACATGTTTAACGCCTTATGAAACCAAACAATGCACAACTCAAATTAAATTTAGACCAGCTGTCCCTGATAATGAGAAATATTGGCAAGTGTTTGATGGAGACAAACAAATAGAAGACTTCCTACAGTCCAGAAATGAATTTGAACTACCAAGTTCAAATTCAGAATATGAAACCGACTGCCCTAGTGAAGAAAATATACTTGATAAAGAATAAGAGTCTCCAAATATTGCTGATATAAATATGTTGTCTAAAAACCTTGAAAACACAACAGAAATCAATTCAGAGTTAGAAGCAGAAGACTTAGAAACTCTGCATTCTAGAAATCAAAGTTTGCCAAAAGGGCTGGCCCCTTTAGAGGATTTGTTTGATTTCAACGATGTGGCCAAAAAAACAAAGTTGGAGCCTGTGGAAACTGAAGTTGAAGAGTGTAATATAGGCAGTGAACTAAAACCAAATATGATCAAACTGTCCAAAACTTTACCAGCTCACATTAAACTCAATCACATAGAGTTGTTTAAAGAATTTTCTGATGTTTTTGCGTGGAGTTATGAGGATCTGAAATCCTATGACACTGAAATAATTCAGCAAAAGATACCTCTCAAGGAAAACCAAAAGCCATTTAAACAAAAGCTATGTAGAATAAACCCTGTTCAGCTACCTTTGGTTGAGAAGGGAATCAATAAAATGTATGAAGCTGGTATTATTGTCCCTATTAGATATTCTGAGTGGGTGTCTAATCTAGTCTCAGTTAGGAATAAAACAGGAGAGATTAGGCTTTTTATAGACTTTAGAGAGTTAAACAAAGCCTCATTGAAGGACAACTACCCTTTACCCAATATGGACCATATTTTACAAAGGGTAGTTGGTTCTAAAAGAATTTCTTTTCTATATGGCTACTCAGGATACAATCAAATTTTAGTACATCCTGATGATCAATTAAAGACAACCTTTACTACACCTTGGGGCACTTTCATGTATGTGAAAATTCCCTTTGTTTTAATGAATGCTGGTGCTACTTTTCAGAGAGCCATGGTGAATTCTTGGAAGAATTGGGCTACTTCATCATTATTTACCTTGATGATGTCATTGTTTCTTCCAAGACAGATGAAGAGCACTTAGAACACTTGAGAAAAGTATTCAAGAAATGTAGAAATTTTTGGATATCTTTAAACCCAAAGAAAACACTGTTTGGTCTGTAAGAAGGTAAAATTATTGTGCACATTATATCAGAAGAGGGAATTAAGATAGACCCAAAGAGTACTGAGGCCATATTGCAAATCTCTCATCCTCGAAACATCAAGGAACTTCAATATTTCGTAGGAAAGATTAATTTATTGAGAAGGTTCATACCCAACTTAGCTGAAATCCTTAGAAACATTACAAGCATGCTGAAAAAGGAACAAGGAGTTAAATGGACCTTGGAAGCAAAGAAGTCTTTTGAGCTGGTGAAACAAACATTAACCAGAACACTAGTCCTAATAAGTCCTGATTTTTCAAAATATTTTTACATTTTTTCATTTGCATCAGAACATACAATAGTTGTTGTCCTACTGCAAAAAAATCCACAAGGACAAGAGCAGCCTATTGCATTCTTTAGCAAGGCATTGAGAGATGCTTCTCTGAAGTACAACATTATGGAAAAGCAAGCTTTTGATTTGGTCAAAGCTTTAAAAGACTTCACAATATACATCTTGCACTCCCACATCATTGCCTTTGCCCCAAATTCAGTTGTGAATATGATTTAGAGATCAAGCCCACTAAACTCATTAAAGGCCAAGGTCTAGCTAGATTAATGGCTGAATCCAATTTTGAAGTTCTTGATATAAATATGATAAATGCTTTAGATGAACAAGAGGAATTTTCAACTCCCATTATTGAATATCATTTTATGAATTCCTCTTGGTATGCTGATCTTCTATATGTTTTTCTTAATTTGAATACACCTCCTGGTTTATCAAAAATAAAGGCAAGGTTTTTGAAGTTAAAAGCTGTAAACTACTGTATAATAGATAAATGTCTTTATTGGAAAAATTCAAATGGTATATTGCTTAAATGTTTGCCTGAGAATGATGCAGAGAAGGTTAATCACGAGTTCCATGAAGGAGAATGTGAAGGCCACCTCTACTGGAAGACTACAACCAACAAAATCCTTACAGTTGGTTACTATTGGCCCACCCTCTTTCTAGATGTACACAAGATGATAATTGTTTGTCATAAATGCCAACTTTTTGAAGGCAAAAGAAAATTGTTGCCCTTACCTCTGCATCCAATCACTGTTGAAGCTCCTTTTCAATAGTGGGGACTTGACTTCATAGGAGAAATCCATCCACCCTCATCTGCCCAACATAGATGGATTCTCACTGCAACAGAATACTTTACCAAATGGATAGAATCCATCCCTTCTAGGCAAGCCAATGAATCTGTCATCATAAAATTCATTGAGACTCATATCCTCTCTAGATTTGGCTGTCCTAGGAAGATCATCATTGATAATGCAGCTGCATTTGGATCTAAGAATATGGTTGAATTCTTTCACAAATATCAGATTACATTGGGCCATTCTACTACTTATTACCCTCAAGGTAATGGGCTAGAAGAATCCTCAAACAAGATTTTTGTGAACATAATCAATAAGTTGCTGTAGGACAACAAGAAGTCTTGGCACACAAAGCTAGTTCATGCACTATGGGCTGACAGATTAACACTTAAGAAATCCATTGGAATTTCACCCTACCAGCTTGTGTATGGAATAGATGCAATTTTTCCAACCAGCCTTGGTGTACCAGTTATGAAGTTAATTCAAGAAGTGCAGTCTAAAGACAATGACATGATTAGAAGGATTAATCAGACTATACACCTTCAGCAAACCAAAGAGGAGGTTTACAACAGAGCATTACAAAAGCAAGAGAACATCAAGAAACTTTTTGATAGAAGAACAAAGGCCAGCAATTTCAACATTGGTGACAAAGTGTTAAAGTGGGACTCAAGGAGAGAAGACAAGGGAAAGCATGGGAAATTTGACAACTTATGGCTTGGCCCTTATCTCATTCATTCTGCTGCTGGTAGCAATACTTATTTCTTGCAGGAGTTGAATGGAGCTAAACTGGTTGGGGGTCATGTCAATGGCAGGATGCTCAAGCATTACTTCTCTTGATCCTATCACGTTTGAAAGCCTTTTATATTTTTTCTCATTATAAATATTTCATCCATCATTGCATTCAAAGTTAGAAAAAATCAAAAAATACAAAAACAATAGAAAGAAAAAAGAGGGCAGATTGTAAAAACAAGAAAGGTACAACCCCATACCAAAAAAGAGAGACAAAATCTGAAAGTGTGCAAGCTCAAATTCCACTCCTAAAAAGCACACTCCTAGTTAGTCATACAGCCTAATCATGACTAATTATTTTTAAATTTACTACTGATAGGTTAGTGAAATTAGATTTTCCAAACAACTTAATCTTGGCTTATCAGTTAGGTAGATTAGGATAGAAAATAAAGGCTCAAACAAGCTCAAAATCCAAACCTAAGATTCCAAAAGAAGAATGACTTGAATATATTTAAACCATGAATCAAAGATGGAAGTAAACTGGTTCTGATATGCTCAAAATTTGAACCAGATTACAAAGGAAAAACAACTCAAATAAACTCAAAAACAGAGCTGAATAAAAGAGAAGGCCATGCTTAGAACTTTCAGATCTTAAGCCTTCACTATTTTGATTTAATTTTCTGCAAAATTATTATCTATGTGCATCTTGTTTTTATCCCATAGATCAACAACAAGTTAGGTTGTTCAATCCTGACTTGTATGCTTTTAAATTTCTGTTTTAGAAATTAGTGAATAAAAATCTGTTAGACTGTTTAATCCTAACAGATGGTAGATTAGGTAGAGAAGCATATGAACTCAACTGTTTAATATGAGTTCATGGAGAAATAAGAAGTATAATTAGATTAGTTTTTTACTTTCAAAAGAATAAAATGTTTGTAAAAGAGTTTGCCAATCCAAGTGCACTCTGGAAGAAGAAAAAATGTTAGATCAGTAGGATTGGGTAGGTAGAAAGCTTGGTTTGATAGTATTCCATTGTCTTGCATGGCTGCTAACATTTTTAGAGCAAAAGAATATCATCCAAGTGAAGAAAGTTGTAGCCCAATGGATGAGGCACTGATTAGCCCTCCTGAGAATACCAGTTTGAAGTTCTTGGTGCCTTCAAGAAGGCACCAGTCCCATGTGGAGCCATTGTTAGCCATCTATAAATTTTTTCATATCAAATGGTGGCTAAATCATATTTTAAGCCTTCAAGAAACAAGTTTTATTACAAAATTTTTATTTCTTGAAGTCTTATGAAGACATCTTGTCTTTTAATTAATCTTCACTGCTGTTTCCCTCTCAATTTTGAAAATCTGTTGTTTTCATGAAGAAAAATTTGCTGCAAAAATCCATGTTTTCCTTCATTTTTCCCCCTTCTTCCACTCAAAATTAACCTCCATTTTATTCCCTTTTTTCCCCATAAATTCCTCTATTTTTCCATTATTTCCTTTCTTCCATTCATAAAACCCCTTTACAATGTTAAAAAATCCTTTTTTTTACCTTATCTGAAACCCTCAAAATCCTTTGAAAGCCTTGGAAAATTCATAAAAAAGAGCCTTTTTGTGTTAAAGCTTTATCCCCCTTTGGCTAAGCCCCCAAACCACTTCCCCACCATGCGACTTGGTACTGGAACCAAGCACTAAACCCATATGGTGCTTATTGCATTGGAACTTTCAACAGGTGCAAGTCTTTTTGTTACATAAAACTCCCGATGCGATTGGCCCCTTTTTTATAAACCTCCGATCCCTTTACCTCTTCGCAAAACTGAAAGCCCTGCAATCAGGCACTAAAACCTTGAATAAAACCCTCCTCGATACAAAATATCCTTTGTATTTCATAAAAAAATTGATTTTCTTATGTTTCAAAGGGTTCCGCTGGTTCATGATCTTAACCATTCCCGACCATTGATCTTAAACCAATCAATGGCTTGCACAATCTCACATTGGAGATTTCATTGGGCGCATTTGTATATTTTATTGCCTCCTCCCGATTGGTGATATCCCGATGGCTTCTCAGCTATCAATCTATTCCGCTAGGCCCAGATCCGACGACCCTTATTGCTCCATTCATAAGCCCTTTCCCCCGCTTGCGACCTCCTCCGATTCATTCTCCGCCATTGATTTGATCTGTAGATCGACAGTCTACATTCAATCGCATCGGATATTTCCATTTGTGCCTTTCCTCTCTCCTCCGCTGATCGTAATCCTTCGATTGCATCTAGGTCGTCCATTGCATACATCCAATGGTATAGATTAAACCCCTCAACCTTTGTGAAATTTTATGAACTCTGCTGTATAATGTATTTTTAGCGAATCTCCATCGTTGATCTCTGTAGATCAACGACCCATACTGACCCATTCTCTGCCTCATATTTTATTTTATTCAACCTCAAGATTTGATTTGGACCGTTCTTTTCTCTCACCCGACAGTCCAAATTCAACCCGATACGCCCAACTCTCTTGGGTCCTACTCGTCCCAGATTTAATCTCTGCCATTCATTTCTTGATCTAATGGTCCAGGTTAATAATGCCTTGGCTCTGCCCCACTTGTTACCACCTGCGCATCTGTTCTTTGTCGAGTTCTCTCCATAACCGTCCAATCTGACGCCCCAGATCTAACAGCCAGCATGCAATTTCGCGTAGATTTAAACCTAAACGTTAATGATCCAAATTCACACGATATAAGTGGTTTTGAAATGCCACGTGTCGGGCTCTAATGCATATCACGTTCAAAAAGGTGAAACTACCTTTCCTCCATTTTCTTGCGCGAAACTGCTGGTTTCTTTAACCGAAACCACCCTTCCCATTTACACTGCATTCCATCACACTTAATCTCTACCATTTATCTCTGCAGATCAACGACTCGCATTAAATATTTCTTTTGAACTATCGCCCTCTGCCATGCTCCAAGGGATTTCATAGATCAACCTTAGCCGTTGATCTCTGCGGCCGATCTCATCCGATGGCCCAGAACCCTTTCCGAAACCCCAAATTTCATCCTCCCTTTTTCACTACTGATTAAGGTTTTTTAACCCGTTTTCCTTTTATTTTTCGTCATTTAATTATAAAGTGACCCCTTCGCTTTATATTTTTATGATTTCTCCCAACCATTGATCTCTGCAGATCAACGGTCCTAACTTAATCTCTCCACCGTTTAAGTCGACCGCCTTTATTTTTAAAACTTGGCAAAGTAATCCTCGTCGTTGGATGCTTTCATCTAATAGCTGCGATCTAACCCTAGCTTCCAAAGTAGTATAAACCCAAAATACGTAGTATTTTCTAACTATTTCTTGGTTTATGAAGGTTTTAAAGGTTCTTCAAATGCTTTAAAGGAAAATTGAAAGTCGAGGGTGACGACCCTCTAGACCTTCATTCATCAAAGAATATCAGTCTACAGGGTTCGACACCATGTTTTATCAGTGCCTCATGAGCATTGACGCCGTTATAAATCCCTTGTAACATCTACACATCAAAAAGACAAAACAAAATTCAATCAAGTAAAGAGTATCCGTGTGAAAGGATCCAACCATAGCAAAGATGAAGAATTGAAGGTTGATTATACAGTTTTGAGGGATTACGGCCTAAATCGACCATCTGAGACCTAATCCATCCAATTAAACATATTTGAAGAACATAATACAAGAAATTATGCCAAGTTAAGCCTAACACATAGAATTAAAGCAAATTAATAGTGTTTAAAATAAAAATGAAAATATATATCAGTCCAAGAAAGCCTCCAGTACCACCTCAGAGGCTAATTGAATCCTCTCAGCTACCAAAAGCCACCTGTAGCCTCAAAGCATTCAAAAGAGGCCAAGTTATGACTAGAACATAGGATATATGCCTTAATATAGCTGAATAGTTATTCCAAGCCAAAGAGACTTATTGCAAAAATATCAGCAGAGTTATTAAAAAGATGACACAGAGCCTTAAAGTCAACAAAATCTCCCCAGCAAGCTTAATACTTAATGTAAGCCAATTAATACAGAGAAATATCTGTAATATTCTTCATTGACCTCTCAAAGGTCGAGAAATATTGAAATGTATTAATTGAGCCTGTGAATCTTTTCTCTCATTCCACCTCCTCATTTTCCTATAAAATCTTCTTGAGGATCTCATTGTAAAGGGTTGGTTGCAGAACTTTGAAATATACTTGTGCTCGAAATTTTCTACATGTAAATAGTGTTCAAAGGCTCTTGAATCTCTATTTGTGATCAAATAAGTTAGGCTGAGAAGTGAAGATGATTGCTGAACTGAAACATTGGACTAAAGAATGTAACTGGATTGACATCAATATACAAGCTGATTCTTGGGATCCTGGTCTATATCATTGGTGAAGTGCTTCTTTCTATGTTATTGTTTTCCTTTCATGTATGCCATTTTTTCCCTTATTCTATGATAAAGAACATCAAGCATAGAGTTAGGATTTTCTATTTACAGTACCCTTCTCTGACTGATAAGCTTTATCTCACTGTTTTCCTCCAAATCGTGTATTTAAGAATGATTCAATACAGTCCAAACAGTTAGGAATGCTGGCATTCCCTCGTCATACTGCCTAAAATAAACATTTTTCTTGAATGTTATTTTCATTAAGTACTTAGTAAACTTAGACTAGAAAAGTTTATGGTTTGTCCTGTCTTCTAGTTCTTTCTTCAAAGGTAATTCTGAAAGCTTCCCTAAGAGTATATTGAAAGCGGTTTAGATTTAAAAGTATCTTATCTAATCTTAGGTTGCACTTTGTTTTTCTTATCTGTTTTCATCCCTTTTGAAAGTAATTATGTGGATTATTGGATTATTTTTCTGTTGAGTTAGCTTTAATATGAACTTTTCCAAAGAAGTCTATGGTTAGCCCTATCCTTTGGTTGGTTTTAAACAGTTACTTAAAAGGCTTTTCTTGTTTGGACAGAATGAGAAATCCTAGTTGAAATTATTTTCTGTTTCCACCCCTTCAACACTTTTATTGTTCTATTCCATCATTTTATCTCAAATATCTTGTGATATAGATGACTTTCCCCTTGGATCACTCTTGAAATTGTTTCACAATTAAACCCTTTTATGACTCCATAGCCCAATGGACTAAAAACCAGCGTCATATCTATCCTATCAGCAAAAGCTTGTTGTGATTGCTTGCAACTTCACACCTTTGGAACTATTTCATTTTAGGAATTTCCACTCAACTAAAATCATGCTCAACCATCCAAAACAAATAAAAAACCTCATTCTTCATAATTAGCCTAATATCATACCCAAAAGCCTTAAATATAAATCAATCTTTGCACTTATAGAGAGATCCCTCTCTGGATTCAGGAGGGCTAGATCCTAGAATCCCAAAGTGGTTCAAGTGTTCTCTCTGCAGTTTGTATTTTCCAATATTGCAGATTACAGGGATCTATTAGGGAAATGGAGTCAAATTGAAGTTGGTAACAGTCTCATAAGTGGATATGGGATATCAAAGGGAAAATCTAACTTGGCCACAGGATCCTTTAGTTTTTGTGAGTGATATGGACATTAATGATCTGAAAAAAGAGTTTGAATTCTCAACAAAGGGAACTTAAAAACATAACTTGAACATAAAGAGGTATTTGATAGACATGGCTAAACATGAATTCTACAAACCACACTTTAAGAAAATGATGACTTAAATACAACTTTTAAAATGAAATCTAAGATTTGGGAGCACATCCTATTTGCTCAAAGATTTTATTTCAAAGGAGTTAGAAAACATGAAAGATTCACTGATAATTGCAGTCATAGAAGAGGGAACACCTAACACATATATTATTACAAATATAAATACCTTTAAAACAATTTTTCAAGCAGGGTCAAAGGGTATGATCGAAAGAGACCTCCTTGGCTAACTATAAACAATGGTACTTCAAAGGGAGACTTCAAAAACATTTTTCAAGTGGAAGAAGACAAGCAGGGAAAACCATAAATCATGTTGGAACCAACTATTTGAACTATTTGAGAAATAAACAAGCATAAGGGTTCAAGAGAATGATTAAAAACTTTTGAATGCATTAGTAGAAGAAAACATAAAACAGTGAAGGATAAACAGGTCTAAGGTGCTTCCAGGAGTCATTTCATAGCCTAAAATTTTCATCCTACTATAGTAAGAATTTATGAAACATAATGAAAACATGCAAGATAGCAAATAGTTCAGAATACATCACCAATAGCCAAGCTTAGGGATCCAATGATAGAGACTTCTCAAGAAAAAGCATGTCAAAACATCATCAAGCTTCCAAGACTTCAATTTCTTCTTCAACTTCAAACAGACTATGTATTATTTCAGAGAGTTTCAGTATTACAACTAGTGACCAACCAATGCTTTACAATGTGCTCCTCAAGGAGATTTTATTTGAAAATGAGGCGGTGGAAGAGTTCCTAGGGTTGAAGTGTAATTAATTATATACTAAATGCAACTCCTAGCCTTGAAAACCATGGAAGGCATAAGGCATGAATGCATTGAATTACAATTTTTTTTCATTTAATATGTTTCTGATTTTTAGGCTTAGTGGGTAAAAAGATTGACTTTAAGGCTCTTCTTATCTTTACAATAACTTCTACTGACAGTTGGGATATTTGTTTTGCTGGTAATAATTGTTCATCTTTCTTTGGCCTTAATGTTTTGGAATGAGATTTGATCTGGGTATTCCTTTGAGGCAGAGAGGCTGCAGGTGGAAATTTTCATAGTTGGGGATTCAATTAGCCCCTCTAATGTGGCATTCGAGGTCTCCTAGCTTTGATTTTTGGATTAGGCCTTTGATTCTGGAGTTCATGCCTTGATCCTTTAAGCTTTGATTAACATCATTAAACCTTTGATTATGCTCTAATATTCATCTTGACACTGATATTTTTTCATTTATTTGATGCTGACTATATTTTGCTACTTGCAGGTGCGCAGAGGGTTTGTTAAAGAATTTGTTCAAAAATCCAATAATCATGACTTATCGACCTTCTTAGAACATGTAATTAGCACTTCAAAAACCTTTAATTTGTACCAAAGGCCATAAGGATCGACATCCTTATCCAATAAAATTATAATTATCTGCTGGAGGGTTTTAACCTTAATCTTCATTAAACCCCATAAAAAAAAACAGACATTATTTAAATCCTACGAAATTTGGTTTAGAACTGCTTAGGAGGGTTCATGGAAGCGTTTAGGAGCTGTGAGGATGGTGATTTCAGCGGAAAATTGGAAAGAAAACCCTAGCAGAGTAGCTAACCAGGTAAAAATGGAGGTTTGGGCATGAAGATGAATAGGAGCCGTTGGATTAAGATAATCAACGCTTGAGATTACTTGGTGAAACATTTTGGGAGCAAGTTAGGTGGAACATCAATGGGGGCGAGATTAAATTAGGACCGTTCGATCTCAGAGATCAACAACTAGGATTAAAAATGAAAGTGACACTACGGAGGGTAGCAGTATGGTCGAAAACTGGGGGTGGTTTTCACAAAATAAAATGGGGGGAGGTGGTTTTGCAGAAAAAATGAGATTCCATACAACTTCTGACGCGTGTCCCTTCCAATACCGCCCATTTCGCAAAAAAAATTATCGTTAACCTTTGGGCACAAGAATTTTGCAATATGCAGCCACAACCGTTGGATCAGAGGCTTCAGATCCAACGATGTGGAATTAGTGCGATGAGGGATAAGAAGCATGGTCGGGGAAAGTAGTGGGGCCTACAATGACGTTGTTGCTTTGTCGCGTAGGGGATAGGTGTTGGTTTATCAGGTTAAGTCCCGATTGTTGGATCATTTTGATGGACGGTTAGGATTAAAAGAGGGATCAGATATATGGATGGAGGAAAAAGTAAGGTACGATGGATGGGCGGAAGGATGGGGCCCGATGGCCATTGATTCGCAAAGATCAACGGTCCATATTTATTTTAACCTTAACGTCATTGAATGGAAAAATAAAAGGGAAATAAGGTTTCAGAAAGGGTTTTTAGGCCTTTAAATGCCCAATTGCGGGGCTTAGGTTATATGAGGAAAAGTCTTAAAGGTAATAAGCCCTCAGGGGCTTAAGACCCTTAGAGTGCGGAAGACTGATTTTAGGCTTAAAACAAGGATTTTAAAGGCCAAATGGGGGGTTTTGATAGATGAAAGAAGGGAATTTAAAACCAAATAAAGGGGAAATACAAGGTTTTAAGGGGGTTTTGATGTTTTTGGAGGTTAAAATGAAAGGTTTAGAAGTATTTTATGAAGGAAGTAAGGGTAAAAATGAATGTTTTTCTGAGTGAAAGCTGTTATCATCTGATCTAGACCTCAGGCTGAAGAAAGGAAAATCAGGGTAACCTTTAAACCATGCTCAGCCTTATAGCTAGCCCTACAAGGTCAGGAGAGGGCTCTCTCCATGAAATATATTCAATAAGATATAGCTGTAAACTGATATTATGCTAGGTATAAAGATGGGAAATGTTTTAATGAATTTTTAGGGTTGTATGGAACAAATGGGACAGTTTGAATCTGGGAAATTAAATCAGAGACACAAGGTATTCCATGGGGCAAGGTAGGAAGGAAATTTAAGCAATTAAGTTTAAATAATGATGGGATGGTAAGACTGTTGAGGAGCTAAAAAGGGCATAGGAGATGGATCCTTTTCAAACAGAAGAAAACACAGAATATTGAATGATTTCCGAAGGTAGAGAATTAAAAATAGATTCTACCTATCTATCTTGAAAGAATTCAACCAGAGATGTTTATAAATGAATGGTGAACATAAAAAATTTACATATGAACACAAAAAAAAATAACAAATGCTAAAACTCATACCACATGGATCCCACAAATTAGAGCTGCATATCTTATTAATCCCTTGTTAAAACTATTACAATGGAGCATAGAGTGTTCTCCTTGATTTCCACACTATTCCCCTACTTGCTGACTGACACTTACAAATGAGTGAAAATTACATTAAATAGACCAGAAATATGGGAAATATATCCACAGAAAGAGGAGTTGTTTTACCATCTCAGAAACTGAAATCCGAACATAGGAAAGAGAACCAACAATCTGCCCCTGAGAAAGAGGAGAAACAATATATTTGGCCATCTATTGATTTCGTTGTTACATCCAACTGTAGAACCAATCCCTTATTAATCATTTGCTGAAGATGTGTCTAGTTAATTTTTAGTTTCTCATCCTTTTGACTATTTCTCTGTCTTTACTTTCTTGAAGAAAACACTTCGAAGAAAATACCTCTGCAAACCATTGGAAAGTAAAATTATGCCTTTAATGAAGAGAAAACTCATCTGAATGAAAAAGAGCGAAAGGAAAGGAGGTGGGCCCGAATCGCAATCGCAATCGGAATAGGGAAGGGGGTGTGACACATAATGGATCCGATGCGATGGAGCCGACACGATGGGGTAATACAATAGAGTGGTGAGGGAAAACGAGGTCAGATAATGTAATAGATAAATCCCCTTTAAAACAAATTAAAAGGAACCTTTGCGCTTTACATAGGAAAAAGATGATTTTTGTATGAAAATAGCAGAGGGCCTTTAAGGTGGGACTGGGGGTGTAAATCGCAATCATAATCGGGGCTTGGGGCGGATGTATTACACAATATGATTTTTCCGATGCGATTGAGGATGGAACGATGGAGGGAAGTCCTTATAAAATGAAATAAAATGAATTTTGAGATTTACAAAGGGAAAAGGCCCTTTTATTATGAATGGGCGGAAGATTATATGGCGGGACCCAAAGGTTAATCACAATCGGAGATCGGAAGGTGAGTAGGGCGGAGAGTTTAAGGATATGTGGTAGCAATGATTGTGATTGGTGATGTGTGATCAATTGCATCGGTGGGGGAGGAAACACGAAGGTTTTAAACATAGCATGGGAACAAACGCGATGCGATGAAGTACTTAGAAATCCCTTTAAAACAATTTTAGCGCATTTACAAAGGAAATAGCACTTTTGTTCGGGAAAAAGGCAGAAGATTTAGGGTGGGGCCTATTCAACAATCGCAATCAGAAATCGGGAAGGGAGTGGGGCAAAGTGTATTGTGCAAAGGGGTTTCGCCGATTGTGATGGTGCGATTGGTTGTGGGCCGTTCGATCGGATGGGCAGATCGATCATCGGGATCTAATCGGGCAGGGTCAATTGCATCGCAAAAATTCAAAGGATCGGGAAGAAAAGTTGGGAGCACTTGTGAATTCACAATGCGATCGGACGTGGACCGTCAGATCGTTGATCAGATCAATGGTCTGGATTTAATCGGGCGGGGTCAATCGGGGCACACGTTCTAAGCAATTTGATCAATCGAATCACAGTTTTTTGTGATTACAAGGGTCAATCAGAATGCACAATTTAAATGTTGTGATTGCGATCGGAGGAGGGGATTTACAATACAAAAAAATTAAAGTTTTATTATAAAGTTTTAAGGGTAATCGAGGAAAAGGGCTTATTTAATCACATTGGAGTTTATGGGTTTAAAATACTTTAATGATGCAATCATGCCATCGGATGGGGGAAAAAGGGGTTTTATAAAGGAAAACATTAAACTTTTATGAAATAAAGTGTAAGGAAGAAATGGGAAAGGGGGAAGGGTTAGGCTATAGGGGACTTTTGTTCACTTAGGCGTAATTTTCGATCCAGGAGTTAGTTTTGAGAGTATAATATATCGTTGGAAAGATCTTTTCGGGCTCTTTCTAATGGGCATACTTAGAACATTATTTTGAACTGAAAATGCTATGGAAAACTTCTCTAAAGTGTAGGGAGTTGGATTTGTGGAGATAGCAGCTTTTGAAGTGTGACTTATTACATATGATGACATGAAATTACATAAAAGATGGTAATGAAAGAAAATTAGCATGTTTTCACCTCAAAACATGGTCTTGAGGTAAAAATTACATCAAGTTGAATAAAAAATTTTCTTTGATCTTCCCAGATGCTGTGACTTTTAGTTTATTAGATTTCCTCATGACTTTGCTGATATTTATCAACACTTGAATCATTAATTTGACCTTGATGAGACCTTAAAACCTAGTGAGACCAACCCTGTGACCTGATAATATGGACTGAGAGTGAAAGTGGACCATGAATAAGACCATAGATAGGAGATTTAGCAAGTTTCACATGAGGGAAAACTGATGAAAAACCACTACCATCAATTAATCCAGCACCTAATGGAATGGTGAAAATTTATGGTATGGGACTTCTAATATGCAAATGCAAAAGAGAAATTTTGATCAGTGATTATAGTATGACTAGACTGACACTAACATTGGCTCCAATGGGGATGGTAGCTCCTTGTAGGTGCCAAGAACATCGTAGACCAAGTAGCCTTATCCATTGGGCATGGAGTCAATAGCCGAAAAATTACTTTGAAAAACTGACTGAAGGTTGACTAAAACACAAATGACCAACTGGAAAAGATGCTCAGAATTGAGATTATTCATCAAAACCTACTCTAATTGTTTCATTCACCACCTGATCAAGTGAAATGGAACAACCAATGAAACCATGTAAGCATCCTGGCTGCTATTTGAATTCTCCCCAAGTGCTTTCTGATGAGCAAGTAGAGAGAAGAACTGAAAGGCAACTCCCATGGAAACTTGGAATCAGATTGAATCTTGATAAATTTTCAAAGCATGAGTCGATTCGATTACCTCAATAATGCTACAAAAGGGTCTTCATAAGAATACCTATTGATTCCCATTAATACATTATTTCTCTATTCTAGGTAATCTTTGTACCTTGATCTTAAAATCTCCCTAACATCTGTGTTTTCTTCCTTTGATGACTACAACAAGTTGGCAAAAGGATCCTAAAACTCACGAATAACCAATCTCTCTTGATAATAAAAAACAAAAGAAAAATCTTCTTCATTAGTCTTCTTATATGACTGCAAATCTTGATATGAGCTTAGTAATGAAACACCTGTTGAACAAGACAATGAAGTTGGCTTTTGAATAAATTTATTGTCAACACTCTTTTCTAGCACATGGTTAGCCAATGGAGAAGGATTTTTAGAGCAAATATCATCTAACACATCAGCTATAGGGTCATAAAAAATTTAAAAGACCGGTGTAACATATCCATTGATTTTAATGAAACTGCATGACACTCTATATACTATTCACCCTTTCCTTTAGAGATATTATGAAAATTATGCTTTAAAAATTGAAATGCTTCAAAAAATAATGGAACAGAATCATCTTGCATCGTTTGATCATATGCTTGTGCTTCCAAGCCTTTATCTATGATCTAACCTTCAATCACATTCGGTGGTTGCAAATCTAGAGCTAGAGAGGATTCTATATCTCAAATGATTTCGTCAATCATTTCAGGAGAAGCTTTCTCATTAACAACTTGCTCAATAATTTCACTATCTATCTCAACCTCAACGTTAAAACTGAGGGATTGTTGATTTCTGATTGCACGAAAGTTATCTCTGATGAACTGAATTGAAGTAAAACAAAGGGGAAAATATCCCTCACTTACTTCCAAATTTTCCAGACTTTCTTCATCAATGTCACGGATGATATGCATCGGATGATTAATGTTTTCAAGTTGTTGAAACTGAACTTCCTCCCACAAGCCAACTATTGATGGTGCTGCAAGATTAGATTTTGTTTGGAAAACATAATCATCATCATCATATTGATAAAACTTTGGTAAATCATCAACATAAAACACATCATCAAGAATACATGTCATATCAACTGATCTATTTTCTCTAAGATGTTCCATAAAACAGTCATTATTAGATCGATGAAACTGGGATAAGAAAGAACATCTTTTGGATCAACCAGTTGTTCTTGAACATCATATTCAATCCTTGTAGTGATTTTTTGCAGCATCTCTTCCACTGCACTTATCAAAAGGTTGAGCTTTACCTCTAAAGGTATCAGGTGTTATGCAATGTTCTTGTTTTCTTATTCCTTCAGCTTTGCTCTTTTGATCAATATATTGGCTTCTACATCTACTAAATTGTTTTGTTTCTCTTCAAGTGTTGCAAGTTTCCTTTCTCTCAGCTGAAAATCCATTTCTAGATCAAAGGCACCTGGGTAATGTAAGAGAGCTAAGCTAGGGGGAGGTCTTATATCGGCCGATATCGAATAATAGACTCGATTGAATCTGGCAGAAAAATGTTGTACTGTCTCCCCTAACTGTCTTTTCAGCTAGGCATACTCTTCTAAAATCAAGAAAGGGTTTTGTTTGACCACCCATCTTTTGAGGAAGACTTTGATGAACTGATGGAAATATGAGATGCTTGCCTCAGGCGGGGTTTTGAACCAACTCTTAAATTTTCCTTGCAAAGAAAAAGCAAAAATCCTAATACTGACATCCTCTTCATCAACTTCAAAAAGGTCTAGGAAAGTCTCAAAATTCTGCATATGTCTCTCAGCATTGATGTTGTCACATTCACCATCAAACCTCAGCAAATATAGGTAATAATTTTGAGGGAAATCATGGAGTATAGGAGGTAAGATGAGAGGTTTATATCTATCTGGGACTATAGAAGGTATAGGAGTATATACATGAGCTACAGGATTAGTCGTGTTATCTTTAGACTCATCAATATGAAGATGGTCATCATAAGATTTAGAAATAGGATGGAGACCGAGATCAAAGGAAAACTCAGTATTTACACTTTTTGAATAGGTTGAATCAAGATTTTGATCATCTTTATCATGCAACCAATTCTGAAAAACTTTCAGGAAAGCTTCAAGAAAATCAAAGAAGTAATTTACAAAAAAGCAGATTAGATCCTAAATACCATTCCACTTTGAATACCTGAACTTTGTGTAAGATCCTTTCATTTTTTTGTGGAAAAGTCGATCCTCTAGTGGAGTCTTTACATTAATTTGGAGTCACCAGGTGAAAAATTCAGCCTTCATATGCATCTGATTGTTGTTCACCATCAACAATTAGATATGATACTTCATCATTCTTTACCAGGGAAGATATTACTGGGGTGATCAGTCCTTTCTTTCAAATATTCCCCAGTATGGTCACCATAAATGTTATCACCTGATCTTGACCTCAAGCTGAAGAAAGGAAAATCAGGGTAACCTTTAAACCACACTTAGCCTTGTAGCTAGCCCTACAAGGTCAGGAGAGGGCTCTCTCCGTGAAATATATTCAATAAGATATAACTGGAAACTGATATTAGGCTAGGTATAATGATGGGATATGTTTTAATGAATTTTCAGGGTTTTATGGAACAAATGGGACAGTTTGAATCTGGGAAATTAAATCAGATACACAGGGTAGTCCATGGGGCAAGGTCGG
This sequence comes from Pinus albicaulis, assembly GCA_034641835.2. NCBI lineage: Eukaryota > Viridiplantae > Streptophyta > Pinopsida > Pinales > Pinaceae > Pinus > Pinus albicaulis. The sequence goes on from CM076577.1 coordinate 500,301,701, forward strand.
CAGGAAATTTTAGCAATTAAGTTTAAATAATGATGGGATGGTAAGACTTGTGAGGAGCTGAAAAGGGCATAGGAGATGGATCCTTTTCAAACAGAAGAAAACATAGAATATTGAATGATTTCCCAAGGTAGAGCATTAAAAATGGATTCTACCTATCTATCTTGAAAGCATTCAACCAGAGATGTTTATGAATGAATGGTGAACATAACAAATTTACATATGAACACAAAGAAAAGAACAAATGCTAAAACTCATACCACATGGATCCCACAAATCAGAGCTGCATGTCTTATTAATCCCCTGTCAAAACTGTTACAATGGAGTGCAGAGCGTTCTCCTTGATTTCCACACTATTCCCCTACTTGCTGACTGACCCTTACAAATGAGTGAAAATTACATTAAATAGACCAGAAATACGGGAAATATATCCACAGAAAGAGGAGCTGTTTTACCAGCTCAAAAAATGAAATTCGAACATAGGAAAGAGAGCCAACAATCTACCGCTGAAAAAGAGGAGAAACAATATATCTGGCCATCTATTGATTTCATTCTTACATCCAACTATAGAACCAATCCCTTATTAATCATTTTCTAAAGATGTGACTGGTTCATTTTTAGTTTCTCGGCCTTTTGACTATTTCTTTGTCTTTACTTTCTTGAAGAAAACACTTCGAATAAAATTCCTCTGCAAACCATTGGAAAGTAAAATTATGCCTTTAATGAAGAGAAAACTCATCTGAATGAAAAAGAGCGAAAGGAAAGGAGGTGGGCCCAAATCGTAATCGAAATTGGAATAGGGAAGGGGGTATGACACACAATGGAGCTGATGCGATGGAGCGGACGTGATGGGGTAATACAATAGAGTGGCGAGGGAAAACGAGGTCCGATAATGTAATAAAGAAATCCCCTTTAAAAAAAATTAAAAGGAACCTTTGCGCTTTACATAGGAAAAATATGATTTTGTATGAAAAGAGCAGAGGGAATTTAAGGTGGGACCGGGGGTGTAAATCACAATCGCAATCAGGTCTTGGGGCGGATATATTACACAATATGATTTTTCCGATGCAATTGAGGATGGAACGATGGAGGGAAGTCCTTATAAAATTAAATAAAATTAATTTTGAGATTTACAAAGGAAAAATGCCCTTTTATTATGAATGGGCAGAAGATTATATGGTGGGACCCAAAGGTCAATCGCAATCGGAGATCGAAACGTGAGCAGGGTGAAGGGTTTAAGGATATGTGGGAACGCCGATTGCGATTGGCGATGTGTGATCAATCGCATCGGTGGTGGATGAAACACGAAGGTTTTAAACATAGCATGGAAACAAGCGCGATGCGATGAAGTACTTAGAAATACCTTTAAAACGAGTTTAGCGCATTTACAAAGGAAATAGCACTTTTTTTCGGGAAAAAGGAAAAAGATTTAAGGTGGGGCCCAGTCAAAAATCGCAATCGGAAATCGGGAGGGGAGCAGGGCGAATTGTATTGTGCAAAGGGGTTTCTCTGATTGCGATGGTGCGATTGGCTGTGGGCCGTCCAATCGGATGGGCAGATTGACGGTCGGGATCTAATTGGGTGAGGCCAATCGCATCGAATAAATTCAAAGGATTAAGAAGAAAATTTGGGAGTGCTTGTGAATTTCCGATGTGATCGGACGTGGACCGTCGGATCGTTGATCAGATCAACGGTCGGGATTTAATCAGGCAGGGTCAATCAGGGCGCACGTTCTAAGCATTTTGATCAATCGCATCGGAGTTTTCTGTGATTACAAGGGTTAATCGGAATGCACAATTTAAATGTTGCGATTGCGATTGGAGGAGGGGTTATGTGATCGAAAGAGGGGATTTACAATACAAAAACTTTAAAATTTTATTATAAAGTTTTAAGGGTTAGTGAGGAAAAGGGTTTATTTAATCGCATTGGAGTTTATGGGTTTAAAAGACTTTAACTATGCGATTATGCCATCGGATGGGGGAAAAATGGGTTTTATAAAGGAAAACATTAAACTTTTATGAAATAAAGTGTAAGGAAGAAATGGGAAAAGGGGAAGGGTTAGGCTATAGGGGAATTTTGTTCACTTAGGCGTAATTTTCGATCCAAAAGTTAGTTTTGAGAGTATAATATAGCGTTGGAAAGCTCTTTTCGGGCTCTTTCTGATGGGAATACTTAGGACATGATTTTGGACTGAAAATGCTATGGAAAACTTCTCTGAAGGGCAGGGAGTTGGATTTGTGTAGATAGCAAATTTTGAAGTGTGATTTATTACATATGATGACATGAAATTACATAAAAGATGGTAATGAAAGCAAAGTAGCATGTTTTCACCTCAAAACATGGTCTTGAGGTAAAAATTACATCAAACTGAATAAAACGTTTTCTTTGATCTTCCCAGATGCTGTGACTTTGAGTTTAGTATACTTCCTCATGAATTTGCTGATATTTATCGACACTTGACTCATTAATTTGACCTTGATGAGACCTTAAAACCTAGTGAGACCAACTCTATGACCTGATAATATGGAGTGAGAGTGAAAGTGGACCATGAATAAGACCATAGACAGGAGAGTCAGCAAGTTTCACATGAGGGAAAACTGATGAAAAACCACTACCATCAATTAATCCATGACCTAATGGAATGGTGAAAATTTATGGTATGGCACTCCTAATATGAAAATGCAAAAGAGAAATTTTTATCACTGATGGAAGTATGAATAGACTCACACTAACAAAAGGAAGAATGAAATGATGGAAAATGGAGCCTTATAAGAGTAAAATGGTGAAGTGAATGAATGAAGAATGGAGTTTTAAGCGGTCTTTCTTAGCAAACAGTAGGTACTTTAGGACTAACAGTGAAACAACAGTGAATATTAACTCAAAGGATAAATAACATCATAAGTCTTCAAAAAGATGATAGGTTTTCAAAGGAAACTATCTCTTGAAGGCTTGAAGACAAAGTCTAGCCACCTCTTGGTATAACAAAATTTATAGGTGGCTAACAAACTTTAAGATAAGGTTAAGCTTAAGGTCAAGGTCAAGGTTAAGGTGAAGGGTAAGGTTAGGGTAAATGTTAGGGTGAGGTTAAGGTTATGTTAAGGTTATGGTTATAGTGAAGGTTAAGGTTAAGACCCGTAACCTTAACCTAACATTGACCTTAAATATCACCTAACCCCAACCTTAACCTTAACCTTAACCTTAACCTTATCTTAACCTTAACCTTGACCTTAACCTAAACCATATCCCTAACCTTGACCAAACCCTTAACCTTAACCTTTACCCTAACCTTAACCTTAACCTTAACCTTGACTTTACCCATAACCCAACCTTAACCTTGACCTTAACTATAACCTAACCCTAGCCTAGACCAAACCCTTAACCTTAACCTTAACCTTGACCTTAACTTTAACATTATCTTACCATTAACCTAACCTTAACCTTAACCATAGTCTAACACTAACCTTAACCTTAACCTAACCTTAACCTTGACCTTAACTATAACCTAACCCTAATCTTGACCAAACCCTTAACATTAACCTTAACCTAACCTTAACCATGACCTTAACTATAACCTAACCCTAACCTTGACCAAACCTTAATATTAACCTTAACTTTACCCTTATCCTAATCTTATCCTTAACCTAACCTTACGTTAACCCCTTAACCTTAACCTTAACCTTCCCATAACCATAAGCTTAACCTTGAATTTACCCTTAACCTAACCTTAACATTAACCTTAACCTTAAGCTGACTAAACATGTAACCTTAATCGTAACCTAACCTTAACCTTGACCTTAACTATAACCTAACCCTAACCTTGACCAAACCTTAACCTTAACATTAACTTAACCTTAACCTTAACCTTTCGATAACCTTAACCTTATCCTTAACCATAACTTTATGCTTAACCTTAACCTTAACTATAACCTTAACCTTAACCGTCATGCTTAACCTTAACCTTAACCTTCACTATAACCTAACCTTAACCTTGACCTTAACTATAACCTAGCCTTGACCTTAAAATTAACCTTACTCTTAACCTTAATGAAACCCTTAACCTTAACCTTAACCTGAACCTTAACCTTACCCTTAACCTTGTTCTTAACCTTAACTTAACCTAAACCTTACCCTTAACCTTATCTTAACCTTAACCTTAACCTTAACCTAACCGTAACCTAACATTAATGTTACCCTTAACCTAACCTTAACCTTGACTTTAACCTTAACGTAACCTTAACCTTAACTTTAACCTTACAAAGATCGTACCCGTAACCTTAACATAACCTTGATATTAACCTTAACCTTAACCTTAACCTTGACCTTGTCCTTAACCTAACCTTCACCTTAAGCTTGAATTTACCCTTAACCTTAACTAAACCCTTAACCTTAACCTTAACCTGACTAAACCCGTAACCTTACCTTAACCTTAACCTAACTAAACCTATAACCTTAACCTTAACCTTACCTTGACCTTAACTATAACCTAACCCTAACCTTGACCAAACCCATAACCAAAACCTTAACCTTAACTTTAACCTAACCATAACCTTGAATTTACCTTAAACTAACCTTAGCCCCTTAACCTTAACCTTAACCTTCCCATAACCATAACCATAACGTTAAGTTTACCCTTAACCAAACCTTAACCTTAACCTTAACCTAACCCTAACCTTAACCAAACCCTTAACATTAACCTTAACCCTAACCTTAACCTTAACCTTAACCATAACCTTAACATTAACCTTAACCTAACCTTAACCTTAACCTTAACCCTAACCTTAAACTTGACCTTGATCTAACCTTAATCTTAACCTAAAATTAACCTTAACCTTAACCTTACCCTTACCCTTAGCCTAACCTTAACCTTAACTATAATCTTAACCTTAACCTTACCCTTAACCTTAAACTTAACCTTAACCTTAACCTAACTTTAACCTTAACCTTACCCTAAACTTACACTAACCTTAACCTTAACTTTAACCTAACCTTAACCTTAACCTAACCTTAACCTTGACCTTAACTATAACCTAACCCTAAACTTAACCTTAACTTTTCCATAACCATAACCTTAACCTTAACCTTGACCTTACCCTTACCCTTAACCTTAACCTTACCCCCTTAAACTTAACCTTAACCTGAATAAACCTATAACCTTAACGTTAACCTTCACCCTAACCTTACCCTAACCTTAACTATAACCTCACCATAAACTTGACCAAACCCTTAACCTTAACTTTAACCTGACTAAACCCGTAACCTTAACCTTAGCCTTAACCTTCACCTTAACCTTAACTATAACCTAACCCTAACCTTAACGTTCACCTTGACCTTAACTATAACCTAACCCTAACCTTGACCAAACCTTTAACCTTAACCTTAAATTTAACCTTAACCTTCCCCTAACCTTAACCCTATCCCTTAACCTTAACTCTAACCTTACTGTTAACCTAACCATCACCGTAACCTTACCCTAACCTTACCCTTAACCTTACCCTTAACTTTACCCTTAACCTAACCTGAACCTTAACATAAACTTAACCTTACCCTTAACATTGACATTAACCTTAACCTAACCTTAGCCTTAACCTTAACTATAACCTAACCCTAACCTTGACCAAACCCTTAACCTTAACCCTATCTTAACCTTAACCTAACATTAACCTTAACATTAACCTAACTATAAGCTTACCCTTAACATTAAACTTGACCTTAACTATAACCTAACCATAACCTTGACCAAACCCTTAACATTAACCTTAACCTAACCCTAACATTGACCAAACCCTTAACCTTAACCTTAACCTATTCTTAACCTTAACCTAATCGTAACCTTAACCTAACCTTAAACTTAACTTTACCTTAAGGTTAAGGTTAAGGTAAGGGTAAGGTTTGTTGAGATTGCAACAAGATGATGAGCTTAGTGGAAAGAAGTTGCCTTCACTAAGTGGGCCCGCAGTCTATTTTTGGCGCACAGTTTATTTTTAGACTATGTCTATTTTTAGACATGTCGATCATATTCTATGAGTTGCAGGATGCTATTTGTGGATGGTTGGTCAAGTTGGAAAAATAGATGGACTTCTATTTTTATACATATTGGGTGGAATCTATTTTTAGATTTCCAGTCTAAAAATAGATATGTCGAATATTATTAGCTCTTAATAATATTTGGACTATAAACATTATCTTATTCTCTTGGAGCACTTTAGTTAAGTGCACAGATGTGGCACAGGAGATAACAGAAGGAATTATGCTATTCCTGAGAGTTAAGTGGAGCTATTGCATGGAGAATTCAGTTAGAACTCATGTGACAGAGTTTGGTGGAGTTATTGAGGTAGTTGGTGGAGTTATGTTCAGTTTAACTCAATTAAACATAGTTGAGCTAGTTGTATCTAGTCTAACTGATTGATACAATAGTGAGAGTGGTGTGAATTAATTATTAATTAATTCACTAATTAAACTCATTAATCAACTAAAGAATACATCAGTTAACTACAGTGCAAGGATAGTTTCAGTGGAGACTAGTGAAGAAGTAGGTGAAAGAGCAGTGTGACTATCAGTTATGACTATAGTGTTGCATGATTTGCAACACACATTGGTTGGAGATTCCAGTGAGGATTGTGTGAGAAAGGCTGGACCAATTTGAGTTCATTCAGAGACATTCTTCAGCAGTGATTATGCAGTAGAGGCAGGCTAGCAGGTGGCAGAGATCGGTGCATGGGATTTGCTAGATCGGACCTGATTAGTTTGTAGAAATTGGAGATTGTACTGAGAGCTTGTGAGGAGCTTTGTATGAGGATTTTTAAATGATCTCTATGACATATAATATACATATATTTGGGGGTTTTCAGCTTTAAGATTTCCCATAAATTACTATGTTCATATGTGTGAATTTTTATGGTTTTAATGTGTGCATGCAATTGATTTTATTTCCGCAATTAATGATCAATGGTAGAAGAGATTCTATATTGTGAATGAAGTCAAATAGTGTGTGATAAAGATAATCTCAGATGTATAACATATCAGTTATATAATTTCTACATGGTATCAGAGCAATATTGATCATTGGAGCAATTGCAAAGCATTGAAGCGGTTGAGTTTTGTGCTGGTGGAATTCGAATTTGCAGCGATGTTTTCTTGGTGTCGAAGTTGAGATATTTTTCAACGGATTGCGATTGGAGTATGCCCTTGAGGGCAGCTCAAATTATATTGCATGGAAGGATAGGATGGAGGCGGTGCTGGATGATAATAGGTTGAAGGAGTTCATAGATGCAGAAATTCGAAAACCTGCTTCTAGCGATGCTGCCGCACTTGACGCATGGCAAAAGAAGACAGAAAAATGTCGAAGGATTCTGTTGGATGGTGTGAAGGATCACATAGTGTCCAACCTTCATTGTAAAGCTTCTCCATTCTTGATGTGGAAATCTTTGACAGACTTGTTCCAAAGCAAGAGCAACCAGAGGAAGTTGGCACTCAAGGATAAACTCAGGAACATAAAAATGGAGAAAGGCGACAATATACCCAAGTACCTCATGAAGTTTGTCCAGTGCAGGGATGAGCTGGGAAGTGTGGGGGTTACTGTAGATGATGAGGAATTGATGAGCTTGGCTCTCCTTGGGCTTTCGAAGAGTTGGTATTCCTATCAGGACTCTGTCAATGACCAAGAGAAATTTCCAGGATGGGAGCGACTTTGGTCAGATCTTGTGCAGGAGGAGATAAGGCAGAGTACCAGGGACAAATCTTCATCAAAGAATGTAGATGAAGAAAATTTTTCTTTGGCTGCCAAAGCAAGGAAGGGGAAGAGCAAGAAGAATGCTTCTCAATCCGCTGCGAAAGGCAAGAAGTAGGACATGTCCAAGGTGAAGTGCTTTCACTGTCACCAACATGGACATTACGCCACTAATTGTCCACAGAAGAATAAAAATAATCAAGTTGTTGGATATGTAGCTAGAGAGGCCTTAGCCTTGTATTTTGAGCTATATTTTTCAATGATCACATGCTTGGTCTCAAGTATGATGGGTTCAGTGTGGTTTCTTGACAGTGGTGCATCTTTCCATATGACCGGAGACAAATATTTGTTCAGTGATCTGGATGAGAAGGATCTTGGAGTGCACATCGAGATGGGCGATGATGGTAGATACAGTGCGACTAGTATCGGGACCATTTCCTTTGAGAGGGAGTCTGGTAAAAATTTCATATTGAAGGGTGTCATGCATGTTCCACGATTGAAGAAGAATCTGATCTCATAGTCATGATGGAAGGCAAGGGATATGAGGTTGTCTTTAGCGAGGGAAAGGCTTTCCTACGCAGTAAGGCAACTGGTGAAACCCGAAGGATAGGGGTTCGAGTTAAGAACCTTTATCATTTGCAAGTAGATGGCTGTGTAGCAATGGCAGGAAAGGAAGAAGGAGTGATGAGCCGAGATGAGGGCGAGCTATGGCATAGGAGATTGGGCCATATTCACCATGGTGCTTTGAAAATTTTGCAGTAGATTTCTACCAGGCTTCCCAAGGGTACACTTGTGCAGTCACATGTGTGGACCTTTCTCAGTAGCTTTGACAACAAAGCACAGGTATTATGTGATATTTGTTGATGATTTTTCTCATAAGTGCTGGATCTTCTTCATGCAGAAGAAGAGCGAGACATACTCAAAGTTCTGTGAGTTCAAGGCACATGTTGAGAAAGAATCGGGGAAGCAGGTGAAGGTTCTTAGGAGCGACAATGGTGGTGAATTCATCTCTGGAGAATTCAAAGACTTTTGCAGCGCAGAAGGAATTCGAAGAGAGCTCATAGCGCCTCATAACCCACAGCAGAATGGGGTCATGGAGAAAAAGAACAGAACGATCGTGGGTGCTACACGAGCGATGTTGCATGATCAGGGCCTTCCCATACACTTGTGGGCTGAGGCATGCAATACTGTGGTTTATGTGCAAAACCGTTGTCCTCACACAGTACTTAGCATGAGTACACCCGAAGAGGAATTTTCTGGTAAGAGGCTTGATATTTTTCATTTGAGGATTTTTGGCTCACCTGTTTACATTCATGTGAAGAAGGATGCCAGGAAGAAGCTGGAGCCAACCGCAGAGGTTGGGATATTTTTGGGGTACACTGATACACCTCACAACTATCGTGTGTATTTTTCGGACAGTCGGAAGATTGTTGTGTGATGGGATATCAAATTTCATGAGGAGAAAGCCAAGAAGTGTTTGCTTGAGAGGGAGCCACACTTGCATGCAGATGAGGAGCTATTAGTTCCTAAGGATGAGCCTCAGGATGTGGATCCGCCAAAAGAGGAGGTTCATGAAGTGGAAGAAACCACTCATGCAGTGCCAACCATTAGAGGGAAGAAGCGCACTACAGAAGTTGAGCGACTAAATCTTGATGCAGAGAAGATTGTACGAGCACCTACATCATAGCGCAAACAGAGACAGTCACCTGAACGATATACTGGATACATGGCTCTGATGAGTAAGTGTATCATGATAGAACCATCCACTTTCGAGGAAGCTGTGGAGGACTCTGCATGGGTAGATGCCATGGTGGAAGAGTATGATTCGATTGTCAGAAACAGTGCATGGGAGATTGTCCCAAGGCCGGAATGGAAATCAGTGGTAGGTTTGAGATAGATCTACAAAGTGAAGCAAGCAGCTGACGGGAGCGTCGAGAAGTACAAGGCAATATTTTTTGCATGGGGCTTCTCATAGATTGAGGGGATCGATTATGAGGAAACCTTTGCACCTGTCGCAAGGTATTATTCTATACGGACGATTCTTGCTCTCTCAGTGTAGATGGGGTGGCACATTCATTAGATGGATGTGAAGTCTGCATTCCTCAATGGAGTGATTGAGGAGGAGGTGCACATAGAGCAGCCCGAAGGTTTCGAGATATTCAGCATTGAGTCGCATGTGTGCAGGCTCAAAAGAGCCTTGTATGGGTTGAAACAAGCACCTCGTGCTTGGTATGCATGGATTGATAGTTATTTCACCGGACTTGGTTTTACCAAGAGCGAGGTGGATCCCAACCTGTACCAAATAGTGGTTGAGGGTAATATTTTGATCATTGTACTTTATGTAGATGATTTGATACTGACTGGTGATGAACAGTTGATACTCTCATGCAAGGCTGATCTTGCAAAAGAGTTTGAGATGAAGGGCTTGGGCCTCCTTCATTATTTCCTGGGATTGGAAATTTGGTAGCGCAGTGATGGATTGTTTGTGTCTCAAGGCAATTATGCCCGGGAGATACTGGAGAAGTTGTTGTGTAACCAGCTTCAAAAATAGAAGAAAAGAGATATAAACGCCTTAGAAATAAGCCACTTCGAGGGGGCAACCTCCAATACATTACATAAATGCACAATTCTTGGATGATACAATTTACAAAACCTCCTTTCTATATATAGGAGTCCATGGGGCCATAATGTAATCCTAGTGGGCCACAATGTAACCCTAGCCGACCTAACAATAATAATTTAAGGGCACAATAATAACAATATGGGGGTTACAGGGGTACAATAATAACAATAAAGGGGGCTACACTAACATAATAAGGGGCTATACTATTAATATAGGGACTTAACAGAAGTTCAACATCCAAGGCTGCAAGCCTATCGACACTCCTCTTCCTGGTGGATGGAGGAAAGAGGATGCTACATCGACAGAGATGCCACTATTTACCGACAGTTGGTGGGGTCGCTTATGTATCTAGTCAATACAATACCTGACATATGCTACACTGTTAACCAGCTTTCACAAGCTATGGTTAAGCCTACCAAGCTCTTTTGGAAGGTAAGAAATCATGTATTGAGATATCTCAGAGGCACATCGGGATATGGATTATGGTACAGACAGTCGGATGAGGTGAAGCTGTGTGGCTTCACAGATGCATATTGGGTAGGGATCCCAACGGATAGAAAGAGCACATCCGGAGGCATTTTCAGTATCGGTTCGACAACATTTTCTTGGTACAGCAGGAAGCAGAGATCCATGGCACTCAGTTTAGCGGAGGCCGAGTACATGGCAGCGAGTTTGGCTGCATGTGAGGCTATATGGATGAGGAAGATCCTGGTCGGGTTGTTCATTTCACACTTAGATCCCACTGTGATATATTGTGATAATTAGAGTTGCATCAAACTCTCACTTAATATAGTATTTCATGATATATATAAACACATTGACATCTGATATCATCATATCAGAGATTGTGTGCAGTGGAAGATCATGTTACTTTCTTAAATTCCTACGGAGGATCAGGATGCTGATATCTTGACGGAGGTGCTCACTAGGAGGAAATTCGAATACCACAGGGGCAGGATCGGGGTGGTAGATAATCCCTATCTTGTTGAGAGGGAGTGTTGATATTGCAACAAGATGATGAGCTTAGTGGAAAGAAGTCGCCTTCACTAAGTGGGTCTGCAGGCTATTTTTGGCGCACAGTCTATTTTTAGACTATGTCTATTTTTAGACATGTTGATCATATTCTATGAGTTGCAGGATGCTAGTTTTGGATGGTTGGTCAAGTTGGAAAAATAGATGGACTTCTATTTTTAGACATATTGGGAAGAATCTATTTTTAGATTGCCAATCTAAAAATAGATATTTCGAATATTATTAGTTCTTAATAATATTTGGACTATAAACATTATATTATTATCTTGGAGCACTTCAGTTGAGTGCACAGATGTGGCATAGGAGCTGACAGAAGGAATTACACTATACCTGAGGGTTAAGTGGAGCTATTGCATGGAGACTTCAGTTAGAACTCATGTGACAGATTTTGGTGGAGTTAATGAGGTAGTTGGTGGAGTTTTGTTCAGCTTAACTCAGTTAAACATAGTTGAGCTAGTTGTATCTAGTCTAACAGATTGATACACTAGTGAGAGTGGTGTGAATTAATTATTAATTAATTCACTAATTATTAACTCATTAATCAAATAAAGAATACATTGGTTAACTACAGTGCATGGCCAGTTTCAGTGGAGACCAGTGAAGAGGTAGGTGAAAGAGCAGTGTGACTATCATTTGTGACTATAGTGTTGCATGATTTGCAACACACAGTGGTTGGAGATGCCAATGAGGATTGCATGAGCAAGGCTGGACCAATTCGAGTTCATTCAGAGCCATTCTTCAGCAGTGATTGCGCAGTAGAGGTAGGCTAGCAAGTGGCAGAGATCGGTGCATGGGATTTGCTAGATCGAACTTGATTAGTGTGTAGCAATTGGAGATTGTATTGAGAGATTGTGAGGAGATTTGTATGATGATTGTTACATTATCTCTATGACATATAATATACATATAGTTGGGGGTTTTCAGTTTTAAGCTTTTCCATAAATTACTGTGTTCATATGTGTGAATTTTTATGGTTTTAATGTGTGCATGCAGTTGACTTTATTTCTGCAATTAATGATCAATGGTAGAAGAGATTCTATATTGTGCATGAAGTCAAATAGTGTGTGATCAGGAGAATCTTGGATGTATAACATATCAGTTATATAATTTCTACAAGGTTAACTATAACCTAAACTTAATCTTAACCCTAACCTTAACCTTAACATTAACCTTAACCTTAACCTTAACCATAACCTTAACCATAACCTTAACCTTAACCTTAACATTACCCTTAACCTTAAACTTAACCTTGAACTTAACCTTAACCTTAACCTTAACCTTAACTTTACCCTTAAACTTAACCTTAACTTTACCGTTAACGTAACCTTAACCTTGACTTAACCTAACCTTAACCTTACTAAACCCGTAACATTAACCTTAACCTTAACCTAACCTTAACCTTAACTATAACCTAACCTTAACCTTGACCTTAACTATAACCTAACCCTAACCTTGACCAAATCCTTAACCTTAACCTTAACATAACCATTTCCTAGCCTTAACACTAACCTTACCCTTAACCTTAACCTTAACCTTAACATAACCTTAACCTTAACTTTACCCTTAACCTTGACCTTAACCTTAATGTTAACCTAACCTTAATCTTAACCTTAACCTTACCCTAACCGTACCCTAACCTTAACCTTAAATTTACCCAGAACCTTCAACTTACCCTTAACCTAACCTTAACCTTGACCTTGACCAAACCCTTAACCTAAAATTAAACTTAACCTTAACCTTAACCTTATCCTTATCTTAACCTTAAGTGTAAAGTTAAGGTTAAGGGTCAAGGTTAAGGTTAGGGTTAAATTTATAGTTAAGGTTGAGCTCAAGGTTAAGGTTAGGTTAAGGTTAACCTTACCCATACCTTAACCTTAACCTTGGCCTTTGTTAGCACCTGAATTGGACCCCAGGCTGAAAAGGGAAAAATAGGGTAACAACTAAACCACGCTCAGCCTTGTAGCTAGCCCGACAAGGACAGGAGAGGGCTCTCTCCGTAAAGATAGATATTCAATAAAACACAAATAGTGGACTGATATTAGGCTAGGTAAAATGATGGAATTTTTTTTTAATGAAATGAATGAATTTCAGGGATGTGTGGGATAAAATGGGACAGTTGAAACTGGGAAATTAGGACACAGGGTATTTCATGGGGCAAGGTAGGCAGGAAATTTAGCAATTAAAGTTTAATAAAGATGGGATGGAAAGACTGGTGAGGAGCTGAAAAGGGCACAATAAATGGATCCTTTTCAAACAGAAGAAAAGAACAAAATATGAATGATTTCCCAAGGTAGGGAATGAAAATGGATCCTACCTTTCTATCTTGAAAACATTCAAAATGAAACATTTATGGATGAGAGGTGAAAACATAAAAATCCACATACGAAACAAAGGAGGAAAACAAATGCTAAATCTCATACCACATGGATCCCACAAATCAGAGTTGCATCTCTTATTAATCCCTATCAAACTATGCAATGGAGCGCAAAATGTTCTTCCACACTATTCCCCTACTTCTGAGTTACAAATTCTCAGACTGCTTTACAAATGATTTACAATTACAGTAAATAAGCTGAAATGTGGGAACATAGATCCATGAAAAGAGAGATTTTTTTAACAACTCAGAACCAAAATCTGAATATGGCAAAGAGAACCAACAATTTTCCTCTGAAAATGAGGAACATCAATACATTTGATCATCTGAAAATTTTGTTGTTATACCGGATGAAAGAAAAATAGGCAATCCGAATAACAGATTTCCTACTCTGCTGCCACTAGTACAAAATGGCGAATTTGTTACTAAAAAAACGACTAAAAGTTGCATATAAACGACTATTTTTCGATCGGTGACCAATAGTAGCTAATTTACAGTATCTTATAATGCGACCAACTTTTGGTCGTTTTTAGCAGAGTCATTAATTGGTTATCTCAATTTTGTCATCTAGTTGTATATTTGGTCATTGATTTGGTCATTGATTTAGTCATTGATTTGGTCACTAATTTAGTCATTCATTTGGTCTTTCATTTCGTCACTGATTTAGTCATTCATTTAGTCATTCATTTGGTCTTTCATTTTGTCATTGATTTAGTCATTCATTTGGTCACTGATTTAGTCATTCATTTAGTCATTGATTTGATCTTTGATTTGGTCATTAAATGTCACAATTAATGACCAAATACACAACAAAATATATTACTATATGATCACCCAAGAAATCCAATTAATGACCAAGAAATCCAATTAATGACCAAAGAACTATGACCAACATGTTGGTCGTGTTATAAGATACTGTAAATTAGCTACTAATAGTCATATATATGCAAATTTTAGTCATTGTTTGAAACCAATTAATGACCGAAGAAATGTAACTAAATTTTAGTCGTGTTATAAGATACTATAAATTAGCTACTAATAGTCGTATATATGCAAAATTTAGTCATCATTTGTAGTCACAAATTTATCATTTGCAATAGCCATTTATTCATTATATAAACGACTAATTTAGTAGTTTATATGCATTTCATTAATAATCATTCTAAAAACACAAAGTCTCATATTTTAATTACAATACTAAACAACATCAAGTGCAACTATAAATAATTTCAACCACATAAATTATATTATATGAAATGTTAAAATATTACAATATGAGTTTCCAACTTTATATTAGTTGGACTACAATTTACACATGAAATGATGTTTCAGCACTTCAAAACATTATCGTTGTGTTGTCAAGGCATTACAGGTGAATTCACCAACTCTGAAGACTTGATCATCAGTCTTTATATGTGTGTCTTATGCGAGATATTGGTTCTAAGGGTATCACCAAACTAGTTCTCCTCTCTTTTTGCATTTGTCGCTCCAATGTTTTTGCTCTTCTCTTTTTTCAATTCATGCTTCTTACCATCAATACTGATTTCATTTTCTGAAAAAAGAAAAATAAAATATAATGCACTATAAGAAATGAAAAACAATGAACACTAGAATATAATATAAATTAGACTATAAATAGTTTACACAACATATACCTTAACATCAACAATGTCAAAGCAATTTTCCTTTAACATCAATTTCTGCAAAATAGATGTCACATTATTATTTCCCATTTCTCAACATGCTACATACGATAAATTGAAAATCACATAAAACCAAGAGCAAACCCTTTTCTAATCAAAATAAACAAACAAACAATCCCTCTAATAAAACTTCATTATAATATTAGCAAATGAAAAAAGAGCTAGTGGACCATTTGTGTTGTTTGACTTTGCCTATTTTTGTTATAAAGTGCTCAGGAACCAACAAATGTGAGCACGAGCTAAAAACTAACCAACCATTCACTAGTCAACATGAGAGATCCAAATAAACCACAAAATTGATCAGGCATTAAAATTGTGAGCAAACTACCTTGAAATTTTCTTCTTGAGAAATACCTCAAAATCCCCTCGTTTCTAATAATCTTCCTGGCCATGTACCTCCATCCTTGATTTCCCTTGTTATATCTTGAATAAATAAAACCCCTTCAACAACCAATTTTGCAAGAATCCTACCAACTCAAAAGCCTTGTGTGCATCAATAGTAGCATCCTCCAATGAAAATAGTAAAATCTCCAACCTACAAACATCAAAATTATATATAGTTATAATGTTGAAGAGTGTAACTAGGTAGGTCTTCCTTGTAATGACTATGTAACTAGCATTTGCACCGAGAGGTGCAAAGTAACGCTGGGGAGTGGGGAAAACAATAATTAAGTGAAATATATGGAAATTTTAGTTCATATATATCTTTCAAAGAATGTAATAGGAAGTTAAAATTTAAAATAAAGTTACACTAACATAAAGGAACACTAATATATTGTTCCAGAATAATGGCATAGTAATGATGGTATCAAAGATCCTTCAATAGTCACTCCAAGGAGATTGCTCTATCTCTTCAAATGATTCAAATAACTGTCGAAACTAAATATTCAAACCTGATCTAAATCCATCATCAAAAGGTTTTCAATGTGCTAGAAAGGGGTATTTAAAGGTTTTTTTAAAAAAACTTTAAATTGCTGCTACAAGACTGTTTTAAAGCTGGTCCAAAACTGCCTTCTAACAACTTTAAAAGATGTCATACAAACACCTTCAATAAACTGCTATACAAAAACACTCTATGAAGTAATCCATATAGAGAACACACCAATAGCCCAGAAGAGGGGAAATGAAAATTTTATCTGTAGTTACATTTTACTCTAAAAAATATTCATATCAAAATCTGTTAACGTCAAACCAAAATTTTGTAATTTTCAAGATCCTAAATTCAACACCAACTACCCAACAGCCTAGCAAACTTGACAAGAAGACCATGACTGTTCTTGTACACTATAAGACAAGATGGTCAACAATGTCATGAGTTATAGCAAGCACCTACAATTTTTTCTGCATGTCTTATCTTTTTAACTGATCCATCATCATGAATTTGTCTAGCATTCTCTCAATCATCAAAATCAGCATTGTCAAGCTTTAAAAATATGACATTCACTCCAATCTAGAAACAAAAATATGCATTCACAACTCAACTTACCCAGTATTCTGTTGGCCTCATTCTTAAGTTGTAATTAAGTTGATGCCATACTCATGCAGTAAGCTCCCGCGTCATGGACCACCATTCCTGCCCACTGAAAGAGGATGGCCACTCAAAGTTAAGCCACTAGTGTATGCCTTCAAAGAAGCATCACAAAATAATTCTAGAAACAATTCAATATCATATTGGAAAATCAATTCCTTCTCATCATGCAAGTATATTAGGTGTGATAATTATTGTCCTGTAACTAACCACCATTTCTGGAGTTGGAAGTTCCCTGTCCTTTCCTCAATGCACTGTGTATCAAGAAGAATATCAGTCAGAAACATCTCAAAATATCAAAATAATTTTATGATTCATATCACAACTTTCAGACTGTGTGCCTGTCATGAGAAAGAATGGTCTATTTAGTATCTGGGAATCTCAATACCAGTAATATTTCCTGTCAACAAGGAGACTACAAAAGTAGGACAAATTATCCCTTCTATATTCATTTGGAAATGATCATCGCACTGCCATGCTGCCATCAATTACAATGAAGTTCTTGTTACCATTTGTCTTGACTCCAACAACTCGACTCACAAGAACACCAGAGTTTGCAACAAGAGATCTCCCAGGCTCAACAATGAGTGTAAGATTTCCAGATAATACCAGCTCTCTTACCTAAAGAAACAGCCAATGGTGCAAATATACATCTTTAAAGTGTCTATATATATTCTCAAAATAGTTGTAACAAGGCCAACACAGTAAAGCTGGTCCAAAACTGCCTTCTAACAACTTTAAAAGATGTCATACAAACACCTTCAATAAACTGCTATACAAAAACACTCTATGAAGCAATCCATACAGAGAACACACCAATAGCCCAGAAGAGGGAAATAAAAAGTTTATCTGCAGTTAAATTTTACTCTAAAAAATATTCATATCAAAATATGTTAACGTCAAACCAAAATTTTGTAATTTTCAAGATCCTAAGTTCAACACCAACTACCCAATAGCCTAGCAAACTTGACAAGAAGACCCTGACTATTCTTGTACGCTATAAGACAAGATGGTCAACAATGTCATGAGTTATAGCAAGCACCTACAATTGTTTCAGCATGTCTTATCTTTTTAACTGATCCATCATCTTGAATTTGTCTAGCATTCTCTCATTCATCAAAATCAGCATTGTCAAACTTCAAAAATATAGCATTCACTCCAATATAGAAACAAAAATATGCATTCACAACTCAACTTACCCAGTATTCTGCTGGCCTCATTCTTAAGTTTTAAGTTGATGCCATACTCATGCAGTAAGCTCCCGCATCATGGACCACCATTCCTACCCACTGAAAGAGGATGGCCACTCAAAGTTAAGCCACAAGTGTATGCCTTCAAAGAAGCATCACAAAATAATTCTAGAAACAATTAAATATCATATTGGAAAATCAATTCCTTCTCATCATGCAAGTATATTAGGTGTGATAATTATTGTCCTGTAACTAACCACCATTTCTGGAGTTGAAAGTTCCCTGTCCTTTCCTAAAAAGTCTGCAGACTCGCAGACAGGCCCAACAACATCAAAATTTTGAATTTTTGCCTTTGCGGAAGGTGGATAAATTAGCTCAATGTGTTGTGTATCAAGAAGAATATCAATTAGAAACATCTCAAAATCTCAAAATCATTTTATGATTCATATCACAACTTTCAGACTGTGTGCCTGTCATGAGAAAGAATGGTCTATTTAGTATTTGGGAATCTCAATACCAGTAATATTTCCTGTCAACAAGGAGACTGCAAAAGTAGGACAAATTATCCCTTCTATATTCATTTGGAAATGATCATCCCTTCAATCATGCATCATCAAAAAAAGTTGGGTTTGCCCCAAGTCAAATTTATGTAGTAACTTGGTAAGCTCCATAAAGGCTAGGCCTAATAAGCTCTGTCATGCTGCCATCAATTACAATGAATTTCTTGTTACCATTTGTCTTGACTCCAACAACTCGACTCACAAGAACACCAGAGTTTGCAACAAGATATCTCCCAGGCTCAAAAATGAGTGTAAGATTTCCAGATAATACCAGCTCTCTTACCTAAAGAAACAGCCAATGGTGCAAATTATAGAGGATAACAGAGATCACAGTTATCCACAGAGAATGGCAGAACAGAAATCTGAGGAACAGGAAGACAAAGGAAATTATTTGATAGCCCAGAGAGATAATATCTTTAAACTGACCAAGATTGGTCCAGCTTCTGTTGAGGAGACAAGTTGTAAAGCATCCACAGTTCCTGAAGAGCCTATGGAACATGAAGTTGTGCAGATAAACTGTAAAGTAATCATAGTTCCTGAAGATTTTATCAAATGTGAGGTTGCAGGGACAAACTGTGACGTAACCAAAGTCCCTCAAGAGCCTAGGGAGCATGAAGCTGTGCAGAATCAATCTCTAAATACCCATCTCAATGCCCTTGAGTTTAAATATGAGCCTAGAGACAATTTTCAGGACTCGGGATCTGTACACCTAGGATCAGGTGAGTGTTCAGTCACTGAAGTTCTTACTGAATCCAAAGGAAAAATTTTAGTAAGAACTATGCTAAGTGATAGACCACTAAGAAGGTGGCATCTAGTGATAGACCACTTCTCAACAGAAGACGTGTCACAGATACCAGGGGGTAACTCCTCTAAATCACAGCAGTGGTCCAAGATAAAATCTCGCATTATGGGAAGCTTTAGGCTTGACTGGGAGCTGTTGAACCTGGACATATTTCCAAGCCCTTCACATAATGTCAGAGATATCTTCTCCAAGTTTTGCAATACTTTATTGTGCTCTTGAAGTGGAGGCACATCCAACTTCTCCAAGTGAATAGTCTTAAGCTAAGTGAAGATAGGGCTGTAGACCGTTCACTGTGGCTTTCTTGTACCCATAATTAAACACTATGAGGACTTTCAGTTTCTTCATGTAACTCAAAAATGATGGAAGAAAGTATTTGGTTGTAGAAAAGAGTAATACCAAAGCCTCTGCCTCACCAAAATTCATCTCACACCACTGATCGTCTTCCATTGCACCTACATAGGTGAACCATAGAAGCAAAGCTAGATTAGAACATTATAGGTTATTGCATATATTTTCTAAGAACTTTTGAATCAATGATCAACACCTAGATATCGTTAAAGGTCTATGGTCTATCGAAATAGGAAAATTTATTAAAGTTCTTACTGTCCTCCTATTTAGGCATAAGCAACCTCTTCCTACCAACTATGCTACCTCGGGATGCCAAATATAGGGCCAAGTCTCGCATTACATCATGTTGAGAAAAGTACAGCTCAGAGGCACTGCCATAATTGATTGCTTGGCTCCTACTACATCCAATTACCAAGACAACACAATGTATAAGATAGAGGAAGCTATGATCAAATGATATTGAGCACACAACAGTTAGAAATGAAGGTGCTTACCTGAGATTGTTTCTTAAATTCAACAGATTTCTTCTTGCAAGCTCTAACACGATGACAAAAGCATCGTGCCACTCCATCTTTCACACATAAATCCAAATATCCAATAATGCATCCACTGATATCTTTCTATCCTCTGGAAATGACCCCAAGTCTAAGAAGCACTCCCGTGCTTCCTCATCCAGGACATCAATACTGGTCTCCAAGCATCTAATCCCTTCTTTGTGATAATCTAATATTGATTCCCCTTTTAAGAGTTTGTTCTTGGCACCCTCCCAGGCCAGATGAGGTTGACCATACAAAGAGCTTCTGATCACCTTCAGAGCAAGTGGCAGACCTTTAAATTCTGCTTGCACCTGTGATTCATACATTAGCAACACTAGTGAAAATTCTATAGGTGGAAACCAATCAAATACCAAAAACAAAAAGTTGTTGAAAGCGTGAATAGTTGCCTGATAAGTATAAAGTTCACTCACAGGTTTTTTTTTTATTGTTTATGAAGATGAATATACATATGGCTAGAATCTATTTTAATGGATTACCGATACCATTGTTAAGAGAATAGTAAGTAATAATATGGAATTATGTAAGTCTAACATTATGGAATTATGTAAGTTAAATTCAAAGACAAACATGAACCAAGTGACTCAGATTCTATCTACACGAAAATATTGTAAGAAACAGAGCAATGAAAGAAGTGCATTTCTTCAAGTTTCAACAGACCTTGGATATTCCTCACTTGGAACTTTAGGACTATATTATCGAGGAGTGGATCTTTGGAGGCCATGTCTTTCTTGGTCAATTGAAGAACCTAACAGACTCTTGAAAGAAAATGATTTTTACTTTTGAAGACCAACCACACCATTACTCGGTTCTTGTAATCACCCAATTCTTCTTATAAAGATACAAGGCAATTCCATCTTTCCTAGCATATGATAAATTTATTGAATGATCAAGAAATGTTTGACTTATGAAATCTGACATTCCAATAATAATGGATCAGTTTACCTAGATTTTAGGAAAAGGTAAAATATTAATATTTGGAAGTATAACATCATGGGTCACCAGCTGCTTAACTCTCAGGGATCTCACTCCTTTAAAGATATGATTGGACAACAAGGAGAAAATTCCCTCCATTTCTTCATGGGACAGCTTTAGGATTATTGAGAGGGTCAGATTTTGGGGCTCCACCTTCAGACTTGTTCCATTTGGTGGCCTCAATGGAACAAAAATTGCATGGTTGTGCCCTTAAGAACCTATAGGAATCAGACTGTAGCGGGTGGGGTTTAGCTGAGTATCCAGTTAAGCAGAGCTATGCCCAACAACTTTCTTGTTGTTCAATTCCCCACAAAGCCTAATTCTGTAGCAAAATATGGCATTCAGATGCCTTGCCAAAGATTAATATTTTCTATTGGACCCTATCTTATGACAACATATTAACCTCATAAAATATGAGAAGGAGAGGGATCCAGGGTCCCTCCTAGTGTGCTCTTTGCTTTTAGTTTGGAATCTTTTCATTGCCTGTTTTTAGATTTCCATTTCACTATGGCGGCTTGGTCAGTGGTGGTAAATGGCCTTGAGAGTCGATTCAAGTAGTCAAATTCATTGAACCAACTAATTTGGACATGTCATAGTCATTACATAAGGTCCTTTCATTGCAAGGATATTTTGAAAGGGTCTAGTTTGCATTGTCTAAATTAGTATGTTGGAAATCTGGCTGGCAAAAAATCGTGCCATTTTCCAAATAGATGATGAGTTAAATGGAGATGGTGGCAATTAAAGCTAAAGCACTGCTATATAAACATCTTAATTCAAAAGGGATTAAATTCATTCTAGATTAAGATCTAGACAAGTAAGAACTTCAATTGCTTATCAATTTAATTTTAAATATTCTTGTTCTTCTTCCCGACCCTGGGACCCAGGTAAGTATGTCCACAATCATGTTGGCAACTTCATATAACTCCACAATTATTTCATGAGTGGAGTCAGACTCAAAAAGTCTTCATTTTTTGTTTTTATGGTGCCTTGAAACAAAACCCTGAACTGGCAGGAGTCAATGGGGTTCTCATTAGTCTAAGAGGGAAGATAGCATATCCCTATGGTGTTGCATATATTGACATTGGGATATAGGAAACTCGGTCCTCCTCAAGACAGGAGAATTCCCTGTTTTATGTAATATTTCTCACAATTAATATACAGATGAATTGTATCGAAGCTAATCATCTCAATATACTTGATGGCCTTCTTATGTGTAAGGGAAATCTGATCCTAGTTGAACCTTCAATTCATTTACTAGTAATACACAATATTATTACAGCAAATTCTACAACATACCTTATCTAGAATATGGTAGACAAAATACACAAGAATGATGCATACAACCCTTGATTACAACATTGGCGTTTATAACGAGGCATTTCATCTCTAAAAGCTCCTTTTCCACCCTCAACTAAACTCTTTTCACATGAATATGTCATTACTGGCAGCCTGAGAGAAGGGAATTTTGACCAAACTAGGTTACACAGTGTTCCAGGTAATTGCCCTGCAATCAATACCATTGAAATGTCATTGGAGAGAACATATATAGAGCAATAAAATGATATCCATGGACCATACAAATAAGGCATTAATTAATATACTTTAATCACATGCTAAGAGTCCTTCACAACATCTAAGAAAGCATTTCTGCTTTCTACAGTAAATATCTACTGGATAAACAGAACATTGAATAAGAGTCCAAAAGAAATGAAAATTAATATGCATAACTAAAACAAAAAGGCCATAACCCTAAAATAGAAAACCTTTGGAAGGTGTTACACAACATTCTACAAAAATCACTGAATGTCCTTCCTTAGGACTTGATACACATTGAGAAACAGTAGACAACAAATGACAGCCATGTACCATAACAGGTAGTTTTAACGTATAAAATCGGGCAGAAACATAATCTGGTGAAAGGCATAGGCCTGAAGTAATATGGATGACAAAGGAAATTAACATCTTTAAAGCACATGCTCAGATTCCTATGCAATTTCTAGGCAAGCCTCGCTGCACTCTACATCAATTATCTCCCAAATGACATGAACATGGAGTAAGAGTCCCACAAGATTATGAAAAGTGATATGCATGACCAAACAAGAGTATACCATTAAAAAGAAACCCTTCAATCAATCCACAACACTCTACAAACATTGTTAAATGTCCTACCTTAGTAATTTATATGGATTCATTAATAACCCAAATCAATGGCTTGAAATGGATAAAATGACCAAACAAAGCAACAAGTCCTAAAAGGATAGGTCTTTAGAATCTTGTTGTATGAAAACAATGTGGCACTTCCACACTAAAACACACATTTAGGAAAAGCCCAAAGAAACAACAAAAAATAGTGTGGGGTGATGAAATGAAAAAAATATTAATGGACTTGCAATTTCTCTACAAACTTTTCAAGATTTCGAATTTATGGAATTTTTCTGCCTTCATTGCTGAAGAAAAACAATAAAGAATATTTCACTAATTGCAGATGAGTAAATTATAACAGTATCCAACTTGCATAATTAGCTAGACCGTCTACATAATTAGCAAGACATTTTTATGAGGTAAACCATCTAGAATGCTTTAGCAACAAGTGGTCATTAGCTCTGCTATAGAATGGTCAAAAGCACTTTGGTTCTGTCCCTGCTTATATATACATTCTGTTCCTTGTATACTTCTCCTAACAAATTCTTACCTCAACAATTTGAACATAACATGTCTTATACCTCAAGATTCTTGATATGAAGAGTGCCACTTACTGCCAAGTGTTGTGCCTGAAGATGCCTTTGAGAGATCTCAAGTCTTCCCTTTCCTTTGTCTGAAAAGATCATACCATAGGAAATGAAGAAACCTTGACTCACAATCAATTCCCTTTCAGTTACTTGCATAGATCTTTAGTCCACTCAAGTTTTCTTCTTTATAGACTTCTGTCAGCCCTTTGAATAGACCCTTGATCAGACCTCAGAAAGGTTTAGATATACTTCAGATTTCCTTCTTCATGGATATTTTTGTCACTGATTTGGAGATGTCTCCTTTCTGCCCTTTCCTTCTGTCACTGATATATCTTTGATTGCAATCTTTGATAATGTCACTGATGTCTTCAGTGTTTGAAATTTTTTATATAGCACAAGGCTCAAATTGTACTCCCCTTAAGATGATTCAAACAAGCTTCTTAAGTTAACACACTGTTATTCAATGACTGAAGTGGTTCAGCAAATATCTTTTGAAAAATGACTCAAAAACCCTTAGACACGCCCTGACCAGGGTGCTTCTTGCCCTTCAACAAAAATTTTTAGATGCCAACAAAATAAGCATCAGGAAAACAATGAAAAAGCCTCAAACGCCCTTGGATTAGGGTTCAAATTTGTAGTAAAAATTTCCTCAGAAAAATTGCTTGAAAACTTCTGACAAACCTGTGAAGAACCCTCCCCAAGACAACGTGAAAATTAACTTCAAGTTCACAGAAGTGTTACCTTGTCTGCATGGATATATTTTTGCTTCAGTAGTCAAAATTTGATATTAGAGCTACCTCAGGAAGAGGGCCAAACTTACCTCATTGACAGAGCAAAATAGCCTGAGATAAAAATCTGTTGAGCAGGCCGAATAGATGGTACAGGTAGCCGCAGAGATCCTTGTCAAGGGAGGCTAAAAATAATCATAGAACTTTGCCTCAGATGGTGCCCTCAGGCAGGCCAAAATGGGCATCAGGAAACCAGATCCGAGCCTCAGAAAAGACCAATGAGAAGTGCCTCAGACAAGTCAGACATAGCATTAAGAAAAGTGAAAAGTCTGCCTCAGAACGAATCATATTTGGCCTTCTAAATGCCAATGAACAGTCACAAAAGAAGGCTTTCAACACAGACCTAAAAGGCTCCAATGTGTTTGAACTTTAATTGCTTGCAGGCTATGAATCTTGTGTGTATACAACATCTAGGTAAAGTCCTAGATCTACTGTTTCCTGTTAGTTACCCATATTTTAAGTTCTATTTGTTGTTCCGTCTAATCTCTTTTTTTTATGTTTGAGTATTGGTTTAAAATGTTAGTTTGGACATCTCATGACTAAAACAATATATAAACATAATTATATTGATGTGGGCTTCTTATGGAATACTGTGTAGTATCATTGTGGCATCTAGTTGTTGTTCCTTCTGCTTTTTTATTTTATTTTTCTGTTTGAGTGTCGGTTTAAAATGTTAGTTTGGACATCTCCTGACTAAAACAATCTATAAACATAATTATATTGATGTGGGCTTCTTCTGGAATACTCTTTAGTATCACTGTGGTTTATGTGTAGTAACGTTAGGTTGCCTAGCCACCCTGGCCAGATCACTAATGATCCTGCATTTTTTTCTTATATTCTTCTTCATAGATACAATTTAGGGAATGGTTCATGGAGGTCTATGGGCTCTTAGTCATTTACCTAAGATTCCAAATCTCAAAATTTGTGCACATTAAATGTTTCTAATTTGAAAACTGAATATTAGCAGGTTTGTTATTCTTGTAGTTCTCATTGGCTAATCCTAGGGACTAGAAATGACTACGAGTCTCATTACATTGGAGGTTGGGTTTAGGATCTATGCTATCGTAAAAAACGCGATCAGAAGCCAATCGCCTTTATATCTGATTTTCTGAAACTTTATGATTGATATACCTCCTGTTACTGAATTTGAAGAACCATAACAGGAAGTAAGGATTGTATCCCCCTTTTCCTAGGCCAGCTTATAATCTGTCACTGTGCTTGTCTATAGAGAGGTCATATGAGACATGAACTTGTGATCATCAGTTGAAAAAAACCACTGTGTGCTGTGTGCTAACTACATGTGGGTCGATTTCATGCCCATTTGGGTAAAGAGCATGACAATAATTGTCTTACATCCATTTAACCCCTTCTGACTGTCCAGACAAAGAGACCAATCACCCTTGAATGTTTTTAGAGTAGTGATTTTTCTGTCTGTAGACCAAGAAGTTCTTGTAATTTGAGTAAATGATAATGTCACTGACTTGTTTGATTTTGATTGTGCAGAAATGGCATAGTAAATACAACCAGTACCCCATCCTCATCTAGTGTAGACTCCATTTCTTCTTTTTCATTGCTAATTGGAAGGGTAGAAACATTATTTCTGGTTCACCTGTTGGCACAACTCAAATGGCTATGAATCCATTCATGACCTGAAAGCTCTTTCTGGTGCATGAAATTTTCTCTCTGGTTGATGCGCTTAGCATCGATAGATTACTTCTAGACTACGACAAACTATTTTTTCTATGTAAATTTGGTGTCTGAGAAAAGAAGTAGATGGGCAAGATCTTCAACATTGATTCTTTTTTGTGAAGGCAACGAATTGCTTGAACTTTGCCTCTATTGAGGTTGGATTTGTTACACAATTTCTAAGCCAAAAGTGAATAACTTGAGCCTCAACTTTGAAAATAAGAGAAGAATAATTTGTTCTTGTAGCAAAAGAATTTTCACCCACATTTAACATTATTTGCGTTTATAATGGACTCCCAGCCACACACTTTATCTAATGAAACTATGCTTGTTGTAACACCATTTCTACTATGTGAATGTGTTAGTTAAGGCAAAATACGTATGATTCATCAGCATACTGACATCTGAAAACAAACCAAAAGCAAACGAACAAGGCATATATTCCCATGTTTTCCATTGTATCATCCAAACTATCAACTTGTAAACCAATACAATCAACAAGCTATGGAAAATTTATAGTTGGCATCCAAGGTGACCAAGTCCTTCCATGTATGATAGAAATTGACTGAATTCGTCCAATGCCAGCAATAGCACTGTCATATGGATCTAATATATTCACTTTGTCACCTACTTGGAGTAGGTCATCCCCTACCGGAGTTAATAAGCACTGTCAAAAATGAAAAAGTATACATAGATATTAGGAAAATAATAATTACAATTAAATTGAAAAAACATACATAGCTATTTAATTAACTGAATAATATGCACTCACTGAGTTAATATCTGAAATACCAGCAGGATTTGGCACCGATTGGGAATGTTCAGGTGCATCAATTTTGTCATATTTTAGAACTCTCAAGGTAACCATTTTTCCTTTAACATCCTATACGTGATTTCATTAGGCACAAATCAAATATTACATTAAAACAAAATAAGTTTTAACATAGCAGAAAACAGTAAATATAATATTAAAACATAAAAATATTAATAACACTAAAATAGAAGCATATACCTCTTGTAGATATCTACAAAAACATACCTTCACATGTTCATGGCCCTTTTTTGAGTCATTTAGCATTCTTGCACCACCCAAATTTACATTTTCTTCCTGTGATTGACAAGAATCGTCAATAAAAGAATGCTTCATGAGTGAAGGGAAATGGAACCAAAACATTAACATATTACAAATTCAAGTGAAGCACTGGTTGCAGGGGAATTATAATTTGCTTACCTCATCTAAATCAATGTTAAATTCCTTATTTTTCCATGCAGCAACAAGAGGTTCAATGGAGGATGCTATGGTTGACATTGTCTTTTCCAAACCAGTTATACATTGCATTGCATGATTATAATCCTTACTATGGTTTTCAACAGTAGATAAAGCTCCTATTTGTCTACTCTCGACGTCAATAGATGGAAAAGAAATTTCTACTGGATTTTCTAACATATAATTATGTTTGGAATTTTCCAAGTCTGCCATATAATGAGCCATTTCACTCACCATTGGTTCTCTTTTAGCTTCTTCAACCTACAAATAATTTTCAACGCACAACTAGTTGGATATTAAGAAAACTCAAAACACATAACACAATGTACAATATTCAACAAAAAAATTGTATACTTACAAATATTTGTTGTTTGGCTCGCAACCCACCCCGACCCAAAAAATATCGAGCCTTCACCTGCTCTCTTGCTTTCTTCGCTCTTATACTCTTTGACAAATACTCTTCAGCACGCATACTTTCCTTCAAATCTTCCCATTGTTTGAGAGTCAAGCTACTCTCCCTATCTTTTCCATCCAAGATTAATTTTCTGCATTTATGCCTGAAGTTATTCATCAAAATTCTCATTCTGCGCTTATAATATTTACTAGAAATCCTTCCACCAATAGTCTCAAACAAATTTTCCATTTGTTGGATCACTTGATCAAAATTTCTTGGATCTTGATCTGCAAAGTTGGATTTGGTAATATCCAAATGAGACCTTATTCTTGTGCCCAACTCTGTGGCCCACCTTGACGCATTTGGTCCAGTAGGCTCACCATCTTTTACCTCAATCAAGTAAGCCTTCTTCCCTTCTGATTTTCATTCTTTGGCTTCCCTTTCTGTGGACCTATAAAGGCTTTGACTAATTCTTTGTCTTTTCACTAAAGCTGATACATCTTCAAAACCAAGACTAGGTGATGGTAAATCACTCATACTTGTGGCTAAAGAAGGTGTGGTAGTTCTTAGCACCTTACTTGGAGAAGATGTAATTGGTGTGCTTTCTGTGGAAAAATACTGAATTGGTTTCTCCTTGTCCACAATAGGTGTGGCACTAGGTTGCACACAAATCTCCTCAGATGTGCCTTCAAATCTTTTCTTTAACTGTAAATAAATTTCTTGCAACTCTGCTCCTCAGAATGTGCCAATTTTTCGTGAACACCTTGGACATGATCATCTGATATATCAGGAAGTTGATCATTAGAATTGTCAGCTTCATCTCCATGCATTGAATTACCATGGCGTTTGCTTCTACGAGTTGGCAGGGATATGTCTTTTCTTGCTTTTTGTTTATTCTCATTTTCTATGGGATCCAAGTTTCCCCTATATAAAAAAAAAACTTATAAAATAATGGCCTACATCATCAAATATATTATACACAACTTTCATTAAATATGCATAGAAATAAAAAGTGACGAAGAGTAACTACTTACTTATTCACCAAGCCAAGATATGAGAAATATTCCTCATTTTTTGTGATGAGTTCTTTACGAACACGCTTGTATTCTATCATATTTTCATCACTGCTAAGATCATTTTTACGTTTCAACCCCTTCTTCATAGTATTTATGTCCTACATTTCACATTTAAAGAAAAAATATTAGTGCATGGACAAATAAAAATTATAAAATATATCTATTATACGATCATGCATTATGATCAATGAGAATGAATTAACCTTAAATTGATAGAACACTTCAATCATTATCAGCACCTTATCTAGAATTATGGATTCTATTTTTTTAATTGCAAAAAAATTGTAATATTTGCATAAATTTATCACATAATAAAAACATAGCATATTGCAATTGGGAATGAAGATTGGTTGTCCCAGCCATTGTAACATTATTGAATCTATTATATGTGTATTGGCGTCAGTACTGTACAAATTTGGTGAAGAGCTCCTGAACCATATTAAGACTTTGAGCCCTTAGTAAACAGACTCCAGAGAATTACATTTAGCTTCGAGGTTTGCAAGCTGAAAATCAAATATCCCACAATAAAAAGATACGCATCCCCCAATTTAACAACTAAAATAACATTAGAAGAATCTATATTTTCCTGAGGAAAAAAAACAAATATAGAAGTTACAAAATAGATATTAAAGTTAGCATAACTTCATGTAGACAATTTCATTTATGGATCTAGTAATCCTCTTTAAGATAAATTGAATCACTTCATGCTACAATAGAGTCACTAGAATGAAACAAAATTCACACAACGTGAAAAATGAATGATAAATTTCACACAGAGTTTAATACAACCATCTGGCTAATCCCATGGCCAAAACAATAAAATCCATTTGCATAGTGAAAATTTATGCCATAAAGTCAAGGTGATAAATCATCATCATGATCATTTGCGTGGTCATCAAGATCACAATCCTGATCACTTGTGTATACATTTGCTTGAGTTCCTTCATTTTCCTCGTACATTATATTGTCCTGACCATGAATTATGTTTCTAACTCAGTCTCTTCACTGGGAATCAATGCTTCATCTTCAAATACTCTATCGCCATCTTCAGATTCTTCCTCCAATGTTTCTTGTAAACTATTACATTGCCCATCAACCATTATATCAACATATTCCATGAATTTCCTTTTTGAGCGGGGCTCTATTTGAATGACATACGACCATCCTGAGCTTGTCACATCACCAATTAAAAATGCCTGGTTAATTTTAATAGGGGAAACATATGGCTCATTAGTCTTCAACAAAATTTGGCGTGTATTTTCACGTACAAATCCATACTCATCATGTTGTATTGCAGATGGCTTGATCCATTTACATTTTAATAATATAGGAATAGTTTCACCATAATCAACTTGAATAATTTCTTGTATGAATCCAACATACAAGTTCTTTTCAGTGTTGTGATGAAATTCAACACTAACAATACAATCACAATTTGCCTTTCCTGTATCCCTTTCTTCCACTCTTAAATGAGTACCATAGGCCCACATCCCACTGAAAGAAGAAGCCCATATACTTGGAGGTTGTGAAAGCTGAATTTCCTCCTTCGTCATATCTTGACCTTCTTGTCGTGCATCATTAATTGCATCAACAATCCAATCATCAAATTTTGGAAAAGAACGATCTCCAAGGTTCAAATCTTGAAGTGTACGCTTTCGAGATGGATGCATCCATTTTTGAATCTCTTCTTCGTATTTTCTGCATAGAATATGAAAAGTAAGAGTGATAATAATTTAGCTATTAAATGAAATTAAATAAATAAATTATTATGTAAATAATATTTTACCTACGTCACTTATCGAATGATGATGTGTTTTGAAGAACATAGGCATGTATGGCAATTCTTTCCTCATTTGATAGCTTGAAGCGATGCCCATTTCCTTCTAATACTTCACCTGCAACTCTCTAGTCGTCATCATCATCCCATACACACCGATTTACATTGCCAAAATCCTTCATATATTCTGTGCAAAACCCTATGGCCTCTTGCATTAAATATCCTTCACAAATGCTACCTTCTGGTTTTGCCTTATTACAAACAAACTTTTTCAAAACTTTCATGTATCGCTCCATAGGATACATCCATCTTGTTCTTATTGGGCCACAATGCTCTAGTTCATGTTCTAGATGTATAAGAAGATGCATAGAAATATTGAATATTGTTGGTGGAAATTCTCGTTCCAATAAGCAAAGGACTTCAACAACCTCTCCCCTCAAATTATCAAAGTTTGAAGGATCTAGCACATGCAAACTCATTCTTTTTAAGATTCGGCCCAACCTTATAATTTCCAATCTTGGTCCCTTTTCCAAACTTGATATGACTGCAATAGGTAAAATATCCTCAATTATGACATGATAGTCATGGGTCTTGAGGCTTCTTAAGCTATTATTTTCGGTTTGGCTTCTAATATTACCACTTACATATCCAGTAGGAAATCGAGTCTGAGACATCAAATTTAAGAATTGTGCACATTGATCCTTTGTCCACACATAACAAGCAATAGGTTTTTTGTATTTTCCATTACCATATTTTTCAACCCAAAGATTTCGACGAATCTTTAGTTCTTTAAGGTCTAGGCGTGATGACACTATATCATATGCACCAAAAAGAGTTTCTATAATAGCAAAAGCTATGTTTTTCTCATTATGCATAAAGTCAACAGTATGCCTAATGGTTATATGCTTAAAGTATGGCAATTTATAGAATATGCACACTCTTTTTACACCATTATCGTAAAGTGGATCATTTTTACTACCATGAATGCCACCATTTTCAATAAATTGCATTCTTTTTTCTCCATTCTCAATAATGTAATCACTTGTTATTGCCAGTGGTGCTTCACGATTCTCTTCCTTACCATTGAAACGTGACTTTTGTCGACGATATGGATGCTCCATTTCGAGGTAAGCATGATGTCCACAATAAATACACTTGTGCAAACTACTTGAGTGCCTCACAAAACCCTTAAAGATGCAAGCTGGACATCCATGGTATCCATGAACATTGAGACCAGTCAAAGTGCCATATGCAGGAAGATCGTGGATTGTAAACAATAAAGAAGCTCTTAAAGTGAATTGAATTGAATTACCATCCCCTAAAATTTGAATTTCTTCAATTCCTTTCCACAATTCCACTAGCTCATCAAATAATGGTTCTAAATAAACATCAATTGTATCTGAAGTCACACTTTTTTTCCCCAGTATGATCAATGACAACATCAAGAAAAATGGCTTCGTTGCTAACCATGGAGGCAAGTTATAATTTATTAAAAACACTGGCTAAGTTGACCATTTAGTGCTTTGATCTGAGAAAGGGTTCACCCCATCTAGATCTAAACCCAGTCTTATATTGCGAGGATCTTGGGAAAAATCAGGGGATTTATTGTCAAATTCCTTCCAAATCTTAGAATCAACCACAAATCGTTTTTTTCCATCGGTGCTCTTGTTTTGGGCATGCCATTGCATTAGCTCGGCAATGTCTCTACATTTGTACATTCGAAGCAACCGTGGGATTAGTGGAAAGTGGCAAAGAACCCTTCTCGGAGCTAAATTTGATTTCAACCATGGTCTATACCTCCCTTCTTTACATTTTGGACATTCAGTCCCACTTGCAAGATTTTTGCGAAATAATACACAACTATTCACACATGTGTGGATGTTTTCATACCCTAAGCCTAGCTTAGTGATTTGCACTTTACATGCTCTTCGTTTTGTTGGCAGTGTGGAGTCGGGTGGTAACAATCGTTGTAAAAATTCCAATAAATCATCAACACTCTCATTTGTCCAACCATGCACCACTTGCAAGTTAAGAATTAAAAGGATTGTTGTTAAATGACTTAAATTGCAAGTACCATACACAGGTTTTAAAGCATCCTCCATCAACTTCTGCCATTCATCCTTGAAACCCTCATTCAGCATTCTATCAACTTCAATCCCTTCATCAAAGGTTCCTACCTTTTCATTTGTGTTTTTTGCCTCTTCATCTATGTCTAGTGCCTCTACATCTCTCATGCTATGCAATTCTATCCTATCTGGATAACAATTTTGAGGGAAAGTGCTTATACCTCTATGCCCATATTTTAGCATATGTTGAAAAATCACACTTATTTTTCTCATTTTCCCACCACGACAATCATTACATGGACATGCATATTTAAGCAATCTCTTCTCATCAGCTATTCTCTCATCATGTGCATGGTATTCATCTGTTGTCAAAATTGGGCTTTGAATCATCTTCAATTTTCTGCATTCAAAGATGAAACTAATATGTTAACTCTTTAATTTCAACTCTTTTCAGAACTATATTTTTAAAAGAGAAGTTTCAGCTCCTATTTGAGCACAAATGTCAATTGTGCAAAATTTTTAGAAACAACATATAGGAAGAGAAGACTACACATTTTTTAACAGTGTGAACACACCCATACACAACAATCACATAGTTAAACAACAAAAGAAAGTCATATTTGAGAGAAAGCTTTTGGATCAGCACTTGTTTGAGGAGATATTTTTGTTGTATTTACACCTTTTGAACGCAGATCTATCAGCATGACAACAAAATTTTTTTCTTTTGAATGCAGATCTATCAGCATTACAGCAAAATGTTTTGGTAAAAATATTAGCATGCTTAAGGGCACAACGCTTGCAGAAATTTTTAAACATTCATTACATCAACAGTGAGGAGAAGAACACGCCAATGGGAGTTGCCTTAGCAGCAAATAGGATGCATCACTCAGCTAAAGGGGAGGCACTTGGTAATGATGAAGTCACAATTACCAGTAGTGAACTCTCTCCTTTAAAGCCTATTTCTGACATGTTCCCAGTGCTCATTCCTAGAAAACGAGGGCACTCCAATTGAGGGAGTCACTTACCTATTCATGGCAGCATGACGAGTTACAAATTATCACCTTTTTGGCACTTGAAGGGAATACATTCTGTTTTTGGCCACTTGCATGGAGGGCACATTAATGAAGGATTTACACCACATTCTCTCCTTATTCCTAGCATGCAAGAGGGTACATTATTTGGAGATTTAAATTACTTTTCTAAGCTTGAAGAAGTTCACCCTAGTAGAAAATATGCCTTTGGAGTCATATTTGTTATTCCTATCTTCATCTATAATTATGTGAATGATCTTTGATACTAATTCAAGACCTTCACAAGTTGTAATAATATTACCTAGGATAAAATTTCTCTTAATAAACTCCAGTTGATCAAGAAAAATGGCTCAGGCTGCCATATTCCTGATTATAAGACACATTACAAAGTGTGATAGGCCGAAAATTTCTCACTATGTTTATCTTGTTGTCTATCTTGAAACTATTAATGAAGGTTGTCATTGATGTCAATGTGGCATTGACCAAGATGTCAATATTCTTGAGATGCCTAGACCCAGTATGATGTCAAGATGACATGGTTGATGGAGGACCATTTGATAACATGAACAATGTCTAGGGACATGACATGAAGAACACTTGAGGACTTAATGAAATGGATATGACAATACTTGATAACATAGATGTCATGGAAAATCATGGAAAATTGTTGGAGGGCACTCTTGAAATTATAACAAAAATGATCTAATTTCAGGAACAGTCACAAGAAAAATATTTGTTGTCACCTTGGAGGCATCCTTTCACATTGGCTCCTTCACCATCTTAAAGAGGACTCTTTCCTCTTTCCAACAAGCCCTCACTCAGCTCCTAACTCCAAATACTCTAAGAGAAATTTATTTTTGAAGTTTACATCATAGTTATTAAAAATGGAACCGGTGACTGGACCAGTGGACCTAATGAACTAGGTTTCGAACCGAAACCGGTCTAACCAGTAGCGGTCAGATCTCAATGAACCATTTTAAAAAAAAATACATTAAATAATTATTTTTTAATAAAAAAAACTATTCTCAAGATTTGCAACCTTGATTCCAAGCCAATAGAGACAAAATATGCAAATTTTGCTCATTTATATACCATGCAAAGATGAATATATCAAAATGGCACCAAGTGCAATTGGAAATACTAGTGCTACTCAATGTGTTGAGGAGGTGCGGGCAGGAAATGCCTTGTATGCTTGTGGGATGCAAGTGTAGGTGCCAAGGAGGAGCTTTGCTGGAGTAAGCAGCTTTGGTTAAGAGTGATTCCTAGCTAGGAGTTGGTGAGTAGGGTTTTCCATGTTTTCTCTAGTTATGGTTTGAAGAGATTGACTTGTATCGGCTTGTAATAAGATGTTGGTATGTAGATGTACTTCATCTCTTATATATAAATGAAGTGTTTAAGCTGTCCAAAAACTTGCATCACTTTCAGCTTGTATTATCTTCTTGTTTAGGGGATTCCAACACTATTGTTCAAGCTGATTTCACCTATGAAATTGCTGAAATTGCTGTGATTTAATACACAACATAGAACATAAAGGAGCATATTTTCTGCTGTAATAAAAATATTTTAGATCTTTTATATGCTTGACAAAGTGTGCCCTGCATGTTAGACATTGTTGGCAGTGAAGTCCACATATATGGTATTTATTATCTTGAGCTTCCTGGTGATTTGGGTTGAAGTGAATTTAAGTATTTTCTGCTATAATTGAATATTTCTGATTGGCCCCAAGACTGAAATTTCACAGGGAATAGATCTAAGAAACATCATGTTTTAGGTA
This sequence comes from Pinus albicaulis, assembly GCA_034641835.2. Lineage (NCBI taxonomy): Eukaryota > Viridiplantae > Streptophyta > Pinopsida > Pinales > Pinaceae > Pinus > Pinus albicaulis. The sequence goes on from CM076577.1 coordinate 500,337,701, forward strand.
AAATTACTGAATTTGCATTATACCCCAGATTCATGAAATTCCTACCGTGACTGCTGGAATGACGTGATGTTCATCTGTTCATCGGGAATAGATCTAAGAAACGTCATGTTTTAGGTGAAATTACTGAATTTGCATTATAGCCCAGATTCATGAAATTCCTACCGTGACTACTGGAATGATGTGATGTTCATCTGTTCATTGAAGATTATTTCAGGAATGCTGAACAGCAAGACAAGAGGCCGAGGAGGAAAAGTCTGATTTGAATTTGTTACAAGGTAGATTTCCTGTAGAATTCGTACTGCTGGATAGACCCCCCTTGGAGACACAATTGTGAGGGCTCGGATTACAATCCTATGGCAGTAAATTGTGGATAGTCATCTGGTTAGCAGCTCAGATTGCAGAGATTACAAACTCGTGGACAACTTGGTTTAAGGTTGGAAGTCCCTCACATCCATATATACCCTCGAACCTTAACTCATTCCTCATGCCTGTGATATTACAATCCGCAACAGGAGCTTTAGTCCTTGTGTAGTCCTGTAGCTTATTGCTATGGAAAATCACCTGTGGTAAGCATATTTGTGGAAGTATCACAGCTCAGATCTGAAGCTTGAAGGGTCAAGCTTGTAGACTGAACTTTGAACCAGTCAATTGAGACTATCTGGCTATATGTGCTAAGGTTCGGTACTAGACTTACACCTTGAACCTGTGACTGTATTAGACTTGGACATGAGCAAGAAATAAACTCAGACGTGTTATGAAGAGACATTTGGACTGATCTCATGTAGACTTAAAACCTATTGCTGCTGCACCCAAATTGCAGACCTCTGTATTTTCAGACCTGTGTGAAGACTCCAAAAATCTAAATTGTGATCATCTATTCATCTCGAATCTGTGGCATACTCCTGTAAGTTAGTGTGAAAGTGGACATTCTGAGGCAGAATAAAGGGCATCTTTGTCACTTATTCTATATGGGATACAAGACCAAGAACACCATTGAAGCTTGTTGAATTGTATTACAGTGAATCCCCTTGTGTAGGTTTGGTTGGTAAAATGGAAGCACTATATTAAAGGTTGAAAGAAAAATATTGAATTTGTTTTGAAAATCCAGAATTGAGAAGAAGCAGCCTCTGAAGAGTTTATGTACAACCTTCTTAATGCAGGGTTGAAGCCTTTTTAAAGGATATCTGAGATCAAGTCTAAGATTAGGATTAGAAAACATAGGAAACTTGACTATAGTATTTAATGGTTCATAAGTAATGGATCAGGCCTTTTTAATTCACATATGTAATGGTTCATATTCGTTGTGTTCATTAATTGATTACAGTATTTACGTTATATTACATCATATAGGTTAGATTCCCATTGATTTGATTAGGATGATCAATATATCCATAAGTAAGATCATAGACACTTAAGGTTGATAGATATGCTTGTTTATACAGAGAGTGTTAAGATAAGGAACGTAGTCGCTTGTCCGCATCAGGCAAGGTCATTGAATGCTGAAACTAAGGGGAATCACCGTACTCATATATCATGATAAGCTCTTAGTACTCATATAGCTTAACTTACCTGTATTACTATCATGTTCAATGTGATCCATATTATGCAGATTACACTCTATCCCAATCATAACCCTTTGCTAGGATGTGTCAATACTTCATATGGTAACAATACTCATATTACCTTACTAGCTCTTTCCATATTAGGTTAGATTGAATACTGGTCTTAGCTTATGATATGTGCATATAAGCAATGGTAATGATACTAGCCACTATGAGTGATTCAAGAGTGATACATATGATGTAAGTAATCCTACTGATTCAATTGAATACTGATCTTTGGAATGGGCTTTATGGTTCTTATTTACCTTAATCACGATAGGGTTCTAAGTCACTCTATTGATAAGATGATCAAGTTGTATTACTATGAGACCATGTTTACCCTTTGTTATGGAAGTACACACCCTTTATTAGTATAAAGTACAGGTAATAGCGTGATATCCCTAATATTTATACCATAATAGAGCTAGTATTACTTGCATGCTATTAGTAGTAGTATCTGTGTAGAAGCTAGGATATGTGTATAACTAACTAAGCTTGTCCTTGTGTAATCATTAAGCATGTCCATGCTACTTGTTCTTGTATCTTATATTAATAGTGTAATCATGGAAACATAAGAAGTGAGTACATCTTACCTTATTTACGTAATATACTAACATGTAGTGATCTCCTATTAATAGGGTTGAAGTTGATCTATTACCATTGATTTCACTTACATAACTACATATCCCCTGTAATATAGTAGCCTCCAGGTAAGTCATAGCAGGAATCAGGCCTTCTTGGAACTAGGAAAATAAGGTTCAACTAGACCTATATACTATATGAACACGTCTATATGGTTATATAATATATTAACGCATATGCACACTATGACAAGATCTTATGCAGGCCTAGTTTGACGGATCGGCAGCCTGCCTCAACTAGCCTGAACTCTGGCACCTACTTAGATATGGCACCACCGGTTCGACTAGGACCAGAACTATAGGTCTAGTATATAGGTCTAGTAGTACGAGCCTCAAGAACTGTACATGTTTTTATTTAAACTTTTCACCCCAGATCATAAACAATACATTTCTTAGATCGAAATCAACATATACAGTGAGCGAATAAGGCCACAGAAACTGGTTTGGAGGCTTATAAATAAGTGAAAAATATCAGTTTTGAAGGTAGAAGTGGACCACCGTTGACCCCTTAAAAACAATGATCCTTACCAAAAAAAAATCGTATGAATCGACAATATCTTAAAACAAACAGAGCAGATGCAAAGCCAGGAAATAGAAAAACATTAAATCCGACTAACCTGTGACTCTGGGTATGCAAACTTCAATTGTTTATTTGCTGTGGCCCACCTCTTCAAAAGCCTCCAAGTTCTGTCTAATGTGTTTTTATCCATGATAAAACCTCTGATTATATAGAAATTAGCAGCCCTAAAATAACCCTCTCGCCAACAGCAAAGTCCTCCCGCCAAGAGCAAAAATTTGGCGCCAAATAACCAGCACGGCCAGTTTTCATCGAGTTTTTATCTAAATTTGAGAACTAACTACATGGCACTGGCTAAGAACAACCAGTTTTCCTCTATTCTTGGGCTGTCACTCTGGTGAAATCAACCATGACCTCTCCGCACTTCGAATTTTGACGGACTTCCAATGTGGCATGCCCTCAAAACCTTGTCTTTCCCCGACTTCGACTTTGACAAACTTCAGCATGCCCTCAAAACCTAGTCTTCCTGAACTAGTTAAACCAGTGGAACAGCGAGTTTCAAAGTCAGGATTCATACCAACATTTCTGATAAAATCAACGCATGCCCATGCAAATGTTCGACTTCGACTTAGTTTCTGATGCCCGTCTCCCTGAACCAGGCGCATGCCACTGTTCGACATCGGCGAGTCTGCTTGTCCGAACCAGTCGAAGAGCAAGTCTGTATATGTTTGCCACCGAGGTTTGCTTTCACTTTTGTTCTGTGGAAAATCAGTTATCAAAAGCGAACTATAGTTTTAAAACGATATGAATATGCCACCACCGAATATATATTTGCCGGTTATAATGCCATCAAACTTTGATTAAATCCTTTGTAATATGGCTTTAATAAAATGCCATAACATTACGTCTGAATTCGTTCACATGATTTAATGCCACCGAGGTTATAATGCCATTAAACTTTGATTAAATCTTTTGTAATATGGCTTTAATAAAATGCCAATAACATTACGTATGAATTCGTTGACATGATTTAATATGTGGAATTTAATTAATATAAAGTTTGGAATTAAAATATAATAAATATTAATATATGTAATAAATATAATATAATATATTATTAATAACCATATATATATATATTTGTTTGTGTGTGTAATATCCAATTTTTAGTAAAAAAAAATAATTCCAACACATGAATTCACAATATTGAGAATTTTTTACCTTCACAAATCAAAAGCGAACTTCTACATAATAGAAATTTTTCTTTTTCTTTTTATTATTTGTCTTAACTTGTCTCAAATAAAAAAATACACTCTTTCTATAAAAATGATGATATATGCCAAACATACCACCAAACTTTTTATTATTATTATAAAGTAATTATTTTTTTTACTTTCCATTATTAATATTTGTTTTGCTAAATATAAAAATTAAATATATTTATTAAACCAATAATCATAAAGCATTGATAATATAATATTTTTCATAAATATTATTATTAAAATTATATAAATAAAATAATAAACCATAGATAATAATATGAATTATAACTTCTTTAACTTTCCTATAAAATCTCTTTCTCAATTGTCTATAAAAAATATATGTATTAATATCCATATCCCTTGCAATATTCATGTAAATAGTGAAGTATTTTATTGTTAGAGAAAAGATAGAATTAAATCAATTTCAATAATTTGGGGAAGAGTATTATAATTCTATGATTCTTTTATGGACATTCCTTGCAATGATCGCAAGAGGTTTGCATTGCATATCATTAAGTGTGAAAGTCAAAGAGGTTTATTTTTCGTTGAGAAAATAGAGAAAATGATTGTATAACATTTTTCTTAGATTTTAATTTGTTATCTCAATGACTTAAAAGAAAATATATATATATATATATATATTTATAACTAATATGTATTTATCGATTAAAAAGATGGAGCGATTATGGTCAATATTTTTTTAATGAAATAAAGGCATTAGTTCGACTTAATTCCACTTTTGTTGTGGACACTCCTTGATTAAAGTCATGTTGGTGAGCGTGTTCGGTGTTACGAGAGCGTTGTGTAGTGATTGGGCGAGCTGGGCAGGACAGGGTGCGGGCAGCCAATCGACAGTCATTGGGGCGGATCAAGAACTCATGGTGGCAAGGGGAATCATAGGTATAATATTGATCGCTTTGAGGTAAATGAGGGGTAGGGTATCCAGCATTAATGTTTCTTGGAGAACTGTCATCCAGTACTTATCAAAAACCTAATGGAAGGAGTATTGGACACAACTGAGAGAATTTTAACAGTACTGCAGATGGATTCAGAGAATCTTGTATAAGTGAAATGTAACACTTCAATATCAAAAATGCAATTTTCCATTTATGGCACGACACAATTAAAAATTATTGACATAAATGACTAATTCATATACTTGTTTTACTAGTCATATTTTTATTCTTGGACTATAATATTAGTGATTTACATTAATCATTATTAATTTAGTCATATATTTTAATCCTAGGCTAAATTAGTCATTTAAGTTAGTCACTTTTAGTTTAGTCACTTATTATCTAGTCATATATTTTATCCTTAGACTAAATTAGTCATTTAAGTTAGTCGTTTTTAGTTTAGTCACTTATTATCTAGTCATATTCCTAGACTAAATTAGTCATTTAAGTTAGTCATTTTTAGTTCGGTTACTTAAAATTGCTCAAATTTAGTAGTAATTCACTTGAAATAATAGCGGTGACTAACTTTTTTAGTCACCTGGTCATTAACTTCATCATTTTTTACTAGTGTGCTACTGTAACAATTTTTGTCTCATATTAACCCTTGGTGCTTTGACTATTTCTGAATTTTTAATAAAACACTAATGAAATAATGAATTTATGCCTTTTTGAAGGGAAAAACCGATTTTTTAAATGAAAGGATCAAAGGGAAGGGAGATGGGGTCCACATCTCAATTGAAATCAGAATCGGGGGAAGGAAGGGTATGCGATATATCATAACTTACGAAATCGCAATCGGGATCAGGGGTTTCAGATGTATGTGAAACAAGGCTATAAGCCTCCGATGTGATTGGAAAGGCCGGATAGAGTAATGCAATGAGAGAGGGGAACATCCCTTTGAAAATAAACAAAAATGGTTCCTCATTTTATACAAGGGATGAAAGATTTTTAAATGAAAGAGCAAAGGGCTTATAATGGTGGGATCGGGATAATGAATCGCAATCGGAATTGGGAGGTTGGAGGGGGAGCGGAGTATAACACACTAAAAAACTTCTAATGCGATGGGGAGAGTCCTTTGTATTATGAAATAAACACAAATTTAATTTTAACGAAGGCGAATGGGCTTTTACTTATGAAAGGGGCGAAAAATAATGTAGTGGGACCGGGGTATATGAATCACAATCAGCATCGTATATCAGAGGAGGGTGGAGTGAAAACGCCGATTGGAAAGGTACGATGGGCTATGGGCCATCGGATCGGAGGGGGGAGATCAATGGCAGGAGTGTAATCGGAAGGCGCCGACCGGAAGGGCTCAATCAGAGGGGAGCTATCAAAAGGGCCGATTGGATATAGGTCGTCGGATCATGGATCAAATCGACGGTGGGGATATACATCAAAGGGGTTCCATCGAAGAATAATCACATTGGAGCCTTTAGTGTGGGGCAGTCAGAACAAATTTGTTAAATATTTTGATGCAATCAATTGGAGCAATTGAATCGGAAGTTTGGAAAAGAGCCAATTGGGGCATGAAGTGAATTTTTTTTGATTGCGATAGAAAATGGAAAGGACTTAAGGTCATGGGTTTTATAATATAAAACTTTGTTGCAAAGTTTTATTATAAAGTTTTTCAGTATGGTGAGGAAGTAGTTAGAACGACAGGGATTTATATAAAACTCTTATTATAAAGTTCTATGGCAATGGTGGGGAAGTGGTTTATGAAATAAATCGCATATGTATTAAATTGATTTATAATGCGATTTTGTAAATCACAAGGGGAAAATGGGTTTTTTATAAGGAAAATATTGAAACTTTGAACATAAAGTTTTAAGGGAAAAATGGGAAATAGGGATTATTTGAAGATATAGGGAATTTTACTTCACTTAAGAATAAATTTCAATATAGAAGTCAGTTTTAAGAATGTAGTATACCGTTGGAGAGCTATTTTCGGGCTCTTTCTGATGGATTTGCTTGGAATATGATTTGGTGCTAAACATGTTGTGGAAAACTTCTCTGAAGGCAGGATGATGACTTTGTGGAGAAGGCAGCTTCTGAATTGTGACTTATTACATCCGATGACATAAAATTACATAATGAATGAAAATAAAGGAAAAATATCATGTTTTCACCTCAAAACGTGGTTTTGAGGTGAAAATTACATCAAGATGAATAAAATGTCTCTTTGATTTTCCTGGTGCTGTGACTTTGAGTTTATTGACTTCCTCATGACCTTGTTGATATTTATTGATATTTGACTCATTAATTTGACCATGGTGAGACCGTAGAAACTAATGAGACCCATCCTATGACCTAATGACATGATTTTTTGAAAGTGAAAGTGACTCATGACCAAAGAACATAGAAAGGAGAATCAGTAAGTACCTCATGAGGGAAAACTGATAAAAAATTACTACCATTAATGAATCCATGACCTAGCGGAATGGTGAAATTTATTTCTATATGGGACTCCTAATATGCAAATGCAAAAGAGTAGTTTTGATCATTGATGGCAGTATGACCAGACTAACACTAACATTGGCTCCAATGGGGATGGTAGCTCCTTGGAGGTGCCAAGAACACCGTAGACCAAGTAGCCTTATCCATTGGGCATGGAGTCAAAAATACTAAAAACTGACACAAATGCAAACTAACTCTGACTCAAGACTAAGACTGAAAAATGAAATAAAACCAAACCATACACATGTCATCCAAGTTTTATTGCCTTCACCTCGGGCCCCAAAATTGAATGACTATGTACTTTTAACTCTGATAAAAATAACATGGTATATACAATGATGATAACATAATTTCTGATCCTTTGTCTTCAAAAATGGTAGTGCTTCAAGAACCTACGATTTACCGCTCCTCAGGACAATCTTGGCCATCCATTTTTGAAATCAAGAAGGCATTTTGTCCCCTGTATGCTAAAATTCTGTATGGTCCTTTCCAAAGGTTTTCAAACTTACCGTGCTTCGCTTTGTCTTCATTCCTTGCATCCCATTTCAACACTACATCATCCGGCTGAAAATTTTCTTCTATAGTCTTTTGGTAATAGATCTTTTTAATTTTCTCCTGCAACTGAATCAAATTCTGTGACACTTATTCTCTTGTTTGATGAAGGTGGATCATCTGATTGATTCTTCGCTGGTTTTCATCATCCTCGCTGCGAAATTCTTGCAATAATCTCATAACTGGGACTGTAAGAGATGTAGGAAAGACAACGTCAGTTCCATGAACTAATTCAAAAGGTGACATACCTATTGATTTCTTACTGCTAACTCTGTCTTCCCATAGTGCGTTGATGAGCTTACGTTGCCAATTTCTTTTGTTCACCTCCAACATTTTCTTAATTATATTTATCAGTGACTTGTTCGATGACTTTGCCAGGCCATTTCCTTGTGGATAATATGTCATGGAATGGCCCAGCGCAATATTATATTTGTCACAGAAATCGATCATCTTCTTAGATTGGAATGCTGATGCGTTATCTGTTACAATTTTACATGGGCAGCCAAAACGAGATAATATATTCGATTCAAGGAATTGAATAATTACCGTGTTTGTTTCTTGCCTCACTAGGATGGCCTTGATCCATTTCGTAAATTAATATGTCCCAGTCAATATCCATCGATGTTGTGCTAAGGACGTAGGGTGAATTTCTCCTACAAAATCGAGCCCCCACTACTGAAAGGGCGCGTTCACTGAAACTGGTTTCAAAGGAAGAGGAAGCAATTTCTTCTTTCCTTAGAAAAATTAGCATTCATGACATTTCATCACTATTTTTTATAAATCAGAAAACAATGTGGGCCAATAATACCCAGCTCTCAATACCTTGTTAGCTGTAGTTTTCCAAAACAAGTGACCACCACAATCACCTTTGTGGAAATCGTGCATTACTTTCTGAGCTTCTTCTTCCAGCAAAAAGTTGAGCAGAACACCTCCTGGATCCTTCCAATATAGAGCATTGTTTAAAATGCAGCATTTAGAATATTTGAGTTTCAAAGACCTGGCTTTACTCTTAGACATGCCTGTAGGAGGTGACAGATGCTAAAGAACGTAAACAATATCAGAATACCAAGGAGACTGCAGAAAAATATCTGAAATAGGAACTAGAAAACCTTCATCTTCATCCTCTACCACTGTTGTTATAATTTTTATGTCCAAGGCATGCAGATTGGATTGTGCCATCAATTTCGCCAAGACTTGGCCTTTGATCAACTTTGTGGGTTTTATCTCCAAGTCATACTCCAGCATAGCTGCTATCCATTTACCTCTTCGACCTTCTGGATTAGTTTGCATCAGTACGTCCTTCACTGCTGCATTAGGGACATATGCTATAGTGTGCGAATGCAGAATATAGACCCTAAAATCCTTCAATGCCTTGATTAGGGCCAATGCTTGTTTTTCAATAATATTATACCTTAGAGCATCATCTATAATAGTCCTACTGAAAAAGGCAACTTTCTTTTCTACCTCATCTCTCTTTTGCATTAAAACAACAGCCATAGTATGCTCAGATGAAAATGAAAATATGATAAAATATTCAGTATAGTCGAGACTGATCAAAACTGGAGCATCGGAAAAAGAAAAATTTACTAGATTGAATGACTTGATGGCCTCTTCACTCCATTTAACAGTGTTGTCCTTCTTCAACATGTTGGTCATTTCTCTCAAATGCTCAACCAAGTTAGGCATAAATCTGCACAAAAAATTCATCTTACAATTGAAGGCCTGAATCTCTTTCTTATTCCGTTTCAGATCTATGAGCTGAATTGCCTCCACTTTGGCTGGATAAATGTGGATTCCATCTTTAGAGATGATATGTCCAAGAAATTTTCCTTCGTCCATGGCAAAAATAATCTTTTTGGGGTTGAGAGAACTTTCTAGAATGCTAAAAAATAACTCTCAAATGGTACAAATGATCATCATCTAACCCTAAAAACACTGTCAAATCATCCAAATAAACAAAAAGAAAAACATCTTTTTCATTTGCAAAAGCAATTTCCATTGCACGTTGGAAAGTAGCTCCAACGTTCTTCAGTCCGAATGACATTTTAGCATACTGAAAGGTTCCCCAGGGTGTTGTGAAGGCAGTATTATCTTGGTCCTTCTCATGCACCAAGATTTGGTTGTAACCTGAGTAGCCATCAAGTAGTGACATCCTAGATGCTCCAACTACTTTCTGCAGAATATGGTCGATTTTCGAAAGTGGATAATTATCCTTTAAGGATGCCTTATTCAAGTTTTGAAAATCTATACATAATCTTATTTCTCTAGTTTTCTTACGCACTGGGACCAAATTTGAAATCCAGTCAGAAAATATAATAGGAACTATGATACCTAATTTTTACAGCCTATTTACCTCCTTTTCGATGGATGGCAACATCTTTGGATTTATTCTTCTCACCTTCTGTCTAAAAGGCTTCTAATCTGGCTTGATAGGAATAGTATGCTGGATTATGTTCTTATCATACACTTTAAAATATGAATAATCCCATGCAAACACATCAGAAAATTCAAAAATAAACTTGACATACTTCTCCTTTACCTCAGGGGATAATGTCTTTGACAATTTCACGAACTTGGGCTGGTCAGGTGTTCCAAGATTCACATCTTCAACTCCTTTCTCAGTGGGCACCAAGCTTGGCTTCTTTGCAACATCATCCTGGTCAAAAATATCTTCTAGAGGTATAAGGCCTCTAGGAATCACATTATCCTTTAGCTGAAATATGTCCATTTGATTTGTTTCCAACTCTTGATCATCAACCTCACACTCACCTTCTATTGGAGTGTCTTTGAATTTTTCATCACCTTGAAAAAATGCATTAATCTCACTATCATCCCAAAATACTTGCCAATACCTTAAATTGTCTGGAACAACAGGTCTATGCTTGACATAGATCTCAAACTTATTGTTGGAGTTCATCGGAATCTTCAGGTTTCTTGCAGTAGTGGCAAGATAATCATCTATGAGATTCTAAATCCTGGGTACTGCTGTCAAAGTCTACTCTGGGAATGTCTTCAAAATTTCCAAGACTTCATTTTTGTATGCCCTCATTCTTCGATGTTTTGCTTGGTATTCTGCCTTCACCTGTTTGATTATCAGCTCAGATTCACCATACACAGAAATCCTTTTTTCATTCATCTTCTTCAAAATTTTGAGACCTGCAATCAAAGCCTCATACTTTGCTTCATTGTTAGAGCAATCAAAAGCCAACTTATAAGCACAAACTCTAACATTTTCAGGAACCTTTTTAGGCTGGAAAATAGGGCTCCTAATCCATATGCCAATACCAGCTCCATCCTTACCAACAGCTCCATAAAAATCCATGCTCCACAGGCCTTCTTCTTCTTTCTGTAGATGCTGGAATTTTGTTTCTTCCTCTCTACCTTGGCTGATTTCTAGCCTTTCATTGTCTTTGGGCTGCTGACAGGCAGGAGACTGAGAAGTGCTTGTTGCTTTGTCTTTTTCTTGTTTGAGGACTTCTCTGAATTCTCTGGAATCTCAGGTATTTCACCTATTTGTACCAACTGAACATTCTCATCATTTAAACCACCATCAGAATACAAAACAAAGGATTCTAGATCTGTGTGGATAGCATTAATGGGATGGTTTACTAGCTTCTCTTTGCTAGTAATCATATATTTCATTTTCTTTTCCCTATATAACTTTCTCAACTGGCCAAATATAGGGATAGTGGCATAAGAGAAGTCAAGTTGCGTAGTTCCCTTGATTTTTTCACCCCAAGACCTAGATAGAAGCATTCCAAACCTTGGTGTGACATCATCAACAACTACATCCATCAAGACATTCATTGCTGGAATCTGATCTAACGACACTACCAAGTCTTTGATAAGACCGATACAATGAACCCTACTTGAGTCAAAAGAATACAAATCATGGTATTTTTGAGTAATATCAAGGCCTAGCTTCTCCATGACAGCTTTGGGCATAAAATTATGTGAGGCTCCAAAGTCCAACATAACATTATGCAAGATGAAATCATGTACTCTAAGACTCAGGTAAAAGGGAGGGACTTGATTTTCTTCAGATTCTTCTGTGGCTGGACCAAAAATAAGTTCAGGGTAGTCATCTTCTACATTAACCATATCAGAGATAGAGTCTATTTGCAATACTTTAGAGACCTGACTTTTATATGCACTATTCTTCACTAACTCTGTGAGGGACATAGACACTTTCAACTTAGAAATTTCATTTTCTAAATTAAAGGCAGAAGCTTTTTCTACCTCTCTAATGGGAGGGTATTTCTTCTCTGTTTTCTCCTTTGCTGTGATTTGCTGGTTCTTTTCATCCGTTGTATTAGTAGCTGTAGGTGCTTTGCTGGAGGATGGATCGACCAACTCTTTTCCTTTCTTCTATGCATCATTCTTCATTTGAATTTCTTTTCTTTTCTGAATAGGACTGATTGTAACCTCTCTGTTCCTTAAAGATTATTGTCTTTGCTAAGCTGACAGAGCATTCATATACCCTCTCTGGTAGTCATCGGACTCTTCTTCCAACACTGTGTCATTTGCCAAAATGAAATTTTGGTCTTTTTGAATGTTTGGAGTCGCCACTATGTATTCTTCGTCTTTTATGAGGAAAATTGGCGCACCATCAGCTGTGAAAAAGTGATTAGCCTCAATCATAGGATTATCATCATCTGAGTCTATCCCTTGCATGTAGCTCTGATGCAATGGATTTTTAATCTACTGTTGTGGTGGCACTATTTGGTCTTGTGCTCTTTTCTCTCTCCGTTTAATTCTAAATTGGGGTTGCTGCCCTTTGAAATTTGGATTTCTTATTTGAGGCTCAGGTCTATCTGCAATGGTTAATCTATTGACCATTTTTTCCACTGTTCTGATCAGAGTGTCCATTTTTATATCTAAAGGAGAGGTCTCCTCTTTTGCTGTGACTCTTTTCTCAGCCCTGGCTCGTGCTCTTTTAGCCAGCAGATTAGCTTCAACGCTTACTACTATCTTCTGCATGTCTTCAAGTGAAGACGGATCTCTTTCACGCGGCTGATATGCCATGTCAGCATCAAAACCGTCTGGAAATTTCGACAATGCTAATCCCATAGGAGGCTTCAGGTTAGCTGGAATAGAATTATATACAACATTGAATCTTAAACAATAGTCCTGCACAGTTTCACCCACGTTTCTCTTAATATTTTCATACTCAGACAAAATTTGGAGTGGGTTATTTTTTACCTCCCACCGGTCCAAGAAATGAGTATGTAACTCCTACAAAGTGTGAATTGAGCCAGTTGGTAAGGCTCTGAACCATTTCCTAACTTCACCTCCAAAGCTCTGAAAACAACCTGGTAGTTACATTCTCTACTTCCAGCTCGTGTAAATAAAAAAATTCATTCATTTTATCAACGTGCTACTGAGCTATAATGCTCTGACTAGCATCAAAGATAGGAATTTTGCTTTGATATTTAGCAGGAATATTGTTGAGGACCTGAGGTAAAACCAGGGGTACGTACTGGGTAGCTATAAATCTGGGTGGATTTACCACAATGTGTGTATTAATGGGATTTAATGGAGGTGTTGTTGTAGGAGATGATAATTGGGAATTAACTAAAGGTGATGGTGATGAAGTGGGAGGAGGGAATGATGTTCTTGATGATTCTGAAGGCTCAAGAATATTAGTTATATCGATGGACTGAGGAGAATTCGAAATGTAGTCGTCAATGGAGGAATTTACTCTTTGGACTTCAATATCTACAAGGAACTCAGGATCTAAATCTGTATCATCAATGTCAGTTTCAGACTTATTTATAAATAAAGAAAGCTCAAAATTCTCGTCAAAGGAAATATCTTCTACAAAAAACCACTCACTGGGCCAAGTATAGGATCTAAAGACAGGTATGGGACTCAATGATCCTTCTTGTCTTCTAAAAATTCTTGGGATAAGATTCAGATTTTCAAACACAGGGGGAGGATTTGGATCTGGATTAGCCCTGGTGTATCTCCTCGAAGCCAATGTATGTAATTTTCTACTGTACAAAAAATTATTTCAGCCTAAAAGACTCTGAAAATCATTTACAAGAAAATGCTTTACTGGGGTGATCTGACCTTTATGCTCTTTTATTAGAAATATATGACTAGAATAAGTGGTTGTAGTTGTGTTCTTTTGCAACAACGCTCCTAATAATGTTTCACCGTGAAATAATATCCCGACCTTTGAACAAATATTTGTAATTTAATGTGATGTTAGGGAGCACATCAAATATTACTGAGCAAACCTTATTATTCCGGTCGAAATGTTAAAACCTTATAACAATGGCGTGATACTTTTAAATCTTTGAAACTTATGTGCTTTTAAATCAACACGACATATATTTTATTCAACAGGGGCCCACACGTCCATTTTTTGCCTTTAAAATAACATTAATAATATAAATCACTAGATAATACCTTGATTTATCACTCGTGCTTCTAAACGCGTGATTTTCGTTGGATCAACGATGCTTCAGATCGAACGGTTCTCATTAATTTTGCATTTTTTTAGAGGTCGAAACTTAACAGCTGAGAGCCACATGAAATTGTGGGTTTTAGAGTGATGACATGCCTGAATATAACTGGATCACATTTTTTAGAAGTATTTTTTCTCCTGGGCAAAAGTGGCGTGATATGGGTGGTTTTGGTTTGCAAAACCCGCTGGTGGTAAATCAAACCGAGCTTTGACTTCAGGCTTTGACTGTGGTCAAGCGCTTTAACTCCATGGGTTAACTTACTGCTGGGTCCCACTATACTATTTCTCCATCGGAAAATAGACCAAAATTTCACTCAAATCACAAAGATTTCTTTAAAAGTGTCGCGCTCAATGTAGCCAAGGTTTTTTAACCTTAGGCAGGGTTCCTCACTACTTTTTATAACACAGAGCCTCACTACAATTTTCTCTTCTACAGGCCTCTGTTAAAAAAAAATTCAAAGCAGAATAAACACATTTTCAGTGTCAAGAATACAAGTTTCACAGATAGTCAGATCGAAATAGTCATCCCCAGTATGGTCGCGAGAGATGTGAGCACTCTAATTGGACCCTAGGCTGAAAAGGGAAAAACAGGGTAACAACTAAACCACGCTCAGCCTTGTAGCTATCCCTACAAGTACAGGAGAGGGCTCTCTCCGTAAAGATAGATATTCAATAAAACACAAATAGTGGACTGATATTAGGCTAGGTAAAATGACAGAAAAAGTTTTTAATGAAATGAATGAATTTCAGGGATGTGTGGGATAAAATGGGACAATTGAAACTGGAAAATCAGGACACAGGGTATTTCATGGGGCAAGGTAGGCAGGAAATTTAGCAATTAAAATTTAATAAATATGGGATGGAAATACTGGTGAGGAGCTGAAAATGGCACAATAAATGGATCCTTTTCAAACAGAAGAAAAGAAAAAAATATGAATGATTTCCCAAGGCAGGGCATGAAAATGGATCCTACCTTTCTATCTTGAAAGCATTCAAAAGGAAACGTTTATGGATGAGAGGTGAAAACATAACAATTCACATACGAAACAAAGGAGGAAAAAAAATGCTAAATCTCATACCACATGGATCCCACAAATCAGAGCTGCATCTCTTATTAATCCCTGTCAAACTGTACAATGGAGCGCAAAATGTTCTTCCACACTATTCCCCTATTTCTAAGTTACAGATTCTTAGACTACTTTACAAATTATTTACAATTATAATAGATAAGTTGAAATGTGGGAACATAGATCCATGAAAATAGGGAGTTGTTTAACAACTCCGAACCGAAATCTGAATATGGCAAAGAGAACCAACAATTTGCCTCTGAAAATGAGGAACAACAATATGTTTGATCATCTGAAAATTTTGCTGTTATACTGGATGAAAGAAAAATAAGCAATTCGAAGAACAGATTTCCTACTTTGCTGCTGCTGTAACAATTTTTGTCTCATATTAACCCTTGATTCTTTGAATATTTCTGAATTTTTAATAAAACACTAATGAAATAATGAATTTATGCCTTTGTGAAGGGAAAAACTGATTTTTTAAATGAAAGGATCAAAGGGAAGGGAGATGGGGTCCACATCGCAATTGAAATCGGAATTGGGGGAAGGAAGGGTATGTGATATATCATAACCTACATAATTGCAATCGGGATCGGGGTTTTCGAATGTATGTGAAACAAGGCCATAAGCCTCTGATGCGATTGGAAAGGCCCGATAGAGTAATGCAATGAGAGAGGGGGAAATCCCTTTGAAAATAAACAAAAATGGTTCTTCATTTTGTACAAAGGGACGAAGGCTTTTTAAATGAAATAGTGGAGGGCTTACAATGGTGGGACCGAGGTAATGAATCACAATCGGAATCGGGAGGTCAGAGGGGGAGCGGAGTATAACACACTACAAAACTTCCGATGCGATGGGGAGAGTCCTTTGTATTATGAAATAAACATAAATTTAATTTTAACGAAGGCGAATGGGCTTTTACTTATGAAAGGGGCGGAAAATAATGTAGTGGGACCGGGGTATATGAATCGCAATCAGCATCATACATCGAAGGAGGGCAGAGTAAAAACACTGATTGGAAAGGTCCGATGGGCTGTGGGCCGTTGGATTGGAGGGGGAAGATCAGCGGCGGGAGTGTAATCGGAAGGCGTCGACTGGAAGGGCTCAATCGGAGGGGAGTTATCAAAAGGGCCAATTGGATACATGCCGTCGAATCACAGATCAAATCGACGATGGGGATATACATCGGAGGGGTTCCATTGGAGCATAATCGCATTGGAGCCTTTAGTGTGGGGCAGCCAGAACACATTTGTTAAATTTTGCAATGTGATCAATCGAAGAGATTGAATCGGGGGTGCGATCGGCGGGATAATACCATCGGGAGCATTAATTAAATCACATTGGAAGTTTGGAAAAGAGCCAATTGGGGAATGAAGTGAAAATTTTGTGATTGCGATAGAAAAGGGAAAGGACTTAAGGTCATGGGTTTTATAATATAAAACTTTGTTGCAAAGTTTTATTATAAAGTTTTTCAGTATGGTGGGGAAGTAGTTAGAATGGCGGGGATTTATTTAAAACTCTTATTATAAAGTTCTATGGCAATGGTGGGGAAGTGGACTATGAAATAAATCTCATATGTATTAAAATGATTAATAATGTGATTTTGTAAATTAGAAGGGGAAAATGGGTTTTTTATAAGGAAAATATTAAAACTTTAAACATAAAGTTTTAAGGGAAAAATGGGAAATAGGGATTATTTGGAGATATAGGGAATTTTACTTCACTTAAGCATAAATTTCAATCCAAAAGTTAGTTTTAAGAATGTATTATACTGTTGGAAAGCTCTTTCTGGGCTCTTCTTGATGGATCTACTTGGAAGATGATTTGGTGCCAAACATGCTGTGGAAAACTTCTCTGAAGGCAGGATGATGACTTTGTGGAGAAGGCAACGTCTGAATTGTGACTTATTACATCCGATGACATAAAATTACATAATGAATGATAATAAAGGCAAAATATCATGTTTTCACCTCAAAACATGGTTTTGAGGTGAAAATTACATCAAGCTGAATAAAATGTCTCTTTGATTTTGCTGGTGCTATGACTTTGAGTTTATTGACTTCCTCATGACCTTGCTGATATTTATTGATATTTGACTCATTAATTTGACCATGGTGAGACCCAAGAAACTAATGAGACCTATCCTATGACCTAATGACATGATTTTTTGAAATTGAAAGTGACTCATAACCAAAGACCATATAAAGGAGAATTAGCAAGTACCTCATGAAGAAAACTGATAAAAAATTACTACCATCAATGAATCCATGACTTGGCGGAATGGTGAAATTTATTTTGGTATGAGACTCCTAATATGCAAATGTAAAAGAGTAGTTTTGATCACTGATGGCAGTATGACTGGACTGACACTAACAACCTTTACCTTAACCTTACCGTTAACCTTATCTTAACCTTAACCTAACCTTAACCTTAACTTTACCCTTAACCTTACCATAACTATAACTTTAACCTAACCTTAACCTTAACCTTACCCTTAACCTTGTCTTAACCTTACCTTAACCATATCCTTAACCTTGACCTCAACTCTAACCTAACCCTAACCTGGACCAAACCCTTAACCTTAACCTTAACTTTACCCTTAACCTTACCTTAACTTGAACCTTACCCTTAACCCTAACCAAACCATTAATCTTAACCTTAACCTGAACCTTAACCCTAACCTTACCCTAAACCTAACCTTAACCTTGACTTTACCCTTAACCTTAACCTTAACCCGACTAAACCTGTAACCTTAACCTTAACCATAACCTAACCTTGACCTTGACCATAACAATAACCTAGGTTAAGGTTAAAGTTGAGGTTAAGGTTAGGTTAGGTTAAGGTTATGGTTAAGGTTAAGGTACCCCTAAAACTTAACCTTACCCTTAACCTTAACTTGACTAAACCCATAACCTTAACCTAACTAAATCCGTAACCTTAACATTAACCTTCACCCTAAATTTACCCTAACCTTACCCTTAACCTTAACCTTAACTATAACATCACCCTAACCTTGACCAAACCCTTAACCTTAACTTTAGCCTGACTAAACCTGTAACCTTAACCTTAACCTCAACTATAACCTAACCTAACCTTAATGAAACCCTTAATCTTAACCTTAACTTTAACCTTAACCTTCCCCTAACCTTAACCCTAACCCTTAACCTTAACTATAACCTTACCGTTAACCTAACCATCACCCTAACCTTACCCTAACCTTACCCTTAACCTTAACCTTAACTTTACCCTCAACCTAACCTAAACCTTACCCTTAACCTTGACCTTAACCTTGACCTTAACCTTAACTTAACCTAACTTTAACCTTAACCTTAAATATAACCTAACCCTAACCTTGACCAAACCCTTAACCTTAACCTTATCTTAACCTTAACCCAACCTTAACCTTAACATTAACCTAACTACAACCTTACCCTTAACCTTAACTATAACCTAACCATAACCTTGACCAAACCCTTAACATTAACGTTAACCTAATCTTAACCTTAACATAATCGTAACCTTAACCTAACCTTAACCTTAACTTTACCTTAATGTTAAGGTTAAGGTAAGGGTAAGGTTAACTATAACCTAACCTTAACCGTAACCCTAACCTTAAACTTAACCTTAACCTTAACCTTAACCATAACCTTAACCTTAACCTTAACTTTACCCTTAACCTTAAACTTAACCTTGACATTGACCTTAACCTTAACCTTAACTTTACCCTTAACATAACCTTAACCTTAGCCTTTACCTTATCCTAACCTTAACCTAACATTAACCTTGACTTAACCTAACCTTAACCTGACTAAACCTGTAACCTTAACCTTAACCTTAAACTTAACTATAACCTAACCTTAACCTTGACCTTAACTATAACCTAACCCTAACCTTGACCAAACCCTTAACCTTAACCTAACCTTACCCTAGCCTTAACCCTAACCTTACCTTAACTTTAACTTTAACCTTAACCTTAACATAACCTTAACCTTAACTTTACCCTTAACCTTAACATTAACCTAACCTTAATCTTGTTGGAAATACTGAGAGGGGGGCGGGAGGGGTGAATCAATATTCCTTTCAATTGAGCATTATTTAATCTTCAATTATTATCAATGTTTGTACAATGATAGCAGCAAACAAGAGGAACACAAATGCACACAATTTTTAAGGTGGAAACCCACTCCAGGACAAAAACCACCTAATGCTTTTCTAATAATTCTTTTCAACTCCAATTGAAAATAAAGCTCCAACTTCCTAGAATCTAGAAAATAATTATTCTCCAGCTTCCACTGGATGGACGCTCCAATGCCCTAGATTCTTTAGTAGTTAACTGAACGGATGCCCCAACACCCAATGAGCTACAACTCACCCTAGCACCACCCTACCACCCTAAAGAAGAATACAAGAAGAATGGACTCCCGTACCAGGGAAAATGGTCCACTTTTACAATGATATAGAATGATGTAGAAGAAGAAGATATACTAGACCATAACCCCAACTTTGACACAACCACCTAATGATCATCCTAGACCTCCCAACACTGCCTCTTCAACCCTTGGCAGATAGACACTAGTACAATTTGTACAATAATGTATTTACAATGACTAAGTATAATGATACCTTTACAATGATTGTACACAGTGATGCCCACTTGAAGACTTCATATTATGAACTTCTTGCTGCTGTTATGCACCTTGGTTTCTTCTCTTGTCATGCTACCCTCTGCTGCACCTTGTTTTGCTTTTATGCCATAGAAAGTCTGGTCCTTTGCAATCCTTGACAACACATGATCTAGCTTTTTCTTTCCTTATAGGACCTCGATATTGAATCTAGTGTATATATGTTATTTCAGATCCTCAATATCTGATTTTTGGTCCTGTAGTAGTCCTCTGAGTCATCTTTCCAATGCCATAGGTTTGACCCAATTTGGATTCTTGAAGAGAGAGTTATACCCAATATCTCACAATGCCCTAATTATGGACTGTTTCAGAATAACGTACTTGTATGGCATGCCACATGTCACTATTTATTCATTTGTTTCTAAAATTGATAGAGATAAAATTATAGGTTGTGCCCTATCTATCACTTTTTACAGCATTCCAATCCAATACTCAGAGAGAGAGTTATGACGATTTTACCAAGGTCACTTCTTTGAGTTGAATTTCAGGAGCCTGCAAAAACCCTTACTTCCACAGATCATATCTCCAAAAATATTGTGCAACTGGATCTGAAATTTTTACTGCAGCTTCCTCCGGATGTTTTCTCTGCCTCATAAAAATTTCAGCTTCTAATCCTTCGTATAAAAAACTTTAGAGCGAAAATTCCACAATGACCTGTTTCAGATGGCTGAATCCCTTGCATAAGTAGGAAATGAAGATCACAATTTATATGAATGCTTAAGTTGAGAGGGGCTTCAACAAGTGAACGTGGGAGGGATTTTAGGAGCATAAAAAATATTAATTATGATTTTTCAATGACCCATGCCCCAACCCCATGGGGTTTTGGCCCACTAACTTGGGTACAAACTTCAAACATGAATATCTCTCAAATCGTGAAGAATTACATGGCGTGCCATATATCAACGGAAACATCTCGACAAGCAGAAACCATCAAAAGCATTATTGGCCCAGAATATATTAATTTTGTAGGTAAAACTTACCATTAAATTTTAGGTTAGCCCCTAGTGCTGCTTGGGTTGACATCAATGACAACCGCTGATCAATAATCCCCCACTTCGGCATTGATGGCAACACAAGTACTCCCCCTGCGATCATGACACCTCTTCCTAAAAAATTATCTCCCCCTTTAACATCAATGGCAAAGGGTAACTCCCCCTGAAACACAACCATCCTACAGACCTGTACACACTTCCACTTGTGCTGACACACAACCGTCCTGCAGACCTGCACACACTTCCACTCCCCCTTTATATTTTCTAAAAAGAAAAATCTAATGAGAACTTGGGAGAATCCCAAGCTTCTATCGAAGATATTCCAATGCTGGCGAATATTTAATATGTGATTCTTTTGGTGCTTCTTGGAATCTTACTACTTGTCCAACTGCTTGCATAACATCTGGTCGAGAGGCTATTACATATAGAAGACTACTAATCATAGATATGTACAACCTTTGATTCACATCATTAGATGAGTCATCTATGCTCAATTTCCAACCAAGTAAAGACATCTCGAAATCACTTTTCACCTTTTTAGCAAAATTCTTACTTAGTCGATCATCATTGCTACCAATTATTGTATCATCCCCTTTAGCTATTAGACATGCTTTAGTTGCTTCATCTAGAACATATATGTCATTTGGAGCTCGACTTGCTGTAGCCACAATTTCACCATACACACCTTTCCTGCTTTCACATTTCATGGAGTTGAATAGTATTTTGTGTCCTTGATCACACATTTTTCCAACACTGAGCAGATTGTGATTCATGTTTTCAATCAGTAGAACATTATTGGCTAGAGAATATTTGCTTCCTAGAGTGACAGTACCTGATCCTATAACATTTGAAGATCCATCATTTCCAAAGGACACGGTTCCATCCTTCTTCTCTTTCAGAGATACAAATTTATTTCTATCTCCAGTCATATGCGTTGAGAAACCGCTATCAACATACCACACATCTTTGTTCTTTTTAGCCTTGAGAGAGAGAGCACAATTATCATTCTTATTATTCTTCCATGTTCGTTCATTCTGTGGCTTCGAATATTCTTCTAGAGGATTTTAAAGTCTGCAATCTTTGGCTATGTGTCCAAAGTTTCAACATTTGTAACATTCAATATTATTTCTTAAATGTTCAAATCTATTGATGTTTCGCTGAGCCCTGGGAGGTTCATATTTGACAGATCTCCTAGAATTGTATTCATTCCTAGGGTACGTGCGACATTCTATAGTTTTATGACCAAATTTTCCACATGAATAACAATAGCCATAAAAAATATGTTGGTACCTGGATGGAAATTTTCGTCGAGGAATTTTCTTCCAAGGTTGTTCTTGCGAATCTTGTCCAATGAAGTCTACATGCATGTCAGATCTCATAGGTTCATTATATTTTGTTGTAGAAGGTCCTGCTTCTTCTTCTTTGTAACCAATGCCAGTTTTGTCACTGTAAGATTGTTTATTGTTGATGAGTTCTTCCAATGCCCTTGAGCTGTTGCCATACTTTTGGATAGTTTTTCCTTTCTTCACTTCCTCATGTAGTGAGACTACTTTGGCTTCTAATTCTTGCCTTTCTTGGTTGCTTTCTTCCAAATTCTTTTGAAGTGAATCTTCAATGCATTTTTGTTCTTCAACTTCAATTTTGAGACCTTGAACTTGTTCTTCAAGATTTTTGGAACGGATCTTCTCCGCCTTGAGATCTTTTATAAGCTTGATTGCTTCCTCATAAAATTCATCTATGGTCCATCCTTCTTCTTTATTGTTTGATACCTCTTGCTTATTGTGCTTGGGTTTATTTTGCTTGACCATAAAAAATACTCTCTCATTGGATTCTTCTTCACTATCATTGTCTTCATCGGATGATGAGCTATCTTCTTTAGAGAGAAAGTTCCTTTTGGATCCTTGCTTATTGAATTTCTTAAAGCCTTTCTTTCTTTTTGAGTTGCCATTACTTTTGTTTGGAAATTTTGCTGCAAAATGCCCAAACTCATTACAGCTGAAACATATCAATGGAAGTTTACCTTTGAATTGTCCCTTACCAATTTTTAGTTTTCTCATGAAGTAAGCATATTCTTCATCTGAAATAACTTCTTCATCATCTCCCTTTTCTTCACACTTGCACGTGCATGTCTTTTCAATTGAAGGTTGTTTATCCTTATTGGTTTTCTTAGATGCAACGAACGCAATTTCTAGATGTGAAGTACCCTCTTCTTCATCAAGTCTCATTTCATATGCTATGTGAACTCCATGTAACTCCTCTTTGTTGAGTTTGTCTAGATTTGCACTGTATTCTAAGACCGATACCTTTGGGTTGAATCTCCCTGGTAATGTTCTAAGAATCTTTCATATAATATTCTTCTTATCAATTGGCTCTCCCAATCCTTCTAGAGTATTGGTTATTTCATCAACGTATTGAAAGTATGCAACAATGTTGCAATCTTCTTTCATTCTGAGTTGCTCAAATTTTTCTCTATAGATTTGAAGCTTTTCTTCTTTGACATTTGAGTCACCTGCATATATATTCTCAAGCTTTCCCCATACATTTTTGGCAGTTTTACAACCCAACACCTTATGATAAGCAGATTCAATAAGTCCACTGATAATAATATTCTTTGCTTTTGCGTCATTTACCAAATTCTTCTTACCTTGTTCATCTGCGGTTGATGTAAATCCATTTTGAAACATTGTCCCATACTTGGTAACCTTGCGCCAAGAGATAGACCTCCATTCTTACTAAAAGTGCAATTATTTTCATTGAATAGAATTTTACATTCTTTAACATATCACAGTGGCCTCCTTCAATTTATTAGCTACTATTTGAAGAACATAAGTCATTGAATTGTTTGTCTTCTGTGTGTGTGCATGGCATTTGAGTTTCAATTATCTTTCAGACTGAAGCACTTGGTTCTTCTCATTATTCATACGTGTTTTATTTTAAATATGACAACTTAAAAAAGAACATAATTGCACACAATTTTTAAGGTGGAAACCCACTCCGAGACAAAAACCACCTAATGCTTTTCTAATAATTCTTTTCAACTCCAATTGAAAATAAAGCTCCAACTTCCTAGAATCTAGAAAAGCATTCTTCTCTAGCTCCCACTGGATGGACGCTCCAACGCCTGAAATTCTTCAGTATTTAACTGAACAGATGCCCCAACACCCAATGAGCTACAACTCACCCTAGCACCACCCTACCACCCTATAGAAGAATAAAAGAAGAATGGACTCTTGTACCAGGGAAAATGGTCCACTTTTACAATGATATATAATGATGTAGAATAACGAAGATATACTAGACCATAACCCCAACTTTGACATAACCACCTAATGATGATCCTAGACGTCCCAACACTACCTCTTCAACCCTTGGCAGATAGACACTAGTACAATTTGTACAATAATGTATTTACAATGACTAATTACAATGATACCTTTACAATTATTGTATGCAGTGCTACCCACTTGAAGACTTCATATGATGAAATTCTTGCTGCTGTTATGCACCTTAGTTTCTTCTCTTGTCATGTTACCCTCTGCTGCACCTTGTTTTGCTTTTATGCCATAGGAAGTTTGGTCCTTTGCAATCCTTGACAACACATGATCTAGCCTTGCCTTCTAGGAGCTCGATATTGAATCTGGTGTATATCTATTATTTCAGATCCTCAATATCTAATTTTCATTCTTGTAGTATTCCTCTAATTCATATTTCCAATGCCATAGGTTTGACCTAGTTTGGAATCTCGAAGAGAAATTTATACCCAATCTCTCACAATGCCCTAATTATGGATTGTTTCAGAAGAGCATAGTTTTACGGTGTGCCACATGTCACTGTTTCTTTATTTGTTTCTAAAATTGATAGAGAGAAATTTACAGTCTATGCACTATATGTCACTTTTTACAGAATTCCAATCTGATACTTAGAGAGAGAGTTATGATGATTTTACCAAGGTCACTTCTTTGAGATGAATTTCAAGAGCCTGCAAAACCCCTTACTTCCACAGATTATAGCTCCAAAAATGTTGCACAAATTGATTTGAAATTTTTACTGTAGCTTCCTCCAGATTTCGGCTTCACCTCATAAAAATTTCAGCTTTTGATCCTTTGTAGAAAAAAATTTAGAGTGAAAATTCCACAATGACCTGTTTTAGATGGTCGAATCCCTTGCATAAGGAGGAAATGAAGATCACAATTTATATGAATGCTTAAGTTGAGAGGGGCTTCAACAAGTGAACGTGGGAGGGATTTTCGGAGCATTAAAAATATCAATTATGACTTTTCAATGACCCATTCCCAAACCCCATGGGGTTTTAGCCCACTAACTAGGGTACAAACTTCAAACATGAATATCTCTCAAACCGTGAAGAATTACATGGCGTGCCATATATCAACTGAAACATCTCGACAAGTAGAAACCATAAAAATCATTATTGACCCAAAATATATCAATTTGGTAGGTCAAACTTCCCATTCAATTTTGGGTTAGCCCCTAGTGCTGCTTGGGTTGACATCAATGACAACCACTGATCAAAAAATCTTACCCTTAACCTTACCCTAACCTTAACATTAAATTTATCCAGAACCTTCACCATATCCTTAACCTAACCTTAACCTTGACATTGACCAAACCCTTAATCTAACCTTAGCCTTAACCTTATCCTTATCTTAACCTTAATGGTAAAGTTAAGGTTAAGGGTGAAGGTTAAGGTTAGGGTTATGGTTATAGCTAAGGTCAAGGTCAAGGTTAAGGTTAAGGTTAGGTTAAGGTTAACCTTACCCTTACCTTAACCTTACCCTTAACCTTAACCTTGACCTTGACCTTGACCTTAACCTTACCATTAACCTTATCTTAATGTTAACTTAACTTTAACCTAAATTTACCCTTAACCTTACCTTAACTATAACCTTAACCTAACCTTAACCTTAACCTTACCCTTAACCTTGTCTTAACCTTACCTTAACCATATTCTTAACCTTGACCTTAACTATAACCTTACCCTAGCCTTGACCAAACCCTTAACCTTAACCTTAACCTTAACTTTACCCTTAACCTAACCTTAACCTTACCCTTAACCTTAACCAAACCCTTAATATTAACCTTTATATGAACCTTAACTCTAATCTTACCCTTAACCTAACCTTAACCTTCACTTTACCCTTGACCTTAACCTTAACCTAACTAAACCTGTAACCTTAAACTTAACCATAACATAACCTTGACCTTGACCTTGACCATAACCTAGGTTAAGGTTAAGGTTAAGGGTAAGGGTAAAGTTAAGGTTAAGGTTAAGGTTACCCTAACCTTAACCTTAACTTTACCCATAACCTTAACCTTACCCTTAACCTAACCTTAACCTTGAGCTTGACTAAACCCGCAACCTAACCTTAAACTTAACCTTAACCTTAACTTAACCTAACCTTAACCTTAACTATAACCTAACCCTAAGTTTAACCTTAACCTTAACCTTAACCTTAACCATAACCTAACCTTAAACATAACCTTGACCTTAACTATAACCTAACGCTAATCTTACCCTTAACCGTAACCTTAACCTTAACCTTCCTATAACTTTAACCTTAACCTAACCTTAACATTAGCCCTAGCATTGACCTTAACCTTACCTTAACCTTAACCTTAACTATAACCTAACCCTAACCTTAACCTTAACCTTAAACTAACCATAACCTTATCTTAACCTTAACTATAACCTAATCCTAGCCTTGACCAAACCTTAGCTTTACCCTTAACCTAACCTTAACCTTAACCTTAACCTTCCCATAACCATAACCTTAACCTTAACCTAACCCTTAACCTTATCTTAACCTTAACCTAATCCTAACCCTAACCTTTACCTTAACTATAACCATAAGGTTAGGTTAGGTTAATGTAAGGTTAAGGTTACTGTTAAGGTTATAGGTTACATTAGGTGAAGGTTAAGGTTAAGGTTAGGATAAAGGTTAGTTTAAGGTCAAGGTTAAGGTTAAGGTTAAGGGAAATGTTAAAGTTAATGTTAGGGTTAAGGTTACAGGTTTAGTCAGGTTAAGGGTAAGGTTAAGGTTAAGGTTATGGGAAGGTTAAGTTTATGGTTAAGGAGTTAAGGTTAAGTTAAGGTAAAGTCAAGGTTAAGGTTAAGATTAGGTTAAGTTTAAGGTTACGGGTTTAGTCAGGTTAAGGTTAAGGTTAAGGATAAGGTTAAGGTTATAGTTAAGATAAGATTTGGTGAAGGTTAAGGGTAAGGTTAAGGTTAAGGTTAGGGTTAGGTTAAGGTTAAATTTAAGGTTACGGTTATGGGTAATGTCAAGGTTAAGGTTAAGGTTAAGGTTAGGTTAAGGGTAAGGTTAAGGGTTAGGTCAAGGTTAAGGGTTTAGTCAGGTTAAGGTTAAGGTCAAGGTTAAGGTTAAGGTTAAGGTTAAGGGTTTGGTCAAGGTTAGGGTTAGGTTATAGTTAAGGTCAAGGTTCAGTTTAGGCTATAGTTAAGGTTAAGTTTAAGGTTATGGGAAGGTTAAGATTAAGGTTAAGGTTAAGTTAAGGTTAAGGTTAAGGTTTGGTCAAGGTTATGGTTAGGTTATACTTAAGGTAAAGGTTAAGGTTAGGTTAAGGTTAAACTTAAGATTAAGACCCATAACCTTAACCTTTACCCTTAACCTTAACCTTAACCTGACTAAACCCGTAACCTCAACCTCAACCTTAACCTTGACCTTAACTATAACCTAACCCTAACCTTAACCTTGACATTACCCTTAACATATCCTTAAACTTGAATTTACCCTTAACCTTAACCTTCCCATGACCTTAACCTTTACCAAGCGTTAACCTTAACTTTAACCTTAACCTGACTAAACTCGTAACCTTAACCTTAACTTGACTAAACCCTTAACCTTAACCTTAACCTTTAACCTTAGCCATAACCTTAACCATAACCTTAACCTTAACCTTAACTTTACCCTTAACATAACCTAACTATAACCTAACCTTAACCTTAACCATAACCTTAACCTTAACCTAACCTTAACCTTGACCCTAACCTTAATCTTAACTTTACCCTTAAGCTAAACTTAACCTTAACTTTAACCTTGACTTAACCTAACCTTAACCTTAACCTTAACTTAACCTAACTTAACCTTAACCTTCCCCTAACCTTAACCTTAACATTACCGTAACTAAACCCTTGACGTAACCTTAAACTTAACCTTAACCTTACCCTTAATCTTATCTTAACCTTAACCTTGACCTTAACCTTAAACTTGAGCGAACCCTTGACCTTAACCTTGACCAAACCCTTAACCCTAACCTTAACCTGACTAAACCCGTAACCTTAACCTTAAATATAACCTAACCCTATCCTTGATCAAATCCTTAACCTTAGCCTTAACCTTAACCTTAATCTGAACCTTGACCTTACCCTTAACCTTGACCTTAACCTAACCTCAACCTCAACTTTTCCTTAAACTTGACTTTACCCTTAACCTAACCTTAACCTTAACCTTCACCCTTAACCTTAACCTAAACCTTCACTATAACCTATACTTAACCTTAACCTTAGCGTTAACCTAACGCTAACCTTACCCTAACCTTTACCCTAATTGTAACCTTAACCTTTACCCTAACCGTAACCTTAACCTTACCCTTAACCTTTTCTTAACATTTACTTAACCTAACCTTAACCTTAACCTTAACTTGACTAAACCTCTAAACTTACCTTAACCTTAACCTGACTAAACACGTAACATTAACCTTACCTTGACCTTAACTATAACCTCACCCTAACCTTGACTAAACCCATAACCAAAACCGTAACCTTAACCTTAACCAAACCTTAACCTTGACTTTACCTTAACCTAACCTTAACCCCTTAATGTTAAACTTAACCTTCCCATAACCATAACTTTAACCTTTAATTTACCCTTAACCTATCCTTAAACTTAACCTTAACCTAACCCTAACCTTGACCAAACCCTTAACATTAACCTTAACCCTAACCTTAACCTTAACCTTAACCTTAACCATAACCTTAACCTTAACCTTACCCTAACCTTGACCAAACGTTAACCTAACATTAACCTTAACCCTAACCTTAACCTTGACCTTAACCTTAACCTAAGCTTAACCTTACCCTTACCCTTACCCTTACCCTTACCCTTACCCTAACCTTAACCTTAACCTTACCCTTATCCTTAACTATAATCTTAACCTTAACCTTGCCCTTAACTTTAAACTTAACATTAAACTTACCTTAACCTATCTTTAACCTTAACCTTAACCTTACCCTAACCTTATCTTAACCTTACCTTAACCATATCCTTAACCTTGACCTTAACTCTAACCTAACCCTAACCTTGACCAAACCCTTAACCTCAACATTAACCTTAAATTTACCCTTAACCTAACCTTAACCTTAAACTTAACCTTAACCTTAACCAAACCCTTAATATTGACCTTAACCTAAACCTTAACCCTAACCTTACCCTTAACCTAACCTTAACCTTGACTTTACCCTTAACCTTAAACTTAACCTGACTAAACCCATAACCTTAACCATAACCTAACCTTGACCTTGACCTTAACCATAACCTAGGTTAAGGTCAAGGTTAAGGTTAAGGTTAAGGTGAGGTTAAGGGTAAGGTTAGGTTAAGGGTAAAGCTAAGGTTAAGGTTAAGGTTACCCTAACCTTAACCTTAACTCTACCCATAACCTTAACCTTACCCTTAACCTAACCTTAAACTTGACCTTGACCAAACCCTCAACCTAACCTTAACCTTAACCTTAACCAAAAATTAACCTAACCTTAACCTTAAATATAACCTAACCCTAACTTTAACCTTAACCTTAACCTTTAACCTAACCTTAACATTAACCTTTACCATAACCTAACCTTAACAATAACCTTGACCTTAACTATAACCTAACCCTAACCTTAACCTTAACCTTCCCATAACCTTAACCTTAATCTTAACATAACCTTAAGCTTACCCTTAACCTTGACCTTAACCTTAACCATAACTATAACCTAAACCTAACCTTAACCTTATCCTTATCCTAACCATAACTTTAACTTAACCTTAACTATAACCTAACGCTAACCTTGACCAAACCTTAACCTTAACCTTAACTTTACCGTTAACCTAACCTTAACCTTCCCATAACGATAACTTTAACCTTAACCTTGACCTTATCCTTAACCTTAACTATAACCTTAACCTTAACCTTACCCTTACCCTTAACTTAACGTTAACCTAACCCTAACCCTAACCTTTACCTTAACTATAACCTTAAGGTTAGGTTAGGATAATGTAAGGTTCAGGTTACTGTTAAGGTTATAGGTTACATTAGGTGAAGGTTGTTTGGTCTAAAATGTGGATGCAAATTAGAGTTTAATTTACTATCAATCTGGGTAAGTAAAATTCGAGGATCATCCAATATATATGGACTTATAGACAAAATAAAATATGCTAGGTGAAGAAATGCCAAAGCTCCCTTACGGGAGGTTGTTCATTAGGATATCTAACACCTATTTAGTTATTTAATCAAAATGAAATATAAAGACATTATGATAAGTGTAAGAAATATTAAGGCTCCCTTACAGGAGACTTGATCCAGATTTATGCAGGAACGCAACAAAATAAACATATAACCATAAATACAGAGATGCAGTGGAAATAACACTTCATTTCATCAATATCAAAGCACTGAAATTTTCTTACAAACAGTATGGGAATAAAACTAGCTAGGGCACTGGTAGTTATCTCTAAGAAGAGATGTGGCAACTACAGGCCTCTGAACTGAGTTAAAATGAGGCTTGAGGGCCTATTTATTATTTATAAATAATGGAGAACCCTAAACATCCAAAAACCTAACCCTAGGAGATCAAGCGCCAAAACTATGGGCCCCGTTTGGGTAAATTGGTGTTTCAACTTCCCAGGGACGTAACTTTGGCATACTATCTCCGTTTGACGCACATGATACATCATTAGAAAGCTCTATCTGAGGACTACAAATTTTTCCATGAATATCATTCTGGAATGGAATGATATTTTCTCGGAACAGAATGATATTCTCTAGAAGTGCGATGCCCAAAAAACGTCGTTTAGGGCCTCAAAACGGCTCCGGAAGTTCAGGACCCGAAAAACTGCTAAAAATAGTAAGTTATGCCGAAACTGAACAAATGAAAGAGACAATGGTGGGGGCCCAAGTGGAATAGGCATGTGGCCACCAATATCCACCTGGATCATTCCTCCCCCCTTAGGAAGCAATGGTCCCCATTGCGTTAAGTTCCTCCATGAGATGAGGAAATTTATGCTGAACTTGGTCCTTGGTGAACCACTTTCCTTGGTGCAGGAGTTGGCCAGCTTTGACAACCCGATATAGTTGGATCTTCTGCTGGCGAGTGTTCTTGATTTGCATGTCCATGATACAATATGTGGTGGCCTGTTCCATGCAGTCTGGATTTAACTCTGTTGGTGTGAGTTGTTCTGCAATGTCCGAGGTGTCCAGTAGAGGTGGGAAGTAAGGATGAAGGCGATCCACATTGAAGACTGGGTGCAGACCAAGGAATGGTGGAATACTGAGCTCGAAGGCATTGTTCCCTACAGCCTTGGTGATGGTGTATGGCCCGTATCAGAGAGGGCGAAGCTTGCGGTGGGGTCCAGTGAGGCACTCCTTTTGCAAATGTAGCCATACTTTGTCGCCCACCTGGAAGTTGTGTGGCACCCGGTGTTGATCATGGCGTTGCTTGTACTTGGCATTGGCTCTGTCCAATATATCATGAACCTGTTGGCGGATGTGTTGAATGCGCTCGATGAAGCTACTTGCTTTGTCAACTTCAAACTGGACATGATCTGAATTGGCCTGAGCAGCTGCAAATGGCATGGATACGTCAATGGGACATAGTGGTTGGAATCCCAAGCCCACCTGAAAGGGGCTATGGCTGATTGAACTGTGGAGAGCTCGATTATAACTATGTTGCACATAGGGGAGGCTCTCGTCCCATGTGCGTGGATGCTTTGAATTGTACATGCGCAGAATGTGTACAATCATTCTGTTGACGACCTCTGTCTGGCCATCTGTTTGGGGATGGAAAGCTGTGGACTTGGTGAGCTTTGTGTCCAACATTGACCAGAGGCTGGACCAAAATGTGCTGAGGAACCTGCTATCTCGATCCGATATGATAGACTGTGGGATCCCAAAGTGCACCCACACTCGTTCAAAGAAGAGTTTAGCAGTGGCTTCTGCTGTGATATTCTTCTTACAGGCCGCCATGATGGCCATCTTCGAGAATCTGTCAACGACCACGAAAACACAGTCATTTCCATTCTTAGTAGAAGGCAGACCCGACATGTAATCCATGGAGATGGATTCCCACGGTCGACTAGGGGTAGGTAGTGGAGTATATAGGCCTTGCTTCTTGATGGTCGGTTTGGCAATGGCACAAGCAGTGCAGGATCTGATGTGCTTCTCGACATCCTTTCGAAGGTTCGGCCCATAGAAATACTTCTGTAGTATTGCTACTGTTTTCTCGACCCCGAAATGCCCAGCGAATCGACTGTAGTGTGCTTCCCATATCATCTTGGCACGCTCGCTTGAAGGAACACAAAGGTGTCCCAGGTGACATAAAAGTGCATCTTGGAGGTGAAAATTTGGAACTTGCGTGCCCCCGAAGAGTGCCTTGTAAGTGTGGCCGAATTCTGGGTCACTCTCATAGAGAAGCGGCCAATCAGAAGTCTCGTGCCCACAAGAGTTGAGCACGGTGGTGAGCACCACGATCGGTGGTCGGCTGAGGCAGTCTGTAACATTATTGGTGCTACCCTTCTTGTACTTGATATTCAAATGAAACTGTTGCAGATATGTGGACCACTTCTGATGGCGATCATTCTGCAACTTCCCTTGTGTCTGTATGAACTGCAGGGGCCGGTGGTTTGTGTGGATGATTGTTTCCTTCCCCAAAATGTAATGCTTCCATTGTCGACAGGCTTGCACAATGGAATACATTTCTTTGTCATAGGTGGGATACTTGCGAACTGTCTCAGACAATGTCTCACTGTGATATGCCACTGGATGTCCCTGTTGAGTAAGAATTGCCCCAATAGCATAGTCATAGGCATCTGTCTCGATCTCAAATGGCTGTTGCAATTCTTGTAATGTGAGCACTTGGGCAGAACAGAGGCGATTTTTCAATTCTATGAATGCCTTCTGTTGAGGTTCTGACCAAAAGAATTTTTCTCTCGCTCCTCCCTTGGTGACTTGACTCAAGGGCCAAGTGATATGAGAGAATCCCAACATGAATCTACGGTAGAAATTAGCAAGACCCAGAAAGATGCGAAGCTCTGTTATAGTGGTTGGGGCTGGCCAATCCCGAATGAATTGGATCTTGTATGGATCCACATGCACCCCCCTTTCATCAATAATGTATCTCAGATATTGAATCTGGGTCATGCCAAAAGTTCACTTCTCCAAATTGGCACACAACTTGTGTTTCCGTAGTGTTTGGAGGACTTGTCGGATGTGGTGAAGGTGCTCTTCCCAAGTCTTGCTGAAGATCAGAATGTCATCCAAGTACACCACTACAAATGAGTTGGTGAATGGCCACAGGATGTCGTCCATCATCCGCACGAAGGTTGCGGGAGCATTCGTCAACCCGAAAGGCATGACCAGCCATTTGAAAAGGCCTTCCTTGGATTTGAAGGCAATCTTCAACACATCGGAGGGTTTAATTGGTACCTGATGATACACAGACTTCAAGTAGATATTGCTAAAATATTTTTCACCTTTGAGTTGGTCTAGAAGGTCATCAATCCGTGGGATTGGGTACCTATTCCAGACAGTGATCTTGTTCAACGCCCGTTAGTCAATACAGAGTCTCCACGTCCCATCCTTCTTCTGTACTAACACGATTGGGCTCCCACAGGGCGATGAACTTGGTATGATGTGACCTTTCTGCAATAGCTCTTGAATCTGCCTCTTGATTTCGTCATTCTCCAGAACAGAGTGTTGATAGATCGGTCCATTAGGTAGTGGCGCAACTGGGGTTAGATCAATCGGGTGCTTGACCTGATAGTGTAGAGGAACCCCTGTGGGTGAGGTGAATATGTCCCCGTACTCCTCCACAACCTTATCCATTTTTTTTTGTCCTGTAGAGGAGCCCTGTCTGGAGGTCGTGGCCACAGTATTCTTCTTGCCCTGGGGCGGATCATCAGGAAAACGAATTTCCTAGTTTGGGAAATGAGCTTACTGCATTGTTTTGCCGTAACCAAAGAGATAGCGGTAGGAGGTGGTACCTATGGTATCCTATACCATTTCAAAGTAACAATAACAACACAAGGTCGAGACTCATACACAACATGATGTTTCCACAAGTCTGGTTGTCCTAATAATACATCAGAAACATCAATAGGAGCAACGTCACATAATATCTCATCCGTGAAGGGCTTGATGCTATAGGAAAGGCGGCACTGTTGGCTGACACGGAGAGCTCGTCCTTGGTGAAGCCACCCGATGGTGTATGGATGTGGGTGAGATATGGTCGGCAAGCCCAAACGCTTCACGATGTTTACTGAAATGAGGTTCTTTTGGCTCCCATTGTCGACAATGAACTATACAGGGGAGCCCTTTACCCACATCTGGGAGTGGAAGAGATGTTCCTCCTTTGGATCTTCCGGCTTCCTCCTTCGGATCTTTAGTGGCACAAAGGGTAATCGGGCTCGCATCAATAATCGTTTCCCCTTTTTATTCTACTGTGTTCTCGATTGGGAGTCGCAGCATACATCCGACTCGAAGCCCTCAACTCGGCCACTAGCGACCGTTGGCTCGACACTCACTTGTGTTGTGAGGAGTTTCATTTGTCCCACCACTTTCCCGTGTCCTTCTTTGGCTTTACGTTGCTGTTCTTTTCTTGTGGATTTGACGGGTTGTCTTTAGCCACCATGCCTTGGCTCTGTCCTTTTTTCTATGGTTTGGAAGCACCTTTCCCTTGCTTTTGATTCGCAGATCCAAAGTCTCGCTTCTTATGTTTGAATTTTTGCTCAATCTTGGCAGCATACCGGTATGTTGTACCAAGCGAGGAGATGTCGAGGAACTCCATTTCCTCCTGAATGTATCTGTGCAGACAGCTGCGATACTTTAGCACCAAATGTTTCCTTCGAATCTTTTGATACCCAACTTTGTGCGCAGGGTATGGAACAGATTCGTCACTTCATGCACATATTGATCCCTTTGCTGCCGCAGCTTGGTCCATTGGATGTACTTGTCCTCATAGCTCCCCACGAGATAATATTGTTCCTTAACGGCGTCTTAGAAATAATTCCAAGTGGGTACAACCGGGAATAGAGAGGGTTCCCCCTCATCCTTTTTCTCACAGTAGGTTTCCCACCAGTCCTTGACATGGAGGGTAGCTTTGAGGAGTGCAAAAATAATCTTCTCCCTGTCGGAAAAGTCATGAACCGAGAAATATCCTTCTAATAGATTCAACCATCTATCTACGACATCTGCATATATTTTACCCTCAAATATGGGAATGTCAAAATTTACTTGTACCTTAAAAGGAGTCACACCTCCAGAGTGGCTTCTGCATGCAGATGCGCCGTCGGTGGGCAGCCGTTGAAGGATCTGGGAAAAGTTATCCATCATCGCGTTGCTTTTTTTTTCGAGGGCCTCCTTGAGCAATATTTTGATAGGATCTCCTGCTCCCTCATCTTTCTTTTCGTCTCCCATGGGCATCCGTTGAGGTTTGCGAGGCTGATCTTGCAAAGGTTCCACCAGATCAAGCCCTAACTCCTTATACCCCGACCTTGTTGGGGACATGCAAAGAAGGATCGAGAAAAAGTAGACCGCTCTAATACCACTGATCCGGATTTATGCAGGAACGCAACAGAATAAACATATAACCATAAATATAGAGATGCAGCAGAAATAACACTTCATTTCATTAATATCAAAGAACTGAAATTTTCTTACAAACATAATGGGAATAAAACTAGCTAGGGCATTGGTAGCTATCTCTGAGAAGAGATGTGGTGGCTACAGGCCTCTGAACTGAGTTATAATGAGGCTCCAGGGCCTATTTATTATTGAGAAATAATGGAGAACCCTAAACATCCAAAAACCTAACCCTAGGAGATGAAGCGCCAAAACTATGGGCCTCGTTTGGGTAAATTGGTGTTTCAACTTCCCAGGGACGTAACTTTGGCATACTATCTCCGTTTGACGCACATGATACATCATTATAAAGCTCTATCCGAGGACTATAAATTTCGCTACAAATATCATTTTGGAATAGAACTATATTTTCTAGAAGCGCGATGCCCAAAAAATGTCATTTAGGGCCTCAAAATGGCTTCGGAAGTTCAGGACCCGAAAAACTGCTAAAAATAGTAAGTTATGCCGAAATTGAAAAAATGAAAGAGACAATGGTGGGGGCCCAAGTGGAATAGGTGGGTGGCCACCAATATCCACCTGGATCAAGAATTTTCATTAATATTTCTAATCATCTTAATCAACAAACTATTTAAACTAATTAAATTAAAGCAATTAAATCTAATTCTGATTGATTGTGTTAGCCACCTATAAAAATTTTCATATCAAATGGTGGCTAAATTATTTTTTGAAAGCATTCAAGAAATAATTTTATTTCCAAATTGTTAGTTCTTGAAGTCTTGTGAAGATATATTATCCTTTGATTAATCTTCATTGTTGTTTCCCTCTTAAACTTTGAAATTCTGCTGTTTTCCTGAAGAAAAAGACCGCTGAAAACCCATTTTTACCTTCATTTTTACCCCTTCTTCCACTCAAAATTAACCTCATTTTTATCCCCTTTTACCTCATAAAATTCCTCTATTTTCCCTCATTTCACTTCTTCCCTTCATAAAAACCCCTTTGATAAGGTTTAAAACTCCTTTTTTTCCTTATCGGAAGCTTTCAAAATCCTTAAAAAACCTTGAAAAGTCATAAAAAGGCACCCTTTTGTGCTAAGGCCTTAAGCCCTTTTGGCCCTAGCCCCAAAACCACTTCCCCACCATATAGCCCAGGCACAAGACCAAGAGTTAAAGTCCCGAGCGCTAATTACAATCGGAGGTTTGCGATGGGCACATTTCTTTCTTTAAAGGAAAGTCCCGATGGGATTGGCTACTATTTTATAACCCCCGATCCCTTCAACTTTTCATATACCCAAAGGCACCGCAATCGGGTGCTAAAAACCATATAAACCCCTCCCCGAAAAAAAATTCCCTTTGTATTTTAATTAAAAACCCCATTTTTCATATTATAACAAAACTCAACGGTTCATTGGTTGGGTGAATCCTAACCGTTGATCTAAAACGATCAAACGGTCTTCGGGATCTCGAATCAGAGATTTTTCGTCGGGCATATTTTAATAGTCATTTCTCCCTCTGATTGGCCACCTTCCGATGGCTTCTCAGCCATTGATCTCCCCCACCAGGCTCAGATCCGACAGCCCACATTGCTCTTTTAAATAAGCCCATCCCTCCGCCTTTGGACCTCCAATTCATTCCTAACCATCGATCTCTCCAAAGATCTGACGGTCCACATATAATTGCATCGGAGCTTGTTTCCCCTTGACCCCACCGATCGTGATATTCTGATTGCATCTGGGCCATCCATAAACTAAGATCCAACAATCTAGATCAATCCTCGCACCCTTTGTTAATTTCATGAAACCCCGCTTTATAAAGCTTTTCGGGGAAATATCAG
The DNA here is from genome assembly GCA_034641835.2 of Pinus albicaulis. Taxonomy (NCBI): domain Eukaryota; kingdom Viridiplantae; phylum Streptophyta; class Pinopsida; order Pinales; family Pinaceae; genus Pinus; species Pinus albicaulis. The sequence continues at coordinate 500,375,595 of CM076577.1, forward strand.
TCATTGATCTCTGCAGATCAATGGCCCACATTGATCCATTCTCTGCCTAGCCCCTACCTCATATTTTATTTCATTAGCCCCAGGATTGAATCTGGGCCATCCATATTGAATATCCAATGGTCCAGATTCAACCCGATAGGCCCAACTCCTTTGGATTCTACCTTTCTCCAGAACGAATCTCCGATGTCCATCCCTGATCTAACAGTAAATATTGAAACCACCTTGACACTGCCCCACCTCTTTTCACCTGTGCATCTCATTGCCATCATGCTCTCCTCTCGACCATTCGATCTAACACCCAGATCTGACGGCCAGCGTGTAGTTTTGCACAATTTTAAGCCTGAAAGATAACATTTCAAATTTACGCGATGAGGGCAGTTTTAAAAGGCCACGTGTCGGCCAGTAACACAATCACATTCCAAAAGTTAAAACCTCCTTCACTCCTTTTTTTTGTGTGAAACCAACAGTTTCTCCAGCCGAAGCCATCATTCCCATTCCCATTCCATTTTCCCAAAATTGATCTCCATCGTTGATCTTTGCAGATCAATGGCCCGCATTTAATATTGCCATTTGTTCATCACCCTCCACCCATCCTCCATGAGGTTGTATAAAGCAATCTCTGCCATTGATCTCTGTGGCCGATCTAATCCGATGACCCATAATCCTTCAAGAAACCCCAAATTTCATCTATGCCTTTTTCGCTGCTGATTAAGGCTTGCAACCCATTTTCTTTATATTTTCATCTGTTTCATTATAACATAGCCCCTTTGTAGATCAACAGCCTGGACTTAATCTCCTACACTGTTTATTCGACCGCCTCCCTTTGGACCTCAACGAGAAATCCTCACCATTGGATGCTTTCATCCAATGACTGCGATCTAATCTCAGCCTCCAAAGCCGTCTAAACCCAAATACGCAGGATTTTCTTAAATTTTTCTCGTTTGTGCAGGTTTTAATGGTTTTTCAATTATTTTAAAAGGAAAGTTGAAGGTCGGGGATGACGATCCCCCAGGCCTTTATTCGTAAAGGAGATCATTTTACAAGGTTTCCCCATCAAATTTTGTTGGTGCCTCATGAAAACTGGCAACATTGTACAGCCCTTTGTAACGCATGCACATCAACAAGACACAAAAAATCTTAAACAAACAAAGAGTATCAGTGTTAAAGGATTTAGCCACAACAGAGACGAATAATTGAAGATGGTTTACATAGTTTTGAGGGATTATGGCATAAATCGACTATCTAAAGCGTAATCCACTCAATTAAACACAGTTTGAAGAACAGAAGACAGAAATTAGGCCTAATTATGCCTAACACATAGAATTAAAACAAATTAACAGTGTTTAAAGAAAAGCAATAATATTAATCATTCTGAGAAGCCTCCACTGCCACATTAGAAGCTAATTGAATCCTCTCAGCTACCAAAAGCCACCTGCAGCCTCAAAGCATTCAAAAGAGGCATAGTTATTGCTAGTACAAAAGATATTCACCTCAAGACAGCTGAATATTTATTTCAAAACAGAGAAACTTATTACAATTATCAGCTGAGTTATTACAAGGATAAGAAATAGCCTGAAAAGTAAAATCTTTTATCCACTAAACCTCGAAAGAAGAACAGAGTTATGACATAGATATATAGATCGAATGTATTCCCGCCTTATGCATTGCATGGTTTTTAAGGCAGAGAATTGCATTAACTGTAGAATTGATGATACTTAAACCCTAGAAATATTTCCACCTCCTCATTTTCCTATAAAATCTTATTAAGGAGCACATTGTAAAGGGTTGGTTGCTGAATTTTGATATAATACTTGTCTTCAAAACTTTCTACATGTAAATAGCATTCAAAGGCTCTTAAAGCTCTGTTTGTAATCAAATAAGTTAGGCTGAGAAGAGAAGATGATTGTTGAACTGAAACATTGGACTTGAAGATTGTAACTGGATTGACATCAATATACAAGCTGATTCTTGGGATACTGGTCTATATCACTGGTGAAGTGCTTCTTTCTGTGTTATTGTTTTCCTTTCATGTATGCCATTTTGTTCACTTATTCTCTGATAATGAACAACAAGCATAGAGTTAGGATTTATTGTTTACAGTACCCTTCTCTGACTGAAAATTTTTATCTCAATGTTTTCCTCCAAATTGTGTGTTTAAGAATGACTTAAGTGTAAAAATTATCAAGGAATGTTGGTTTTCTCCTGTCTTGATGTGTGAAGCTTGAAAGGAAGTTCTTGAATGTTATTTTCATTATGTGCTTAGTAGATTCTGACTAGAAAAGTTTATGATTTGCCCTTTCTTCTAGTTTCTTTCTCCAAAGGTAGTTCTGAAAGTTTCCCTAAGAGTATGCTAAAAGCAGTTTAGATTTAAAAGTATCTTATCTGATCTTAGGCTGCACTTCATTTTTCTTATCTGTTTTCATCCCTTCTGAAATTAATTATGTGTATTACTAGATTGTTTGTCTGATAAGTTAGCTTTAATACGAGCTTGTCCAAAGAAGTCTATGGTTAGCCCTATCCTTTGGTTGGTTTTAAACAGTTACTTAAAAGGCTTTTCTTGTTTGGGAAGACTGATAAATCCTAGTTGAAATTATTATCTTTTTCCACCCCTTCAACACCTTTATTGTTCCATTCCATCATTTTATCTAAGAGATCTTGTGATATAGATGACTTGCTCCTTGGACCACTCTTGAAATTGTTGCACAATTAAAACCTTTTATGACTCCATAGCCCAATGGACTAAAAACTAGCGTCATATCTATCCTATCAGCCAAAGCTTGCTCGGATTGCTTATACCTTCACCCCTTCGGAACTCTTTCATATTAGGACTCTCCACTCAACTAAAAAATTGTGCTCAACCATCGAAAACCAAACAAAAACCCTCATTCTTAACAACTAGACTAATATCATACCCAAAAGCCTCAAAAGATAAATCAATCTTTGCACTTATAAGAGAGATCCCTCTCTAGATTCAGGAGGGCTAGATCCTAGAATCCCAAAGTGGTTCAAGTGTTCTCCCTGCATCTTTAGTCTCACCAATCTGCTATAATTATAGGGAGCTAACATTTTTGGTGACCATACTAGGGATTTTCTGAGCAAACTTCATCCTAGATACTTTTGGGACCTCAGGAAACCTCTTGATTTAATGACCTTTGTTCTATTAGCCAGTTGAGCCACTAGGCCTAACATTTATGGCGACTCCACTGGGGACTGAGTAAATATTCATTCTATAAAACCCCTTGAGTACAAGCAACCCTCTTCAAGCACTACCAAGTAAATGGTAATCATGATAAAACTTATTTGAATCAGTGACAAACTAAGGAAAACTTAGGATTCTCATAAGAGCTTATGAAACCTTGAAGAATCAGCTAGCTTAGCCATAACAGTAGAATTGCTTTGTCTCATCACTGTAGCTAAGTGTTGAAATAGATTTAGGACACTCGTAGAACCCATAGGACTGAATAAACTCAGAAAATCCAAAAATATTTCAGATTGGTATTCAAATAAACATGGTGGTAGACCATAAAACCTTTTACCTCCAATAGAGTTAAAAATTTCCACTCGGTGACTCCATAATCCTAAACAGACCTTAAGACTCCACTAGGAAGATCCATTATTGTCGTAACATTATATAAACTCAGTTAGAGGACTTTAGGATTAAAGTTTTCTTGTTTAAAAGATCAATTAGCCTCTTAAAGATTGTAATATTTGGTTAAAATTTTCTTGTTTAAGTTGGGTCTGAAAATCATAGCATAGTGGCTCCTAGAAAGATTCATACTAGAGCCTACCCTAACCCAAATCCCCCTGGAATAGTTTATAACCCTGAAACAATCCTTAGGAAGTCTCCCGAGGTTAAATCTTCAACTGTTTTCATATCACCCTTTAGAGCTAGTTCTGTTCCTCAAAATCTTGCAACTCTACAGGAATCACAAGTTGACTTAAGGAATCCATTTAGAACTCAGTCACTTGATGATTTAGATCAGTTAGATTCAGAGTCTTCACTTTCATCCCCAGATAGAAGTGAACATCCTGGTAGTAGAGAAACTACACCACCAGATCTACATTTCCTACATAATTTTGGTTTCTCTCATCCTAGATCTGCTCAACAAACTCTTGCTGGTCCATCCACTTCCACTACCCATACACCCATTTTTCAAACCACTTCACTTCAGTCCACTTTCCCTCTTGTTAATCCACCTCTTGTAAATCCACCTCCACCCCCTATCATGGCAACATGGTATGCCTCGTTGGTCCTTCCTTTGCCCTTAGTCAATATTCCATAGGATTATCAGTCCAAGATACCATTGTATGATGCGATTAATGCTACTACTGCTTCAAAAAATGTGGATAAGATGAATAACTACTTTGACAGAAATGAAATTGATGATGAAACTGTCAAACTTAGATTATTTTCTTAGAGTTTAGGGGGAGAAGTAAGAAAATGGTTTAAAGGCTTAACCCCTCACAGTATTAATAATCTCCAAGCCTTCCATCATTTATTCTTAAACAAATGGGAAGTGAATAAAAACCCTCTCCAAATAATTTCGGACTACAAGAATCTCCACAGAAACCCTGGGGAAAGTGTACAAGCTTATTGCACTAGGTTTAACAGTGTGTATAATGCACTTCCCCCATACTTAAAACCTCCACAAGGCTCAGCTTTAAACAAGTTTCTTGAAGGATTTGATCCTGAGATGGCCTATCAGCTGAGAGAGAGAGAGATCATTTAACTCTTGAAGATATGAAAAAAGGAGCTCTTTTTGTGGAAGTTAATTTAATGGAGAAAAGAGCAAGAATGAAAAATGAGAAGAAAGTGTCCTTTAGAGAGGAATCTACACCTTCCACATCTAGCTCAAAGATGGAAAGAATGATGGAGGAGATGATGAAAAAGATGAGAATACTTGAGAGAGCAAAAGCAAGTCAAAACCAAACAGCTCCTCAAAATAGAAATCAAAACCAAAATTAGAATTTTAGGAGAAACCAGCCTCAAAACATACTAAGGGAAGATGATCAACAGATTACTCCTCCTTTTCATCAAAACTATGTAAGTGAGGTTGAACACACAATATAACAACCAGAGGAAGATGACATAAACATGTTGGGAGTAGATAATGATGACTTTGAAGTTAATTACTATAGGAAACAGGGTCTATACACACCCTATTATGAAAAGAGAGCAGAAGATGAATTTTTTTATCAGGAAATGGAAAATGTCATCATAAAAACCACAAAGGAATATAACCTTAAGAGTAAAAGCAATCAAGAAACTCTTGAAACTAAAACCTCTGAAAAATCTGCACAAAATAGCACTGTAAATAAACCCAAAGTTACAAAGAAGAAAGATAAAACAGTGGCTGTAAATTCTAATAAAAACAAAGAGAAAAGCACTCAAAACAATGAAAAACAAAGTGTAGACCTTAGTAGTGTTAGCACCTCAGCTAGTGTTCCTGTTAAAACAATTTTGACAAATGTAAATAGAGGAAATCAGCAAACTGATTTTGCTGATAGAGTGGCGGTTAATAAGGTTGAAACAAGCACTTCAAAGAATCAGATGCCTTTTAGTTTGGAGCAGGAAATTGCTAGAATCAAAATCTTTGTTCCTCTCACTGAGTTAACTACCCAAAATGTATATAGATCTCAAATTTTGAAGGATTTCAACATAGAAGAGAATAATGATACTGTCAATCTTAAAGATGACCAACCAGAGCTCATATTTGGTCCTAAGATTGAGGGTAGATATCAAGAAGGACCGGTTCCTCCTTTTTATGTTAGTTTAAATGTTCATGACAAAATTTTGGACAACGCCATGCATGACTCAGGGGCCTTCCACAATTTAATGCCCAATGCTATAATGGAGAGCCTTAGCCTTCAAATTACTAGACCTTACAAATATCTTTACTCCTTTGACTCAAGCAGAGTGAAATGTTTAGGTTTAATCAAATACCTCTGTGTTAACTTAGCACAAATTCCAGCCAAATGTTTATTCATGGATATTGTTGTGGTTGATGTACCCCCAAAGTATGATATGCTGTTATCAAGATCTTGGGGAGCTAAGTTACAAGGAACTATGTAGATGGATATGACATACGTGACAATCCCTGTTTTTTATCAAACAAGAAGACTTTACAGGGAGTCCCATATGCAATACATGGTTACTAGCCAAGAGAGACCACAAAACTCTCCCCTTTATTCTATAAATACAAGCCTTGACTCATTTATCCTTTTCAATGATGAAACATTCACTGAACAAGTGACCTTAACTTAGTTAATGGCAGATAGAGAGGAGGAGGAAGATAACACAGAAGTGTCAAAACAGTTTGCTACACCTGAAAACTACAGCAAAGAAAACACATGTCTAGAGCTACAAATCATCCATCCTTTTCTTTTAAGCCTTAACAGTCAAGAAATTAGTCCTCAATGCAATGAAAAACCTGAGGAATTAAAACAAATTCAACAAAGTGTTGATCTTCAAGAACAAGCCGAAAGCACACTAGTTAAAGAGGATAGTAACCAGACCCATGAACCTAAAACTAGTCCTCTTTGGAGTATGAACTTTGATGGGTCTTGCACTAGGAGAAATGTTGGTGCAGGCGTCTAGATACTTAACACCTAAAATAATCACACTGAAGTCCATTCTTACAGATTAAATTTTCAGTGTTCGAATAATATAGCGGAATACGAGTCCCTCCTTTTAGGCTAACACTTGTTGAAGAAATTGGGAGCCAAAAGAATTAAATTACATGGGGATTTAGAGTTAATCATTAGGCAAGTAAATGGGGAATAAAACGCCAAACATCCCAGACTTAGAGCCTACAGGAACGATGTCATGGATTTATTGAAAACTTTTGAGGAATCCCAACTTATTTTTGTCCCAAGAGAAAAGAATATCATGGCCCACAGTTTAGCCTTTTCTTCTAGGACGTGCCTAACTCCTTATGAAACCAAACGATGTACAAATCAAATCAAATTTAGCCCAACCGTTCCTGATAACGAGAAATATTGGCAAGTGTTTGATGGAGACAAACAAATAGAAGACTTCTTGCAGTCTAGAAACGAATTTGAACTACCAAGTTCAGATTCAAACTATGGAACTGACTGTCCTAGTGAGGAAAATCTACTTGATGAAGAAGAAGAGTCTCCAGAGACGGCTGATGTAAATCTTCTATCTAACAAACTTGAAAACACAGCTGAAATGGTTGCAGAGTTAGAAACAAAAGACTTAGAAACTTTGCAGTCTAACAATAAAATTTTGCCAAAAGGTCTGGTCCCTTTAGAAGAGTTGTTTGATTTCAATGATGTGGCCAAGAAAACAAAGCTGGAGCCTATTGAATATGAAGTTGAAGAGTGTAATATAGGCAGTGAACTAAAACTGAAGATGATTAAACTGTCTAAGACTTTACCATCTCACATCAAACTAAAATACATAGAGTTGTTTAAAGATTTTTCTGATGTTTTTGCGTGGAGTTATGAGGATCTGAAATCCTATGACACTGAAATAATTCAACACAAGATACCTCTCAAGGAAAACCAAAATCCATTTAAATAAAAAATGCGTAGAATAAACCCTGTTCATTTACCTTTGGTTGAGAAGGAAATCAAGAAAATGTATGAGGCTGGTATTATTGTCCCTATTAGATATTCAGAATGGGTGTCTAATCTGGTGTCATTTAGGAAGAAAACATGAAAAATTAGGCTTTGTATTGACTTTAGAGACTTAAACAAAGCCTGATTGAAGGACAACTACCATTTACCCAAAATGGATCATATTTTACAAAGGGTACTTGGTTCTAAAATAATTTCTTTGCTAGATGGCTATTCAAGATACAATTCGATTTTAGTACATCCTGATGATCAACTAAAGACAACTTTTACTACACCTTGGGGCACTTTCATGTATGTGAAAATTCCCTTTGGTTTAATGAATGCTGGTGCTACTTTCCACAGAGCCATGGATATTGTATTCTCAGAAGAATTAGGCTACTTCATCATTATTTACCTTGATGATGTTACTATTTTTTCTAAGACATATGAAGAGCACTTAGAACACTTGAAAAAAGTATTCGAGAAATGCGGAAATTTTGGGATATATTTAAATCCAAAGAAAACACTATTTGGTCTCCAAGAAGGTAAACTTCTTGGGCACATTATTTCAGAAGAGGGGATAAAGATAGACCCAAAGAGGATCGAGGCCATATTGCAAATCACTCATCCTCGAAAAATCAAGGAACTTCAATCCTTCATTGGAAAGATTAATTTCTTGAGAAGGTTCATACCCAACTTGGATGAACTCCTTAGAAACATAACAAACATGCTAAAGAAGGAACTAGGAGTTAAGTGGACCCTGGAAGAAAAGAAGTCCTTTGAGCTAGTAAAACAAGCATTAACCAAAACACTAGTTCTAATAAGTCCTAATTTTTCAAAAGATTTTTACATTTTTTCTTTTGCATCAGAACATGCAATAGCTGTTGTCCTATTGCAGAAAAATCCACACGGAAAAGAGTAGCCCATTGCATTCTTTAGCAAGGCATTGAGAGATGCTTCTCTTAAGTACAACATTATGGAAAAATAAGCCTTTGCCTTAGTCAAAACCTTAAAATACTTTAGGGTTTACATTTTGCACTCCCAAATCATTTCCTTTGCCCCAAATTTAGTTGTGAAAGACATTCTAACACAGGACCCAGATGGTAAGAGAGGTGAGTGGATAGCTGTGATACTTGAATATGATTTCGAAATCAAGCCCACTAAACTTATTAAAATCCAAGGTCTAGCTAGAGTAATGGCTGAATCCAATTTTGAAGTTCTTGATATAATATGATAAATGCTTTGGATGAACAAGAGGAACTGTCAACTCCCATTATTGAAGACCATTTTATGAATTCCTCCTGGTATGCTGATATTCTATATGTTTGGCTTAATTTGAATACACCTCCTGGTTTATCAAAAACAAAGGCAAGGTTTTTAAAGTTAAAAGTTGTAAACTACTACATTATAGATAAATGTACTTATTGGAAAAATGCAAGTGGGATATTTTTTAAATTTTTGCCTGAGAATGATGTAGAGAAGGTTAAGCACAAGTTCTATGAAGAATAATGTGGAGGACACCTCTACTGGAAGACAATAGCCAACAAGATCCTTAGAGCTGGTTACTATTGGCCCACCCTCTTTCTAGATGTACACAAGATGATAATTTCTTGTCATAAATGCCAACTTTTTGAAGGCAAAAGAAAATTTCTTCCCTTACCTCTGCATCCAATCAATGTTGAAACTCCTTTTCAACAGTAGGGTTTAGACTTCATAGGAGAAATCCATCCACCATCATCTGCCCAACATAGATGGATTCTCACTACAACAGACTACTTTACCAAATGGATAGAAGCCATCCCTTCTAGGCAAGCCAATGACTCTATCATCAAAAAATTCATTGAGACTCATATCCTCTCTAGATTTGGCTGTCCTAGGAATATCATCACTGATAATGCTACAACATTTGGATCCAAGAAGATGGTTGAATTCTATCACAAATATCAGATTAAATTGGGTCATTCTACTGCTTATTACCCTCAAGGTAATTGGCTAGCAGAATCCTCAAACAAGAGTTTGGTGACCATAATCAAGAAGTTGCTTCAGGACAACAAGAAGTCATGGCACACAAAGCTAGTACATGCACTATGGGTTGACAGATTAACACTTAAGAAATATATTGGAATGTCACACTACCAGCTTGTGTATGGTACAGATGCAATTTTTCCAACCAACCTTGGTGTACCAGTCATGAAGTTGATCCAAGAAGTATATTCTGAAGACAATGACATGATCAGAAGGATTAATCAAACTATACATCTTCAGCAAACCAAAGAGGATGTTTACAACAGAGCATTACAAAATCAAGAGAGCAACAAGAAGCTTTTTGACAAAAGGACAAAGGCCAATAATTTCAATGTTGGTGACAAAGTGTTAAAGTGGGATTCAAGGAGAGAAGATAAGGGCAAGCATGGGAAATTTGATAACTTATGGCTTGGCCCTTATCTCATTCATTCTACTGCTAGTAACAATGCTTAATTCTTGCAGGAATTGAATGGATCAGGCATTGATCAGCCCCCTAGAGAATGCAAATCTGAACTTCTTGATGGCTTCAAGAAGGCACCATCCCCATGTGGAGCCACTGTTAGCCACCTATAGAATTTGTCATGTCAAATGGTGGCTAAATTATTTTTTGAAAGCCTTCAAGAAACAATTTTATTGCCAAATTGTTAGTTCTTGAAGTCTTGTGAAGATATCTTATCCTTTGATTAATCTTCACTGTTGTTTCCCTCTTAAACTCTGAAATTTTGTTGTTTTCCTGAAGAAAAAGACTGCTGAAAACCCATTTTTCCCTTCATTTTTACCCCTTTTTCCACTAAAAATTAACCTCCTTTTTATCCCCTTTTACCTCATAAAATTCCTCTATTTTCCCTCATTTCCCTTCTTCCCTTCATAAAAACCCCTTTGATAAGGTTTAAAACTCCTTTTTTGCCTTATCAGAAGCTTTCAAAATCCTTAAAAAACCTTGAAAAGTCATAAAAAGGCACCCTTTTGTGCTAAGGCCTTAAGCCCTTTTGGCCATAGCCCCAAAACCACTTGCCCACCATATAGCCCGCGCCCAGGACCAAGATTTAAAGTCCCGAACACTAATTTCAATCGGAGGTTTGCGATGGGCACATTTCTTTGTTTAAAGGAAAGTCCTGATGCGATTGGCTCCTCCTTTATAACCCCCAATCCCTTCAGCTTTTCATATACCCAAAGGCCCCACAATCGGGTGCTAAACGCCATATAAACCCCTCCCCAAAACAAATTTCCCTTTGTATTTTAATTAAAAACCCCATTTTTCATATTATAATGAAACTCGACGGTTCATTGGTTGGGTGAATCCTAACCGTTGTTCTAAAACGATCAAACGGTCTTCAGGATCTCGCATCAGAGATTTTTCATCGGGCATATTTTAATAGTCATTTCCCCTCCGATTGGCCACCTTTCGATGGCTTCTCAGCCGTTGATCTCCCCCGCTAGGCTCAGATCCGACAACCCACATTTCTCTTTTTTCATAAGCCCATCCCTCTGCCTTTGGACCTCTGATTAATTCCTAACCGTCGATCTCTCCAAATATTTGATGGTCCACATATAATCACATCGGATCTTGTTTCCCCTTGCCCCTGCTAATCGCGATCTTCCGATTGCATCTGGGCCATCCATAAACTAAGATCCAACAGTCCAAATCAATCCTCGCCCTCTTTGTTAATTTCATGAAACCCCGCTTTATAAAGCTTTTCGGGGAAATCTCTGTTGTTGATCTCTATAGATCAAAGACCCGCATTGGTCCATTCTCTGCCCAAACCCTACCTTATATGTTATTTCATTATCCCTAGGATTGAATCTAGGCTGTCCATATTGAAGATCCAATGGTCTAGATTCAACCTGATAGGCCCAACTCCTTTGGGTCCTACCTTTCTCCAGATCGAATCTCCGTCATCCATCCCTGATCTCATGGTCAAGATTAAAACCGCCTTGACCCTGCCCCACCTCTTTTCACTCGTTCATCTCATCGCCATTGCACTCTCCTCTCGACCATTCAATCTAATGCCCCAGATCTCATGGCCAACGCAGTTTCGCGCAATTTTAAGCCTGAAATATAATGTTTCAAATTTATGTGATGAGGGATCTTTTAAAAGACCATGTGTCAGCCAATAACGCATATCGTGTTCCAAAATGTAAAAGCACCTTCAATCCTTTTTGTTGCGCGAAACTGGTGGTTTCTCTAGCCGAAACCACCATTCCCATTCCCATTCCATTTTCCCAAAATTGATCTCCATCGTTGATATCTGTAGATAAATGGCCCGCATTTAATCTCGCTGTTTGTTCATCACCCTCGACCCATCCTCCATGAGGCTATATAAAGCAATCTCCGTTGTTGATCTCTGTGGCCGATCTAATCCGACGACCCAGAATCCTTCAAGAAACCCCAAATTTCATCAATGCCTTTTTCGCTACCGACTAAGGTTTTCAACCCATTTTCTTTATATTTTCCTCTATTTCATTATAACATAGCCCCTCCACATTATATATCTACAATTTATCTCGGCCGTTGATCTTTGCATATCAGCGGCCCGGACTTAATCTCCTGCACCGTTTATTCGACTGCCTCCCTTTGGACCTCAACGAGAAATCCTCGCCATTGGATGCTTTCATCGAACGGCTATGATCTAATCTCAGCCTCCAAAGTAGTCTAAACCCAAATATGTAGGATTTTCTTAAATTTTTCTCATTTTTGCAGGTTTTAATGGTTTTTCAATTATTTTAAAAGGAAAGTTGAAGGCTGGGGATGACGATTCCTCCAGGCCTTTATTTGTAAAAGAGATCATTTTACAAGGTTTCTCCATCAAATTTTTTCGGTGCCTCATGAACAATAGCAACATTATAAAGCCCTCTGTAATGCTTGCACATCAACAAGACACAAAAAATCTTAAACAAAAAAAGAGTAGCAGTGTTAAAGGATTTAGCCACAGCAGAGATGAAGAATTGAATATGGTTTACACATTTTTGAGGGATTACAGCCTAAATCGACTATCTAAAGCCTAATCCACTCAATTAAACATAGTTTGAAGAACAGAAGACAGAAATTAGGCCAAATTATGCCTAACACACATAATTAAAACAAATTAGCAGTGTTTAAAGAAAATCAATAATATCTATTAGTTTGAGAAGCCTCCACTGCCACATTAGAGGCTAATTGAATCCTCTTAGCTACCAAAAGCCACTTGTAGCCTCAAAGCATTCAAAATATGCATAGTTATTGCCAGAATAGAACATATTCACCTCAAGACAGCTGAATAGTTATTTCAAAATAGAGAAACTTATTACAACTATCAGTTGAGTTATTACAAGGATAAGAAATAGCCTTAAAAGTCAAATATTTTATCCACTAAACCTTGAAAGCATAACAAAGTTATGACACAGAGACATAGATCGAATGTATTCCTGCCTTATGCCTTGCATGGTTTTCAAGGTAGAGAATTGCATTAACTGTAGAAACATGATACTTAAACCCTAGAAATATTTCCACCTCCTCATTTTCCTATAAAATCTTATCGGGGAGCACATTGTAAAGGGTTGGTTTCTGAATTTTGATATAATACTTGTGCTTGAAACTTTATACATGTAAATAGCATTCAAAGGCTCTTGAAGCTCTGTTTGTAATCAAATAAGTTAGGCTGAGAAGATAAGATGATTGATGAACTGAAACATTGGACTTGAAGAATGTAACTGGATTGACATCAATATACAAGCTGAGTCTTGGGATCCTGGTCTATATCACTGGTGAAGTGATTCTTTCTGTGTTATTTTTTTTCTTTCATGTATGCCATTTTTTTCACTTATTCTCTGATAAATAACAGCAAGCATAGAGTTATGATTCACTGTTTATAGTACCCTTCTCTGACTAATAAGCTTTATCTCAATGTTTTCCTCCAAATTGTGTGTTTAAGAATGACTTAAGTCAAGTGTAAACATTATCAAGGAATGTTGGTTTTCCCCTGTCTCGATGTGCGAAGCTTGAAAGGAAGTTCTTGAATGTTATTTTCATTATGTGCTTAGTAGAGTTTGACTAGAAAAGTTTATGGTTTTCCCTGTCTTCTAGTTTCTTTCTCCAAAGGTAGTTCTGAAAGTTTCCCTAAGAGTATGCTGAAAGCAGTTTAGATTTAAAAGTATCTTATCTAATCTTAGGCTACACTTCATTTTTCTTATCTGTTTTCATCACTTCTGAAAGTAATTATGCGGATTACTGGATTGTTTGTCTGATAAGTTAGCTTTACTACGATCTTGTCCAAAGAAATATATGGCTAGCCCTGTCCTTTGGTTGGTTTTAAACAGTTTCTTAAAAGGATTTTCTTGTTTGGTAAGACTGATAAATCCTAGTTGAAATTATTGTCTTTTTCCACCCCTTCAACACCTTTATTGTTCCATTCCATCATTTTATCTAAGAGATCTTGTGATATAGATGACTTGCCTCTTGGAATACTCTTGAAATTGTTGCACAATTAAAACCTTTTATGACTCCATAGCCCAATGGACTAAAAACCAGGGTCATATCTATCCTATCAGCCAAAGCTTGTTCTAATTACTTATACCTTCACCCCTTTGTAACTCTTCCATTTTAGGACTTTCCACTGAACTAAAAATCATGCTCAACCATCCAAAACCAAACAAAACCCCTCGTTCTTAATAACTAGCCTAATATCATACCCAAAAGCCTCAAAAGATAAATCAATCTTTGCACTTATAAGAGAGATCCCTCTCTGGATTCAAGAGGGATAGATCCTAGAATCCCAAAGTGGTTCAAGTTTTCTCCCTGCAGCTTTAGTCTCACCAATCTGCTAGAATTACATGGAGCTAATAGATTGCATGAAATGTTAAAGCTCTCTTACAAGAGACTATTCATTTATATCTCAAGCATATAAATCAGAAACTTAAACTAATGAAATCAAACATTAAATAAAAAAATCAGATTCATTGAAGGAAACATTAATAATTTCTTACGAAAGGTCATTCATTAATATTCCAAACATATGAACCTAATAATTTAATCTAATGAAATTCACAAACAACATAAAATAAAAGCTTACTAAAATAAAAGTGTACTTGCTAGGCAATGGGGATCCTTCCAAGGATTCACAAGCACACCAAAAGAAAAGTCAAATGTAGAGAATCAAAGAAGCTTCGTCTTATTTATCATCAATTGAAAATTGCAATTGCAGCCATTACATTAATTCTCCAATCTAACTTCTCACTACCAACCTAAGATTACAAAATGAAGAAGAGATTACAAATCAATATTACAAAATGAAGATTACAAATGAAGGAGATAACATTCCTATTTATACAAAAGCTACGATAATAAACTCATAAATTTAAATACACTATTCCCTCCTTTGACTCACATATTTCTCAACCAATGCTGACACATAACCATATCCTCCATGATCTCCTAAAATTCGAATTTGAACATAGATTGCCAGATAAGGGTGCCTAGGAAGCTTTTTGTGTACCTACACATGTCAAAAAACTCATTCTAATTGTTAGGTATAAGTATAAGCATATTATTTTCTAAATTTTAACCACAAATCCACTTAAAAATGTTAAGAATTAATAAACTTGGGAAAATCATAGTTATAACCCAATGACGAGGTAAATGTAATGATGTGGAGGTGGAATGAAGGTGACATGAAGGTAATAAGGAAGTAATGTGAAGGTATTGGTGAATAATGGAGTGAGAATAGGGACTATTTTGAGGCCCAACATACCCCCAAACTGAAGGTATCGCATGTCCTCATGCAATCTATTACATTACTTTTTGATATTTGAGCTTTGGCTTAAACTATGCATGATATCATTTACTTAAATTTTGCAAAGTGTTTTTGATGAACTGCAACTTGGTTGGTTCTTGTGTTTCAACCATATTTTGTTTGTTGCATCCAATTTTAATGTATTATCTTTTCATATTGATAATGTGATTTTTATTGCAAAGTATTTTTTTGGAATACATCATGGTTGGTTCTTGTGTGACAACCATGATTGTGTTGGCATCCAATTATCTTTTAAGTATTTTTTGAAAATCTATTTATATGTTCATGATGATGTAATAGTAGATATATTTTGAAATTATGTGGTCTTTGAATGTGATATTAATGTTTTGAATTTTATATGAATGTGGAAACATATGAATGTAAATGTATTTCTTCCCTCAATTGATGGTTTTGTCAATTTGACAAAATGACGAAAGGAAGTGAAGTTTTTCCAAAAATTATCATTCTAACTTTTCAACGAATTAAATGGTTAAAAGTTAGAAAATATCATACCTAAACTTACCCTTTCAAAAATGGATGAGATTTGTGGACGTGTGGATGAAAAATTCTATTCATAGTCTTCTTTACTTGGTTGTGAAAATGGTGGATGAAATCGAAAAAGTGAATCTTTCATTGTTGTTGCATCTGCTGCTAAATCTTCTGTTGGATCTTCTACTGAATGTTTAGAATTTGCTGCTGAATGTGGCTGAAAATGTATAAGGCTTGGAAGGAATACAAAATTTAGAATTTACACTCCCCCCCAGCCTTATTTATTGACTTGTCCTCAACTCATTTACATCAAAAACTGAAAATTAATAAAAGTAATTCTGCGTCCTCTACTAAAAAATGAGTGGTCTTCAAGTCTTCAACACTCATTGGCACAATTCTTGTCATGTGAATAAATGTTTCGGTGTCGAACATAACAAGAAATTTTTAACTTAGTGGCCATTGATGGATGCCACTAGTCAACACGAGAGCTCCCATATTTAATGTGGATGAGAGTCAAGATGCCCCGAACACATCTTTCTAAGTATGAATGAATTTGTTGCTATCGAATACTTAGAAGATCTGATGAACAAGGGAAGGGTAAAGTTAAAGTTAAGGCTAAGGTTAAGGTTAAGGTTAACTATAACCTAGCCTTAACCTTGACCTTAACTACAACCTAAACCTAACCTTGACCAAACCCTTAACCTTGACCTTAACTTTAACCTTAACCTAATCTTAACATTAACCTAACCTTAACCTTGACCTTAATTA
Organism: Pinus albicaulis; assembly: GCA_034641835.2. Lineage (NCBI taxonomy): Eukaryota > Viridiplantae > Streptophyta > Pinopsida > Pinales > Pinaceae > Pinus > Pinus albicaulis. The sequence goes on from CM076577.1 coordinate 500,392,226, forward strand.
TAACCTAACCCTAACCTTGACCAAACCTTAACCTTAACCTTAAACTTAACCTTAACCTTCCGATAACCATAACCTTAACCTTAACCTTAACTTTACCCATAACCATAACCTTAACCTTAACTTTACCCTTAAACTTATCTTACCCTTAACCTAAGCCTAGGGTTTGGTCAAAGTTAGGGTTAGGTTATAGTTAAAGTTAAGGTTGAGTTCAAGGTTAAGGTTAAGTTAGGTTAAGGTTAAGGTTAGGTTAAGGTTAAGGTTAAGGTTAAGTTCAAGATAAATTTAAGGTCAAGGTTAAGGTTAGGTTATAGTGAAGGTTAAGGTTAAGGTTCTGGTCAAGGTTAAGGTTAAAGTTAGGGTAAAGGTTCAGGTTAAGGTTAAGGTTAAGCTTAGGTTATAGTGACGGTTAAGGTTAAGACCCGTAACCCTAACCTTAACCTTAACCTTGACTTTACCCTTAACCTAACCTTAACCTTAAACTTAACCTTAACCTGATCTTAACCTTAACCTAACCTTAACCTTAACCTTAAATTAACTATAAACTTGCCCTTACCCTTAACCTTGACCTTAACTATAATCTAACCCTAACCTTGACCAAACCCTTAAAATTAACCTTTACTTAACATTAACCTTGACCTTAAACTTAACCTTAACCTTACCCTTAACCTTAACATTAACCTTAACCTTACCCTAACCTTACCCTAACCTTAACCTTAACTTTACCCTTAACCTAACCTTAACCTTAACTCAACCTTAACCTTCTCTTAACCTTAACTATAACCTAACCCGAACCTTGAAAAAACCTTAACCACAACCTTAACTTTAGCCTTAACCTAACCTTAACCTTGACTTTACCCTTAACTTAACCTTAACCTTCACTATAACCTAACCCTAACCTTGACCAAACACTTAACCTTAACCTTAACCTTACCCTTAACCTTGACCTTAAGCTTAACTTTAACTATAACCTAACCCTAACCTTGACCAAACCCTTAATATTAACCTTAACCTTAACCTTAACCTAACCTTAACCTTGACCTTAACTATAACCTAACCCTAACCTTGACCAAATGCTTAACCTTAACCTTAACCTGACTAAACCCTTAAGGTTAGGGTAAAGTTAAATTTAAGGTTAAGGTCAATGTCAAGGATAAGGTTAAGTTAGGTTAAGGTAAGGCTATAGTTAGGTTAAGGTTAAGGTTAAGGTTAGGTTAAGATTAAGGTTAAGGGGGTAAGCCTTAATCTTAACCTGACTGAACCTGTAACCTTAACCTTAACTAAACCCTTAACCTTAACCTTCCCCTAATAACCTTAGCCTTACCCTTAACCTTCACCCTTAACCTTAACCTAACACTAACCTTGACCTAAACCTTAACATAACCTTAACCTTACCCTTACCCTTAACCTTACCTTAAAATTAACCTTAACCTAACCTTAACCTTAAATTTACTATTAACCTAACCCTAACCTTCAGGTCAAGGTTAAGGTTACGTTAAGGGTAAATTTAAGGTTATGGTTAGGGTAAGGTTAGGGTAAGGTTATGGTTAAGGTAAGGTTAAGGTTATGGTTAAGTTTAAGGTTAAGGTCAAGGTTAAGTTAGATTAAGGTAAGGTTAAGGTTACAGTTAGGTCAAGGTTAAGGGTTTAGTCAGGTTAAGGTTAAGGTTATGGGTTTGGTGAAGGTTAAGGGTAAGGTTAAGGTCAAGGTCAAGGTCAAGGTAAAGGTAAAGGTTATGTTTAAGGTTAAGGCTACAGTTAGGTTAAGGATAAAGTTAAGGTTATGGTTAAATTTAAGGTTAGGCTAAGGTTAAGGTTAGGTTTTAGTTAAGGTCAAGGTTAGGTTAATGTTAAGGTTAGGTAAAGGTAAAGGGTAAGGTTAAGATTAAGGGTAAGGTCAAGGTCAAGGTTAACCTTAAACTAACTTTATGGTCAAGGTCAAGGTTAGTTTAAGGTTAAGGTTAAGGGTTTTGTCAAGGTTAAGGTTAAGGTTAAGCTGAAGGTTAAGGGTAAGGTCAAGGTTAAGGGTAAAGTTAAGGTTAAGGTTAAGGTTATGGGTTTAGTAAGGTTAAGGTTAAGGTTAAGTTGAAGGTTAAGTGGTAAGGTCAAGGTTAAGGGCAATGTTAAGGTTAAGGGTAAGGTTAAGGATAAGGTTATAGGTTTAGTCAGGTTAAGGTTAAGGTTAAGGGTAAGGTTAAGGTTAAGGCTATGGGAAGGTTAAGGTTAAAGTTAGGTTAAGGTAAGGTTAAGGTTAAGGTAAGGTTAAGGTTAAGGTTAAGGGTTTAGTTAGGTTAAGGTTAATGTTAAGGATTTGTTCAAGGTTAGGGTTAGGTTATAGTTAAGGTTAAGGTTATGTTAAGGGAAATATAAGGTTAAGGTTAAGGTTAGGTTAAGGTCAAGGTCAAGGTAAAGGTTAAGGGTAAAGTCAAGGTTAAGGTTAAGGTTAAGGTTAGGGTAAAGTTTAAGGTTAAGGGTTTGATCAAGGTTAGGGTTAGGTTATCCCTTAAGGCTAGGGTAAAGTTAAAGTTAAGGTTAAGGTTAGGTTAGGGTTAAGGTTAAGGTTAAGGGTTTAGTCAAGGTTAGGGTTAGGTTATCCCTTAAGTTTAGGGTAAAGTTAAAGTTAAGGTTATGGTTAGGTTAAGGTTAAGGTTAAGGTTAGGTTAAGGGTAAAGTCAAGGTCAAGGTTATGGTTATGGGAAGGTTAAGGTTAAGGTTAAGGTTAAGTTAAGGTTAAGGTCAAGGTTAGGATTAGGTTATAGTTAAGGTCAAGGTTAAGGTTAGGTTAAGGTTAAGGTCAAGGTTAGGGTTAAGGTAAAGGTTAAAGTCGAGGATAAGTTTTTGGTCAAGGTTAGGGTTAGGTTAAGGAGGTAAGGTTAAGGTTAAGGTTAAGGTTACAGGTTTAGTAAGGTTACTCTTAAGGTTAAGGGTTTGTTCAAGGTTAAGGTTAAGGGTTTGGTCAAGGTTAGTGTTAGGTTATAGTTAAGGTTAATGGTTTGGTCAAGGTTAGTGTTAGGCTATAGTTAAGGTTAAGGTTAAGGTTAGGGTAAAGTTAATGTTAAGGTTAAGGTTATGTTAAGGTTAAGGTTTTGGTCAAGGTTAGGGTTAGGTTAAGGGGGTAAGGTTAATGTTAAGGTTAAGGGTTTGGTCAACGTTAGGGTTAGGTTATAGTTAAGGTCAAGGTCAAGGTTAGGTTATAGTTAAGGTTAAGGTTACGGTTAAGGGTTTGGTGAAGTTTAGGGTTAGGTTATAGTTAAGGTTAAGGTTAGGGTTAGGTTATAGTTAAGGTCAAGGCCAAGGTTAGGTTAAGGTTAAGATTAGGTTAAGGGAAAATTTAAGGTTATGGTTAGGGTAAGGTTAAGGGTAAAGGTAAAGATAAGGTTATGGTTAAGGTTAAAGGTCAATTTTAAGGTTAGGTTAGGTTAAGTTAAGGTTAAGGTTACGGTTAGGTTAAGTTTAAGGTTACGCTAAGTTAAGGTTAATGTTAAGGTTAAGGTTTGGTTAAGGGTAAAGTGAAGGTTGAGGTTAGGGTTAAGGTTAGGTGAAGGTTAAGGTTAAGGTTAATGTTAAGGTTACGGTTAAGGTTAGGTTAAGGGTAAGGTTAAGGTTAAGGTCAAGGTAAAGGTGTTAGGTCCCTATATTACTAGTATAGTCCCTTATTGTTATTAGTGTAACCCCCTTATTGTTATTATTGTACCCTTATAACCCCCATTTTGTTATTATTGTGCCCTTAAATTATTATTGTTAGGTCGGCTAGGATTACATTGTGGCCCACTAGGATTACATTATGGCCCCATGGACTCCTATATATAGAAAGGAGGTTTTGTAAATTGTATCATCCAAGAATTGTTCATTTATGTAATGTATTGGAGGTTTCCCTCTCGAAGTGGCTTATTTCTAAGGCGTTGATATCTCTTTTATTTTATTTTTGGAGTTGGTTACACAACATTTGGTATTAGAGCTTTGGATTCTAGGGTTTCGCTGCTCCAAACATGTCATCGTGGCATTTTCGCTATAACATTTTTTCTACAAAGTTTCAAAAGCTGAAATTTTTAAGGTGCGAAACCAAAATCCTGAGGAAGATTTTCTAAAAGTTTTAGAGCTTGGTTGGAAATAGTTTCGGAGATATGATCTGTGGAAGTTAGGTCTTTGTTTAGGCTCCTAAACAGGTCATCGTGGAATTTTTGCTATAAATTATTTTCTACGAAGGTTCAAAATTTGAAATTTTTAGGGTGCGAAGCTGAAATACCGAGGAAACTCATCAAAAAATTTCAGAGCTTGGTTCACAACATTTTTTGAGATATGATTTGTGGAAGGTAGTGCTTTTTCAGGCTCCCAAATTTCATCACAAAGAGCTGATCGTGGGAAAAGTTCAATAAGTCTCTCTCTGAGCATCAGATTGGAGTAAACGGAAAAAGTGGTCACAAGTAAACGGAAAAAGTGATCACAAGTAAACGGACTATAGTTTCTTGGCTATCAATTTAAGAGAATAATGAAAAAACAGTGACATGTGGTAAGGCGTACAATTTCGCTCTACTAAACCAGTCCATAATTAGGTCATTGTGGGAGATTAGACATAACTTTGTCTTGGAGAATCCAAATTAGGTCAGACCTGTGGAATTGAAAAGAGTATATAAAGGGCTAATTCAGTGCTGAATTTCAAATATTGAATAGCCATAATCACAGAGATAATCCAATTTCAATATCGAGCTCCTCAAAAGAAAGAAAAAGGTGTGTTTTTTTTTTCCGAATTGCATGAGTCTTGTTTGAAGAATCAATTTGAATTGATTCCAAGGGAATATTGTAGAATAGATATCAGTATTGGGTTCTAAAATATGCCTCGTAAAAATAATTCAACACCCATTAAGCCTTTAGAAGGCTCTACTATGACTCATGAAGATGAAGAATTGCAACATGATCTATCAAAATTACAAGAGTAAGTGCAACAAATTTCACTCTCGCAAAGAGCAACAAAAAATGAAATGGAAGTTTTGAAGAAAGGCATGGAAGCTAAGATGGATGGCATGGAAGCTGGCATGGAAGCTAAGATGGATGACATGAAAGACAACATGGAAAAAAACATGAAAAACATGAAGAATGATCTAAAAGCAGACATCGAAGGTTTGACCAAGTAGATACAAGAAATGTTTCCTAATGGTGAAAAGATAGTAGAAGAACCTCATGATGAGAACAAAATAAATGTTAATCGTGATTTCATAAACTCTAATGTTGGCGGGAAGAACCATCATATTCCAAAAATGGATATGAGGAAGTTTGATGGGAAGGATCCTGTAACATGGATACTACAGATGGAGCAATATTTTGATCTCCATAATGTGCAAAACACACAAAAGGTACGCATCGCAACTTTACATTTAGAACAAAATACATTTGTATGGTATCGATGGTTTTTCTCCCGTAAAAAAATTGTCACTTGGTCAATTTTTACGGAGGAAATGATAGCACATTATGAGGATACAAAGAGCAACACCTTCTTTAGCCAATTGATAAATCTCAAACAAAAGGGTTTAGTGGGGCAACACATTGAGGACTTCCAAAAATTGAATATAACAGTAACTGATATTCTAGAGGAACATAGGATCAATCTCTTCATAGGCACTTTAAAGGATAACATCCAACATGAAGTTCACGTTTTGGAACTGGATTCATTGGAGAAGGAATTCAGGTTGGAAAGAAAAGTTGAATGTAAAATAATTTCGACAAGGAAGCCTACCACTCAATTCTATAAAGAAGGAAGTGTTGCTACACCTAGATTTCCACAACCTACAAGGTTGACACCACAAAAATTGGAAGAAAAAATAGCAAAATGGCTGTGCTACAGTTGTGATAGAAAATACACTAAAGGTCATAAGTGTGCTGAGAAGAAATTATTTTACATAGATTGTGAAGAGGAAGAATAAAATGAACAAGAAGATCATATACACTAGGAAACAACTCTAGAAGAGGAAGAAATGAATCCGACCATATCGTGTAATGCACTGGCAGGAATTACCACTCCTCAAACTCTCAAGATAGAAGGACATATCAAAAAGAAAAATGTAATACTGTTGATTGATTCAGGTAGCACCCATAATTTTATTCATTGTAAGGTAGCCAAGGAATTAAATTGTTTCCTATACCCAGCACCAGAATGTCAAGTGATGGTTGCAAATGGAGGAACTATAAATTGCTCTGGAAAATGCCATAATATCAAGCTAACCATGGAGGAATATGTATTGAATATTCCAATGCTTTCCATTCCTATGGGAGGTGCTGATGTTGTACTAGGAGTACAATGGTTACAATCTTTGGGGATGGTAGCTTTTAATTTTCAAGAAATTTTCTTGAAATTTTTTTCAAAAGGAAAGGAAGTTGAATTACGGGGTATTGCGGGGAAGCCGGGAAAGATAATAAGCTATAATGTCATGACAAAGCTTTTAAAAAAATAACAATGAGGCGTCATTGCACAATTATGCTCGCTAGAAGTTCCAACATCAAAATCATCTATTTCTGTAGATCTCCAACAAGTCTTGGACAATCATTCCAAGGTGTTTGAAACTCCCAAAGGACTCCCACCTATTCGTGATCATGATCATGCTATTCATTTGATCCCAGGAAGTGTTCCTCCAAACATCAGGCCTTATAGATATCCTTACTTCCAAAAGAGCGAAATTGAACGTATGATTGCAGAAATGTTAGAGGCGGGTATAATTCAACCTAGTCAAAGTTCTCTCTCTGCTCCTGTAGTATTGGTACACAAGAAGGATGGATCATGGCGAATGTGTCCGGATTATAGGGAGCTCAATAAGCTCACCATTAAAGATAAATTTCCCATTCCTGTGATTGATGAATTATTGGATGAATTGCATGGAGCAATTTATTTTACAAAGTTGGATCTTCGTTCAGGATATCATCAAATTAGAATGAAGACTGAAGATATTCCAAAAACAACATTTCGAACTCATGAGGGTCATTGTGAATTTTTGGTCATGCCTTTTGGCCTTACCAATGCACCTTCTACATTTCAAGGGTTGATGAATTCCATTTTCAAACCCTTCCTTAGAAAATTTGTGCTAGTATTTTTTGATGATATACTAATCTATAGCAGGTCTTGGAAGGATCATGTTGAACATGTTGACAAGGTTCTCAAACTATTGTAGGAGAAACAATTATATGCAAAAAAATCCAAATGTTTCTTTGAAGTACAAGAGGTGGAATACCTGGGTTATATTGTATCTCACGAGGGTGTTAAAGTAGACCCTAACAAAATTAAAGTCGTTAAGGAATGGAAAGTCCCCACAACCATAAAGAAGTTGCGAGGATTTCTCGGGTTAACAGGGTATTATCGCAAGTTTTTTAAGAATTATGGGAGAATAGCAGCACCTCTAACAACATTATTGAATAAAGATGCATTTTCATGGACTCCTGAAGAAACTAAGGAGTTTGAACATCTTAAAGAGGCAATGTGCCTAGCACTGGTCTTAGCTACGCCAGACTTCACAAAAACCTTTATTGTGGAGTTTGATGCCTTAGGAAATGGAATTGGTGCTATTTTAATGCAGGAAGGAAGACCCATTGCTTTTGAAAGTCGTCCAATCAAAGAAAAGTATTTACAGAAACCTATTTATGAGAAGGAAATGTTAGCAATATTGCATGCACTAAAGAAATGGAGAACTTACCTAATGGGAAGACACTTCAAGGTAAAAAATAATCATGATAGTCTTAAACACTTTTTGGAACAAAGAATATCTTCAGAAGAGAAACAAAAATGGGTCACAAAGATGTTGGGTTATGACTTTGAAATAATCTACAAAAAAGGAAAGCTTAATGTTGTTGCAGATGAATTCTCAAGAAAGAATGAAGAGGTGGAAGCATTGCTTTGTGCCATTTCTATTATCCAACTAGATTGGATAACCGAAGCAAGAGAGGAATGGAAGAAGGACAAAGATGCATGGACACTCATTCAAAAGTTGCAACAAGATCCTAGTACATCTGATACATTTAGTTGGAAAAATGATTCCTTATGGTACAAAGATCACTTATATCTTTGTAAGAACTCCCAACTAAAACAAAATATTCTTTTGGAATTGCACACTTCTCATTTAGGAGGACACTCAGGATTTTTAAAAACATACCACAGGGTGAAGAAAGAATTTTTTTGGGATGGCCTTAAATCTGATATTCAAAATTTTGTGGCAGAATGTTTGGTTTTCCAGCAGAATAAAGTTGAGACAATTAAGACCCCGGGACTTCTACAACCTTTATCCATTCCAAGTCAACATTGCAAGGATATTTCAATGGATTTTATCACAGGTTTACTTAAGTCCGAAGGAAAGAGTGTCATTATGGTGGTAGTTGATAGACTGACCAAGTATGCACACGTTTGTGCATTATCTCATCCATTTAAAGCAAGTACAGTTGCTACTACATTTATGGACAGAATTCAAAAGCTACATGGAAGCCCAAGGGTTATTGTGAGTGACAGAGATCCCATTTTTACTGGAAATTTTTGGACATAGTTATTTTCTTGTTTGGGTACTTAGTTAGCTCATAGCTCATCTTATCATCCTCAATCTAATGGTCAAACTGAGATAGTAAATAAATGTTTGGAAGGATATCTTCGTTTTTTTGTATCTGATAAAAAAAACACAATGGGTCAAGTGGTTACCTCTTGCTGAATGGTGGTATAACAATTCCTTCCATACTGCAGGAAAAATGACCCCATTTATGGCACTTTATGGATATCATCCACCATCCATCACATCATCTTTGAGGAAAATTCAAAGGTTCAAGAAGTGGAAGATCACATCGAGCATCAACAATAAGTTCTCCAACTCTTAAAGGATAACCTAAATTTGTCACAAAATCGAATGAAACAACAGGAAGATCAACATCGCAGTGAGAGAATTTTTGATGTAGGAGATTGGGTATTTTTATGGCTACAACCATATAAAAAAATGTCCCTCAAGCAAGCTAAGAAGGATAATAAATTATCGCCAAAGTACTATGGTCTTTACAAGGTGTTGCAAAATATTGGTACTATGGCATACAAATTGGAGCTTCCTGCTTCTTCACGAGTGCATCCAATTTTCCATGTTTCATGCTTAAAGAAGGTTATAGGTGAAAATCTTCCAGTTCAAACAATATTGCCAGAACTTGATGAGGAAGGAAAATCATATTGGAACCTGAATCGGTCATGGAAACAAGAACTCGACAGCTACGGAATCGATCAATTTCAGAGTATCTCATCAAGTGGAAGAACTTACCCACTGAAGATTCTACATGGGAGGATGAGAAGTTTATACATAAGCACCCAGAGCTACTCAAGCGTTGAGGACAACACTTTTTTGGAGGAGAGGGGCATGTTAGGTCCCTATATTACTAGTATAGTCCCTTATTGTTATTAGTGTAACCCCCTTATTGTTATTATTGTACCCTTGTAACCCTCATTTTTTTATTATTGTGCCCTTAAATTATTATTGTTAGGTCGGCTAGGATTACATTGTGGCCCACTAGGATTACATTATGGCCACGTGGACTCCTATATATAGAAAGGAGGTTTTGTAAATTGTATCATCCAATAATTGTTTATTTATGTTGCCCCCTCGAAGTGGCTTATTTCTAGGCGTTGATATCTCTTTTCTTCTATTTTTGGAGTTGGTTACACAACAAAAGGTTAAGGTTAAGTTAGGTTAAGGTTAAGGTTAAGGTTATGGTTATGGGAAGGTTAAGGTTAAGGTTAAGGTTAAGTTAAGTTTAAGGGTAAGGGTTTGGTCAAGGTTAGGGTTAGGTTATATTTAAGGTCAGTTTAAGGTTAAGGTTAAGGTTAAGGGTAAAGATAAGGTTATGGTTAAGGTTAAGGTTAGGGTTAGGTTATAGTTAAGGTTAAGGTTAAGGTTAAGGTAAGGTTAAGGGTAAAGTTAAGGTTAAGGTTAAGGTTTGGTTAGGCTAACGGTAAGGTTAAGGTTAAGGTGAAGGTGAATGTTAAGGGTAAGCTTAAGGTCAAGGTTAAGGTTAAGGCTACGTTAAGGTTAAGGTTAAGGTTAAAGGTTTGGGATGTTTAAGGTTAAGGTTAATGGTTTGGTAAAGGTTAGGGTTAGGTTATAGTGAAGGTCAAGGTTAAGGTTATGGTTAAGGTAAGGTTAAGATAATGTTAAGGGTATGAGTTTAGTAAGGTTAAAGTTAATGTTATGGTCAAGGTCAAGGTAAGGTTAAGTGTAAATTTAAGGTTAACGTTGACCTTGAACTTAACCTTAACATTAACCTTGACCTTAGCATAAGCTTAACCTTAACCTTCACCTTGACCTTAACCTTAACCTAACCTTAACCTAACCTTAAACTTAATCCTTAACCTTAACATTAACCTTAAACATAACCTTAACCTTAACCTTAACATTGACTTTTCCCTTAACGTAACCTTAACCTGGACCTTAACCTTAACCTTAACCTTAAACTGACTAAACCTGTAACCTTAACCTTACCCTTAACTATAACCTAACCCTAACCTTGACCAAACCCTTAACCTTAACCTTAAATTTAAGCTTAACCTTTCCCTAACCTTCACCCTGTTAGCCACCTATGAAATTTTTAACAAGAAAAAAGGTGGCTAAAATGTTTGTGAGCCTTCAAGAAATACATTTCCTCTGAAAAAATATCATTCTTGAAGCCTCTTGTGTCTTTTTCCCTTTGAAGAATCCTCGCTGCGGTTTCCAGTTAAAAATCCTCACTGTCTCTGAAAGAATTTTTCTCAAAAAGGCCTCTTTTCCCCCTTATTTCATTCCCCAAAAGCCTTTGTTTTCATCACCTTTATCCCCTTTCTAATTCCCTCATTAACCCTCTAAATCATCCTAACTCCCATTTAAACCTTACAAATATCCTTTGTCTAGCTTAAAAACCCCTTATTCCCTCTACCGAATCCCTCTTTGGGCCTTAAAACGCATTAAAATTAAGCAAAAACCCACTTTCCCATATAATAGGCTTTAGCCCCTTTCGGCTAATCCCATAACCACTTCCCCTCCATGAAACCCAGTGCCAAGACTAGGCGCTAAGCCCTTCAGAGCTAATCATAATCAGAAGATTGGTCGGGAGCAGTTTTTCTTTGTTAAATGAAAAAGTTCCAATGCGAGAAGTGTTTTGTTTATTGAACACAGGTGCAATATCCACCATAGATCTATAAATATCCAACGGTATGTGTAAAACTCATCTCGCCCCACCTCATTCCTTTGTTACCCTCCGATGGAAATCTTCGCTGCCCCAATCGCCAATCACAACTTGTTATTGCGCCACTCTTCAACTCCCCGATTGACCGATCTCCGATTCAATCCTGGCCGTTGAATCCACAAGAACCAATGGCAAGGATTTGTCCTCTCACCTCCCTTGTGTCTCCTATTGGCTATTCCTGATCCAATCGTAACTGTCGATCTTCCGCCGATCCGACAGTCCACACGCAATCACTGCATAAACCCATCGGATTTTCAGCCCCTTCCTTCATCGATTGCGATTGGATCTCAGCCGTCCATCCCATATGATCTGACGGCTCCTGTTCCTCCCACCCATCAACCTACCCCTCTGCCTTCGCATCCTCTCTTCAGATCTCATCCGTTCATGCCATTGATCGAACGACCCACATTCAAACCACCTTCGACTTGTCCCCACCTTACCAGCCGCGCATCTCCCCGTATCATGCTCCGTCCATCACCGTCATATCTCATGGTCCTAGATCCAATGGCCAACATCCATATCGTGTAACTTTGACACCCTAACTTTAATAAATCCAAATCACATGATATGGGCGGTTTTATTTCGCCACGTGTGAGGCTGCGGACCATATTGTGTGATTTTGGGAAAAATCCAAAACCACTCCATTTCAGTGCGAAAACTGTTTTTTTCCCCTGGAAAAACACTTCCCCTTTCTACCTCTAAGAGCCCTTCCATGTAATCCTGACCGTTGATCTTTATATATCAACGGCCCTCATCCTATCGCGTTTCTCATTCATGCTTTTCCATCAGACTTCACAGAGTTTCATCGGCTGATCTCCACCATTGATCTCCTCGTGAGATCCAATAGTTCATAATCAATCACCCTCTGCCCATTCCGGTCCCACCATCTAAAGCCATGATTTCATGCGATTTTCATCATTTCCCTTTGTAATTCACCCAAAGACTTAACTTTATATTTTACATTAAAGTTATGTTTTCTCCGTCTAACATGCCTTACCCGGTAAATCCTGACCGTTAATCGTCCTTTGTCCATCTAATCAGATGGCTCACGATTCTCTCAGCACCAAATTTTCATCAGTTCATTTTTCCACTATTTTGCATGGTTCTTCCACCCATTTTCGCCTGCATTCACCATTCTGCCACCATTCCATAGGCCTCCACATCATTTCTCTGCCACCTTCCCTAGATTTATATAATAGGTTTTTTGCATTGTGTATGGTTTTACAGAGTGGAAGATGCCTTCTTCCTCCATGATCACTGTAATGGTGATTATAGCACAGAGAGACCATCACTGAAAGTGGCAAAGTGTATCAGCAAAGGAAATTAATGGATTAATGCATATTATTGATTAATGATTGTAATCCAATGATTAAAGGAAGAAGACACAGTGTGAAGACCATAAAGAAGACCGAGGCCTAATTCAGCCTAAAACACAGACCTGAAAGTGAATTAAAGCATTTTAGGAAAGGACAAAGACATTTGTCAATCCAAGAAAGCCTCCACCACCATAGCAGAGGCCAATTGAACCCTCTCCAGCACCAAAATCCAACCATCTCTGACTGCCAAAGAACACCTGCAGCCTCACAGAAATAAAAGAAGCCCTATTTATTGACAGAGTAGAGGATATTTTCCTACAGACAGTTGAACGGTTATTTCCGACTGTCAGTAGAGTTATGTTAAAGATAAGAAGCAACCCCAAAGGTCAATTTTCTCGTACATTAAGACTGAAAGAACAAAATTAGTAGTTATGAAAGTATGGAAAACCAGCAGACTATCTATTCGCCTTACTTGTTCCAAAGGTCAAAGACAGACAACTAGAGTACAATACAGGCCGAAGCCCATTGAATGAAGCATGGAGCATGTCATTTCTTATCCATCAAGCCTCCCAGAGGCCAAGAAACATTAAGTTCTTCATTTAATTGGGCCAACTATCTCATCTACTCCTTCTATCACTCATTCTCCTATAAGAACCCCTGAAGAATATGTTGTGGTTGTTGTTGTTGTTAGTGTACGGATTCATTTGACTGCTAGAACAGTTATTGGGGGAGAGTAGCTAAGTAGTTTGTAATTTAGTAGGCTAGGAGGAGAAAGTTTGGATTGTATCAGCTATTGAGCTCAGTGTATGTGACTAGTTTTTCACATCAATTAATCAAACAATTTCATAGGATCTTGGTCTATATTACGGGTGATGTTTCCTGTCTTTTTTCATTTTAATCATTCTGTTCATATTTCTCTGTTAAGAATCAGTAAATCAGGCTTAGGATATACCCCTGCATGGTACCCTAATTCCCATTGCTCTTCTTGTCTTTGATGTTTTCTGCTTAATGTGTATCTGAGAGAAAATTTATGTAATTTAACTAGTTAAAGAAGTTGGCCTGGCCCATGCTTACTGATGTGTGAATTCGGGGTTTGTTTCTTAGATTTTCTTGTTGGGTTTAAGATGGAAAAATCGGGATACTGGGGATTTAGTGTAAGCCCTATCGATTGGGGTCCTTTTCCAACAGATTGGCCTATCTAAGATCCCTTGGAGCTGGTGTCAAAAGAATTGAATGTTCAAAGTCCTTCTCTAATATTAGGCCTAGAGTTGTGTTCAAGTCTTAAGTGTTTTCCCTTTGAGAGTATGTTGAAGCAGGCTTGGAGTTAAATGACCTCTGGCATGATCTTAAGCTGCCCTTTGTGTCTCTCCATTTCACTCCTTAATGTTCCATTCCACCATCTATCTAAAATATCCTTTAGTATAGATGACTTTCCCTATGAAAGCCTCGATTAGCTATTATGCAGGTAATCCCCTTTCATGACTCCATAGCCCAATGGATGGCACTTTCTTGATCTATACACTTTTTTCGGAACGTCTTGCTGCTTTGCTCTTTTCATTCCATAACCTTCTCAGTTGATTATCTCTGACTCAACCCAACAACCAAATAATTTAAAACCCCCCATTTGTGCTTCATAACTAGCCTAATATCTCATCTCGAGCTTTCAAAGATATATCATTCTTTGTTCTTTATGGAGAGATCCCTCTTCGGATCTAGGAGGTCTAGATCCTAGGATCCCAAAGTGGTTCTGATGTTGTCCGGTCTTTTAGTCTTGCCAATCTGGCCAAAACAATGGAACCCCAACACACCCCAACCTTAGCCTTAACTTTACCCTTAGCCTAACCTTAACCTTAACCTAACCATAACCTTGAATAAACCCTTAACATTAACCTTAAGCTTAAGCTTAACCTAATCTTAACCTTAACTTGACCGTAACCTTTACCAAACCTTAACGTTAACCTTAACCTTAACCTTCCCATAACCTTAACCTTGACCTTAACTACAACCTAACCTTAACCTTGACCAAACCCTTACCTATAACCTTAACCTTAACCTAACCTTAACCTTAACCTTAGCCTAATCTTAACCTTAGCCTAATCTTAACCTTAACCTAAACCTTAACCCTAACCTTAAGGTTAAATTTATGGGTAAGGTTAGGGTTAAGGTTAGGGTTAGGTTATAGTTAAGGTCAAGGATAAGGTTAGGTTAAGGTTAAAGTTACGGGTTTAGTTAGGTTTGCTATTTATCAGTATTTTTCACCTGTTGTTGATGACTAGATTCCTAGCTAAGTTTTCTAGAAGCTGATCTCCATATGTCAATTTGTCATCTAGAAAAACCCAAAAAAAAAAATTCTCTCCTACCTTTTCAATCAACCTATGATGAGAAAAAACCTAATTGTCAAAACCTATCTAGTCTCAGTCATACAGACTTGTCCATCAGCTCCAAAGATAATACTCCAAATCTATCAAAAATCTCCCCTAAGTTAGGTAGTGGCACTTTAGGAAATCCTCCCTTGGCAAACTATCCTAAGCCAAAGAAACCTCTAACTAACACCAACCAGTCATAAATGGCCTTCCTATTCTTGAAATAAATCTTGATACACTCTTAAGTCGCGCCACTAACAATTCTTGGTGTCTCTGCAGTGCATGTTTCAAAAGCCAAACTAATGTTGTGTTAATCTATAGTGTTTCAATGTATTTTTCAAAATCAGAAGTGTACCGGTGTTACAGAAGACATTATTAAAATTGACATGAGAAGACAACTGCTTCTCTTGTTGTTTTGAGCTTGGGATGTAGGTACTAGTCAGAAAGGTAATTCAATCAACTCCTGCAAACACAGCCAAAATTTTTGGTGACTAATGACTAGAAAATAATACTCTGCAGATATAGGTGAGGTTGCTTTTGATGTCTAAAGATGTATAAGGGTATTTTAACAACAGGATTACATATCTCATAGAATGCCCCTCGTGGCATATTTTCAATTTTTCACTTTTATTTACTTAACTGTGAATAGGCACTACAAGGAAAGATGACACAGTTTGACAAAGCGATGAAATAGAATCACTGTGTAAAACCTCTTCCAAACATGAGCAGAGGGTTGAATGACTATGAAAACCTCCTCCAAACATGAGCAAAGGGTTGGGAATATTGTGCTGGCCTCCTTCATTTAACAAGCAGAGGGCCAACATGTCTTTAAATGATTTTAGGGATGTTGTAGACCTCCTTCACAAAGAAATAAATGACCAGCTCCTCAAAAAACTTTACACAGTAAATTAGCCCATTCATAAGGCCAAAGGTGTGATAAAAACAATGTTTTAATTTCATTCAAAATGTCCCCATCGAATGAAAGACAGAGTTTTTAGAAGACACATGACAGTTATCAAACATAGGCCTCCTTCATAAGTAAGTAGAGGGCTCGCCATTGTTTGAAGGTGAGGAGCATTTATTTCAGTGTGGCAGGGATTTAAAAAATGATTGTTGTTAAAAATGGTAAAGTGAGTGAAATTTTACTATTTTTAAACCTCATTCACTGAGAGACACTGGTTAATAAAAATGAAAATTCCTTTTGTTGAAAAATTCTTCTACATTGAAATCATGTAGTGGCATAAGGGTGCTAAATTGATGACTTATGAACCCTCTTATGTGTTCATTTCCTTGTAGTTTAACTTTTTTCTCCCTTTTGTTGTCTTGAAATTCCCTGACATGCATTGACACACCCTTGCACATCTTGGCATGCCTTATCACTTGGCACATATTAGCATGTTTGACATGTATTCCCACTATCTGGCACATCAAGGGGGTGAAGAGAGATGTAGTCCTAAAGTAGGTCAAGTACGAGGGCGAGTAAGGGTTGCTAAAGGGAGGTCATGATCATCCTCCAAGAGCAAGATCATCATGTGAGTGTTCAGAAGAATGTTGCATACCTTAAGGGTCGGTTTGCGCTAGGAAGTAGGATGGCATATTGTTGGTTCTCTTATGGCAAATCGAGCTTAAGAGAGGTTTCTCATGAGAATCCGGGCATGTGATTTCAATGGTGTCTTTGTGTGAAGGCTGCATCAAATTCTGAAATGTTGAAATTTGCAACAAGAAACAGTGAGATTGGAAACCAGAAAGGACAAAAAAAAATGCACCCACACTGGTGAGGAATTTTGATGCACAAGGAGTGAGGAATGTGGGGTGTCTAATTTATTTTTCCCTTAAATAAATTGGACAATAAATTGTAATTTAATCTCATAACAACTTGTGTTAGTTAATTAAGTCATGATGACCGAGTTAGCTCAAGAAATTCAAGTACTTGAGGGTCTAAGATGAGGCATCTAGAGGGATTCTAATATTTTTTGGGTCCAGTTGAAATTGATGCATTAGTGGGGTGCAAGTGTAATTAACTCAATTAAATGCGTTAAAATCAGTTTAACTGGTTCTAACTAAGTTATGAGTTAGCGAGAGGTCCAGTGAATTAAATTAGATTTAATTCACAATGAGTGATCAATCATATAACTGATAATTCGCTATTAATAGTTGTATGCATGTCAGTTTCGAGGAATACCCAGTTGAGACAGAGGTTAAAGGGAACATAACTATCAATTGTATTCAGAGAAAATTTCCCATGTGAAATTATAAAGTCATTGGGATTCCATAATGGATTGTGCAATCAAGGAAGATTGATTTTCCTAATTAATAAGCAGTTAATTCCCTAGCTAGGATTGTATGAGCAAGGCAGGTTGAAGTAAGGATCAGAATTGGCTAAGTACTTGACCGAGTTTTCCTAGATCAATGGGAGACAATTGATAGAGTGCTGGAGAATCTCATGAGAGATTAAGCATTAATGTATTGTTTCATGATTCCTTGACTTAATACACAATAGAGATAGAGGGCCTTTGAGCAGTTTCTTTCCCCAAATACATCATGTTGTTGTGCGATTGATAATTTATTTCTCTTACTTATATGTGATTGTGCGATCGTGTTTTGTTTTCGCAAATTGTAGGAAGGATTCAATATCTTGTTTTAGTAGATTACAAGATTATATTGAATCTCGTTGGTTTGATTTTCTACATGGTATTAGAGCATAAATTTTTTGGGCGGCGAGTTTGCATAGAATAATTGAATATTTTGGTGTAAAATTTTCAAAAACAAATAGGCTATTTGGATTCCTTGCGAAAATCTACCGAAATAGAAAAAAAAAATCGATCGAATCGGAGCTCGGATGAGGGAGATATCATCAATTTAAAAGCAACTCTTTTTTAGAAACCTTTTGTAACGTCGGGACAAGTACACTGTGCGCGAGTCAAGAACCTATATGTAATTGAGGTACCAGATGCATGCAAAGCTTTGAGGAGAAAGGCAGAAGTTAGAGACTTGGTGGTTTAAAGGGAGCATAAATACCTCTTAACATGAATCTTCATGAGAAGCGGTCTCAGAAGGTTGTGGAGTAGTTGCCACAATTGGAGAAGCAGAGAGGAGACTGAGTGGAAACATCCACTCAAGCAGAGACCTCCACGAGGGGGAAATTTCGAGCCAGATGGGAAGACGGAGCAGCCATACCTGGAGGTGTAAGCTAGTGGGGTGATGTGTAGACATAATCCCAAGATAAGAAATTTGGGCAAGGTCCATTGAGATGGCGTGTGATCTCATGGATCGAACCTGGCTACGAGGAGCCACAGTACAATAGTAGTAGGAAGGATCAGTTAAATTGATGTAGTCAGATGTCAGCAAGACAGAAATCAGAGTCAGATGTCAAATACTGGATCACAAATTAGAGTTAGAAATAGTTCAAAGGGCACAGATGCAGATGTCAGCAGCAGCGCAGAGAATCCAGTACTAGACAGATGCAGTAGCTAGCAGCAGTCAGAAGATTCTGATGATAGATGCATTATACTGAGTAAGTTGTTCGGAGGCTATTCAGTTTTAGGACTTGCAGGTGCAAACACCAATAGAGAAGTGTAGCATGCAGAACATTCCAAAAGTACCGAATGGAGATAGATTGAATTCCTTTCTTGTTGAGAGGGAGTATTGAAATTTGCAACAAGAAATAGTGAAATTGGAAACTAGAAAGGACAAAAAAAAATGCACCCACACTAGTGAGGAATTTTGATGTACCAGGAGTGAGGAATGTGAGGCGTCTAATTTATTTTTCCCTTAAATAAATTGGACAATAAATTGTAGTTTTGTCTCATAACAACTTGTGCCAGTTGACTAAGTCATGATGATTGAGTTAGCTCAAGAAATTCGATTTAAGGTGATCGAGGTGGATATTGGTAGCCACCCGCCTATTCCACTTGGGCCCTCGCCATTGTCTCTTTCAATTTTTCAGTTTCCTTAATTATAGCACAGTTTACTTTTTTTGTCATTTTTTCAGGTCCTGAACTTCCAGAGCCATTTTAAGGCCCCAAACGACGTTTTTTGGGCAAGAAATGTTTAGCGATTTCATAGAAATCGCGTTAGCAGTTGTAGTCCTCGAAGAGATCTTTCTAACAAGGTATCATGTGCGTCAAACGAAGATCATATGACCAAGTTACGACCCCGGAAAGTTGGCTGCCCAACTAACCCCAACGGGGCCCATAAACTCTTGGTGTTACATCTCCTCGAGTTAGGGTTTTGATTGTTTAGGATTTTATCTTATTTTTAAATAATAAAAAAGACCCTTCATCCTTATTGTAACAAAGTTCAGAGGAACATAACTATCAGTTGTATTTATAGAAAATTTCCCATGTGCAATTATAAAGTCATTGGGATGCCATGATGGATTGTGCAATCAAGGAAGGTTGATTTTCCTAATTAATATGGAGATAATTCCATAGGAATTGCATGAGCAAGGCAGGCTGAGAATTGGCTAAGTATTAGACCGATTTTTCCTAGATCAGCAGCAGACAATTGGCAGAGTGTTTGAGAATCTCAAGAGATATTAAGCATTGTATTGTTTCATGATTCCTTGACTTAATACAAAATAGAGATAGAGGGTTTTGAGCAGTTGCTTCCCCAGATAAATCTTGTGTTGTGCGATTGATAACTTGTTTCTCTTACTTATATGTGATTGTGCGATTGTGTGTTGTTTCCACAAATTGTAGGAAGGATTCAATATCTTGTTTTAGTACATTACAAGATTAGATTGAATCCCGTTGGTTAGATTTTCTACATGAAATAGAAGAGAGGGTTGATACCATCTTGCCTTGTGGTGGTTAGTAGGTTGCAAGGTCTGTGATAAAGACCAACATAAATGGAGGAGGGCTTGCACTGTAATTTAGAGCCATAACAGAAGTCGACACAGGTGTAATATTGACCGATTTAACCCTAGCTTGAGGGTCGACATTGAGATCTGAAGTTCATGTCAAGATTCAGTCAAAGAAATGCCTAGAATCTATGGATCCATATGAGCTAGGTCGAGTCTCTTATGGAGGCAAGAGTCGTGTTTTTTCTATGTGTGGATAGGGTTTGTTCTACAACAATTAGAAGTACATAAGTAGAACGCCCTGGTTAGGACAATTTCCTAGCATGTTTAGTTCATAAGGTATGACCTTAAGACTGTGACAAATTTTCGTATAAGAAGATGGGTTGTGACCCTTAGAGCGAGGTTTATTTATGCAATAAAGACCACAGATCTAGAAGATGGTTTGTAGATTCAGTATCTGTGGAGACAACAGATCCAAAGAAGGGTGGAACCTGAGCAGAAGATTGAGCATGCAGAAGAAATGTGCCATATGAAGAATGGATTGACATGCAGAGGAGTTTATTTTGGTGGACTTTCCATAGAGTTTTAGACAAAGATCTGAAGAAACCTATAAAAAATTAGTGAATGGACTGTTAGTGGTTGATTTGTGACCCTAGTTCAATCATCTACAGATTGTTAGAAGTATGATACGAGGAGTAGTTCATATTTTTTCATAGATTGGACAACAAAGATCAAATTGTCAATACACAAGAACAATGATCTTGAGAGGACTCAAACCATTGTTAGGTGGCAGATTTGAAGAGCCCTAGAAGAAGACAATATTGTGGGCCCTAGATCAGTAAAAGGAATTGACTGTGGTTGGGCAAATTGATGGTAGGCCAAGTATAGTTGGAGGGTTGTTAGGTTACTATCAAAGAAGAGCCCCGACTCTTGTTCTGGTGAAGGACAAAAAAATTGGTAGAAGGGCAGGTGTATAGGGCCTAAGGATTTGCAAACTTTGAAGGACTAAAGTAACAGTCAAGTGGGCCAACCAACTAGCCCTAGTTCACTATATTGTAGAGGATTGATTCAGTGAGAAGAAGGGCAACCTCCATAGCCCTGGACATCTCATCTTGGAGCTGTAGTATGGCAAAAGTGGGCATACCAAAGAGTTGTTCACAAATGGAATTGTGAACAACATGTTACCACTCAAACTAGTAGTGGATCTAAAAGGGGTTCCTAAGAGGGCAACTACTAGGATAAGGGAAACGATGGAGGCTTAGCCCATTGTCACTATAGCTAAGGCTCCTTGCTCTTCACAGACTTTCACCGATGGGTGGAGTCCCAATAGTTTAGGAAGTCACTTGTAGACTATAGGTCAATGAATAGGTGGGAAGTGACCCTCGAAACCCTTTCCCTAAGATAAAATAAAGAGTGGGACTTGCTTTCCTTTAAGAAAGGGAATTATCTTCTAGGGAGAGAGGAGGGGGATTGAAGGGTTGAGGGAGAAGAATAAGACTTATGAAGGAGGTTGGGATCCCTCATATGGTGGAAGGGAGGCCTTATCCTTTGGGAGGTTGCTCAAATGTAGGAAATAAGAAGCCAAAGGAAGATTTTCGACGTTATTCAGTCGAACAACCCATGCTAACTACGCTCACGAAGTGGTTGGAAATGGAAACTTTGCTTCTATTTTATAAATAAATCAAAAAACAGCTCAGCGCGGGCAGTCCATTGGGATAAAGCGCCAATGGGCGTGAGGCCGAGTGTTAATTTATCTATGGGCGCGAGGCCATAACTACCTGCTAGCGCCGACCCAAAATCATATGTTTTTGAGAGCTTGTTCCAGGAATAGTCAAAAGAGGAAATGTTCTTCTCATGGCAAGGGATGTAATGACACTTTTTGCAAGGCATGACACTACATAGAAGTCACAGAAATGACCCTCCAATGTTCGGGATGGGGATTGCAGGGACGGTGACAAAATGTTGTTTAACACTTAGTTTTAAGTTTGATTGGGTGGGTATATTACTCTTATGTGATAATAGTTTCATTTGGTAGTAATATTTATAATGATATCAAATGTTTGGCATTTTATAGTAGCACCAAGCCAAAGAATGTTGGTTTGTTATTCCATCATACATAAACACAATAATATTCTCATCTTTCAGTCTAAATCTTTTAATGATTTAATATACATGCCAAACACCAACCTACAAATGAGTGATTCAACCCCTAGCAGAGTTATGCCAAAGTTATAAGTAACATAAATTGAATGCGTCAAGAGTTTGAAATATTCCTATAATCATAATCTTACCCTACATGGACATCTCTATGTAGCTTAAATACCAAAGGTATATAAGATAGAAGCATAGCTTTAACTCTTTAGATCTATACAAATCTTCTATGAGCCAAAGGTAATTTAAAAAATATGGTCTATTTGGTAATTTGGGCAAAGAGTGGTATCTATTAGTGGTATCTGCTCTACCAAAATCATCAAAAAGGTACATTGAGCCTCATCTTGTGAAGTTCATGGCATGTAGGTGAGGAATGAAACAAAAAGGATGCAATTCCAGTGAGCTACTTAAAACTCCCCCAACCACACTAGTGAACCTCTGCTTATGAAAATATTTATCATTGTAAATCATATATAACCAAATGTATCAAAGCATATCTAATTCAACTGTAGATATATCTAAAATTGAGCTAGACATGTGCTCATAATCGTTTGCCCAGAAACATAGCAATTGCTTCATTACCTT
The DNA here is from genome assembly GCA_034641835.2 of Pinus albicaulis. Classification (NCBI taxonomy): domain Eukaryota; kingdom Viridiplantae; phylum Streptophyta; class Pinopsida; order Pinales; family Pinaceae; genus Pinus; species Pinus albicaulis. The sequence goes on from CM076577.1 coordinate 500,414,655, forward strand.
ACATGTTAGATTTACAGAACGTGCATTATGTAGACCTTAGTATGGACAACCATGCAGAAAATCATTTGATGTCTATAGTTTTAATATCCAAAAGATCCAGGGAAGAGAAAAACCCAATGAGTTCCAAGATTTTCATATCTAAAATTGAGCTAGACATGTGTTCCTAATTGTCTGTCTAGAAACATAGCAATTGCTTAATTACCTTACATGTTAGATTTATACAATGTGCATTATGTAGACCTTAGTATGGAAAACCATGCAGAAAATCATTTGATGTTTATAGTTTTAATATTTGGAAGAACCAGCGAAGAGAACAACCCAATGAGTTCCAATATTTCCATCTTCACCATCCATGGATAACATAATCTTGCTATCAAATGGAATCCATATGCATCAACAATCCCATGGAATCCCACAAAGCAAAATAAGAGAAAAATACACACAATGAACATGACAAAATCCTTCATAATCTTCCTAGAAAATGGAATCATGAATCCATGATGCATCAACAACCCCATGGAATCCGAAAAATCAAAATAAGAGAAAAATACACACAATGAAAATGAAAAAATCCTTCTTAGTTGCGGGGAGAGTGTCGAGAGAGGATGAGGTGTGGTTTGTTTTCGTCCTGGCTCAAGTTGTGGCTTGGGGTAGTAGAACAGGACGAGGTTGTTGAATGTTGAATGCGGAAAGGAGGGATATTGAGGCCTGCATCCAACATGGCCATGGGATCGGGGGATGTTTTCTTTGTCCGAAGTAACGGTTTATTTGGTCTTTGGCCTGGACTGCATGGGTCGGGTGCAGACGCAGAGTTTTCCTCAGCTCGACTTCTTCTTTCGTTAGCGCACACTTCACTGGATCACCAGTCGGATGGGGGGAGCAGTTTCAGGTGCCTTTCCTGGGGATGTATGAGCTTTGCGGGCCCTAGGGCTTATGTTGTGTCTTCCTACGTCTTCACTACTCGTCATTGTGGTGTTGGTGCTCAGGACTTCAAGATCCTTCTCAGTTGGGTAATCGTGTTCAACAACTCTGGAATTGTCAGTGGTGTGTTATTTCAATATTATCAATTCAATGTCTAGTGGGGTGTTTCTCAGGTAAAGCAGTACGCAGTCCATGGCAGTGCTGCAGGTGGTGTTGGAGTTGGTAGTATGCCTCCACAGAGAGGACGGGTCTGCAGGGGGGGTGCTGGGCCACACATGGATGTACGCCAACAACATGGGGAGCCTAGCTCGGACTTTGAGTCGATTGAGAGTCGCCACTCCGCTACAGATATGACCCTGTCTCCAGCCCGCTCATTGAGCCACGTAGAAGTCTGGTCACCTTGGAGTCCATCGCGACCCAGCTGGATCGCGTACATCTCAACATTGATACGCTGAGGGAACAGAGGTACGAGGACATGAACGAATTGGTTTCCTATATGAACGACCTCGAGCATGTGCATAATGAGACCTTTGACTCTGTGGAAGGACTCTGGTGCCAACAACAACGCACAAATGACCATCTTCGCACCTTGGAGAGTTGAGTGGAACACATTGATTACCATATGCATGAACGTGATGCTCTCTTTGTTGCACTTCGAGCGTTTCCTCCCAATCTCCATCCTTAATGTGTAATTCTGAGATTTGTAATTTTTCTCTTTTTGTGTCGACAATAACCAAAAACACCGACTGTCTTGGCTCCTCTTTAGGCTTCTTACTTTTCAAAGCAAGACTTGTGCCAGCTCTTAAACCAATCTATATTACTATATTTTGTTGGTGGTAATGTATTTTGTTGACACTTATGCTATGACTGGGTACTCAGCGTCAGGAACTCGCGTCCAAACTTCGTCCAAGTCTATGATCCACACATCTGTGTCCTCCCCCGAGGCCTCTTAAACCAGGAGAGGCTTGAATTTTCGAGGAGTGGGCTGCTTAGAGTGTGAAATGGTGGACTTCCTGGGGCCCCATATTCTTTTGCCCCTCTGATTCTCCTGAGCTAAGGCAATCTCCTCCTGGGTGCGCTTAGACCGTGATGGTGCTTCCCTGTCATGGTTGCTAGAAGAGGAGCCTTCAATGGATTCCAAACGGTGGTCCAGGCTGCGTTGATGGCGACCTGAGAATGCACCTCTTTGGCTACCCTTAATGGTATTTTGGTGCAGACTTAGAGCCATGGGGGTCATTTGTAAACACACAGAGGCAGAGCACTGAAGCTAAGCTGAGATTATAGCGCAAGGTTTGCTAAGAATACTCGTAAGTGTTTGAGCTGCAGAGAGGGGAATTTAGGCCAAGGGGATGATCTGTTCCCGGGGTCTAGAATACATAAGAGGTAGAGATCAGCTCAAGGATAGCACAGAGGAAGGCAGCAACAAGGACAGCGTAGTCTCTCCAAGGGCAGCGTGATTTTCAGCAAGAAACCCTCAGGGGTTATGCAGAGACCCTTCAGGGGCAGCGTATAGACTGTGTCACCTAGTCTAGGGTAACACAGTCCCTTCCGAAGCAACATTGAGGGTTTGGAGGACGTCCAAGGCTAACGCAAAGCTTTCAGGGGCTTCAGAGGCTGACGCAGAGCCTTTCAGGGACAACACTGGGGTTTCTAGGCCCTAGTCTTGGCTGAGTTCTGTAAATCCCATTTGAGGGTGTGGATCAGTCATTATTTTGGCCCTAGATCAGCCAGTGAGTTGTAGATCTAGTATTTTCTCTTTCGAGATTTCCAGATTTGGAACCCGGATTTGTGTATTCAGAAATATTCTTAATAATAGAACCCTCCAGCAACCAGAGACTGGTTTTCTCGCGTTGGGTTTTTCCAGGGACTATTTGTCCAGAAATAACTATGTCACTTTGTCAATGTGTGCTTGTGCCTATTCTAGATCTGGATTGGTAGAGATCTGTTACGTGTTTTGCTTCGATTTTAACTTGAATTTATTCAGTTAATAACTTATCTAAGTAGGAGGAGCATAACCGGATTAACAGTAATAATTTCTGCATAATGTATAAGGTTCAAAAATTTCTACAACTATAACTATAATTAATAATTAAACCGATATAGATCTATCTTAACTCTAGATCTATCAACGGGAGGAATAGAATATTTCTTAAGGTGAAAACCTTTCTTTTAGAGTGAAAAAATATTTGATCCCTCTTGGTCTGAAGTTAAAATAAATCTAGGTTAAAATAGATCTAGACTTGTCATATACAATAAAAAATAAATAAATAAATTGAAGAAACAAAATAACTTGCAAATTCAATTACATTTCGTTTTGAAAAACATTAAAACATTTATAACCACATTTATAACTTTTAATAACATAAAAAGTCTAATATCTAACCTTTAATAACTTTAACAAAAATTAAAATAATAATTTTTTTGCATAATAATTATGATTATTGTGAAAGTTTTGGGGTTTTCAATGAATTTCAGTTTCCCACTCGCGGGTATAGCCAAGGAGGATTGGCAGGGAAAACCAGTCAATTTCATTTTCCCACTCGCTGGTATGGCCAAGGAGGATTGGCGGGAAAAACCAGTCAATTTCATTTTCCCACTCGTGGGTATGGCCAAGGAGCATTGGCGGGCAAAACCAGTCAGATAATTCTCACAGGAGTTGATTGTACACGATTTTCTACATTTTTCCAAATCCAGTCTCTATACGCAGCAGCACAGCGAAGTAACAGTATAGCAGACTTTTGCAGCCTAACCTCAAAACTATTTTACCATGCTTCGATCCGTTGCACTTTGATTCAAGTCCCACTGCAGAGTACGTTAAGCAAGATTATGATGGCCAAATCTGTGAGACCTAGGTTTGCATTAAGAATTTTCAATCCTTGGAAATTGCAAGTCTTAGTGCACTGCATATTGTGAATGTTAAAATGGAAACATTTGCCCTATTCGACTCATTTAAGGTCTTCATTACATTTGATTCTAGAGGAAAATATTACAGGTTTTTTTTTTTTCTCATCAATGTGCCACAGCTTTCGGATTATTTACTGTGTATTTGCAGAAGTGGTATTGAGAAAGCACGGGATGTATAATATCTACATCAACATATGAAGGGGGCACAAAGAAGAAATCGAGGCAAGGTGGAGAAATGTTTGTATTTGTACCATGTCTACGTATTCCTAAAAGTTTTGACTTTGGCAAATCACTTCAAGGTTACCTCTCAGCAAAAATGGTTGAGCACTTGTCAGCACTTCGAACACGAATAGTTGTCATGGCAGTAGGGGAGGGTCCTGCTACAAGAAATAAAAGAAAGACATCAACGCAACATGGTAACATTGCTTCATGATATTGTCAAAGCATCTGTGCAAAGATGTACAAACTTTTGAAAAACATAATTATTGTTCATCAACATTAGGCTATTTTGAATGGTAGAATGCAGGATATAGTGTTCATCAAAGAAACAATGAAAAGACCAGGAATGTGGCACACATGGTGGTTGATATTAGTTACAATTTATGGAAACAGTTTATGTGAGGAGTTTTATAAATGATACAACATGCATGTTTCAAAGACATAAAAGGCTGCAATCTGTGTGCATGTATTCTTAGAAAATTACTGTGCTCTGAGAGACAATAAATTTTGTAGTACTCTAGTGCAGATAAGTTTGCTCGGATGGGAATCTACAGCTTAGTTATATTATGGTATATTAATCCTAGAAACTCTTCATTATTGTTTTTAGGTGGTTCGACACTGGCTGACCTGCAGCAAGCCCTTGATGATTATCTACCTGTTTTGCTGGGATTAACAAAAGGTAATTTTAACAAGACCTTATTTTTCTAGATATTGACAATGTAATTGTGAGTGAATGACTTCATGACCAATACTCATCATGGACGATATTTAGAATGAAGGAGGAATTGATTAAATAAAAAAATGTAGGTCTTTGTGTATAGGATTAGAGATTATGGAAGACATTGGCATTGTGAGAATGAAGATGTATTTGAAAACTGGGCAGAGCTTGATTACTATTCTATTGCTTTATTTTTTATGTAGGAAGTCAACTACAATATTTAGTGGAATATGTTTGGATCAATCAGGCGGACAATGAACAGGTGCTTGTTCCATAGAAGAATGTTACCTCCAGCAGCATTGATGTTTCAGGTGTTTGGTCTTGTTTATTGAGGATTAAGATAGTTTTCATTGAAAATCACAGCTCATGGATATTTTTCTTTTCAGGAAACAGCAATATCAAGTGCTTGGTATGAGGTGTTATCTGTTCTACACATGATGTCTATGATGTCTTTATCACAAGAAAAATATTTGCTGATCCCAAAAGCTTTTGTTGATGGATACCAGCCAAAGGTAACAGAAGGTTGGTTTGCCACATCTCAACTGTAACTAAAATGATTTTTCAATGATTTTGCCTTACCAGGAAACTTTGTGCCTGTCTGTATTTATTCATGCATTTTCATCCCTTTTAGCTGTTTAATTTCTTCAATATTTTCTGTTTTGATTAGCATTTCTGATCTGGAATTTATTTATTCCAACTACAAGAGAACAAGAAAGAAACAATCGACATATTTCCTAAGGCAGCAGGATATTTAGACTTTGCAGTTCGATCTGTCTTGCCTCAAATACGAGAGGAAGTGAAGTATTCCATTTACTTGTTCAATGTATCATATCCTCTGTTTCTTGAATCTGTTACCAGTTTCATAATCATGTTGAATTCTTAAGATTGGCTTGATTTCTTCCTATAAGTCAACCATGTTAGATGTTTCCACAAAGAACTAATACATTTTGATTACAATGTGCTTGTTTATGTTTTTGTATGTGAAATATACTTGTTTTACAGGGTTCTGACACATATTTTATTTCAATATATCTGATATATCTTTTCCTCAAAGGAGGACGCTGCCAGCAGACCTGAAGGAAGGCTATTGCAAAATCTTTCAATCCAAGCATTAGGCCAGGTATTTTACACTTTAGCTAGATTTTCCATGCTCACAGCTCAAAATTTAAGTTCATTTTATGTGGCCACCAAATGCAACCTGGTCATCAGTATATTGGAGATGCCAATCATTGTCAGTGATATAATGTGTGTCAGGGAACCTATGTACAACAGTGAAAAAAACTTACACTAGTGGGTTTTCATCTCAGTATGATACGTTCTTAAACTATCCCACTTCAGTAGTGAGCATTTTCAGATAGTTGAGTATGCAAGTTCCAATGTGCCAATATTATAATTCCAACTTTTAAGGAGGGAGTATTATGATGAGGTGCATCTCTGATATACTAGTTTATATTACATTGAAATTTTTTGTAACATTGTTTGGTTGGCTTCAAGATTAAAACATAGCTTTCATTCCTTGAGTTAATTAGGCATGTGTGGTATTCTAGGTCATCATCATACTGTAGATTCTTAAATGAAACCAGATCATTGGACCACAAATCAGATCATACTTATCTAACCTTTAACTCTTTCACTTTTCAGACAAAAACAAATTCAAATTTAAGTTATTAACTGCTGAAATGACTACATATAGGTCTGCAAATTTGGGAGTTTGAACTTCTTGTAGGGGCTACAAACATCCTGGATGTATACACATTTTGGAAATGGCTGGTATTTTCAAATTATTGCAAGCCAGCACTTAGAAAATATTTCCATAGATTTACAAGAACAACACCCCAACTATCCAATGTCCATGATGGGTGAAAGAAACAAGACAATACCAAGTGTGCCTGTGTACATACATAATATGACTTTCTTGATCTCAACACTTTTGAAATCCAATGTTACACCAAGACTTTAGGATGGGGGGATGCAGGTGCGGGGAGACACACAGGGGGAATGTGTGGGAGTACCCTCAAATTTTGGGGAAATTTAGGGGGGATGGGGAGACATTAGGGGAGACATGAGAAGTGTGGGGTGTATGCACCTCACCTTGGGGGACGTGTCCCCATGGAACACTGTTGAAATCTGAGAGTATTCTGATTGCTGAAAGTTATCCTTCATGGTTTCTTCTAATGATTGTCCTTCTGATAAAGAAATTGGTGCTGCCAAATCAAAGGAAGATGTTGGATTCCAAATGGTAAAAATATTCTAAAACTGGAGGGCCTTTTCTTTCCCATTCTTCACTTCAACACATTTCCCTTGTGGCATGGTCTCCCCATCAAGAATTTTATTGATGTTTGAGTGAGTCTGGTGCTCTTATGCTGGTAGAGTTGAACTGCCTTGGTCTGCCCAGGATTATACCTGTGTGGGGGAACTTCGTGCACCATCCCATCCTCATTGCTTAAGGACATTCAACCAACCATATGATGATGTAGTTTTGCACCATTCCATGAAGTGAGCTTGCATTTCTTATTCCTTTTAATCAGTGCCCTGAAAGGGTGGCCTCAAAAAACCTGCTTAGGGAAAGATGTAGCTAGGGCAGCAGTGTCAAAACAAGATTTGCACTTGAAATAAACTTGTCCATAATTTGGCTTCTGGGTCTAGATTAATCCATAAACTTTTAAAAGGATTTCCTCTAGGAGACCAAGGCCTAAAACCACCTTCACATAAATTATTGCAAAGGTGGATAAGTGGTTGGAAATGTACTTCAGGGGGATCAAGGTAGATATTCTGACTCCTGAGGCTCCCTCTAATTTCCTGGAGGGAATCCTTATTATAAAAATGCCAAGGGAGATTGAGATTCGTTACCCAAATTTGAAAAGAGGACAAGGCCTCTTAGAAGGGATCAAATGTTCAGTTGCAAGGCTGCATAAATAATCTGTCATAACCCCAAAACCAGGGACCTTTGGAGAGAACCTCTTTTTTATTCTGGGGTTTTTAAAAATTGAATGATGCAAAAGCCATTTATACAATGGTGAATTATAGCAGCCTTACTGTCCTGCTTTTAATAGGTTTGTAATTTTTGCAGAAAATGCAAAAATCAGCAAGAAAGTCCTTTGATAAGCCACCCAAAAGTGCTGGAACAATTCTAAGTCTTAGATCGAAGGGTGGAGAGGTTAAAAGACTTAAATATAGTCAAGTTAGACCACCTTTAAGCCTTGGAACTGCGTAAAATTGAATTTCCAACAAAGCTGGAAAATTTATTTTGGAGGTCTTGGGGTCAAAACCCCTTGGGTATGTGTTTTTTTTAGTGCTTAATATTACATCTAGCTGAAGATGAGTTGCATGCAAACATTTGAATTTTTCATTATCCATATCATTCCATCATGATCAACAATATACATCACAGTAATGCAGTGTAACAATAAGGACCGAATAGAAGAAAAGCGGAGAGAATAAGGACACCAAAATTTAGGTCGGAGACCGGGGAAAAACCCCACAAGGGGGAAAACCCATACTCAATTCTTCTTATTATTCGATTAATATCGAGAGTTCAGCAGAAATAGGTAAAATGAGATGTGATACATCACACCACCTAGGGCCAACAACACATGCTTGCCCTGCAAGCCCAATGAAGGTCGCTGTCAATATGCTGATGTAGAATCACTGTCCAACAGCCATCATGGCCCTAAAAGAGTCACTGTCATGTATAGTCATACTGCTAACATCCCATGTAATCAAGTGAAGGTAGTTACTGTCATGTCATCTTGTATTTCATCATGTCAAGACAGTTATCTCCTATCCAAAGCAATCCACATTCCAGTCTTATACTTAATGCATCTTTGTGTTGCTGATCCATGACCTGCTGCATATCATGTTTTCACTCTCACCAGACATACTATAGCATATATGTCCTCATCTTAATCATATGTAACCTCAGTCAGTTACCTTCCCAGTATAGTCGAGATTTCCTGAAGCATCATAGTTTTGGGACATCTGTTGAATTATAGGTTCAGCCCTTTCTTCATATTATATAACTTAGTATGTTGCATTTTATTCACATTGCATTATGTTCCAATATAAGAATTACTCACATGCTGTGACATATACATATACACTTGGGCAGTTACTTAAATATCCTCGGTCTAGATATAGTGCCACTATAACCAATATATAGATCTAGACTATTGCAACTGTGGAATATGCCATCTACCTTAGATTTATCCAAGACACGGTCCATTGTGCTGTAGAGTGTTAAAACAGAGATATTTCACTTCAATGATGGCACAGGCTACTGTAATAGCACACTAGCTATGTAGTGGTCCTCAGACTATTTAATCCTAGAATTAGGCCTCAGACTACTTTGCAATTTATAGTAACAGTATCATTCAAGAAACAGTGTAACATACCTTAGGACTGATGTTAGATATCCAAACTGTGCTTATATGAAATTCAACAGAGGATCGAACTAATTCCACTGAGATCTGAACTTGCATCTCGAGATCCGCATTAGTACCACAGAGATCTGCACTTGATCACATAGATCAATCCAAACTAGCCTCAAGAGATCTGAGCTAGTAGTCTACATAATAAACAGAAATCATAATATTTTCATTTAAGACCATGATAGAAACCTCCAAACTGTGTTTTCATAAGCCTTTCATGAACCTGAGAAACATCAGAGAAGACCGAGATATTGTTCGTAAGATGAGAGAATGACAGTGCTAATAATAATATATATAGGGTTGCTCCAAGGGATGTGAAATTCTATATTCTCCATATGAATTCCAATAAGGTTGGAAGCAATCTCAAACATCTCAAAACAATTAATGGTGATGTTAAAAATATAGGTAAAAGGATTTTACCCTTTAATTTAAGAATTTAACATTACCATTGATTGCAAGCATTGCTAGCTTTAGGAGTTAGGTTTTTAGTTTAGGGTTTAGGGTTTAGGAGTTAGGGTTTTATGACCTGACTAGTTCGGGACAATACCAGTCAGTCCAGACCACTGCGAACCGATTTTGTACCAAACTGGTATAAATTGGTCCACTTGTCTAGGTTGGTGGTTGATTTGACCCCAATCCTATCCAATTGGATAGTTTGACTGGTTTTGGTTTGGACTGGGCCAATTTTTAAAACTGTATTTAAGCTATGGATTCATAACAACAAAGACACAATACACAAGGCCATAATAGAAATATAACAGACTTGAAAATGACTAGTACCATTGATTATGAGGAGTGATCATTCCTTTATAATTCTGATGTACATTGTGCAGCCATATTAGTAAATATATCTCCATTTATTGTAAGACTTTTCTAAATAAAAATTATGTTTATAGTTTTGAAACTAAGATTTTGAGTGGACTTAACACCTATCTCTCCTTTTCAAGGCTTACTTATGCCACCCAACTAGGTGGCACTCTCTCTTGGTCCTCAGAAATCAAATCTCCCCTTATAAAGTCTAGTTAGTTGGCCTTGTAGTTCATCGTCTTGCTTACTTTTAATTCATATTGTTACAAAGCTCCTTATTGATTTCTCTTGGTAAATTTGAACTTGAGGTGGCAGCTTCACTAGATTTCGATTTTCAGATTGTAGGAAAACAATAGGTGGCCAAAGTGGAGGATAGAGAAGCTGGGATTGTAAGTGGTCTTTACAGCACCATTAAAATATCCTCAAAGGGATATCTTTTGGTCCAACTTACTAAGTATGTATGGTTACCATAGCTAGTTCTTGTAGCTACTAGAGTGGTTTTTTAAGTGGTTCATTCAACTTGTTTTTCCTATTAATAAAATGTTTACTTCACAAGTACCAGTTGTTTATGTATCCTTTTTGACATTTTTTTGTCAATATTTTAAGGTAAAATCTTGTTGGCACTCATCGTATTGTCAATCACAGGTGCAATGGGATGAAACATGTGCAATTCCATGACCAGAGATAGTTTTTCCTTGGGAAATAGGGCTGTTTGTGGAGCCTCCTACTATAAACCCTCAGCCAGTTTATAGGAACAAGAGGCCTCTAACAAATGTGTTTCCTTCATCGACAGGCTTATTAATACTTGGTATACATTTCTATTAATTATGTGATATGTAAGCTTTTAATTATGAATGCACTGCACAACTATCTCATGCCTTGTTGCTTCATAGGTTCTTGTAAAGCATCAGTTGACTCCATCAGTGTGATCTAGTATCTGCAGACACTACAATGCCAAGACATGAAGACAAGCATAAAAAGTGAGGTAGAAAGCACTCAAAATCCTATTTTGTGGGGAGAAAAACTAAATTATTTTAAACTAGGGTCTAGCCTCTCAAAATCTACCACCAGGATCCAAAAATTAGATGGTGCTCCATAGGTTTAAACCCACATTTTCAGAATCCTATAGAGTCATTTCTCTATTTTCTCTCTTTTCACTTTAATTTTCTTTAATTTATCCTTTTATCTGAATTAGTATACATTCAACTATAGCATTAAGGATGCTCTAATCATTGAGATGTTGATTTTCAGTAGGTCGGTTAACTGTATTGGTTATCCATGGAAATTAACATAAATTATGTCTTCTTTCTCTGTTTGTCTACTATAAATTAGAAAACTGATGTTGTATATTGCTCTCTATGCCTATGATTGTCTGATGAAAGCCTTTTGAGAACGTAATAAGGTATGTGTATTGTTTTCATTTTATTGTATGGTAACTGCAGAAGCACAAAAATATATTTTTTTCACCTTTTTGAAAAGGTTAGACTTCATGCCATGCCCCTGGAATGCGATACTTTTTAACGCTATGTAGTGCACAAATGTCATTTTAAAATAATTTTCCAAGATCTGAGGATGGTTGAGTTGTTTCAAGTTAAAGCTTCTCCTTTCTTGAATTGTTATAAAGTAACTTTTATGACTCTTTTGAGAATTAGAGAGATTTTGAGAAACAAAATGAGAATAAGGCTATTAGCTTGAAGTCCCTTACTATATTTATGCCTCTGGCACAACAATTTTGTGGCAGAATTATCCAAGTTTCCGATCTGATGAGGTTGGTGATAATTTACATCAGGACAAAAGGAATACTTGGCAATGGAAATATATTGATGTGGCAATAATTTCCCATAGTGGACTTTTGGACTAGGAGATACCCTACCCTGCCTTTTGTAGTCTCTTCTTGCCTTATTGTATTATTTTTTTTAACTAGATAAGGGAAGGGGTGGGTGCCTTAAAAAATGACTAGTACCATTGATTATGAGGAGTGATCAGTCCTTTATAATTCTGATGTACATTGTGCATACATATTAGTAAATATTTCTTGATTTATTGTAATACTTTTCTAAATATAAATTATGTTTATAGCTTTTAAACGTCTAACATTTTGAGTGGACACAACACCCATCTCTCCTTCTCAAGGATTACTTATGCCACCCAAATAAGTGGCACTCTCTCTTGGTCCTCAGAAATCATATCTCCCCTTATAAATTATAGTTAGATGGCCTCTTGTAGTTCATCGTATTGCTTGATTTTAATTCATATTGTTACAAAGCTCCTTATTGAATTCTCTTGGTAAATTTGAGCTTGAGGTGGCAACTTCACTAGACTTCCATATTCATATTGTAGGAAAACAGTAGGTGGCCAAAGTGGAGGATAGAGAAACCGAGCTTGTAAGTGGTCTTTACAGCACCATTAAAAGATCCTCAAAGGGAATATTTTGGTCCAACTTACTAGGTCTGTATGCTTACCATAGTTAGTTCTTGTAGCTACTGTAGTGGTTTTTTAGGTGGTTCATTCAACTTATTTTTCCTATTAACAAAATGTTTATTTCACAAGTACCAGATGTTGATGTATCCTTTTTGACATTTTTTGTCAATCTTTTAAGGTTAAATCTTCCTGGCACTCATCTTATTGTCGATCACAGGTGCAATGGGATGAAACATGTGCAATTCCACGACCAAATAGAGTTTTTCTTTGGGAAATAGAGCTGTTTGTGGCACCTCCTAACTCCAAACCCTCAGCCAGTTTGTAGGAACAAGAGACCTTAAACAAATGTGTTTCCTTCATCCATGGACTTATCAATGTACATTTGTATTTATTATGTGATATGTAAGTTTATATTGATGAATGCACTGCAAAACTATCTCATGCCTTGTTGCTTCATAGGTTCTTATAAAACCTCAGTTGACTCCATCAGTGTGATCTAGTACCTGCAGACACTGGAATGCCAAGACATGAAGACATGCAGAGAAAGTGAGGTGGAAAGCATTCAAAAGCCTATTTTGTGGGGAGCAAAAGTGAATGATGTTAAACTAGTCTCTAGCCTCTCAAAAGCTACCACTAGGATCCAAACATTATATGGTGCTCCATAGTTTTGAACCCGCATTTTCAGAATCCTATCGATCCAACTCTCTATTTTCTCTCTTTTCACTTTAATTTGCTTTAGTTTATCCTTTTGTATGAATTAGTGTACATTCAACTATAGCATTAAGGATGCTCTAATCATTGGGATGTTGATTTTCAGTAGGCCAGTTAACTGCATTGGTTATCCATGGATATTAACATAAATTCTATCTTTTTTCTCTGTTTGTCTACTATAAATTAGAAAACTGATGTTGTATATTGCTCTCTAGGCCTATGATTGTCTCATGAAAACCTTTTGAGAGCGTAATAAGGTATGTGTATAGTTTTCATATTATTGTATGGTAACTACAGAAGAACAGAAATATATATTTTTTCACCTTTTTGAAAAGGATATACTTCATGCCATGCCCCTAGAATGTGATACTTTTTAACCATATGTAGTGCACAAAATGTTGTTTTAAAATATTTTACCAAGATATGAGGATGGTTAAGTTGTTTCAATTGCCATTTGCTATTGTCCTCAAGGCCTTTATTC